>PVKZ01000205.1:0-600000 GCA_004027375.1 Macroglossus sobrinus
TTCCTTCCTTCCTTCCTTCCTTCCTTCCTTCCTTTTACAAAGATCTCTTCGAAAATTCTTCTTAGTTTTTAAAATTTAAATACAAGTACTCTATACCAAGAATCACTTGACCACAAATTACAAATCCTTCAAGTTTATGACAAAACCCTGCTTCAAAGACTCTCAGAAGCAGTCTTCACTTGTAAAGATGTCTTAGTGTTTATGATTTGAAGCATCCTAACAGAATTCAGCAACAGTCACTTCCCTGCTTTTATTGTTGTTGTTAAAGTGGAACTTTTTCTTTCACAAAAGGAACTTTTTCCTTAACAAAAGACAGCATATATGATATGCCCTCAGAAAGCACCTGGTTTTTATAGGCATTTAGGTTTTGTAGAAAAAACCATGTAGTAGTGAGGGGAAGAACACCTTACCCTTGAGGATAAGCAAATTTTAAGGTTCCCTGAAATGATGATTTAGTCTGTAAAGAAGACCAGGGTCTTGTCCTCTCTATGAAATAATGATGGTCCATATAGGCTATGAAGCACAGAAGGTCTTAACCGTGGACCATCCCTTTTTGCTGAAGGAGATGCCTTTTGAACACCTAACTAAAGTGAGATATTAACACTGTTGGGGACTATATATTTTTGTGAGAAGAACAATTTGATCTGAACACATTTATAATTGAGTACACATCTTTTAAATTGTACTTCTTTCTGAGAAATTCACTTAATTCATGGTCTTTAGGTTATAAATTTTTAGATATACATCTAACAGTAATTTTGATTAGAGGACTTTACTGTGAAGTAATACTTAAGCTTTATCGATATTTCAGTTTGATTTATAAAAGTTAACAAGCAAAATCTAAAATTCATATATTCATTCCTCAAGAAATAAAGTATTACTGTGTATATGAGGAATGACAGATCATTTCCTACATAGCAAAAGTGTAAGGGATTAAAATGTTCAATAATTCAAGAACTTATCCTAAAAAACAGAGTTACAAAGATACTATTAAATGTCAGGTTTTTGAAGAATGACATGGAGAAAAAAAACCTTTTGATATAGTGAAAGAAATTAAATATAAAATTACATATACACTGTAATACTAAATATGCTTCCAAAACAAACACAGGAAAAAAGACTGGAAAGAAATATATCAAAATGTTAACATTACCTGTGAGAGTGGGTGAGTTTAATTTTATTCTTCTATTTTATCTCACATTCTATAGTTAATATGTATTAGTTTTATAAGTGGAGAGGATAAAGGCATTTCCCACCTCGTTTGTTAATACCTTTAGAATAGAAAGAAATAAGACAGTCACTTAAAGGCCAATTTTCCACTGTTTCATTCAAAATAACATCCTCTTCAAATACCACCACTGTTCATATATTTAAATAAAGTCTGTTCAAAAATTTCCTTCATTGGTTTAGATTTGGATTTCTTTGCCATGGCACATGGTCCAGCCACAATCTGCCTTTCTGGTGAAGACTCCTTTCCTCCTCTTCATCTGCATGGTGGAAGAAATGTCTGTACTTTCCAGGGTTGATTTCTGTATCTTCAGGCCCAACAAAGAATCTGGGGGCTCCACTCATTCATCCTTTCTTTCATTTGATATAGATTATAATTTAAATGCTGTACTAAAACAGCGTCAGAAGAAAGCGTTCATATACTAGCGGACACACAGGTCTGCTGTAGCTCGTTCTACTTACACAGTCACTTGAATTGTGACGACAGTTACCTGGCATCTCTTTTATTCTCAGATATCGTTGCTTCCTTGTCAATGCAGTTTAAAAGACACAGATACAGTGAAGCTATTGCTTCAGTGAGGTGATAAAGCAATCTTTTTAACCTCGCCTGTGATGAAGCCACAGAAAACCCACTTTACCGCTGCTGCTGCTGGAGACCTTATTACATCTTTTCCAGTCTTACCGCTGCTTGAGACTATGATGAACACTACTGCCTGCCGCGGCTGCGGTCAGCACGCCAGCAGCTGGAGATGGCCGAGCCCGTTTAGGTCTCAGTTTCTTCTTCAGTCCCGGGGGCAGCAGGGGTGAGGTGTTCATCAGCGACTCCAGCTGTTAGTGTGGACGTGGGTCTTCTGTCTTCAGTAGCAGCTGAAGAGCCAAATAGAGCTACTGTAAGGCACTACTATCCACTTCTCCAGTCTTTAAGTTTTTTATGTTCAAATGGGGTTACTAATAGAACCAAACTCAGGGTAGAGTTATAGGGATTAATAGATATAAAGTGATTAGGTCATACCCCTGCATGTAGTAAACACTTGATATTAGCTAGCTATTTTGGTTGATTACACAATGAGCTAGAGCTAGTAAGGGCAGGCTGGCAGACTGCATTCAGCTGGAATATTATCTTCAGTTTTTCATTATTCATGCCATTGTTCCCCTCCACTGGTCCAGACAATTGACAGTTCTCTGAACCTTGATTCTGTTACAAAACAAAACAAAACAAACCAAAACACTGTATTACCATTATCTTATTAAATTCCACGTCTCTGTGCAGAAGTATCCCTAAGTAATTGCTGATTAGCCCTCTGTGTTTACTTTCTGTAAGGTGCTATCTCAAGCCTGCACTCCGAGTAGGGAAGTGATAAGCAGGGAGTAGTTGCCCATAATACTGTTTCCCAGACATCAGAGAGCCAAAAGAATGTTTAGGGTTAACAACTTACTGGTTTGATCTCGTTCTTTACTTAAATGTGATGATTTAATAAAGTTGCAAGGAAACAAAACCACACAAACCAAAGTCTCAAACTTTAATTATTAAACAAAATAGGACCTCTCCTTCTGAATTCTGATTAGTTTCGCTTATTTGGTAGGAAGGGTTTTATTATTGGCTTCTTTAAAGACTTAGCACTTGGATTCCTTATTGATATTAATAGTAATTATAGATCAGAACTAGTCTGCAAACTTAAAGTAGGAGACTGACAAAACCTAACTCTTAAAACTCAGACTATCTCAGACATGGTCTATTTCATTGGCGCATTCTTTTATAGGCTAGAACAACTTTTAGAGAGGTATTATGTGTGTGCTATTCTTGCTGTGGAGCTAGCATGATTGATCTGTTAGTTACAGGGTATTTCCATAATGTCTACACGTCAGTTTCACAGGGCAAATAACATTGATTGTATTAGCACCAAAAGTGGAGAAATATTAATTTTCTGCCATCACAGTGTTCACAGACTATATTTTAACCATGGCAGTTAATGCATCCAAATCCATTTAATTAGATAAATAGACTACTTTGTGCCATTAGCATCTTCTCTTACTTGATTTTTCTTATGGATAAATGGGATATGTTTTAAAAAATATTCCCCTTGTTTTTCTGATTTCCTCAATTCAGTTTCTTCAAGTCTTAAATTTAGTATAGTCTGCATGTCAAAATAGTTACATCAAATCTATTATAAGGCAGTTTATGAAGGGTGAAATATATGCCATTTTTAGAAAATTATTTGTGCCTTTCCAGGAATAGAAAATATTTTCTTAAAAATTTTGTGTGACTATGTCTTATGCTTGCTGTAAATACGCATTAGCAGTTTATCTCCTAATATGAGTAAAGAGGTAATTTGCTGCTGCTGCTTTTTTCTTCAACTTAGATTGGATTTATTCTTAAAGGAGCTCAAAAGCAAACATACAGACTTCTCATTCTGATTTTAAATAATTTAGAGTGGAACTGTGAACACAATATTTTCCCCATTGAAGATCATTTTATACTGGAGTTTAATATAGATTTTTAAATTTCTATTTAAAACTTGGGCTCACGAGGGTGATAGTAAAGTGTGACATTCGCAAGCTGTTTTCTGGTGATGAAAAATGCATGAGAACATAACCCACACAGGACTAGTTAAGCGATTTTGAATGTAATTTTCTATTAAGTGTTACTTAATTTAACTCAACACATGATTTGTACTTTACAGGTTCTTAAAGAAAAGAATAGGTAGCCCATTGTCTTTATTAATTCCTTCCTACTACGTACTTTGTTCTTCTCTAGCTTCAGTAAATGTCTAACTCATTACTTTCAGTCTTTCTGTCTAGAACGTGCATATGTATTTAATTTCCTTTCATGTATGGATGCAGCTGCATCACATGCGTCTTAAAATGTCATGTCCTCAGGACTACATATTTATTTTTAAATTTTAAATTTTGATTTTTTTTTTAAATCTGTGTGGCTAAATCTTTTATTCTTTATTTCTAATTTATTGCATTATGTTCAGACAATGACTTAGAATGTTTCTGTGGTTTGTGTGTGTGTGCATGTGTGTGTGTGTGTGTGTGTGTGTGTGTGTGTGAATTTAAATTTGTACTTGAAAAGAATATATGGTAATATGTGTGTTAGATCAGAATTTTAATTCTAATATTCAGGCCCATATATCCCTTACTTATCAGTTGTCTTATTGCTCTGTTGATGTATTTCTCCTGTTATCACTCTGGATTTGGCAATTTCTAATTTTATTTATATATTTCAAAACTATGTTATTTGGCTCAAACTAGTTGATGATATTAAATTTCTTGGTGGATTTTAATGTTCATTTTAATGAGATATGCTAATTTAATCTGTTTTCTATATATTCTGTCTTATCTGCCATCAATATTGCCATGGTGTATGATTTTACAAAAATACTTATTTTTGCTGTATTTTCTCCTTCACCCTTTATTTTCAGATTTACACTTTTGTTTTAATCTGTCTCTTCTCAATAGTATATTGCTGTTTCTTTTGTCTTTTCAAGCTAAGAACTTTCTACTAACAAAGGAAGTTTGTTCATTTATATTTATTGTAATCATTGATGTGTTTGGACTTAACTTCCTTCTTGTTTTGTGATCTTTTACTTGGCATGCTTTCTTATTCAATACCCTGCCTCTGCTAGCCTCCCACTTCTTACCCTCTTCCCCCTTCTTTCTTGCAATTTTTTCTTCTATTCTCTTCTCCTCAAAATTTGCTTGAGATTTGTACGTCTTATTTATATTATTCTAGGGATTCCCTTTTACAACATAAGAAACATATTAAAACTTATGCATTTGGAGTTAATCAGTGTCTGCAAGTCAATCCAGTGAAATCTCAAAATGCTTTATTTCTCTTATCCTGCTGTTCCTTGCCTTCCTGTATTTTTTTCATCACTCCAACTACATCTTATATTGAGATAATATGGAATTTTATATCTGATTTTCTTTTCTCATGGTGGTAAAATTGCAGCTTTTTTATTCCACTTGAGAAACGATCTTGAGTTTAGGATTATTGATGTGAAATAGTTTTCTCTTTTCAGCTGAATTGTCTTTTTTCAGTATTGCTGTGTATAAAACTATTGTGCTTTTTGGGTGATTTTCCTATTTAGACGCAACCTTTCCCCAAAGTTTTCTTAGAAAATTTGATTCAGACATTGGACTTACTATTTTTTCATCTATGTCTGTTATTTTATTCACTGTCCTTTAAGTGTTTTATTTTACTGATTAAATATTTAGTCTCTAAATCTGTTTCTTTTCACAGGATATAATATCTTTGCAAACCTCTCTGAAGATACTGTTGTTTTCTTTCAAAGTATTCATACCTTTGCAATGTCAACTCTCTTAGCAGTGTTTTAGTTTATCTGCCCATTAAATTTTATGCTTCTTGTTGATTTTCCTGAAATAATTTGTGATTTTTCACTGTATACTCATTTTTGTATTTGAGAATTTCTGTCACCTTATTCTGTTTCCTGTAGATTGTTCCTAGTGATTGTATGAGAGAGGCAGGGGTCACAGCTTGGGGTTGGGAGGATATCATCTTTTCTCTGAGTGTTGGCTACTTTAGTCCTTGCTCTGTCCCCCTTGTCTGAATACTGACAGTCTCAGCTCTCTCCTCTGTGCAGATGTTCTTGCAGATTGCTTGGGAGGACACCCTGTGCTCAGCCGTGTTGATTAATTTTGTATTTACCTACAGACTCCTGCATCTTTTTTCTATAATAGTCTTCTCCTACATGTTGGGACTTTGGGTTCTCTCAGTCTTTTTTCTAATGTTTTGATCCTTACTACTTTCTATCTTTCAGAATTCCCCAAAATTTCTGATTAAATAGTGGCACTCTTATTGTTTCCCATTCCTGTGTCTAATTTATTATTTTTTCAAAATATCTTTTTAGTTACTGAATGACATTTTGGGTAGGAAGGAGGTAAGAAGCATGTGCTCAACTTACCACATAGAATCCTTATAAATGGTGGGAGTCAGATTCATTGCCAGTATGTCTTTTTTTCCATAGGTGATACAAGATAATATGCTCAAGAATAGTGTTCTATAAACGTTCTGCAAGAAGTTCCATCCCAAGCTTCTAAAGTTGGTTGCTTACAAAGTAACACAATCATTAGCAATATTTTTTATCAATTATATAGGTATTGATAACTATGAGCAGATAATCCCTTAAAGATACCTTTAATTCCTTATATATAATTTTCTTTTATAGTGACATTTAGACAGATAATTTGCTCTCATCAAAACAATGCTCTCCTTGCTCTCTGGTGAAAGTTCAAGTGGAAATTGAGCATAGCAAGTGATAAGATCACTTACTCTTAGCACTGTTATGGTTATGATGGGATGTACCATTCTTAAGGAAGAGTTATTTTGTTGCAGCTAACCCTTAAAATTTGGTTTGTATTGATATAAATGAATTATTTTGTATTAATTAGTGAAATCTGAATGCTATGTCTTTATCTTTTTTCATTGTTACTGAAAAGTATTGAGGGAAAACCTTTACATGACTGAACTGTATACCATCTTGACTTATAACAGGGTTCAGATTGTAAATAATTTTAGCTTTTTGGCCATATGATCTCTTTTGCAATTACAAATCTGTTGTAGCTTGAAGTCATAAAACAATATGTAAATGAATGTGTGTGACTGTGTTCCAGTAAACTTTATGGATACTAAAATTTTATTTTTACATAATTTTCATGTGCTATGAAATTTTATTCTTTTTTTTGATCCTCTCCCCAATTATAAAAAGTAAAACCTTTCTAAGATTATGGGATATGCAAAAACAGATCATGGGTGGGATTTGCCAGCCCCTAATTTAGAAGATTATATAATAACATGGAAAAATTCATAACTTATTGAGTGACAAAAAGTTATAAACAATATGTATAGTGTAATCTTGTTTATATAAAAAAGCAATCATCAATGTATGATTAGCACTGGAAGAAGAGATATCAAAATATTAACAGTATTTTCCTCTTGGTGATTAGATTATAGGTGGATTTTTTTTTTTTGCTTTTTTACTGTGTTCATTTGTATTTTCTTAATTTTATTCCCTGAATATTTATTATGTTTTTTTAAAAATAAACATATCAGAAAAACATGTAAAAATGACAGAGGATCTGTATATTTTTAGGAAAATTGTGTTATTTATTGTTAATTAGTTTTATACAATCTGTTTTATTTACTCTCTTCCATTTTTAGCCAACGAGTCCCAAATTTGGAAAAGCTGACTCATATGAAAAACTGGAAAAACTAGGAGAAGGATCTTATGCTACAGTATACAAAGGGAAAAGCAAGTAAGTTCATTAATTTTTAAAAATATTTCACAAGTAAATTGTACCTGCTCTCTTAATACTAAGTAACAATATATTTAAATAATTTCCGTTTAATATGTAATAAATCTTTCTCCTCAGGTTTTCATTATTGTTGTTCTTTTAACCAGTGTACAAGTCAGTAAAATTGGTTTTCCTTGCTAGCAAATCATTTTGGATACTATTTCATTATAAATGTCCAATTTCTCTTTTCTGTCTTACCCATGTCTCCAACTTTGTGTTCTCTTTCTCTCATTGAAGTTGGAACCCCTAGATGAGAATTTGTTTCCAGCTGAATGATGTGATTAATTTCTCACGGAGGTTTAGCATTTGCTTAAGAGTACTGATTTGACAAGGCCAAATGTATCGACCATTCTTGATGTCTTTTTAAATGAGTTTTTACTCCATCTTTCCGAAGTTACTTAATTAAAAATACTACATACTCTTTCTTTTTTCCTGCCTGTCTGCTTTGGCATCATGCTGCATATATTTTCACAAAGAGAAACAGCTTTGCCCTTATTTGTCGTCTTCCCCTGTGCTGTCCCGGGGTCAGAGCATGGACTTGGGTCCTTGAGAAACTCACCGCTCGTGTTTCTGATAGGTCTCCTCCCTCTCCCCGATTGATTAAGAGCACAGAGTTGCTGTATTTGGTGGCATGTAGCTTGTAGAAAACTTGATGGTACTTCTGAAATAATTGTGCGAGACACAAGCCTTGTTTTACCTTAATCATATTACTGAATAGTGTTGAAAAATAATTTTCTAAATTATCCATGTTTTTGTCTCCCTTTTAAGTTGTTATAAAAAATAGGGCATTCTAAGCTAATAAATAGAAAAGATGTAGTAGAAAATTCTCTGCGGTATCATTTCAAACACATAATTAGAAATTTTGATTATGTGCTGATTTAGGTAATCTTGGGCTTTTGTGGCATGTATTCTTCTAACTTTGTTCATGATTTTCGAATTAAGAAGATGGAGTATCCTGATAAAGGAAGACATATATATATATATATAGTAAGTAAAGAAGTACAGACATACTGTAAGTCAAAAATAGTAATATAAATTTTGAGATCTTAGATATTTGAAAAAGAGAATTTTTTTTTGTAATTTGAATAAAACTTAAACATGTTAGAGAGTAAAACAAAACAAAATCTAGAGGGCTGTTAAAGACTTAACTATGTTGCTTGAGCATAATAGAATGTCATGGTAATGGTCTGAACCTCTAATTTCAGTAGAGGTTATGTCTTGAATTTTATATTTTTTGCCTAAAGAAAAATAGGACTCTAATGCATAAAAATTACTTGTATGCCTAATGTTAATGATTTGATGAGAACTACACTGGATTAAGCAATTATGTTACATGTAATATGCCCCATTTACTTCTCATAGTGCCTGTAAGATAGGTCCTATTATTACCATCTCCATTTGACCAGGAATCTTTGAACTTAGAGAGTTTTAGCCACTGTCCAAGTCCATTCAGGCTGTTAGTGGCCACACTTGTTTTGGCTCATGTCTATGTGGTTTGAAGCGATTCTTTTTCACCATTCCATGGTATAAGGCCTTCCTTGGAAAGATTTGTCCTTGTTGAATATTCCATATGGTTCTCACATATGCTCTGAATTGGTTTAATCATGAATCCAACAGAGGCAAACATACTATATCATTATAAAGAAACAAACCAATCACTTTGAAGTGCTTTTCCACAAAAGATGTGCTCAGCTGATTTCCAAATGTAAGTCAATAACTCTATTAAAGTTTAAGATTTATGTTACAACTTGGAGATGGTTGAAAAATCCTTCATTCATTATGCCTGAATAAAAGAAAGACTGCCTGTTAAGTACCTGCAATCTTTCAGAAGGGTGGTTCTGGACAGTTAATACTTTTCACTCCAGCGGGTCTAAATATATCTAGTCAGCATTTCTGAAGCAGTTGTTTACATGTATTTAATTTTCTTCTCCTGGAGATGAAGACATTGACCACTCACCTCTGTTAAGAGGTGACAGTGATTTTGTTTGGTGTATGCCCTGAAGTGCTACATAACTTAAAGAGCCCACTAAATGTTGAGGTCCCTGTTGTAGTACTCCCCATCACTCGCCCGTAGATGTCTGCAGCCCTGCCTCCATCTCTAAACATTACTTTTAGCATCTTTTCCAAGGGCAGCTATCCTTATCTTGCAGTAAAGCTGCCTGTCATTTGTACAGATCTCACTGACTTTTGGTTTGAGAGCATCTTACATATATGTGTTGATTTACATTGTGTTGTTTGGATTTTGCCATGAACTCATTGTATTAGTTTGCTAAGGCAGCCAAAACAAAGTACCACAGACTGCGTGGCTTAAACAACTCAAAATTTATCATCTCATAGTTCTGCAGTTAGAAGTCTACGATCAAGGTGTTGGCACAGTGGGTTCCCGCTGGGTTGGTTTTGTGAAGGAGAACCTGCTCCCTGCTTCTCTCCTCTCCTTGGCAGTGTACTGGCAGTCTTTAGCATTCCTGGCTTGTAGATGTATCACCTTCATCTCTGCTGTCATGTTCACCTGGTGTTCTCTTTGCGTGTGTCTGTTGGTGTGTCCAAATTTCCCCTTTTTATAAGGACACTAGTCACATTGCATTAGGGCCCACCCTAATGACCTCATTTTAACTCGATCACCTCCAGAAGGACGCTGTTTCCACATCACGTCACATTCTGAGATAATGGAGGTTAGAACTTTAACATGTCTCTTTTGGAGGACACAGTTCAATCCATAACATTTATAAATTTGAAACCTCATAACAGTGTCATTTTTTTCTCCACTTATGGGATATGTAAGCCATTGTTTATTTCATGTTCTTTAAATAATATAAGTGAAGGATATTCCCGCTGCCTCAACGAAGAGGTTTGTGTAAATGTTGTTACAGTAGCTGCTATTAGCACTAATTTAGAAGCTTGGAAAGAAATAGGAAGACTTTCTATTACTCTTGAATTCTCTTGAGTTTCTTGTTCCTGTAGGGAAACATTTGTTGGGGAGAAGTTGATCAAGTTCCTATACCATGTAACCCCCTTGGTAATGAGCTTGGTTCTAAAGATTATGGCTAACTGCAGCCATATCAGAATTCAACAGTCAAAAAAAAATATATAAAAAGCATTGAATTCCTATATTTTTATATCTGAGTGGAGTTTTTTTTTTTAAACAAATGTTTCCCAGCTTAATTATTTCTTTGTGCATGTGCATTTTTATGTTTGAGAGGGAGGCAATTTATTATTGCTCTACTAATCTCTGTCCTGGTTTTGTTTCTTGATTTTGTTCTCTCTTCTAACTCCCTGTAGCAGTTAACATAGGATTTTAAAAAGTCATGGCATTGTATAATACTTTACATTTTAAAACATGTGGCATTTTAAAATGTCTCATTTAGCTCCATGAAATCATCTTTTTACCTCTCAATTTTCCAAGGACTTTTGTACATTGAGACACTTGTTAACATTTTCTGAGCTTGTTCAACTAATGATGAGTGTTTATTATGTTATTTTTATGCTCTTTCTATGCTGTGGGTGAAAAAGAGATATCTTAGATGTGGATTCTGCTGTCAGGAAATTTAACAGTCTTGAAGGGAGATGGTTCATATACATAAAAAGCTCTATAAAGTTAGAATGTAAGACATTCAATGTAAGTGAGAATGCAGTAAGAAAGGCCAGGTAAAATGGTGTGGGGTTTCAGAAGAAAGGAAGAGAGGAAGGTGTTGACTAAAGTATTTTAAGTATGTTCTCAACAGTGGTGTTTGAACTCACAGCCTTATTGTTTTTAAATCAAGCCTCCCTCATCACTGTGTGTATTTGTAGGACTCCCTGGGACAATTCCCTTTGGAGGCTTGGTCCTCCAAACAGATATGATGAGATTTTTCACCCTTTGTTAGTAGACTCTCCACTAAATCTGTTAAAGTCCAAGGGCCTTAAAATAAAAGCAAACTGATTCATTTTGATGATTGTGCACATTTTGATTAAGAAAAAGTGTTTAATACTCAAGAATTAAAGTGGAATTGGTGTTTAGCCATATAATTTGGAAGGGTTGGTGAGTTATTAATATGTGAACACTCATGAATGTGTGGCTGTGATAGATAAAAGCTAGGATTACCAGCCACCTCGGCTCCCAGACTTGAGATGTGTTGGCATCCAGATGCTCCTCAGAGCCCTGGCATCGACTGGTGAAGCACACTCAAATCCCTCCCAGATGCCTGAATTCCCCAGGCTTCTGTACCCTGCTGCAGGTGGTGAGATGCTATGACCTTTACTCTTGCCTGAGACAGTCTCTGTTTTCCTTCCTACTTTATCTTTTAGGAATGTGAGGCTCCAGCTGCTTACTTTTCATTTTCTTGTATTTCTAGTGTCATTTAGAGAAGGAAACACCTTGCTCTTGATTCCATCTCTGGAATTAGAGTATTAGACTTGCTCTGACAATGTCATCCCAACATGATCCTGATATCTGGTCTCCCCGCCCCTCCCCGCTTTGTTTTTTGTCTATCTTCAGTTCTGTTGAGGAGAAGATGCAGAGCTTTACTCCTGTGGGAGCCTGCTAAACAGAGAAGCCTGTGCACACTGGTTAGTGCTAGCAGTAAATTGTTATCTCAGAGGTGAATAAAAACAATGGAGGAATTTGCTCACTTTATGTAACATGAGACTTATGTGATTGAAAGTGCCAATCTTCTTTTAGCGTTTCATTCTGCCAATGTGTGCTGAAATGTTGAAGCTGAATTCAGTGACCCATAAATTGAGAGGGTGCCCAAAACTAAGACTGAAAAATACTAAATACATTTCAAAGAGCACTAAAAAGCCCCAGGAGAAATAAGGGGAAGATAATGCTATTAATTAAAACTAGCAGAAAGACAGTGGCAGTTAAACCACCTTTTCAGAATATGTGTGATTAAAGAGGTGGCGTTTACTGCTTGTCCTGAAGGTCAGCTCTTTTGAAACACTATCAGGAGGAGTTTGAAGAATTCTAAAGGTCAGAAATGCCTAGATAAAAAACATTGGACTGCTGGTTCACTGGAGTTTTAATCATGAGAATTGACACCTGGACTGTCATGGTGACTTCCTTGTCCTGAGAGGTCACAATCCACAAGTGGGAACTCTGTACAAAGAGAGGCTAATCTGATTAGATTTACAAGCTCTGCTGCAGGATGCTCCTGAGGGCCTCTCTCTGTTTCTCATTAGGTCTGCTCTGATTTCTTTCAGACTTCGGGTCCTTGCGCCAAAGCTTATTACCACAGCTCACTTCAAAGATCAAGCCTGTATCCACACTCTTAGTCACAGGGTATGAAAATGGCATCATAGTATGATAATACAATCAGAGTAAACTTTGGAATTTAATGCACAAAATACGGCATTACAACATAGAAGGGAAACTGGAATTTTTATAAAAGCTAATGGAGTAAGTGGAGTTGCTCCATGTGATTTTCAGGCCTGGTGCCCCTTGTGTATTGGTAAAAGTTGAAAAAGTAGAGTGCTTATCTTTACCTGGAGAAGGAGGATAATAGCCCACCCTCCAACATCTGCTAATTTTATTTTTAGAAATGCTAAAGTCTATCCAAATTGCAGATTCAGCCCTGACTTCCTTTAAAGGAAGAATGCAAGGCATTAGAATCTGGTTCATTGGTACAGATGGTTTCAGTTAGCTTGCAGCAGATAAACAAACAATGCCTAATCCTTTCTGACAAAAGTGACAATGAGGATATTGTTTAGGCAAGAAGCATGATTTCAGTTATTAGACTAAACTGTACAGGAATAACTTTCCTATTAGACAATGTTTAGATGTATTGGCTTCTTTTGGTCCTTTTCATTATTAGGGTTCTTTGATCATTTGATTAGGATACCCTCAAAACAATCAGTGGTATTTGCTGTCTTCAAGATTGTCCAGCTGGTGAAAATGGAGGCATTCCTTTTTGGGTAGTGGAAGAATTTTTTAAAAAGAGTTAATATGGAAATTTCCAATTATTATAATGTCATGGCTCCTAGGATCACTCTTGCATAGTTCAATTTAAGTGGTTTTTGAGGAGGGCGAGGGGAAGGATATGATGATAAGATTGATTTTAGTTTAAAGCATACCCATTTACTTGAGTTGCTTCATTATCATCCTTTTAGGTTTAAACCAGAATGCTAGGGAAGTGGCATCTTTCTAGTCTAAACCTAGATCTATATCTAGTCAACTCTACATTTGATGATATCTGGACACATTTTTGGATTTCATAGCTTGAGGAGCAGTGGTTGTGTTACTGGATCTAGAACAAGGGGCTCCAACCCCCAGGCTTGGACTGGTGCTGATGTGTGGTCTGGAATCTGGCTGCACAGTAGGAGGTGAGCAGTGGCCGAGTGAGTGAAGCTTCATCTGTGTTTGTAGCTGCTCCTCAGCAGTAGCATCACCTCCTCAGCTCCACCTCAGGTCATCAAGCATTAGATTCTAATAGGAGCACTAGGCCCTGGTGCCAAAAAGTCTGGGGACCGCTGATCTAGATGGTAGATGCAAGGGATGCTGCTGAACCATCCTACAAAGGAACAGGACAGTTTTCTGCAACAAAGCATTAATTGGCCCAAAGTGTCAATAGTACTAGATTGAAAAATGCTTTTCTGAACAAGGAATGCATGGAGGCAGTGTCTTTTTAAAAGAGCTTCTTCCTTTAGAGATATTTACTAAGCCCCTACTATGTTCCGGGTATGGGGCCAGGCAATGGATATGTATCGATGAAAAAAACTGAGCTTCTCTTCTCATGGAGCCTGTCATCTAGTGGGGGAGGCAAAATGTAATCAAGTTATCAGACATATTTGTAATTTTAAATTGCATAAAGGAAATAGATTTATGATAAAGAATTAGAGACTGATGGCTTATATGCATTTGCATGAGAGAGAGGGATGGACAATAGATTTACTTCTGATGGACAGTGGAAGCCTTGCTGAGAAGAGGAGAGGTGTGCTTATATCTTGAGGAGATGTGACCAACCAGGTAAAGGGTAGGGACAAGAGTGTTCCTGGCCAGATCCTGAGAAGAGATTGGTGAGTTCTGCAGACTCGTTGAATTCTATATGACTGTGCATTTGAGATGTTTTTAGGGGAGATTTGTATGAATTTATTTTTGAGAAGTTGGCAAGACCTTGAGGATCATCTTAGGAATGATATATATGAACCACCCCAAAACTTAGAGACTTAAAGCGACAGTCACTTAATTTGCTTATAAATCTATAGTTGGGGAAGGGCTGGGCAGGAAAGGTTTGTTCCTGTTCCATGTGATGTCACTTTGCGCAGCTTAACTGGGACTTGAGGATCCATTGTTGATATGCTTCACTAACATGGCCAGAAAACTGGAGCTGGCTTTTCACATGGCTTGGGCTTTCTAATGGCATGATGACTGGGTTCTCACAGTGAGCCTCCCAAGACATAGGAAGTAAGACTTCTGGCTTCAGCTCCAACATATTAAGAGCTTGGTAGCAATTGTTCCATCCTTTCAAAGAGAAAAAGCTGGGCAAACTGAAAATCAATAAGTTTTCTTCAATTCATCTGAGAACAGAAGTCAAGGGAAAACCACTCTACTAAACTCTGAAGAGATAGACATGTTCATATAGAGATAGCTAAAATCTCCTTACTTGGAGCATAAGCTGCTGGAGCCATAAACTGGTAGGAACACTTAAGTAGTAATTTTGATGAATTGCTGGAGAGTGAGTATGGACTAAAATGAGAGTGAAAACTCCTGGGGGCTCCAGCCTTCAGGAAGCCCTTATATCTTCTTGGACTTCACCTCTAGAAACCACACAAGGTTTTTCCAGTGAAGATCATGGAAAGAAGACGCCCTTGTGGCTCTGGCAGGTGTGGGTGGGGGAGTCATCTTTGTAAAATATACCCAGAGCATTCTCCATCACAAAAGCCTACTTACTCTACAGAGAAGAATCTTTGCTGGAGTTTTATCCCAGCTAATGGAAAGGAGTTTGTCTCACTGGGGCTCTCTCCAGCCTTTCTGTCTCACCTCAGTGGGAGAAACCATAGCAAACAATAGTTAAGGCCTGAAGGGAATAGATGGGAATACTGCAGTCAGGGAAGGAAATAGGGGGTTGAGAGGGGAAAAAAAAGCTATATCATAAATGAAATGCCAACAGAAGAAAAAGAGAATGGAGCAGAAGTATTTGAAGTAATAATGGCAGGAAATTTTCCAAAATTCAACACCAAACCACAGATTCATGAAGCTCAGAGCACACCAAGTAGGATATGGACACACACACACACACACACACACACACACACACCCCACAAAAGAAAAGTAAAAAACCCACTACATAGGCATATTGTATTAAAACTGCTGAAAAACAGAGACAGAAAATTTTGATTGAAGCTTCAGGAAAAAATACTTTATCTATAAAGAAACAGAATCGCAATTATATCAGACTTTTCATCAGAAACTGCAAGCATAGAGTGAAAGAAATACTTAAAGAAAATACTTTTTAAAAAAAATCACCAACTTCGAATTCTGTATCTAATAAATATTCTTCAAAAGTGAAGGACAAATAAAAACTTCCTTAGACAAATACTGAGGAAGTTCATTGCCAGAAGACTTGCCCTATAAAAAATGTTAAAAGTTCTTCAGGCAAATGGGAAATAATATAGGTCTGAAACATGGGTCTGTACAAAGGAAAGAAGAGTGTCAGAGAAGGAATAAATTTTTTCTTTTTCCTCCTAGTTAATCTAAAAGCTAGCTGCTTATTTAAAGCTGTAATAGTGGTGATAAATTGGGTGATTATTGCATATAGATAAGTGAAATGAATGATAGCAGTATTACAAGGGATGGGTGATTGGAATTGCAGGTACTGTGTTATAAGGTACCTGTGCTACACATGCCATGATGTTTTCTTATATGGAAGTGGACTTAGCTATAAATGTATGATGTAACTTCTAGCACAACCACTACAAAATTTTCAAAAAATACAGTTGATACACTAAGAAGACACAAAATGGAATCATATAGGCTGCTCAGTTAAAAAAAGAGGAGGCAGAAGAAGGGGGACAAGGACAAATAGAATGAGTGGAAAACAGTTACAATCAAGTTAGATAATACACTTGTATCAAAATCACTTAGAATGTAATTGGTCTAAATACAACAGTTAAAAGACAGAGATTGTGTGGATAAAAAACAAGACTCAACTCTATGGTTTTTTTTTTTTTTTATAAGAAATCTACCTTAAATATAAAGACTTAGGTAAAAGTAAAGGGATAGTGAAAAATATATTATGTTCACACCAATTAAAAGAAAGCTAGGGTAGCTATATTTATTTTAGACTAAGCAGACACTTCTGATGATTCAGAAAACCATCAGCGGTAAAGAGGGGCATTATATAGAAGGGTCAGTTTCCCAAGAAGAAATAACAGTTCTTAATGTGTATGAACCTAACAAAAGAGTCTCAAAACATGTGAGGCAAAAACTGGTAGAACTGAGAGGAGAAATGGATAAATCTGCTATTGTTGTTGGTGATTTCACTGTCAGTAATAGATAGATCCAGCGGGCAGAAAAATCAGTAAGGGAAAGATGGCCTAACCGCCCTACCAAGATACGAAAAGTGGAAGCTGAAGAATTTTAAGGCCTGTGCCCAGAACTGGCAGTGTCACTTTGACCTACTTTATTGATCAGGTGTTTGAAGAGCTCAGATTGAAGAGTAGGGTAGGTAGACTGCACCTCCCAATGAGGAGTGCCAAGGAAGTTTAAGGCCATGTTTGAAACCTCACAATAGTTTGGATTTCATTTTTGTCTGGAATTAAATCTTTGCTTTTACCTGTGCACAGTCTTTCAATGATCTTTTCTTACCCCTTTTTCATTGATTTCTTTTTGAATCATCTTTAAGTTTTAGATAACATTCTTGAGGACAAAGATTCTGTTTGAATATGGTGCTTTGTGTAGAGGAAGACTTATTCCTCATTTGCTTGGGACAGTCTTGGTTTAAGCTTTTGTCTTTATGTGATTATTAATAATATACTTCCTTTTACTAATTCAGTGTTTTTACTATTTAGTGTCCTCGTTTGGATATAAATTATATAATCACCTTATTTATGTAATGGCTCAGAGTAATTTAAAATAGTGGAAATGCTGGAAATTTGAAGTAGTAATTAATGAATAAACTGGGGCTGGGGTGAAATCAGGTGCTATTAGAGCCAAAAGCTAATAGGTTGTAGCATCAAGAGTTTTAGTCAAATGCTTACAGTCTGTTTAGCACTGAGGCATTCAAAAGAAGTATGCTATACCATTAAGAGCAATTATAATAATGGAGAGATGGCATATTGCAGAGAAATCTAGGACTACAAATTGATAGAATAATCAGGTGCAGAAATGGGTTGTAGACATTGTTGATTTGGGACAGTTCTGAGGCATATAAGATCCTGGGTAAGCAAGGATCAGAAAGGAAAAGGAGTGGGTTTGTCTCATTCTCTCCTTAAGTCTGCATGGTTTGCTCAGGAAGTTCAACTTCATGCTCTTGGTTTTTGTCTCATCATTGAGTTTAATAGTGATATCTACCTTTGCCAGTAAAATCTGAAAATGGAAAAGAAAACAAACTCAGTGGCTTCTACCAAGAAAAATATCTGAGCTTATAAAATCTTAGACAGAAAGGAAATTATTTTAAAGATTACAGGCTTGAGACATTTTTTATGCCTAATGGTTGATTCTCAAACAAATATGTACTCCCTTCTTTCTAGGTTCAAGGAAACAGATATCTATTTTCCCTTATAAACAAATTCTTTGAAAATTTGAAAGGTAATTTTGTCTCTAGTTCAAAATGGTCTCTCTGGGATTGCTGTGTTTTTAAGTATCTCTGTTTTCAGGGATTTAAATCAACGGTCCTACAGATCCACTAGTATTGTATGAGCTGAGGGAAAACATTTGGTACTTTGGTTAATAGTTGAAAGCCTTGTTGTAACTCAACAGAGAATAAGATAGAAGCCATTCCTAATTGGCCTGATGGGTGAGACAAGGGTGAATTGGGAAGTAGTTTAGCAGACAGCAGAGGTACTGACAGACTAAAAAGCCCCTGAGGAAGCAGAAGAGGAACCAAAGGCTTTTGTTGTGCTTCTCATCAAACCTCTTAGGAGAAAGAAGAGGGAAATGGAGAAAACAAATAAATGGCACAGAGAGCCCTCTTGGGGATCCCAGAGGAAGCGGAATTCCTAATGAGAAGGCTACAGACTAGGTTAAACAGAGTGACACTTTTTTTTTTTTCTTAACTTGTTCCTGGGAAAGTTTCAGTGTTAAACTCTGGAGAGTCAAGGGCACCTGGGACTTTGCCCAAAATAAAGCATAGAATATTATTAAATTAAAACAGAATATGTATCTTCTTTAGTGAAGTAGAAGAGATGAAATAACAAAATATCAGTATTTAGAGCTGAATAAAGGAAGACATAAACAAGATGAGAGGGATTGCTTAGAGAGGTGGCAAGAAAACCAGCCAAGTGCCAAGGAAAGAGAGTTGCAGAGGAGTGTGGATGAAAAGGTCAACTATTAAGCAAGGTCAAATCTGATGAGTCTTGAAAAGAATTCATTAAATTTGCAATTAGGAAGTTTTTTCTTAAGTATGTATGGGGGACCAGTAGGAAAATATGGCAGGGAACCTACTTGCTTTGGGTTGAAGAGAGAAAGGGAAGTGAAAAATAGAGGCTGAAATGCAAGCTATTACTTTGAGGAGTGAGGCAGAGACAGAAAGAACAAGAAAGGAGAGCAGTATTTTTTGTTTTTTTAGTTTTAAACTAAATCAGAAAGAATTGAGTATGATATAAATTATAACAAAGGAATCAGTAAAAGGGGAGAGAGAAAATGATTAAGGAAACACTTGCATAATCTCGAAGAAATTTGAGGAGCTGTTTCCTCTGTCAATTGAACTTAATTCTATATGTCCAGATAATTGGTCTCCAGTTTTCTTGTTCTGATAATATATAGAACTGAAATAATTTTTATTGCCAGATTTATCTCATTTAGGACTTACACCTACAAGAATGCCGTCCTTGTTAAATATCTCATCCTTTTTTATTTGTGTTCTTTAAAATTTAGATACCGTATGGAATTCTGTGTGTAGCACATTGGTTTCTCTTCTGGGCCCCTTTTACTTTGTTGATACTAGTTGTGATTTTTAAAAATAACAATATAGATTTTTATGAATCTTCTATTTCTTTTGGTGCTACCTTTCTCTTTGTAACTTAGGAACATGAAATACATCTCATATTTATTGAACACTGGGTTAAACTTCATTTTTTTTTCACTTTAAAAAGGCTAATGGAATGGATTTCATAGAGCTGTGAGGAACATATGTGAATGAATACATCTGGAGTGTTTAGAACATTGTCTCGCATATAGTACATGTTCATTGAATGCCAGCTATTACTTTTCTGTTTTTCAGAATAATCCTTGAAAACCCTTGAAAGATTAGTTCTCCTACTTTTAAGATTTAGAAACTGAGGCCCAGAAAATTTGAGTAACTTGCCCACGATCACACAACTAAACGGCAGAGCCAGGATTCAAACCCAGTAAAGTCTAACTAGAGAGCTGTTACAATTTTTATCTCCTTTTACTTTTTATTTATTGAAAAAAATTTGAAATCTGCTTCCTTAAAATCTATCTTAACATATGCTTTTTTCGATGACTGATTGTGAGGGTGCATAACCAGTTTCTCCCGTGGTTCTCATATCTCCCCTTTGTGCCAGCAGTGTAATTTCTCTTTAGTCATTTCTTATTCGTGTTCTCCACTGTTCTAGGCAGCTCCATAGTGACATTGCAGCTATTTCTCCCCCTTGTTTTACCCAGGTGATTTGAGGTGTTTTGTATAGTAGGTGCCTGTACAGAATAGAACAGTCGCTGTTACCTTTTCCTTTCTGTCAAACAAGTGTATTTTGGACAAGTGTTCCATTCCATTACTGTCTTCTCATTGTGGACCTAAGCCCAAGATTGGATGGCTCAAGATTTTTTTACTCCCTTTTTATTCTGCTCATATAGCAAACGTAACTCCTGATCTGCTAGCACCCTTACAACCCTTTTATCCTTATCATAAATAATGGAGGAACTAATATAGAAAGAACAGTATCTTAAAAAAAAAATTCTTTAAAGTAGGTTTTTGAGTAAATCAGAAACTCAGCACCCTTGTGCCCTAACCCGAAGTATATTTCCAGCATGAGCTGTGAATGTGGTTAAGCATTCAGAATTAAATTAAAGAAGAAAATAATTCTACCTGTTATGTCATCTGAAAGTCTTGCTAAATTTTCATGGTTTTTGTTCTTATTTCTAGTTACTTCTTTATGTATCTGTATTTAAGCAGGTACAATTATATTGTTTGTATGTATTCACATGAACTTACAGATGACGTGATTAAATTATAAATTTTTTTTGTGGTGATTGATATTACCTGAGCTAATTTACCTTTGACCCTCTGTTTAAAAAGAAAAAAAAGGGGCTTGTTTAATTAATAAGACCTGGAGAGAACAACTATATTTAAGCTTATTTTGTCTAATAAATATGTTTATATAGATGCTGCTTCATCACAAATGCAGTTATTGAAGCTAGTGTGGCCAGATCTCTATATACAAACAATGTTTTTAGCCACTTAATAATCAACAAATATAGTTATAGTTCTACTTTCAGAAACTTTCCCTTGTATTATATATATATATATATTATATTATATTATATTATATATATATTCAAATAACATATGACCATATGTTAAATATGGTCATATAAGTATAAATATGAAAAGGAAAATGCAGAGACGACAGGTTGAGCAATGGACCTATCTTTATACACCTGAGTAGCAGCAGAGCTGCACTGAAAGTGTGGGTTTCTTAACCTCTCATCTGTCACTTTCTTACTATACTTCAGAACTGGAGTGATTCCATCTATCTGATATGAGTAAATCTCTCTATTTTTTAAAATATCCCATAGAAGTCAATCATACTTTCTCCTTAGTCACTTAAAATGAGTAAGCATTTATAGTATAATGATTGGATGCTCATCTGACACATGATTAATCACATTCTCTCACTTTCTAAAATTTATAATCTGAGTCTAGCTGACTAATAGTAGCTTGGATTTTTAAGATTGTGATAAAAAGAAGAAAATAAGAAGTGTATTTTCTTTAAAAATTTGTGTATTGAAAACAAAGAAAAAAAGAAAGGTATTTCTATTTGTTATAATGAGAGAAAGTTGTTTATCTACCATAGGCACAGGATATTAGTTTTATAGTCCATTTTTTATAGTTTTTATGCAGTTACATTCAATTGTTTTTAACAAGAAAAGAGTGTAAATAAATCTTAGAAAAAATAAAAATGGTAGACAGTTAAATGACAATATCTGCAGGTATTTGACAGAAAGATTCTGATATACGTATTCAATTTACTCAATTTATAGATACACTACTCATTTTATAAAATTTATAATAATGTAACATATTACACTAGCTGAAGCCTCATTTATTTTTTGGATTGGGATTTGTATATTGGTGTTGTTACAGAAGAATTCCTCAATTGGATGACTACCAATGATTTCCCATCCGCTTCAGTTGGAGAGGAGTCATGGCCGTTGTATTTATTCCTCATATTAGGTGAACACTGAGCAAATATCTAATTGCTTTTGAGTATATGTTATCCCTGAAATCAAGGACTTTACTCCTCTAGCACTCATTTTGAACTTGAACGACAATCATATCAGAAAGCTTTGTATTAAAAACTGAGAAGATTGACATATAGGAAAGCTGAATTTTGTGATTTCTTAGTTACAGAAATCGTTCCAACAGGGAAAGCTGATGCAATCCACCCTACCTGTATCTGTTTACTGATTTAGTCCTGGTTGGAGTAGTCAACTTCTTTCATTCACACGTGTATTTTTTATTGAAGTCAGACTCCACAAAAGCCATTTTGTACAAGGAAAAGCCAAATAACAATTTCTTCTTAAAGTGGCTACATTATGTCATTTCACCAAATAGAAATTAAATTTCTTATTAGAAGCTAGATTTGGTGGCAGAGGCTTAACATTACTGGATAATTTTTTGTTTAAGACTGTCAGTTTTCCTGACTTTGTAGCACTAAGCCTTGCATGACAGATTGCTCTTTAGAAAACTGATGCTAATATCCTGTTTGATGTTGATAAACACACGTGTTATTGCTCGGAAAGCCCTAGAAGTAGCATAGGTGAATTTAACAAATTGAGTATTCAGCTTTCTTTGTTACAATAAAGATTTACCACCAAATATTTTATAATATGTACATATGACTACAGAATTTAATCCTGGAAGTGTATTAATTTTTAAAGTGTTTTGATTTATATTTATAAATATATTAATTTTGTAGTATGTTTTAGTCTATGTCCTGAGGTATATCTAGTAGACTTATAGGCTCAGTTAATTTACCTTTTTTGGTTAGGAATAAAAATGTATATTTTATTTCTTTAGATGAACATCGTAGGTATATTAGCTTTTACTTCATTTATCTCCCCCTGCAAAAAAAAAAAAAATGTAGCAGCTAATAAAAATATTGATGTCCAGCAAGATCAGATATGTAATTACTTTGTTGGAACAATTTTGTAGAAGACCTGGCATCCAAATCCCTTTGAGTCTGTTTTTCTCTCCTTATGTCCTACTGCTTTTTTAGTTTTCACTCTATTCCTTAAATGTGCCTTCCCCTCTTTTGCGCCTTTGTTCATGATAGATTGTACTGTGTAAGTGGCTTACCTCTCCTTTTCACATGTCCACATCCTGTTCCAGCTTTAAGGCCCAGCTTAAGTCCCACTCATACTATGAAATTGTCCTTCCTTCTGATAGGAGTCTCTCTTTGACTAAAACTTTAGTCATGTTCCTCCAAGCCCTCTCATTGACTAGGCCTTGACTTTGCCAACTTTCCCTTTATACCTACCCCCACGTCCCACCCGTCTCACACACATACACACCTTGTCCTTGGCAGGCCTGGATAGCTCAGATTTAGCAAGAATTTGGCTAAGTTTAAAGAAAATCCCTCCACTCTTGATATCTGACTGCTCTAGCCTGCCCTCAGCAAGAATCCTGTCATAGCAGCTTAGCAAGAATTACCCTTACCCTTGGGGTCTCTCTCCTCTTAGTAATTTCCCATCCACGGTAGCCCCTAACCTGCTTCTTAGCTATAAATCCCTTCTTATTCTTATTGTATTCAAAGTTGAGCTTGCCTTGCTTGATATCTCCATTACTTCCTCATATGTATGTAACTAAGGCTCATATAACTTACTCTTACATGTACAGTTGACCCTTGAGCAGCGTGAGGGTTAGGGGCACTGACTTGACCTCCTGTGCAGTCAAAAATCTACAGAGAACTACAGTTGGCCTCCTGAATATGCAGATTTCTCGCCTCAGAGTTGACCCTTGAACAATGCAGGTTTGAACTGTGCAGGTCAATTGACCTGAGCTCAATTAAAAAAAAAATGTGCACATAAATGGACCTATGCAATTCAAGCTCCTGTTGTTCAAAGGTCAACTGTATATAATTTATTCTTCAGCACCTGTCACACTGCTATCAATATATGTTCAACTAATACATGTTAACTATGTAATAGGAGGGGAGAAATTTAGGAATACTGTAACCAGGCTCTTTAAGTGTAGTGAGAAGAGACGCTGACAGACGGCACTTGGGAATACAGATTTGTAGTTAGGACATAGGAAGTTCTTTCTTCAACTGACATTTGATTACTGTGGCTTTCAGTTGTTTCAAGTCTAAGACCATGTACCAGGGTTCATAGAGTAAAATCTGTTAGCATATCTATCTCAGAGATAATTTGATCAGTTGTTTTCTGTTACTCTCATTAGACTGAATTCTATCCAGGTCAGCTCAGAGGAAGTGTGCCCCAGAGAGAGGTCCTGCCCCTGTGTAGCTGTTGGGCCAACATATTGCTTCCTCGACCAGCTATTGTTGGCTAGCAGGTTTACTGTCACCAATAAATCAAAATGCAGGAGTCATGAAATTTTAAGAAAGAAAGATGAATGGGGCCATTTTCCTTAAAAGGAATAAATGTGAACTTGTTTGAGCTTGAAACTTCCTGGGTTCTTATTTCAGCCTGTGCAGTAAAAGGATGTATTATTAAACCACAACAGAAAGGTAGATGACCAAATATAGAGGTAGAGTGTCATTAAGAAAAATCTGCACATAGAAAAAAAGTCAAGAAGATATACACATGTTGCATTTACTTCCGAATAGTATGATTATTGTACATGCAAGATTTTTCTCTGTTTTCCAAGTATTCTTCCATAAACATACATTACTTTTATAATTAGTGTAAGAGTTATTAACCCATTCTAAAATATATTGATTTATTTTGAGGTTGGAAAATAATTATTGGAAAACAGTGACATTGCCTTGAGAGTAAACAATTTGATCACAGGTGTTGGAAAAAAAATATACTGGTGTAAGCAGAGTGCCTCTGTTGAGAGAAAAAGTAGTATGAGCGTGTGGACCACATACCTTTCTTTTGTGGTTTACACTTTAAATATTGCTGAATTTATGAATATGGGCTCTGAAGTTGGACCATCTAGGTCCATATTGTAGGCCTGCTACTTCTAGTTGTGTGATATAGAACTGTGCCTCAGTTTCTTCATAAAGTGGAGATAATTATAGCAGCTATTAAACAGCGGTATTAAAGGAATGAAGTGAGACAGTGTAAATAAAGTCCTTGGCCCAGGGCCTGCCATATTCTTGGTCCCTTAACAATGGGAGTATTCAACACACGTGCTATTTTTGAGTTAAAGACAACTATTTTTTTTTCAATATGGGATAATTAATTGCTTGTATTTACATTGTAAAATTCAATTAGTTTTTTCAGTTATAGTTTGCATATAATAATATGCCACTTTCAGTTGTATAGCATAGTGATAAGAGATCTACATAACTCGCAAAGTGATAACCCCACTAAATCTAGTACCGCTCTTCCCCTTACATATTTATTACAACATTATTAATTAACTGTCTTCCCCATGCTACACTCTACATCTCCAGGGAAAGACAGCTATCTTAATTTTAAACTTACTGGCTGTGTATACAACCATTTTATTTAAAATCAGGCTAAGTAATTTGTGCTCTGGCTCTATTGCTAGGTTTTGAAAGTAGCAATACTAGCATAGCTCTTATCATACCAATTATATATAATTTTTATGAAGGTCTTTTTAAATATTCATATTAATTTAAATATTACTAAAGAACCAATTAATATAAAACCTGATCCTCAACATGTGTAGGCAGATTGTTTTTACCTTTAATTGAATCATTTTTTTACTTTGACACTGTACTTGCCTATAAAGCAGTCCATTTTAGTGTCACTTTTATTTTTAGGAGAATGGTCTTTTAGATCTAAGTAATTCATGATGCCATAGCATTGTTCTCCAGTTCTTTTTGTCATACTAGATACTAGATACTAGATAAATTTGGCTTTGCTTAATATTGTTTTTTAATTTCATTAAAAAAGGCATATTTCATTAACAAAGGCATATTTTCTGTAATTATGAAATTAATACATTTTAATTGGAGAAAATAAAAATTACTTGTAATACTCTTGACTTGATATGTCTCCTACCTAGTCTCTTAACCAAATGACTGTGAATTTATAGTAGTTTTCTTTGTTGGTTCTCTATGGACATTTGCAGCCAAATTAAAAAAAAAATACTAACTTTCTATACTGGTTGTTATATAAACTTGTGTGTATGTGTGCATGTGTGCACACTGGCAAGCGTGTGTGTCTTTATTAGAATCGTGTTGAGAATAGTCTGAACTCTGAATACTCCTGCCTTAAAGGCTCCTCAGGGCTGCTTTAATTGTTTTATCCTGCTGTTCCAAACTTCATTTAATTTTGTGTGACTATGTTTGAATGAAAAATGCAAGATCACTGTGGTTAGCAAACAGTACTTGGCAGTGAATATTTGGGGACTACTCAAAGCCTAGTGGTGAATCAACTCCGTGCTTTCTTGTGCATCTCATTTAACGTCTTTGGAGATACTTTATTTCTGAGAATAGAAACTTGACTACTCTCCCATGATGCTGAACTCATCACAGAAAGGGGAACATTTAGGACTCTGTTAGAGAAATGGTAACATCTCTTGCTTTAAATGTATCTTTAAACTGGTAAGCTTGAAATGCTATAAGGTTGAACATCGGACCTTATTGTCTTTTCTTTAATCCCAGCTCACATATTGACTCACTCTGATCATGATGCTATAGTTAGCCTTTTAGAAAAGAACATTATGAATGAGAGGATTTGATTTTTATTTTTAGCTATAGTATGTAAGAATTTGCCAGAAAATACAGATGCTCCACAACTTATGATGGGGGTGACGTCCCAATAAATCCACCATAAGTTTAAAATATTGTGAAAAATGCAGTTACTACAGCTAAACTACCAGACATCATAACTTAGCCTTGCCTACCTTAAATAGTCTCAGAATACTAACATTAACCTAGAGTTGGGCCAAATGATCTCACTGCTGCTGCCCAGTATCACAAAAGAGTATCATACCACATATTGCTAGCCTGGGAAAAGATCAAACTTCAAAATTTGAAGTTTGGTTCCTGGTGAATATGTTACCTTTGTACCTTCATAAAGTCAAAAAATTGTAAGTTGTAAATTGAACCATTTTAAATTGGGGACCATCTGTAATAGGTAATCTAAGATAGGAAAAAAGTAATACCATTCGTAAGTACATCCAGTTCTTTTCTGTTTTTTTTTTTTTAAGCATTTTCTATGGGAAAAAAACTACTGAAGATGAAAATCTATTTAAAGTGGCAACTTGACCTCAGAAGGAGAAAATTTGATTTCTCTAGAAATATAAGATGCAGCCTTTTCAAAGACCTCAGTAATATGTTTTTCTAGACAAGTGTGCTTAAAAGTAGGACTAGGAAAAAAATAAAACCCAACCTTTTCTTTCTTTATCTTAACTTCATCTCTTCATTCTTAGTTTTCAGTGCATATGATTGCTTTTATATATGTGGTGGTATATAGTTAGTGATTTAAGTTAGTGTATATTATGAATAAAATCTTCTAGAACTAATTAATACACTAAGTTTTATATCTCACTATATGAAAAGTCAGTCTCTAAAAACTCCTCTTAATAGACTACATTTTACTTATTTTCTATGAAACTCTCCCATCTCATTCAATAAACATGCCCTTTTCTAGTAATTCCAGGAGTATGTATACCTAACTACCTTTTCATCTATGGGTGTCCTGGCATCTTTTTTGTGCTTTGTGCCTTCTCTTGATGTAATAACAGTTCTTTCATCTCTTGTTTTCGATAACTTTGCCTTACCTTTTTTTTCCCCTTTGAAACTTACCTGTGTTGGTTATGTATTTTAGTTGCTCAGTTATGTCTTTTTTCTTCTTTAGTTGATAATATCCTCAAGGGCTGCATGCAGGTGATTTTTTTTGCTCTTCCCAGAATGGTTTCTTGCATCTGGAGGTATTCCAGAATACCAAAAAGTGTGCATTCCATTGCCCTGAAACTCCAGAAGGTTGATATATAAAAATGGGTGATAAAAGTCTTTCAAAACCAAACAAACTTTGGACCGTGTAACTACTATACAGCTCAGCTTAGAGAGGGAAGAAAAGGAAGCGCTGAGAATCCAGGAAAAGCTCAGATTTGAAGTTTACACACAGAAGCTGCTACTTGGTCTGGGACAGAGGAGTTGAGGTATGATTGAGAGTGACTATGGAGAGGAAGGACTGGACTGGTGAGTTCAAAAGTGAAAAGAAAAGGAGGGAGGAAAGAGGGGTGGAAGGAGAGAGGGGAGGGACAGTTAATGAACCAGGCCCCCCCCAAATGTGGATGGTGGGAGTCAAGAGTGTAGTGTCAGAGAACACCGCCTGGAACTCGTTCTGTTAAGTGTTTTCATTCCTACCTTGGATGCAAATGGGTAGAAGGATGTGTGACCAGGCCTTGTCATCAACAGGACTGGAATTTAAAGTGGGCATGTGAGGCTTGAGCATTTGGTTGCTGTTGACAAGTTAAACTTTTTTTAGGGATAAATCACACTTTTGAAATCATGTTTAAAAAGTGAATTAGTAGGTGTAGGGCAAGTTAGAGATGGTGTGATTGCAGGGCCCATGAAGAAAACTCAAAAGTGTTAGTTGTTGATAAGATCAATATGAGTTTACAGTATATTGTGACTGTCCCAGTCTAATTCGAGTTTAGGACAAATAAAATTAGCACCAGTTTTGTTTCTGGAACAGGGCAGGGCACTATCCCATTCTACTCAGCACTTATTAGACCATATCTGTTTAGTGTGTACACCCTGGCAACCACTTTTCAAAAAGGATTAATCAGCTGAGAATTATCTAGAAGCTTGCAGTTAAGCCTGTGAGAGCACTCAAAATAGTTGAAAATTTTTGAATGTTTTTTGTAACAAAGACTTCAGTGTTGGAAAGACTAGACAAAGGAAGAGAGGCAATGAGAAATTGATGTGGGAACCTGAAGGCTTAACACAGAGGTTATTGGCCCCAGGGTGGTTTAAAAAATACAGATGGTAGACCGTGCCCCACCAATTAAATCAGGAGTGAGGCCAAGCAATGGTATGTTATAAAGCTCCCCGGTAATTCTAATCTGTAGCTAGAGCTAGGAACCTGTACCTTATCTTCTGCACTGCTGCAAAGCCTGGTCCCAACTTCTCCCTGCTTTGCCCGATGCACGCAGGGGCAGCTTATGCCGAGTGGCAGCCAAAACACCAGCCCCTACGCCTCCTGCTTCCAAGAGACTGTCAGGATGGAATCAGACACTGGCTAGGCCCTGCCCAAGGCATAGAACTGCCTGGTCAGCCACTCTCACCCCCATATTTCCCACTACATCTCCTGCGCTGTCCCTTCTCCTCCTTTCCCTATCTTTTAGTCTCTTTCTAGGACATTATTCTCTGATCAGCAAACTCTTACATATTCTCTTGCTCTTTCTGAGTTTTTCTCTCTCCTACTTTAACAGAAAACTGGCTCTTTCTGGAGGTTATTACTTCTCTTGGAGTCTTCCACGTGTCTCATTTTTATATCTGGCCTAGATTTTTATACTGAGATCCAGAGCCATAAATACCAGTGCTTCCTCTACGTCTCCACTTGGATCTTTTCAGTCTTGGATCCTCCCACCCCAGACTCTTGGTTGCCCTCTGTCTTGAAGGGCCACAGAAAAAGATTGATAAAAAAAAAACCCTTAAATCTCTTCTTTAGTTTTTTTTTTGACTCTTGAATATTAAATAATGACTGGTGCTTCCATCCACCCAGATACTAAAGTCAGCACATTTGGATTCACCCTTTACACCTTTCTCTACACCGAATCCAATTTATTCTGACTAAATGCTGATTCTCTTCAGAATATCACTTTTCTTTTCCCATTGCACTCCTCAGCATCCTGCTTCTTTGTAGCCACCATCTTTCTCCTGGACCACTGTAATAGCTCTCTGACCTCCCTCCCTGCTCCCACTGTTGTATTCCCTCAGGCCATTCTCCACACCCTAGTGAGTGAGCTGTGGACACATAATTTAATTATATCATCCCCTGCTTAAGATCCTCCAGTGTTTTTTGTTTGTTTGTTTTTTGTTTTTTTTTTACTTTATCAATCCTTTCTGTGGCCCTTAAGGACCTCCATGATCTGGCTCTCCTGGCTGTCCAGGTGAACCCTCTGCACCTGCCCCGCACTCCCAGCCCCAACAGGCTCCAGCCACTCTTTCTTTTTTATACTTAGTTTTAACACATTGTGTTCTCTGCCTCTGGGCTTTTGTATAGGTTGTTCCTTCTCTCTAGAAGGTTCTTTGCTTATACTTCTGTATTTTTGATTCAGCTTAAATGTCATATTTTCAGGGAAACCTTCCCAAAGTGTCTAATTTAAAATAGATTCTTTATCTTTTCTATAGCAAATTATAATTTTTCTTCATTACATTTATCCCAATTTATATTGGGTATTTTAAAAATATCTGTAAAACTTATTATGGAAAATTAGTAGAGAACGTAGTTGGATAAACTCTCATGAGGCCATCATCCAATTTCAAATGTTGACATCCCATGTCTGATCTTATTTTGTCTGTATTTGTTTCTCCCAGTTATTTTGAAACAAACTCCAAACATCATGTTATTTCATAGTACATTTATTTTTTAAAAGGTAAAAACTCTATTTTGAACACATAACCACAATACAATTATCACATCGAAAAAAATTAATAGTTTCTTAACAAATATATATATACGGTGAATGTTAAAATACTCTGTTGGAGTTAAGATAAAAATAGATCTGTACATTATAATTAATTGCAATTAGTTGATCTCTCTCTCTTTTAATATATGGTTTCCCCTCACATTTTTTATAAAATTTATTTGTTGAAGAAACACATTCAGTTTTCTTCTATATGAAGAGTTACCTGTAGTGTGGATTTTCCTGATGTATTTCAAAGACCTTTTTAAAACTTGTTCCCTATCTCTTTAAAATAAGTAGTTAGGTATAGACTTGGTCAGATTCAATTTGGAGTGCTTCCATCAAGAGGCACATACTATCTGGTAGTCTTTTTTTGTGTGATTTTAGCAACTGTTAATAATCCATTAAATGATTATGGTTAGCAAAATGGTATTCAAATTCTATCATTCCTTCTTTATTTGCTGCATGCAATGCATCTATAAAGAGTAACTTTCACATATCAACCATCTGGTTACACTGAGATACAGTATATATGAAAATATATGAAAGGAAGGTTAGTTTTTGATATATTCTCTATATTTAACAGTTTTAAACTAATGAGTTGGTTCCATAGTACCCTTCAAATATAACTGTTGAGTTTTTTTTAGTCTCATAAACTTACAGACTTCAACATATTTGATCCTTTCTATCACAGGTATTATTTTAGCGATGCTCAAATTTTTCCATCTTTGATGAGTGGGAGCCTCCTGCCTCCCTTGGACATGTTTCAGCCATCCTCGCAGTCATGTGCCTTATGTCTGTCTCCTTGGTGAGATGCAAATGCAGGGACCGTGTCTGTTGTTCATCCTTTATCCCAAGTGCAGGATCATAGTCTCGCAATGAATATTTGTTTACTGAGGTTGGGATATCAAAACTTCAATAAGTGAAGGGCTACCTTGTGGAAGAGCATTTAGTTTAGTCTTTGTGGAGTCAGAACTTGAATCAGAGAGTAGAAATCACACGAAGCAATTTTGGCTCAACGTTTAGGAAGAAATAAATCATTTGGGGGTGTTGTAGGGGAGTTTGAGTTCTATCAGAGTCTTTTGGGGGCTGCTTTGTTCCAGACAGTGAGAGGACCAAGATAGGACAGTCAAGGCAGGAAAGGTCTTTTTGTCTGCCAAGACGCCTAAATGATCATTGAGGTTATTTTATTTTATGTGCAAGGTAATAAGACTCTCAAATCCTTGTTGACAGATGTTATTTTTGGAAAGGTACAGGGTTGGATGGTTTTAAATTGTTGAAATGTACATCATTCTGTTTTCTCCAATGAACATATGTCACTCTAATTTCATATTTCAAAGCATTATGAGTTTACACGTTTGATAAGACATTGATAATGATAAATTATGCTTTAGCAACCATCATTTCTTTTTTTGAGTAACAACTGTCAACTGAACATAATCTTTTCTCATTGTATTAAATCTTCAGAATTTTTACACTGTTGGTCACATTCTAATAAGTAGCCATTACACCATTCTCTTACTAATTTTTGTGTTTTGTTAAAAATTAATTTAATGAAAATAACATTAGTCATCTTCTTCTTTCTATAATAATTTTGATAACGATTAGGAAAAGGTATAATGACTGACAGCTTACCTTCAAATTCTACTTTCTTTTTTTCCAGAAGAAAGTACAATAGAAAACACTTTAAGGTTATTTCAGAATAACAAAAGTTGAATAATATCAAGATGATTTCTCATTTACACCTGAATAAAAATTGAATTTAGATGGGGTTAGCAAGGCTATGAATATTTAGTTAAGTTTTTAATTTTTGAAATGTGTATGTAATACATTATAGTCAGCAATTTAACTGGTATCTTAAGAAGGAATTAATAAAAGAAGGGCTATTAGTAAAACCTTTAAAATATTTTAATGATTTTGCTAGAAGTTTATAAATTCAGCCCAAGGTGTCGTTCTTGATATACTCCATCTTGCCATTGTCACTTCCTCAGTAATATCTACATGTCCTCTATTGCTTCTAAACCAATACAGTAAGGAAACAAAAGCACTGTATCTTCCTGCAGTCAGTATTATTTTCCTTAGGAGTTTCTCTTGAGACAAAATCATAATGGAAGAGTGAAGTAGAATATATTAAATTTCACAGAGCATATTAAATTTCTTTTAGGTATATTGCTTTAATTTCCTTCATATTCTCTAGATATAATTTCTTCTAGGTGTTAGTGCATGGACACTATTTTCAGAGATGACCTGGATAATGATTGTAATTTTGTTTCATTGTACTAAGTTACCCTATTAATTTGCGTTAACTGATGGAATAGAAAATCTTTAGGCTTTCCTTTGAGAACTGTTTGTCTGTAACAAAATTCTCTTTGTATATCATCTTTTGAACCTGGAAAATTTACTCTGAGCTAACTGGGGAGTTTTCCTTTTATAGGTTTCACAAAATGTTGAATGAGCAAATGAAGAAATGCATGAAAAAATGAATAGGCTGTCCTTATTCAAAACCTCCAAACCTTGCTTCGCTCTCACTAGAGAGTTTTATTATTTACAAATTATGGCACACAGAACTGTGTAGAGAGTTCTGAAGTTGGCAGGAATTTTCGTTTGTGATTAGAACCATTTCAAAAGCTGGATCCACTTTAGCATAGCTCTGCTGGGGCGCATGTCTCTGTGAGTGGAGAGCTATATGCACGAACAGGCATTCCCTGGCTCTTCCTGGTGCCACACTTGACAGCTTGTCCTGTTTGATGGACAAACTAGAGCAGTGAGTCACTCATCTTTGGGCCTGAAGTGAGCTTCACAGTTAGGTCAGGCTGGGAATGGCAATTGTTGGGAGAATTAGAGAATATTGAAGAATCTCTGAAATTACAACAGCTCTCTTCATAGCTTAGAACAACTACACACAAACCTGATAATGTCTCCAATGGAATTTTCTGTGGTAATATTAACATAATTTAAAGCATTTATTTTTAAGCATGTTATTAACATGAATTATGTCTTCGTTGACAATCAGACCTTGATTGCCTTGTTTATTAGTCTTTGATTTAATTAATAAGAGTTGTTAAAGAGGAATCTTCAATATTTTCCTGTAAACAGCTCTAATTTATTGATTCAATTTGAATTTTGTAATTATTATAAAGAACTGAAATCAGTGTTTGAAGCATATGTTTTGAATCTTTAATAAAATAACTTAAACTCACAGGTACTTATTAGATACAATGTTTAGTTTGTTTTTCATAGAATAACAGATATCTTCATTTGATATCTTTGAAAACTGATATTTTTTGAGAGTAGTAACTTAGAATTTCAAGTCTTTCATTGCACACTAAAGTTTAAAATATATATATGCACCAAAGATTGAACATTAGAAAATTCATGATGTTAGTTTTTCCAAAGGTACCTTTTGCAAAATTAGAGCCAGTGACTTAACATTTTTACTAGACTTTAGAACTGAGTACTTCAGTAGTTGGTAAGTGTCTAGGCATGTAAGAACAACTAATTAAGAAAAGAGAAAGTTGCAATGACTCTTAGGTTAAAGAGCAATTTGAAAATCAGTATGATTCTTAGTGGGAAACCAATGAAGCAGTTGTTGATGAGGGAGATGCTGATTAGCAGTCCGGGCTCCATTTATTAAAGGATGGTGAGGATTTTGCAACGTGTCTGCTGGGTACAAAATTGTTAATTAACACAACATTCTATAAATTCTAAAACTTTAAGGAAATAAAAACTTTATATCTGCATACATTAAAAACAAAGAGACTGCACCATTAATATGAAAAAAGGAAATATTCAAACCAAACATTAAAGATATTAAAAGCTTTATAAAAATTTGAGATTTCTGAAATTTTTGAAAGGAATAATTTTTTTAATTGAATACATTTGATGTGTAACATTGCATAAATTTAGGGTGTAGAACATGCTACTTTGATAATCGGTCTGTTGTAATATGTTTGCCAATAAAGTGATGTGTATCACGTTACACATTGCATAATTATAGTATAATATTATTGTCTATATTCATTGTACTGTGCAAAACATCACTATGCCTTGTTTTTACTAGTTGTTACAAGTTTGTACCCTTAAACACCATCACTCTTATCTCCCACCCATACCCCCCATTCCCTGGTAACCACCATTTTATGCTCTGTGTTTTACAGGTTTAACTTTTTTAGTTTCCACATTTAGGTGATGTCATACAGTACTTGTTTTTCTCTGACTTTATCTTGCTTAGCATAATGTACTCAAGGTCCATCAAGGTCCAAAAAGGAAGGATGTCTTTTTTTTCATGGCTAAATAATATTTCATTGTGTATGTGTAGCACTTCTTTTTTTTTATTCATCCTTTGATGAGTATTAGGGTTATTTCCATATCTTAGCTATTATTAGCTATTATGAATAATACTGCAATAAAAATGAGAGTGCATGCAATTCATCAAAATTCTATTTTCATTTCCTTTGGGTATAATATACCTGGAAGTGGAATTGCTAGATCATATGGTAGATCTATTTTTAATTTTTTGAAGATACTACATATTATTTGCCACCAATAATGTGTAAAGCTTCCCTTTCACCACGTTTTTGCCAGCAACTGTTGTCTCCTGTCGTCTTTATGATGGCCATTCTGACACATGCGAGGTGATAGCTCATTATGATTTTTGATTTGCATTTCTTTGATGTTTAGTGACGTTGAGCAATAATTTTTATACTTTATGCTTGAATTATCTTGCAGGTATTAGGATCGAAATGTCAGTATAGTAACGTTATTAATATTTATTTAATAAAATGGAGAGTCTACTCTATGCCAGGCATTTTTAGGCACTGGGCACGTAACAGTCAACAAAACAGAAAAAGTTCCTTTACTCCTGGAGCTAATGGTCTAGTATAAATCTTAAGGACATGTTTAATTTCATATGATGTTATACATAAAATCTCAATGTCTTTAACTGTTGTGATTATCATAAGAAATTAATACTTAGAGGTTTAATTCATGGAGAATTATACTTCAGAATCAGAATTCCATTGACCCAAATCTTGCTTCTTTATGCCGTTATCATAGTAAATATGCTATAAAATTTTTCCATGACAAAGATAATGCACATATGAGATTACTTAAAGGTATTTCATTTCTAGTTGCATTTGAAGAGTATTGGCTCCATTGAAGGTTTGTTTCCTTTTGGTGTATTTCAGTACAGTCACAGCTTTGTGGTCTGAGAATGTGTTTTAAGTATATAACCTTTAAAAACATGAATTCCGTGTATTCCAGGATTCAGTTCATGGTACATATCAGTTAACGATCTCAAGGGAAATGGAAATGCTTTGTGGGTAGAAGGTTGTATGTGTTTTTTTAAGGGTGAGGGGAAAATTCCAAGCAATTCCTGGAATCAGTTACCACCCCCTCGGGGAGCTAGCGATGAGCTCAACTGGGCTGAGAAAAATCTGTGCAGATGTCAGCACTGACTGCATCCCAGCCTCAAGCCCTGCCAAAGGCCTCCCTTAGTTGTCAAGGACAAAGTGAGGAGCATAAGGTACAGTCTCCATTTGAACCCCATGTTGATACTAATGTTCTACCTGCACCTGGGTACCTAGAGCACAGTGAAGATCAGAAAAGTTAAGGTAATGATCTCAGGAGAGGAGAGTTGCAGGGCAGAAAAGCAGTAGGCCTGTCCTCCCAGCTGAACACAAGGAAAATAAACACAGCGCACAAGCTCGAATAGATGGCACATTGCAGAGCTTTATAATTAGATATCTTTATTTGAGTACTGTAACCTATAACGTATTTTAACAATCAGTTTAATGAGGAATGCCACTGGGATGATTGAGCTGTGATAAATTTCTTGGCTTTTTGAGTTTCATGTCTGTGGCAGTTCTTTGAATAAAAACAGACTAAATGGCTGCAGTTCTTAAAAAAGAAGCATTCAAATTTTTTTATTTCAGACTCAGGTACTGGATTCTCTGGGCCACATGAGTTATCCTTTGCTAGTTCCATAACCTTGAAAGATCTTTGGTTGCATTTTAAATTGCAATGAGAAACCACTTTTCATCTATCACACTGGCAAATTCAAGGTTGAAAACGTAGTTTAAATGAAGGGGGAACCAGGAGCTCTTATCATTTGCTATTGGAAGTATAATCAGTACAAGCTTTATGCAGGATAATTTCTGAATACTCATCAGAATTAGGATTTAGAAATGTACATGTATTTTGATCTTTCAATTCCACTTTTAAGAATTTATCTTACTGACATTTTTACATGGATGAAATTACGTTTTCAAAGGTTTATTGCATCATTGTGTTAGTAGCAAAAAATGGGAACATGCTAAATGCCTATCAGTAGAGGACTAGGATTAAGTATACCACACTCATACAGAGGAATACCGTGTATTCCTTTCAGAAGCAAGAGAGTTTTTATGAATTTATGGAGAAGCCACAAAAGTATATTAAGTAATAAAAACAATATGTAATGTACTCCATGAAGCATACTACTGTCTGTGTGTGCATATGTGTCTATGTATATATATGTGTGTATCTGTGTGTATATCTGTGTGTATGTCTCTCTGTGTGTATAAGTATATATGAACCATGTTAAGTGGTGACCTCAGAGGATAGGAACGGAGTGGCTGAAGAAGGCAGCAGTAAGGATATTAACTTTTCACCAAATACTCTTGTATCTTTTACAGAACTTCTAATGTGTGCATGTTTTACCCATTTTAATTAACAAAATATACTGCTTGGCCTAGTAAAGGTAGAAAGTAGAGCATTTAACTAGAAGACTAATATAGATAGTCATGTCCTTGTTAAGAGAATTGACTAGATAAACAATTAGCTGCCTACTGCAATGTCTGTTAGAGCCAATACACATTTAGAATGCGTCTGGAAAAACCATCTGCTTTGGGTAGGCCTGTGTAATCCTGTAATAGTAAAATAGTCATAACTTTTATTTTGATGATATACTGTATTATAAAACACAGTCAGACCAAATATAATTTTAGGGTGCTTTAGTGAAAAAAAAAAGTGAAAAAAGGTAAGGAATGGGTGATGGAGAGAAGAGGGAGAGGGAGAGGAAGAGGGAGAAGTGGGTAGGGAGGGAGAGGGAGACAGACAGGAAGCCGGGAGATGGAAGGCTGGGTGTCAAGTTTTCGTCCTTGGGAATTGTATGATCTCAGTTTAAGACTGAAGATGAAGACTTTTTGGCAAAACAAAGGAGCAGTTGGAGAAACTAAGGAAGAGAATTATTTTGACTGCTTGATTTTTAATTAACTTGAGAATAATTGACCAAGCATGGTGATTTTGTTAAGCACTGGTTTCATTCTGGAAGGAACATAGAGTGAATCACAGAAAACCTCATTTAAATCTTGGACTGTGCAAGTGTGAATATTTAAAATGTGAATGTTTAAAGTGTTAGTATTTATGATGATGATATAGAATTCCCAGACTTACTGAAATTAATCTTGTGGCGGCATAATTCAGTCACTGACATTTTCAGTGCAAAAAAATATAAATAAATTATAAGGAAGACAATTGGAACCATAACAGGAACATATTTGCATGGATTTGCTTCTCATTTTTATTTTTCTTCTTCAGGGTAAATGGGAAGTTGGTAGCCCTGAAGGTGATCAGACTGCAAGAAGAAGAAGGTACACCTTTTACAGCTATCAGGGAAGGTAGGAATTTTCTCTTGTTATCTTTGCTTTTGTGTTTGCCTGATGCCTGTAGCTGTTTAAATATTATGCACCTATATTATATATTATATTTCTCATGGACTGCATAAACTGAAATTTAAAAATTATTACCTCTTGCAGTCATATTGAGTCATGTCAATAAAATAAGACCATCCTGCAGTATACTCAGGTGTGGAAAAAAAATACTGCTGTGTATTGATGGTGAGACTACTGTTAACTGACTGAGGAACTTTGTGTCTGATTTTGTTTGCAGAGCTCCTAAAGCACATATGAATCTAACATTATTCTATATTCATGACTTTTAAAGAAAGCCCTTAAAAAATGTGGGGATCATGCTATCTTATTAGTTATTTGAATTTCTTTTTTCTTGATTTTCTTGTTTCTGTTCTTTACTATATTTTCTATTGATTTTTCTTACTGATTTATACTCTGTTTTAGTGTCATTTAGGTTGTAATATTTTCTCCTGTTTTGTCATTTTTCTGAAAATTCTTTTTACAGTGTAGTTGTTACATAAAGTTTTTTTAAAATTTTGTCAAATAAGATTGCTCTATTTTTTGCTTTATTACTTCCTGCATAGTTTCTCTACTCTAAAAGAATAGGATATCTTCTTTTATTAGTGGAAATGCCTCAGTTCAGTTTCAGGACTTGTAATATTAATAGCTTTACCTTTATTCTATTTTTAAAGGTGCAAATTATCTTGATGTAATACTTCAGTTTATTTTTGCATTGAAAGAACCATATGTACTCGTTCTTCTGCTCCATATCAATATATATATATATATATAATCAGTGATTTACTGAAATAATATTATTAAGGTATTGATGAACTGAATGTAGCCTGTCATTGGTCTGCTTTGTCTTCCACAACTATCATTATGATTTACATTTATTTTTGAGAAGTATTTCTGTTATTTTCTCACCTCTCATTCTCCTTTTTATACCCCTTCATTTTGGTTTTCATTATTCCCATTTAGTCGAAAATGTTCTTGTAAAGTTCATCAATGACCTCCTTATTGCCAAATCAAGTAGACACCTCTTTGTTTTATTTACTTATCATTTTAGCATATCGTATGTGATTGAAACATTATCTTCTGTGACATCAATTTTTCCAGGTAAATAGCTTTTTCTCTTTCTCTTGTGCTGGCTTCTTCTCTAAGACAGGGAAGAGGCCCTCGTTTCTCCAGTCAGCACCCTTTTCCATATGATTTTATTTGTTTCATGACTTTAAATAGCAACCATAAGCTGATAACCTACACTGCCTCTCTTTAGCTAAGACCTTTTCTGTCTCCATTCTCATATATCCATCTGCCTACCTGGCATTTCCTCTTGAATCCAGTAATATAGAGAAAAGATAATATATCACTACCAAGTGAGGCTTATTCTGGAAATGCAAGGCTGGTTCAACCTTTAAAAATCAATCGCTGTATAATAGTCATTTCAAATTTAACATATCCAAATAGAATTCATGGTCCTCCACCATAACTTAAACTAAACTGTTTTCTTCTCATTTTAGAAATAGCATCATGCAGTCTTCCTCCTTCCTAAATCTAGCCCATGAATGAGTCCTGTAAATTTTCTAAAAGATATCTCAAATCATCTACTTTCTTTTACTTTCTTGCTACCTCCAGTCCAGGGTATCATTAGTTCTTGATCAGACTGCTATAATAGTTTAATTGTACTCTCCACTTACTCTTTTATTTTTATACTATCCCTTCTATACTCTGTAATCACTCTTTTGAAAAACCTAAATCATATAATGTCACTCCTTATTTAAAAGCCTGGGTTTCAAGTACTCTAGGATTAGTTTTTCCTCAAACATGTCACAAGACTTTCTATGTCAAGAATTTTACACATGCTTTCCCTTATGGCTGGAAGGCTCTTCCCTGCCTCTTTTTGTATGCTACATGTCAATTCTAGTGTCATCTTCTCCCAGAAGTTTTCTTTGACTATCATATAGCAGCTAGATGACCACCATCTTACCCTTCTTTACTCACCATGTCATCACCGTGTTTATTTCCTTTATAGTTCTTATTGGAATCTGAAATTAATTATTTTCACTCCTTTCTACTAGTGTATAATTTTAGTGAGATCAGGGGCTTTGTCTGATTGTTTACTGCTTTATCCTCAACATTTAGCATGGCAATCATGAAATTTATTGAGTGACTTAAGGAAAATCATTGAGCTAGAGTCTATAAATGTGATGGAGTATTAGACAGAGTGTCTCCCCTTAAAGAATTTGCCTTCCAGGTGAGAGACTGAACATGTAGATAATATTTTGAGGAATAATATGAGGTGACATATCGATGCCAAATCATTTCTAAAAATTTGCAAGTTCTAAAGAAATTTCTCCACTGTCATGGGAGGTAAGGTGTCAGCTGGGTCTTGAACTACATTGCACATAAGAGAGATGAACAGTGAAGAGTAGATTGAAGACAAGTTGCATTCTAAACAGATATAGAAAAGGATCTGAGACCAGAAATCTCAACGCCTTTGTCAAGTGCAATCAATAAGAATAGTTTGGTCAGATATTCTAAGGTCTGTGTTGGGGGGGTGGGGTGTTTATTACTCCATAGGAGGTGTTTTGTCATCACAATAATTTGATCATGCAATTGGAATTTAGTGGATAGTTGCTAAGCATCCTGCAATATGTTGTACACTTTAATACAGAGGTGGGCAAACTAAAGTCTGAGACCCTCTGCCAGTTTTTGTAAACAGAGTTTTACTTGAACATAGCACTCTCGGTCATTTATGCATTGCCTGTGGCTGCTTTCTTCTAATCATGTGGTTGTGACAGAATGTGTGGTATGCAAAACCTAAACTATATACTGTCTAGTCCTTTACAAGGTTTCTCAACCCTCATGTCCCATAAGCTGTTTGAATGTCTGACTGGGCATTCATTGCAGGGGAAAACCTTTTTATATTTGTCTTAGGCTGTGACCTAACTATTGCACATATAAATGCAAAATATGCTCTGCATCCATTTAATACATACCATCTTTTCCAGAAATACAACTGAAGTGCAGATGAAAGGAAAATTTTATTTTGTTTGAAACTTTGCTAAAATGTGTTCACCGTTTTTGAAAGTTAAGTTGTTAATGTTAACACTCTCCATCAGTCTGCATTTGTAATGGTTGTGTTCATTCTGGTTCTACATGTAGATGTGAGCATTATTGTTTATAATGTTTTCTGGGTTAGTTGTACCTGACTCTTTATATATTTAAATACATTATCTTTTGTATATCAGTTACATATATATATATATATATATATATATATATATATATATATATATATTTGAATTCTGTGTATAAATATTTGAAATTATGTATACACAGATCCTATTATCTGTGAATCTCATTTCATAGTAGTAAAGGCATCTTTATAAAGTGTTATATAAAGAGGATATTAGGTCTAATGGGATTGGAAACCACTGGCTGAAAAAGAGCAGTGGGTTCCAGTTGAGCTATGAAGAGAGGCAAGGTTAAGAGTGCTGTTGAATTTTATTATGGTAGATCCTGTATGTTTGGCGGTAGGAAAGGGGCAGAGATACTGCATCTAGGGAGAAGCGAGAAGAAAATGAAACTGGCAGCAGGCATGCTCCCTAAGCGTGTGGGGTGTGAACTGGAATTAACCAACTAAATCTTGCTGTTGGTACTGATCCAGATTCAAGGTTAAGAGAAAGTTTCTAATAATATTATCAGTCGTGTTATGATAGTTGTGTCTATCACCGGAAAGTTCAAGGGAAAAAGCAAGTAGGGTCAGCTGAAGTTATTGATGAGCTGTCTGTTCATACTTAAGTACATGGTAAGTCTGGAGATAAGTTTAGGACTAGCCCTGGGATTGAGTTGTGTTGTAGATTGCAGGGCTGTGTCGGTGGGAGCATGTTCTGTGGGTTAGATGGCCTCTCTCAAGACTTTTGAGCTGAGTGTATTAGGAAGATAAATATGATATTAAGATAGATTAGATAAGGAGGAACATGGAAGCTGATAGATCAGTCATTCAAAGTAATGTAGATTTGAAATTATGAGGTTTTTATTAGAAAACAGTGACAAAAAAAATGATGTATAGAGAAAGAATTATCATAGCTAGGGAAATTATTGGTTATAAATGATTTGAGAGTGGAATATCAATGTTTTGAGTTTGAATAAGTACAAAAAAATGTTGCCAGAGAGAGAAATAGTTTGTGATTGCATGGAGAATTGCTTTTGACACTTTACAGTTTGAAAAGGCTATTATTCAATTTAATATTCACATCAAATTGAAGAGTTGTTTGTATAAAATTTATAATTTTTATAGAATCTGTATTATAAATATGGAATTGAGGCTCAGAGAGGTTATATGACTTGTCCAAGGAGTTAGATCTTGTGCCTAGATTTCTTAGACTCCAAAATAGTGCCTTACTAACTTTTAGGGGTGGTTTATTTGGCTTTTAGGCATTTTGAATTCATGAGAATCTATATGCTATTACCTTGTTGGCAATGTGGGAGTGTAGCTCACAAGAGTTCAGCATAAACAATATTATGCCATATTTAATGTGGTCCTATACAAGTAGAACAAATGTAAGATTTTTGTGGGATAGAACTTCGAGTGAAAACAGGGAGTTAAATTTCAAGGCAGTGTAGTGAGGTAGAAAGCGCAATGGATATTAGAGTCTGGAAAACTGAGTTTTGATCCTGATATCATTTTTATTACCATATATTATAAGGCAAGTCAGCTGTATTAGTTTGCTGGGGCCATAGTACCACAGATTGAGTGGTTTAAACAACAGGAATATATTGTCTCATGCTTTTGAGGCTAGAAGTTCTAAGTCAAGGTGTCAGGGCCTTCTTTCTGAAGGCCACGAGGGAAGGATCTGTTTCAAACCTCTCTCTTTGGCTTATAGATGGCCATCTTCTCCCTGTGTTTTCACATCATCTTCCCTCTGTATCTATGTCCAAATTCCTTGTCTTACAAGGACGCCAGTCATATTGGATCAAGGCTTATGACCGCCCTTTAACTTAATTGCTTCTGAGAAATTCCTGTCTTCAAATATAATCACATCTGAGGTGCTGGGCTTAGGACTTCAACATCTGAATTTTGGGGACTACAGTTCATAACTCCACGTAATGGCTTTGGGTTCAAGTAACCCTACTTAGAACACAAGAGTTGGTTTGTGCCATCTCTGAGAACTATCTACCTCTGCATTGTGGTTTTGATATGCCGAGGAGTCTTTAAACTCAGTTTCAACTGCTCTGGAGAACAGGGAATGTACAAGAATGATTGAAACCTGGAGGAATTGATGACAAAGTAACATTGTATTTTCTTTTGAATGAAATATTTTGAGGTTTTTCTTATAAAATCTGACTTCTGAATGATTTTTAATGGATATAAATGACCCTATTATAATAATAAGAAGAATTAATCTCTGTGTCAGTTTTGATTATTTGTTCCTTTCTTGCCTCTCATTCTTGCCTTTAATAATCTTATTTTTCTGCTGTTTATGCGTGGAAGCAAAAGCTATCACCACTGCTCATAATCTTTTGCTGTTACTTCTTGGTACACAATAACTCCTCCCTCCATGTGGCTAGTGGAGGAGCTTGAAATATTTAGGACAAAGGTGGGAGATGCTTGGGATATCTTTATTTTTTACAGTTTTACATTGAGATAGTAGCATGGCTTGTTCAGTTGTGATGAAGCACTTTAATTTTAGTTTTCCTCTTTTCTACTGTTTTGGTTGATTTCCTCATTCACAAAATGTCAATAGCAGGTAAATTTCAAAGTAGGAAAGCGCTATGCACAGTCAAGTAGTTTTCAAGTGGCTGCTTGCCATTTATAAGCTTACTTGGAAATTTAGATTTTAACACATAATTTCACCTAAAGTGGAACTACTTGTAAGCAACTCTAATCTTACCTAGATTTATGTCCAAAGATGGACTTTGAATTTTATCTCTTAGAGCTAGAGTGCTTAATGGCTTAATTCAGCTTCAGGTGCTTTGAAACTTATTCTGTTTTTGATGGAAGCTTAAAAAAATTAAGTAGCAGTGCTGAAGGCCAGCTTTTCTATTTTAGTTTAAAATCCTTATATAATATCGTCATGGTTTTCAGTGATACTGATAAAGAGTCATGAGGTAAGTTCTAAATGGAGTAGATGAAATTTCTTAGGCTATCCCAGCTTTAAAACAACTTCAAAATGTGTATGTTCTTACTCTGTGATATTATATTCTAGATGTCCAAACATTTTTTTCAGCAAAGGTTTTCCCAGATAAGGAATGAAAGTGAGGGAACCAGTTGATTGATATTCAAGAATCTAATGGAACAATTTAAAATTATAATAGTAACATTACCAGTGGACAAGTATGTGCTTACACACTGTACATACACAACCAGGACTTAGTGTCATTTAATTCTCACAAAACCCTCAAAGGTGTGCATATTCATGATTTCTAGTTTAAGACATTTGGACACGTAAAGGTTTTGCCAGTTACCCAAGGTCACAGATAGTGTGCGGTAGAGTTAAAAGTTGAACCTGCTGGGCATTTGTACTCCAGAGCCCACACTTAAACATTATACTATGATAGATTTTAAGTAGAAAACTATAGTGCACATTTGTTTCATGTGAGGGATTACATTATTGCCATTAAATTAAAGTAAGCAAAATTTTGGGGGGAAATAAGTAAGGAAATGTTTATAAAAGTGAAGGCATATAAAGATAATGGGACAACATCTATTTAGATAGGACAACAGAGGATTCAAAACAGGAAAGGAAAAATTAGGCTCAGCAGTATAGCTATGGTACAGTAGTAAGCATGTAAAAAATAAAAAGAATCCTTAACGGTAAATTGTGCAGTATGGAACTCGTGATCTGAATGTATTCTTTTTAATGCATGTCTGAGTAGACTCATATGTTTTACCCAGCTTTTCTCTGTCTTCCTCTCTCTACCCTTTTTCAGAAACTGAATCTGTTATTTGATTTATTCCTCAGGTTTTTTCCCCCCACTGTTTATTCTTCTTGAATTCTTGGGAAACACTTCAGATTTCTAATAAAAATGGGGTACCCAGGAAGGAAGAGGTAAATGGGAATTAAAGAGGAAATTAAGAAAGAAAGGCAACAACCTCTTTTATTTGGAAACATTTGAACTGCTGGAAAATGAATAATTGATCCTTTAATTGTTAATTATGTAATTTTAATTTAATTATATAATTCAATATTCTAATAGTACAGTAAGTTCAGTATATAAATTATCTGTTATTGGTATTATTTTTATAAATTTGGAAAAGTTATGAAATATAAAATAAGGCTGATTTTAATTGCTCCTTCACAAATTTTGGTGTTAGCTATTTGATTTTCTTAATCACATCCATCTTATGTCACAGCCTTTTTATTTTTGTTGTTTTTTTTTAACCACAATTCCTTTTCCTCATAGCTGTCTGATATAATTGCTTGTTAAGTTGATATGTGAGTTGTATTTCAATTGGTAATTAACCAATCTGAGTTTTAGTTTTTGCATTTCGTGTTTGGGGTATTGTATTACTTCCCTAGGGCTGCTATAATAAATTACCACAAACTTGGTGGCTTAAAGAACAGAAATTTCTCTCTCAGTTTTGGAGGCTTGAAATCCAGAATCAAGATATCGGCGGGGTGAGGTCCCTCTGAAGGATCTATGGAAGAATTCTTTCTTGCCTCTTCCTGGCATCCGCTGGCTCCCAGCAGTCCTTGGTGTTCCTTGGTTTGTTGCTGCATCATTCCAGTCTTTGCCTCTGACTTCACATAGCCTTCTTCCTGTGTGTCTTCTCTTGTTCTTATAGGGACAACAGTTGCTGGATTTATGGCTTCCCTTAATATAGTATATCTTCATCTTAACTTCATTAATTATGTATGTAAAGACTCTATGTAGAAATATGGTCACATCCTGAGTTTCTGAGTGGACATGAATTTTTTTGGGGGTACTATTCAACTCACCACAGGCATTTATTCCTTTCTATTTCACAGAGAGATTTGTAGGTAATTGTGGATGGGGACCTTCATTGCACCTGGGAAAGATTAGAAGAAAAATGTATTACATAGTGGTTTTGATTATACTCTTCATTGTTTTCTTTTTATTGTGTGCATATATATTAGACAAATAAGTGAATGTATTAGCTTTCTTCAAGGTGATTTGTTCTTTCTGTCTACATTGGCTCTTTTATTGTTATGAATTTTTTATTTTAAAAAGTATCACTTTCCTGGATGATTGGATGACTCATGAACTGTAGCTTATTTTAAGAGAGACTGTATCTGTCAGGGCAGTGAATATGATCAAAGCGTTGATAGTCTGGGGTTGGAAGCAGGGAGAACTGATACAATGGAGATCCCTAGGCTGCTAAATAGATGTGAAATGACAAAGGTCTTCTTCCACAATTCTGTATATTGATTGTTGAGGCCAAATGCATTTACTCAAAGTCAAAATGTTGTAAATCTTGATTGCGGTCCTGTGATGTTCCACAAGAGTCTTTTTTTCCCCCCCAGGTATGCAGCCAAACAATTATATAGCTCTTACAATCAAATAGAACCTAAATATCTTTATAACATCTTTTCTTTGACAAGATGACTTCTGAATTCCAAATGTCTAGATGCCAAGACACATCTTACCCCTATCGCTTTTCTGATGAGAGAGGGAATCTGCTAAAGAGAAGTCAAATCTTCCATTCCCCCATTCCTCCCTGACCTGGAATCTCTCTTTTGGGCTCCTGGAAGCTGAATTGTGAAGATGGGCCCAGATGGGAATAGAGAATCCAGGAGCATAAACTCTTTAATAGAACCAGACCATAGTGCTGGAGATGGGGGAGAGAGGGCTGCTATATATTACCATCTTTATATTTATTCATCAGCGTTGTGAATTGTTCTTCATCTTGTAATGATTTTTAAATTAACAAGTCAATTATAAGCACAATTTTAATGAGCCTTTCCCCTCTACTAATGCAACATCTGACCTTTGCAGTGGGTGACAGGTTAAATTAGGTTTCTTTCAAGGGTCTTTAATAACTCTTTAGGATTCAGTAATCTTATGCTCAGCTTAGACATTTTGGAATTTAAGGCACTTATTGTGTCATCATTGTTTGAGATATATGAACCCTATATGAGCTAATTTGGGAGCTAAGTCAGATTTTAGAGATTACTTTGTGTAGGGGTCTCTCAGTTGAATACTTGGTGGCACTTACACTGCATGTTTGACTTTTGTAGTTGACTTTAATAAGTTTGATGAATGACCAACGACCAATCAGCAAGTTAGTTTCACTTGTGGTTCAGAGCCTGGGCTCTTAAAGCTTGTCTGCCTGAATTCAAATTTGGTTTCCCCTCCTGCCTAAGTGTGTGATTTTGAGCAAGTCTGTCAAATTTTTTGTACCTCTGTTTCCTCATCTGTGAAAGGAGGATACAAATACTATGAACCTCATGAATTATATTTTTATATTTAATGGGACATTTCATTCATTAAATATAAAAATGAAGCCATAAAATAGAAACAATCAAAGAGTAACAAGAATTTCTTGGAAATAAAAAATGCATTAACAAGAAAAGAATTCAGGACATTTGGATGGTAATCTCAAGGAAAATTCTCCAAATATCAAAAAGTTGTCATCTCTTATCTCTTTGCGGATAAGTGATATATAGTTCCTTTTAACTTTCTTCTGTATTACCTGTTTCATTTTTTCTGCTTGTCTGTTATGCTTGCTTTCTTATTGGAAGCATCCTCCACTGCTTGGAGATCTTGATTGTAAACTCATATTTAAGAGTGAGACACTAATGTGATGACGGGACTCTGAGTGCTTGTGTAGGGGGTGCTGGTTGATAGGCGTCATGGTAGGGTGAGGGGAGTGGGTTAACCAGTTTTTTCCCTTATAGCCCCTCAGACATCATTGTGTGGGGATCTTTTACTGGAAGAGGTTTAAATTTCCACATAAAGGATTATTTAATCTCCTGCCTAGAGGATTTAAATTTGCTGCCTACATTATGGGATTGAGTAAGAGATGGAGTTTATAGAGGAGTCTCACCCTTCAACATTTTTATTGAATCTCCTTATTCAATTCAGGTCATGCAGCTAGTGTAGGGACTAAATGGTACTGAAGTATTTAAAGGAAGAAAACGGTTAGGGCCTATGAAAAGGCCATGGCAGTAGGGAGAGATAGATAAGTATGTTTGGGAGGGACTTAAGAGGACCACCTGGTGACTTGGTGTTTGACTGGGCATGGAGTTTGATAGAGGTGGAGATATTCAGGATTCCAGGATTCTAGCTTGACTGATTGGGTAGATAGTAGAGCCAATAATAGGAAAGCAGCTACTGGTTGAAGCGGGCATAAGAAGGGAAAGATAGTAAGTTCAGTCTCGACATGTTAAATTCATGTGGCAGTTGTTTATATGGTGGTGTGATTGAGATAATGGTTCAGTTGTGCCTATATTAGGGACCTTACTTGGCACTTTCAAGTATATAATCTCATTTAATCTTTCAACATTGTGAAGAAGGTTCATATTATTATCTTCATTTTAGTAATTAAGAAGTGGGATATGAAGAAATTTTTGTCCCGAGTCACACAGATAATTCAGTGGCAGATGTGCAGCTCAGCATGGTTCTTCTACCCAGTGTCCAGAACAGTGCCTGACCCCTGATAGCCACTCGATACATACTGAATGAGTGAGAGAATGAATAAGTGAGGGAATAAACTCCAAATTATTTCTTTTTTTCTACTGCACTGCATTACAGTTGACACAGGAACCTATATGATCAAAGTTGTATTTATACAAAGTCTTCTTAGGTTACTAAGAAGCGGAGAGATGAGCACCATGTAGCAAGTAGGAAAAATTTGAGTCTTGACAGAGACTGCGCTACTAGCTATGTGATTATTAGTGAGTCACTTAACATGTTTTTCTTCATCTTTGAAATGAAGGGATTAGATGATCTGATCTTAGAACTTCATGATTAAAATAATAATATCAGCATGAAATTTTACCTGGATAATTGTATCATCAGTATTCTTCATACATGCTGTAATATGATGTACATTTACTGTGTTTAAAATATTTCTTTTAAACCCTCTATTAATAATTCTTTTTGTCTGTCACCGAAAAAATTAGCATGAATTGCTTCAGAGTATTTGACAGTTGACAGATAAAAATTTTGCAAATGGGAGATAAAAATCCATGAGTCTAGACTTTGATTCTAAATAAGCTTATGTAAATTGCCAAAATTGTTATTCTTTGTAAGTCTGAGTAATTTGATGGGTGTCTGCCAACTGATATCAACAAAAATTTTTAAGCTGTTAGATGATGTGACCTTAAAAACTATGAAAATCATGTTTTATTTTTCATGTTTTTAATTTTAAAGAATAAAGTTTTTAAAATTAAGTAATTGATGTCTTGTCTGCATTAAGTTTGTAAAAATTTTATATTACATTTTATCCTTTTTTACTTGGAAATATAAATTTCACATTATATTTGGAAATAAATATTTTTTTGGAAATATAAATTAGGCTATGATACATTTACATTTAAAACATTTTTAGGAAGACAATGTAAGTAGTTCTAATCTGAAGGCATTTATAACTGGCTATGGGCTTTTTCAATACCTACTGTGCTAATGTTTTGAAAATCTTCCCTTGTTTAATTCCCACAATAATCCTATTTATATATAGGTGTCAGTATCTCCAAATTATAGATGAGGAAATTGAGGCCCAGAGAGAAATAAATTGTCTTGTTTCGAATAATTGGCTAATAAATAGTTAAGTCAGGATTTTAAGTGGGGTCTTTTAACTGAGGTGTTTGTTCCAAAGATGATATACCTCTTCTATTCAAAATTTCTTAACTAATTTAGAAAAGTGATGAGAATTCATGATCTACATATAAATTGCTTGTCATTGTAGTAATTGTTATAGCTACTATAAGTTGCTATGTAAAAATGCAATTCATTGGTGTATTTTTGTATTTCTCAGTTTTTGAAAAGATGTTATATTGTTTTGCTGCCTAAACTATGTACTATATAGTAATGTAGAAAGTCAAAGGATGAAAAACTGTGAGCAGTAATTAATTCATAACCACTGGCAGGACTTAGTGTCATAAATCTTCAAGCTCTAGATTGAGGTAAATATCCTTGAATGTTTAAGGAACACTCAAAGAAGATATTAAATAAGGAGATTTTTAAATCTTTATTTAAAGAAATAGATATGTATATGGAAACAGATTTTATAAAAAGGAATTTGATAGTACCAGAAAGAGAGGAGAGAGAGGGAAAGAGATGAAAACATATTTGAATAAATAATGGCCACAAATTTACTAAATTTATTGGAAAATATGATTAATCTATTAATCAAAGAAGATAAATGAACTAAAATTAGGAGAAACATAAAGAGGCCCAAATGTAGAGTCTTTGTTGTCTCCTTGTTAAATACAAAGACAAAGAAAAAAATTTGAAAGCAGAAGGAGTAAAGCTACTCATTACATGCAGGAGGAAAAAAAGATAGTTTTAAGATCTAATCTCTCATCCAAACCAGTGGAGGCAAAAAAGCAATGTAATGACATTTCCAAAATGTTTACTAACAAAACAAAATCAACCTATCCACTCGAAATTTCCCCATCCACCAAAACTATGCTTTAAAAATAAAGGCTAAAGACATTTTCAGATCAGCCACAAATTGGTAAATATACCCAAATGATATCTCTAATAAAGGATTTATATCTGAAGTATCTAAAATATATAAAGAAGTCTAAAACTCAATAATCAGAAGACACCCCCCAAATTTTTTAAGTGGGAAAACAATTTAAATTGGCACCATAGAAGACATATGAATGGCTAATAAGCCCATGAAATGATGCTTAACATAAAGAAAATGAAAATGAAAACCACAGTGAGGGATGGCTATACACCCAATGCAAATTGCTATAATTGCAAAAACCAATAATACCAAGGTTAAGAAGGATGTGGAGTGATTGGAACCCTGATACATTACTGGTGGGAATATTGATTGGTACAGACACTTTGTAAGATATGTTGACAGTTCTTTTAAAAATTAAATATTAAATTACCACACAACCCAGTGTTTTCATTCCTGAGTGTCATCTGCCCGGGAGGAAAGAAAACATAGTTCCCCACAAAGACATGTACGTGAATGTGCCTAACGTTACTATGCAGAGTAACCTAAATCAAGAAACAGAATGAATGCCCATCAACTGTTGAAGTGATAAACAAAATGATGAATATCCATATAGCAATAAAAAGGAGAGCACTACTGATAACATACTTCAACATGTTCAAACCACAAAAAACATTATGCTTAGTTAAATAAACCTTGTGTATGCACATAAGATTCCCAATAAAGGCAAATCAGTAAAGACAGAAAGCAGGTCAGTGGTTACCTTGGGATGGGGTTAGGAGTGGGGATTGACTATAAATTGTCACCATTCTCTGGTGAAGTGAAATTGTTGCAGGCTGGATTGTTCTTTGGTTGGACAAAACTGAGTTATGATAATGACTGAGGAACTTTTCAGATTTATTAAAAATCATTGAATTTTATACTTATAGTGGGTATGTTTTATGGTTTATAAATTATAATGCAAATAAAAAATTTCACCTAATTTTATTAATATATGCTTAGCTAAAAATAGAAAAAAATATGCTAACACCTAGTGATAAAATTTTATTATTAATAACCAATTATTAATTATAATAATAAATACTTATTAAATACTCATTAATAAATTAATTTCAAATTAATAAATATATAAAATCTATTTATTTCTTATTTTTCAGATTTCTCTAATCTTGTGTTACTTTTATGATCAGAAATAAACTTATTTTGTTGAGTATGGAAGGTGGATACTTTCTATTTTCAAAGATCTTAAATTTTAGTGGATTAAAAATTTATTAGTGAAGAAAGATAAACATGCTATCGATTGAATTACAGGACTAGGATTACAAAAAGTCTGTTGAGGGGAAAGAGTAAGAGGGAAACTGTTGGTAAGTCAGAGGGCCTTTAAAATAATGTTGGAAGAGGTGGCACCTGAACGATGTTGTAGTCGGAAGGAAGATTTTGAGGGTCTCCTGTTGGTGCTACCCGTCCTATTCTGTTATTACAAGAAACACAGGTCACATTTTACATCAGAATTAAAAAGAAAATCATCATTCTGGTCACTTGTCAGAAGTTAAGTCTTCAAATTAACAGTGTTGCTGCCCATGCTCTTATAGCCTTCGTCATTCTGGGAAGGCGAGTCATGGAATGGGGAGCCTCGTGTGCGGGGCTGGCCCACCTTGGCCTGCACTAAAAATTCTTTTGAAGCTATATGTCACTGCTGTCAGTTTTTGATGAACAGTTCTAATCACAACCTACTATTTGTTCAGTGAGATAAAATAACTCAATTCGAGCAAAAGATCATAGTCTAGCTTACGCGGCCAAGAAGCTGATTGTAAATGGCAACCAACAGGTTGAACTTTATGACTCTGACTTGGAGAAAGATGACTGTCCCTTGCTCTTCACAAGTCTGAGTCCTCCTAAACTCTTCCCAACTCTCCTGAGACCCTCTTTTAAGACCAGTTAAAGTGCGTTCTTTTCCTTGAAACCTTTCTGGCTTTCACAGAAATAATCTTTTTCTTTTTGTGCTCTTTTTGCTTGCTTGTTTTGTTGTTGTCTTTTGTTTGTCCACTTATCTTTGAGCGCTCACTACATTATACTTTATGATATGGTCATTTGTATTCAATTGTAAACTACTGGTAACTCTTGAGACTTTATTTTCTGAGGACTGTAGTGTGACGCAGGCATTGACTAGTCACATCCCAGCTCTTCCCTACTGCCACCAAAATGAAACTAACCCAGAGTCCAGTTCACGTTTTCATGGAATTTAAGCAGTAATGAAAAGCAGCCATAGTAGTTTTTGAATTAAAAGGGAGAGAGATCTCTGGTAGGGCTGTGGAAGAGAAGGGTCTTGGGCTGAGCTTAAATGAGTGTTGTAGTCATTCCAGGTGCTGTAACAAAACACCAGAGATTGGGTATTTTATAAAAAGCAGAAATTTATTGCTCACATTTCTGGAGGCTGGAAGTCTGAGATCAGGGTGCTAGGATGATTGGGTGAAGGCAAGGTCTCAAGACTTCTTATATTCTCACATGGTGAAAGAGGTTAGAGAGCTCTGTGGGTTTTTTTTTTTTTAAAGAGCATTCATCCCAGTCTTGAGGGCAGCACCTCATGACCTAATCACCTCCCAAGGGCCCCACCTACTAATATCATCACCTTTAAGGGTGATAAATTGGAAGATGCATGCACAAGCGTTATGATCATAGCAAATAGGTAGGTAGGATTCATACAAGGAGAAATGAACAGAGAAAGGCATGCCCACTAGTGTAGCTGGCTAAGATAGGAAATACCACTTCCTCTCCAACACCAATTTGGCTGGCATAGAGGAAGTTAAAGCTCTTGACAGGGGGATGTATGGATAGCTCCTAAATGTTTTCTGATGAAAACTCCAGCTGTTCTTGTTTCCATTCTTATTCTACTGAAAAATCCTGGATATTGTTCTGTGTAAAATCTTAGTTTCTAGGAGTTCTGTTCTTTTTTTTTTTTTTTTTTTGTTACTCCTGCATTTGTTACTATGACGTCAGTTTCATTGTTGATACTGAATCACTAATGTTGGGCATCTGGGATCATTGGTGAGGGATAAACCATAGATCATTGGTGGGGTCTGTAAGAGAATATCATGAAGCTTGGGAAGGAAGAGATGCTGAAAAGGAAGAATGTGTCTAGTCAAGGGGGATTGGTAAGGAGCTGAGAATCATTTGAGTGTCTTAAGCACGGCTGGATTTGAGGTTGATAGAATCATTTACAGAAACAAGGAAGCCAGAAGCGACAGCAATTGTAGGGTCAAAATGTTTGAATAGATGTTACATATGCTGAACATTGAGATGCTAGCCATTTGTCCCAGTAGAAATCACTAGATTATACAAGTTTGAGTTGAGAACAACGTTAGTGATTATGTTATCTGGTTTCTCTGTTATACAAAAGAACAGGTTTGAAACCTAGAGAACTCAGTAAGTCATTAGAACTACCAAGATCAGGGGAGTTCAGGCCTGGAGTGAAAGTCATGGGAGTCATTACTGTAGAGAAGATAGAGATCTGGGGTGAATCACATCTTTAAAATGCAGCTCTCATCACAGAATATATCGGATCTTGGTGGGATGTGCCAAAAAAGATAACGTCATTCAGGTTTCTCTGTATTTTTTACTTTCCTATGACATTTTGGAATGTGGTGGAACTCTTCAAAGGACCATCAAATAATTCTCATTTTATTTTTTAAAAAGCAAATTAATACCATATGTGGAAAAAATGTACCATATAGTTTATCATGGGAAAAGTTTAGAAGTAGAAAGTTAGTGTAGGACGTTTATGATTTTTGGACACATGCCATCTCAGTCAAGCCCTGAGTATACTCATAAGAATTGAATTGATAAAAACACTTTTTAAAAAAAGTCCTAGGAATTTGATGAGGACCTAAGAAAAAGAATTAAAGGAAATAATAAGCAAGAACTTGGCAGTGGTTCTGTCATCTGTGAGCTGACACTCCTTATTTCTATCCTGAAGTTTGGGGCTAGTGTGGGCAGGAACCAGCAGTAGGGGTCAGTTTTAATGACGACAACTCGGTTTCTAGATGTATTTAACGTTTATCAAATTTCGTAATAAGACCAGGATTCATTTTCTGTAAGGGCATTATTTTTTCCCCCCAGAGATTTGAGGCAGTTTTTATGATGAACAGTAGACCTCGATATTTTTTTAAAAAAAGTTTTAAGTGCATAATAGTCAATTCACAAATCTTCATTTGTGACCTTGCTTTCTAAATGCCTTTAATTATACTGTAAAGTTCATAAGCCTTTTGGGAAGCAGTTACACATTTCTACTCTCTCAGGGACTTCCAGGGTTGATTTGGATCTGCCCCTCTTATGTTCATACATTTGGAATGTTGCAGATGGTCGATGGGGTTTAGGAAACCAGTGGGCCTCCCCAACCCACTACACTTACACATCTAACCAGCAGATCAAAAACCCACAGGATAGATTACCCTATGTATTCAAACCCAGGTCCATCTGACTCTACAGTACAGCTCTTAACACTGGGACAAGCTGGTTTCCAGAGGCAAGGTCCCAGAGGTTAAGACTCAACCCTTAGCTGATTTGCTACTTGACTGACCCAGAGCTGCAGTCCAGTACTCAACTCCTGCTGCAGATTTCCTTTCTTGGCCAAACCCGGGCAGTCCTCTCTAGCAGAATTACAAATGTGTTAGAAAACAATTAGAACTTGCCTGGCAGGGATTCATCCATAACCAATTAAATTTTGGGAGCATATATTAACCAAATACTAGACACCCTGCTGTTTCATAAGGTGATTGATATAACAGAACTTATTGATACCACACATGGTGTAATAATTTGTGCAAAAGAAAATATTTTTGAAGTATTGCTCTAAAGGGGAACTAAATCAAACTGAAAATGGAAAAACATGAATGTACAATGCTTATTACACAATTTTTACTTTCTTTTTTAAAATAATTTTTTGTTTTTCAAATAGAGTTGGCATATAATATATTAGTTTCAAGTGTACAACATAGTGACTGGACATTTATATAACTTATGAAGTGATCACTCTTATAAATCTGGTACCCATCAGACACCACACGTAGTTATAACAATATTATGGACTATATTCCCTGGGCTATACTTTATATCTCATGACTTTTTTGTACCTACTAATTTGTACTTTTTAATCTCTTTCCCTTTTATTCCCATCCCCACAACACCCCTTTCTCTGGCAATCATTAAAATGTTCTCTGTATTTAAATTTGTTTGTTTTGTTTGTTCATTTATTTGCTTTTTAAATTCCATGTGTAAGTGAAATCATATGGTATTTGTCTTTCTTAGACTTATTTCACTTAGCATAATACCCTCCCAGTCCATCCATGTTGTTGCAGATTTCATTCTTTTTTATGGCTGAGTTTTATTCTATTGTATATATGTCTCACTTCTCCTTTATCCATTTCTCTATCAATGGACATTCAGGTTACCACCATATCTTGACTGTTGTAAATAATGCTTCAGTGAACATATGCATGCTTATGTCTTTTTGAATTAGTGTTTAGGTTTCTTTGGATAAATACCAAGAAGTGGAATTACTGAGTTCTTCTTTGTCTCTTGTTACAGTCTTTATTTCAAAGTATATTTTGTCTGGTATAAGTATTGTTACCCTAACTTTTTTTTTTCCATTTTCATGAAATATCTTTTTTTATCCTTTTATTTCAGTCTGTGTGTATCTTTCTATTTGAAGTGAGTCTCTTATAGACAACATATGTAAGGGTCTCATTTTCTTATCCATTCAGCAACCCGATGTCTTTTGATGGGAGCATTTAACCCATTCATGTTAAAAGTAATTGTTGATAGATATGTAGTTCACCATTTTGTTATTCATATATTTTATCTTTTTAAAAATATTTTTCTTAAAGAAGTCCCTTTAACACTTGTAATACTGGTTTGGTGGTGGTGAACTCATTTAGCTTTTTCTTGTCTGGGAAACTTTTTTTATCACTCCTTTGATTATAAATGATAGCTTTGCTGAGTAGAGTAATCTTAGTTGTAGGTTCTTGTTTTTCATCATTGAATATTTTGTGCCAATTATTTCTGCAAAGTTTATGTTGAGAAATCAGCTGACAAGTCTAATGGGAGCTCCATTGTAGGTAACTGTGTCTCTTGCTGCTTTTAAGACTCTCTGTGTTTAACCTATGACATTTTAGTTGTGATTTGTCTTGGTGTGTGCCTCTTTGGATTCATCTTGTTTGGGACTCTGTGCTTACTGGGCTCATATGTCTATTTCCTTCACCAGGTTGTCATTACTCCTTCAAATAGGTTTTCAATTCCATGTTCTCTCTTTTCTCCTCTGATGCAAATGTTGGTGTGCTTGATGTTGTCCCAGAGGCCCCTTAAACTATCCTAATATTTGTGGATTCTTTTTTCTTTTTGCTCTTCTGATTGGATATCTTCCAAATTGCTATTTTGATCCTCTGCTTCATCTAATTTGTAGTTGATTCCCTCTAATGTAGTTTTCATTTCTGACCGGTTCTTTTTATGTTTTCTGTCTCCATTTTTGTGTTTCTTACCTCTTCGTTGAAGTTCTCACTGAGGTTGTTGAGCATCCTCACAACCAGTATTTTGAACTCTGAATCTGGTAGATTGCTTGTCTCCATTTTGTTTAGTTCTTTTCCTGGAGCTCTGTTCTGATCTTTTATTTGGAACATGTGTCTTTGTCTTCTCATTTTGGCTGCCTCCCTGTGCTTATTTTTACATATTAGGTTGAGTTGCTATGTTTCCTTGTCTTGGTAGAGTGGTCTTATGTAGTAAGTGTCCTGTGGGGTCCAGCAGTGCAGGTTACCTGGGCTGGGTGCAGCAGATGTGTTACTTGTTTTGGTTTTGTGTGCCCTCCTATTCCAGTTGATTCTTGATTGCTGTTGGTATATCAGTGGGAAAGATTGGTCTTCAGGCTTACTGGCTGTGAGGACTGGCAGTGACTATATAGCAGGAAGCTGTTGTGCAGGGGCTGACCTGATTGATCAGGATTCCCTTTAGCAGGGCTGTGGTTCCTGCTGAGTTAAACCTTTGGGTGTGTCATTTGTTGAGGTGCTCTGGTGTGATCTGAAGCTGACCACTGAGTGTGTTGTTTCTGGGGCCTCTTGGGAGGGGCTTTGGTGTGGAACAAGGTTAGCCACTGCCTGTGCCCTGCTGGAGCAAACTGGTATGAGCTACAAAGTGATGTGCAGATGGTTGCCAGCTCTGCTTGGCTTTGAGGTGCCCATATGAGGCCAAGCCATGAAACCAAGCCAGCTGCTACTAGTGTTGGGCTGGGGCTGCTCAGGAAGAGGATGGGGCACGTCGAGGCCAGATGTTAGTTTGGGTTTTGTGAATCTTTAAGAGATTTTAGGAGAGTTCACAGCATGATCCAAGATAGGTTATTTGTATGGTAAAGCTGCTGGATGTGTCTTGCGGGAGTCCGTAAGGTGGGTGGGTTGGAATCTCAGGGAATCGCCAGGACAGGGTTAATGGTGTTAGCTAGGTTGATGGAGACTCAGATATGGTGGATGCTTATGTCTGCCCGCCAGGAATGGGGAGGGCTCATCAAAAGAACTGTGGATTCTGCCAGCACTTCTCTCTGGGAAAAATTTGTCCTTCCATTCCTCACCCTGAAGCCTGACAACTCAGTTTCTCCCCCTATATCCCTGGCACTTCTCAAGCTGTTGTCCCAGCACTGTGGCTCAGAGAGAGTGAGTTCACCAGTGAGTAAGTCCTGCGTGGGCCCATACCTGGGACTCTAGCCTCCCTCTGTCTTACTAGGCACCAGCACTGCTGGTTTTCACAGCTAAAAGGTATGAGGACTTCTCTTCCTGGCACTGGAACCCTGGGCTGGGAAGCTTAGTGTGGGGCTGAGACCTCTTACTCCTCAGAGGAGACCTCCAAAGCTGAGATATCCCTTCTGATTTTTAACCACCGCACGTGGGTGTGGGACCAGCCCGTTCTGCATCTCTACCCTTTCTACCAGTGTCAAGGTGGCTTCTCTTTTATGTCCTTAGTTGTAGGATTTCTTTTCAGCTGGACTTCAGGTGATTCTCATAGATGGTTTTTCTGTAGTTTAATTGCAATTTTGATGTTTTACTGGGAGTAAGTGAGCAAAGTGTTTACCTGCTCTGCCATCTTGACTGTAACCTTTACAATTTTGTTTTCAAATACTTGCTTAAAAGTTTTTAGAATTGCAGATCTCTGGTAGCTTAGCTGCAGGCTGGGAAAATATACTTTGTGACACTTTTATCTCAGTAGTAGATTATTGAAAATAATTGTGAATAAGCCCATGCTATATAATTTCAGATTTACCTAAGTTATTAAAAATGAAGTAGTAAAAATATTGTGAGCAAACAAATGTTAAACGTAGTTTGTTAGGAATATTTTTTCTCAACTCTGATATTTATGCATGAGATGGAAAAATTACTGGCATTAAATATACAGTGTTTAACGGGAAGTCCTGCCGTACTTATTTAGTAAAATCTTCATCAATCTAAAATGTTTTAAGTAAAAGAAAATCTTAAAATGCACAAAGAGCCAATGGTCGATAGAATTTGTATGTATATATATATATAATTTGTTGCACAAACTTTTCATTTGCTGCCATTTTATTTTACATATTGCTGTATTTGAAACAAAAATATGACCGAGGAAATATATGGGTATATTATTTTAATGATTTGATTAAGCTGTGTATTGCTTTGGGCTTCATAAAACATCTAGGTAAATCCTTAAGTACAGTGATACATTGCATTGGTCTGTGTATGGAGTTGTTAGTGGAAGCTTTATGTGTCTTTGGAGGGCAGTACATGGTCTTTTATATTTCAGAGATGAGGTATAATACAAAAGCAAATTTGAGATGACAGTCAAGAGCTGAGATTTTCAAACCTGTAGGCTTTTCTTATGAAGAATGTTTATTTTTCTTTGTTTACAAGGAAGTAACTGAGGTGATTTGTTATGTATGGATGATCTAAAGGATATCTAGTAAGCTTTCTCTAAATGCCAATATTTTCAGGATACAGCCTTTTCTGTATACATGCACATGAATATATACAGAGATACGAATGAAAAGCTTATTCTAGATAATAAGTGTGATTCATATTTTTCATTTCCCCAGTGAGTGTGATTTTTTTGAATTTCATAGAAATAAACATGTAGGAAACTGTGTTCTTTTTAATTGCTGTACACCCCTTGAGTTAATATAATCACTGTAAGCAATTTGTGGCCCTTTGAGAAGAGAGAGAAAACATTTTTTAAAGGTTTGAAATGGTTATTTATAATGCATATATTAATGTAGACAACCAATTTTTTGAGAGCTTCCAGCTTTTTTAGGAACATTAACCTTCCCTCAGTAAGAGGAGGAGGGCTTCTAATGCTGAACATTTACCCTTTTTCTTGAGGGGCAATAAAATTTATTCCCTTGAGATAATTTTGGTAAAATCATAATTTGATCAGAAATTAAGAAAGCACACACAATAATTCAAACATAGGGATTAATCAATCTTTAAAATCTTTTTCCAAATAAAAACTAAAATGTTTTCCCTTAAAGATTACAAGTGACTTCCACTTAGCAAAATCCCATGATCTTTTCACATTTTTGGTCATCTTTAACACCTTTTGTAATTTGACACTGTTCACTGCTATCACTGAAGAATTATATTACCCCTGCAATATTTAACTGGCTATCCTGTGTTGTATTTTTCGTTAAACCTTCATCAGAATGGCTGCCACTTTCGTCTTCTTCCTTTCCCTCTTTGTTGCTGTTTTCCTATCCTGATATGAAGTAGTGAGGATCCTTGAAATAATATCCTTTCTGGGTCCCTCTGATTCATGTGTTTCTCCTTTTAATTCCTCCTACAGTCTGCTGCTTAATATATAGGCCCATTTAAGAACAGTCTTAGGTGGTTCCCTAAAAACAGACTTGGAGGAAGAGTTGCATGCAAGTTTATTGGTGAGTGATTCAGGAGACAAACCTGCAAGGAAGTGAGGAGGATAGGATTGGATAGATAGAGAAGTTGACCTGCAATGAAGTTGTACCTGAAGCTTCAGCTGATTGTGCAGAGTGATCTAGAGATGGAATGGGCCTTCATAGTTGTGGCAAATCGAGGCAAAGGGCCGGAACCTTATACCCCTTTAATTTTTCCGAGAGACTGCTGATGTGATCCATTTCAAAGACCCTCTAATTTAATCTCCTGCATGATTATTCTTTGGTCTGTCACCACCATTTAAGTCTTTCCTTTTCTGCTTCTTCAACTGCCTGGCTCTGAGCAGGTCACCCGCCTGAGTAAAGGCATAAACTGTGCGGAGACTGTCCCTACAGCCAAGGGCTCTTTCCAGAAAAGACACAACAGTGGAGCTGCAGCTGAGGGATGGGTGTGTGGGTGCTGAAGAGGGCTGCAAGCCGAGCCCCACGGGAACCATTACAGTCACATTTCACATTTCTCTTTCCTATGTAAGAATCTGAGGCGCTTCCCTTCTGTCTGCTTCATCAGGGTAAATGTCTCTGCCTGACTTAGAGTGTTGCTCTGTGATCCGTGCCCCCATCCTTACCTGTTACCGAGCTCAGTTCCTCACAATCCCCCTTGTCTACCCTCCAGTCCAGTAAAGCTTAATCCTCAGTATCGCCTCACAGGTCAAGTCTGGTCTGCAGCCTCCTTGAGATCCGTGCTCACCCATTGCCCACTCTGCACCATCAGGCCTCTGCTTTTGCTGACCTCCCTCCTGCAGTGACCCTTCTCCTCTAGGTCTTCTATTCTTCTTTCATACCCGAACTGTAAGTGCTGCTTATAGTCAATACTGTACAATTCTTACTTTATTGCATATTTTATTATAATTCTTCATTAGTTTTGTGGGTGCTGTTCTTGTCTTTAATATATTATTTTGAAAGGTGGTTTATATTACTTCCTTTGGTATTCTTGACAATCTAGCAGAATGTTAATCTCATAGTAGAGGATCAGTGAGTGGCTGTTTTATTTCCTGATTATTTTGTAAATGACACAGCCAAACAAAATACTAAGATTAGTGAGATAATCTCAAAAATTTTTAGAAAGATTGTATTTGAGCTCAAGGGATGACATTTTCTAAAAGAGTTTCAGAGTTTTAATTTTCTAAGGGATTGTGTAGCTCCTGAGTAGATGTAAAATTCACAATTTTTTTTATCCTCTTGTCTTAGTTCATGTTCTCACACTGTTCTGGGCCAGTGCAGCCTGCACTTGCTTCCCTGTAATTCCAGTCCCCTGTTAGGAACTTTCCTCCTATTTCAAACCCAGTACTGTGTTCTTCTCCACTCCTTTCTCCCTCAGCTGCCGGCCCAGGAACCCTTCCCTGCCCACAGAGCAGCTCCCCCTGGGCACCACCCTTAACTGCTCCTCTGGCCAGCTTTCTCCTTCAGTACTTACGAATGAGTATCAGTGAACACATTGCATTTACACATAATAAAACATAATGTTGGCTGAAAGAATCAGACAAAAAAGTACACATCATAATTGTTATAAAACTGGACAAAGCTAATCAGGATAGAAGTAACTCATGGGAGAGAGAATATTTAGAAAGGTACACGAGAGGGTTTCTGTAGTGATAGGAATCCTTTATTTCTTGATCCAGTGCTGATTATGTGGATGTGAGCTGTGTACTTATGATTGGTACTTCTTTAGATGACTGTTACACTCTGATATAAAGTTTCAAAAAACTAAATCTAAAGAAGTTATATATCTTTATATTCCTCTGTGTAACAGTCATCTAAAGAAGTTATATAAGTTTATATGTCTCTGCTTGGCAAGCCAGTCACTCTTTGAGCCCTTCTGTGAGCTGGGGCATGTGTCGCTCTCTGTTCCAGACCTATGTACTGGAACAGGGGACTGATTTTGAGATAATAGAAAGAGAGAAGTCATGAAATTGGCCCTCTTTGTTTACCCTCATCATGATGGTTTTGGAAAGAGTGATAGGCCATCTGATTCATTCATCTGCTGCTGGACATTATTATACATTAATAATTAAAAACTCAAGTTCAAAGTCTTGAATTTTTCTTCTAATAGAGCCGAGTTATCAGATTATTTTCCTTTATGTCTTTTTAATGCCTCCTATTCCAAAGGAAATGTCTTTACTCCTGTTTTAGTTTCAAGAGGACTTAGAAGTTGCTCATGATTTTTTGTAAGTATTCTAGATGGAGCAATAATTAATCTATATTGGAAAGATATCTCCCACTGAATACTTCAAAATATCTGAGAAAGGAAAGTTGAAGTAGAAGAAACAATTATTATTCTCTTTGGCTGTCTTATTCAACTTGGATGTACTTTCTTCGTGATATAAATGCTTCCAGCAACAGAGAGAAGAGACCCTGTTGGACTTTTTCACTTTTACTTGGATGGTATAACTTAATCAGGGTGGAAAGGCAGAAACAGGAGAGGTGTCGGTAGCAAGCCATAATGAAAGCGAGTAGGTTTGGATCATCCAGACCTAGTGCCTGATCTGGGTTCTGGCATTTACTAAGTATGGGAATTTGGGTAGATTGTTCAACCTTTTACTAAAAGGGCAGCAGCAGTGCTCTCTTCAACCACAAGATTCTTGTGTGCGGACCAGACATAATGATTGTAAAGCTCCAGATACAGTAAGTGCCCAGTTAAAGCCTGTGATGGTTACTACTGTGGTGACATAGGTCTGGAACAGAGAAGACACACATTTCCAGGTTGTTATTTTGAATATACAGTATTTTAGTATGGATATTACATAGTAAGCACTTCCTGAATGTTTGGGAATAAAAGTAAATAGAAAGGAGCAATTCTTTGTCTTCAAATAATAATACAGAATTTTGTGAAAGAACTGAACAACAATTTTATGGTCATATGTTAACAAGTAGTACAAAATCTTTCATAAAGACAAAGAGAATCCAAAGTAAATGAAGATTCTTGTGAGATTGGATTTGTCAGAGAAGGCTTATGTTAACAGGTGGGTCTGCCTAGAGCTGAGTTTTGGACTGTTAATCATAATGACAACAGACGACATTGATTCTGCATGGACTCTGAGATGGGCATTTGACTTCCTGCTTTATATGTGTTCTCTCATCTAATCCACAGAAACTACCCTGACGATGTAGCTGCTTGCATTATCTCCATTTTATAGGTGAGAAGAACCAAAGCTTCAGGGAGTTGATGCAGTCTACTCAGAGCCACACAGTTAGTGAAGGAGTAGAGCAGATGTCCAAACCCTTGTAGCTGTCCTAAGAGTGAACACGGTGTTTGTAGGAGATAACGCCAAAACTGTTTTGGACACAGTTGCTCTCAGGGGAGCTGTGAGTCAAATTGGGGAATTAGTAATTCTACCTTTGTTCCCTTAACTCCTAATGATAGTGGACAAGCCATTCAACAGAGCTGGGTGTCCAGATCTTTAAACAGAATTGAGAAATAATGTCCTCTGCCATTTTGCTCTATAGGGCTGTTGTAACCATCTCTTGGGTTAATGAAATTATCCAGTGCTACAGAACAAAGAAATTTTGTTAATAGTCCAAGTAATAGACATGGTGATAATAATAATATGGTGGTGATAATATAACAGTAACAATAATAATTTAAAATAGTAGTAAAAATAAACAGTAATAGCTTTTTGTCAGATGGCCACAAAGACTGAACTGCCCTGTGCTGGCAATATTTCAAGTATTTGCTGATTAAGTTGTTTTGGTAGATTTGCAGTTTATGACCTTCTTGGCTCAAACAAGCAATTAAATTCTCCTCAGGAAATCATGAAGGGTTACCTTTAGTTGTACAGCCTACACCGCTGAAATTTTGGCTTCAGTTCAAGATTCATCTGAATCACTCGAGGCCTATTCATAAAGAATAGAATTATGGACATCACTGAAGTTTATGTTCTTAGGTAAAGTGACTTGAATTTTACAGTGTTTCCAGGAGATACTCTACTTCTAATACTTTGTACTCCCATTTATACGCTGAAATGTAGCCATCTCTGAGATCTATGATTGCATTTACATGTAAGTGACCCTCTGACTTGAGCCAGAGCTTGCTAATTTAACAGAGGATGCATCCAATTTAGCAATTGAGGTTTGTAAAGGACCCCTAGGGCCTGCAGGAAAATTTTTGTATAAATGAGAGATAATAGTAACAGTTTAGTCATTTGCAAAGCATTTCTTTAAGTAAAATGCCTTATGAAAACTACTAAAACCATAGTATAATGATTTCTAAAAGTTAAATTCTTGAAGGGATTTCCTCAGATTGAGAAAACATTTATTTCATATTTTTAGTAATTGGCTTGGCCTTTCTCACCATGGTGTAAGTGATAGAGATGTGTATATACAAATTGATACCTTGGAAGTGAATACTTGTAGATAAAGTTTTTTGGACCACTTTAAAAAAAAGTTTGCTTTATATTTAAATTGGAGCAAACATAGTTCTTACAGAATTTTCAGACAGTCTGAACTTTAATATTAGGAGCTTACAGAATAAGTGTGCATTATGTTTAATAAGCTGTTTTGCTAATAGGACTGACAGAATTCCTGCATCATAAATTTATTTGTCACTGCTTAAAAATTTTATGACTCTTTTGAGAGTAGATTAACATAAAAATGACCATTGAGAATGTGGTAGTTATAAGTTCTGTTAGTCAAATCTCCAAGCAGTTTTATTTTTTAAGTAAAAGTCTTGATTGGTCACTTGGATAGAAATTTCAAGAAATTGCATTTGCAATTATAGCTATTTTAGATGAATTCTTTCTAGAGAAATTGAACAAGGATGCCAATTAATTCCAGCTGTAGAAGTGAATTATATGTCAGTGTCTGAGTTCAACCTGCAATAACTTAGGGAGAAGCTCTTAAATGATATCACTTAGCAACCAAAAAGCTTCTCAGGCCGTTAGTCCACTCACTTGAACGAAACACTGATTCTCTATTTTCTTTTTACAAGCTCAATATCCTTGGCACTGTTGCCCATCTTTGTGGAGATGCCAATTATAGCAGGACCGTTAGTCTACTCACTTGAACGAAACTCTGATTTCTCTATTTTCTTTTTACAAGCTCAGTATCCTTGGCACTGTTGCCCATCTTTGTGGAGGTGCCAATTATAGCAGGAAGGAAAGGTTGAGGAAGGTCAAAAATTGCTTAATTTCTAATTTTTAACTAAAGTCGATATCTCACCTTAGTGTTCACTCTATGTTGTACAGTTCTGTGGATTTTGACAAATACATAATGATATGTACCTACCATTATAGTCTTTAACAGAATAGTTTTACTGCCTTAAAAATTTCCTATGCTCTACCTATTTATCCCCAGTCTATTTCACTCCTGGTCTCAACCCCTGGCAGCAACTGATCTTCTACTTTCTCAATAGTTTTGCCTCTTCCAGAATGTCGTGTAGTCAAAAGTATGTGACCTTTTCAGATTGGCTTCTTTCACTTACTAATATGCATTTAAGGTTCCTCCCTACCTTCAGGGCCTGGTAGCTCATGTCTTTTTAGGGCTGAGTAGTAATCCATTATATGGATGTAACACAGTTTAGTTACCCACTCACCTACTGAAGGACATCTTAGTTGCTTCCAACTTTTGGAAACCATAAAGAAAACTGCTGTACACGTTCCTGTGCAGGATTTTGTGTGGATCTAAGTTGTCAGTCCTTTTAGGTACTCATTTCTTTTTACCTAGAGAGTGAGGAGACACTGAGTATATGGATGAGAGCCAAGATACACATACTTTTCCCGGGGGTGGCAGGTTGGAGGTTGGAAGGTGGAAAGGTTGACTTCAGGTTTACAGTATGGGTCCAGCAAATGTTGGCAGTTGCCAGCCTGTCTTCCTGCCAGTGAGTAAGTGGACCAGTGGGGAGAAGCTGGAAGGACGTTTTTCTGCATGATTACAGTTCAGAACAATCCAGAGGACTATCAATACATGGACTTAATCATTTCAAATTACAGTCCTAGTTAATTAAATTCCTATAAATGCTTTTAAACTATATTTATAAATTTAATATTTGGTTCTTTTACACATTAAAATTGGTTCTTTTACACATTAAAATGCCTTGCACTAACAATCAGAACTTTTCCAAGTACGTAATCTATCTCATAAATCTACTATTGAACCATGTCCAAGTGATTACACATTGATCCCTGACCTCAGCATCAGGGATTTTAATGCTGTAGATTTGATTTGCTCATTACTTCTCTATTTAAAACCGGACATTTCCCAGTTTTTTATCAACCAAAGTTATCCCAGGGAGAGCAGGCTTATTATATAAAGTGAGTTAGGTAATGTACCAGTTGAGAGCTGAGACCTGGTGGTTGTCCAGGGTTGTTCTCTCCCAGCCACTGAAGGAAAAGCTGCACCATTGTGTGTAGTCACTGCCACAGCCAGAGGATTCCAGGTCTCTACCCTTAAATAATAATTTTCTCTAATTTGAATTTGCAGTTTTCCAGACTAACTTATCGTAAAATACTTAGTATTCATAAGAAGGTAGAAGTTTTTTTTAAAAAATCTGAAAAATCCCTTAAAGTTTGAATTTTTAAAAATATCATCCAAGATTAAAAAAAAAAAAAAGAATGTGCTGCTAAATATTGAAGTGCCGTTGAGGACAAAATAAACCCTTATGTTTGAACAGTGCCATTCCATGCATGAAACACTTTCCTCTACTTTATCTTAAGCAGATATGGGCCTGAGATGTGGTTTGATAAAAATACTTTAGCTTCAGAATGTAGGAGCTTATGTTAAAGGCTTTGGAGAAGTTCTTTTAGAGAAAAGCACTCAGAATAGTGCTTACTATCGGTGGGGATGAGGAAAGTCACATGGGTAAGGATCAGGTATACTTTTTAGAGCTCTTGGTGGCACCTACACAGTCAGCTTGTCATCTATCATGTCAACACTTAGCTCTTGACTTCATCCTTGTCTTTTCAACAAGGAAGTAGCAGAATATTGAGATCGTGGGTTTCAGAATCACCAGGCATGGGTATAGCTGCAGCTCTGCCACTTACTGTTTCATGGGCTTATTTCACATTTCATTCATGTTTTGTAAAAAAGCCATACTTTCAACTATTAGTTGATTGATATTGGAAGCAACCTAATTTCTAAGATTTGTGAAACGATTAAGCAAACCATGGCTATGATGTGAGTGCCATGGAGGGCTCTGGGCCTTGATTCTCGAACATTCTGCACATCAGAATCTTTTGGGGAGCATTGGGAACATGTTTCCACACAGATTTCAGGGTGCATCCAGGTAAATGATCTGAATATTAGATGGAGCCAATTACAGAAAATTATCTTTACTTTTATCTCTTTTTTGGCATATGCAATTGACATCTTTCTAGGAGTTACTTTGGAAAAGATATTCATCAACAGTACTAATATGTGTTCTGTGAACAAAGCCGTTATTATCACACAGATTCAGTTTGTTAAAAACAATGGAAATATGTCAGACATATAGATTGACTTGTTTGAAGATTAGTGAAAAGCAAGTGAGGCTGGAAAATGAAATGTAAAGACTGAGGTTGGGGGAGTGGTCAGGAAAAGTAGGATTTTTTGAGTAAAAAGTTGAGATTTTTTTTATGAATGCAATGGGAGCCATTGGAATGTTTAGGAAGACATTGAAAGGTTTGAGTTTTAAAAGACCACTTTGCATTTGTATTTTTAGTTGACCAGGAAGAAAGATGTTGGTAGTTTAAATTAGAGTGACAGTATGGAGATGGGGAAGAATGAATGGGGTCTGGATGTATTTTCGGTGGTATCAGTAATGTGACTTAACTGCTTGATTGATCCAGGGGATAAGTTCTAGTTAGCAGCTAGGTATATAAGGCTGATGGTAATCAAGGGGATACCTGTGCTAGAGGGGAAAACTGGAACAGGTGGTCTTCAGAGCTAAAGAAATAGATGCGGTCATCTACAGCACGAATGTAGACAGAGAAGAGGGCTTAGGACACAACCCAGATTTTAGACATACATCATGTGGAAGAGGAAGAAGTAAAGGTGACTGAGAAGAATGCTATGGGAACAAGAGATAAACAAGTGAATAAAGACATTGAAGGTGAATAAAGACATTCAGGTGTTTGTAAGATTTAGGATTCGACTAGAAATAAAAGTGGTGAATGCCAAATTAGACTGGATCGTGCACCAAGCAGGAGATGGATGATCAGAGGAATCAGCAAGGATTGGCATCTCTCTGAAGAGCACCTGAAATGGTTGTCACGGGCTGTTTAGAGTACCAGGTGGGAGATGGAGAACTTGAAGTCAAGGAAGAACTTTTTACCATGTTGCAAGGGTATGTTTGATGGGAATGATCTAGTTGAAAGAGAGAATATATAAGTTATAAAAGAGAAAGGTAGTTTCTGGAAGTTGAAGGAGAAGCGATTGAGTTTGCCCTTAGTAGGTGGCAGAGACTATAAATACAGGTGTGTCTCCTATGTGGAAGACTCTGTACAAGACAGTGACAATGAAAGTCAAAGCTTGTAAATAGTAAAGTGCTGTATAAATGTGAGGTGATCCTATCATTCTAAAATTACTTCTGTGTGGCTTGCTTTCTCTATCTCCTCCACTGTCTCTTTCTCACTTCCCACTGAGTCACATACAGTACTGAGAAGAGTTTTAGGGTAACAAGAGGTAAATAAGAGAATAAAGACATCGAAAGGAAAGTAGTCAAATTTGTCACTACAGTACAGTGTGTGTGTGTGAGTGTGTGTGTGTGTGCGCTGTGTGTGTGTCTGTGCATGTGTCTAGTGTTTCTCCAGCCATGAGCACCATGTGGAATATTTACCTCTTGAATTACAGACTCTTGAAATTTGATGTAAGCAATCATCCCTCCTCCATCAGGAAAATACAAAGTCGTAAAAATCAGCACATTTTTTAGGGGTTTCTTGAATACCTGGTGTTTACCTATGGTCCCTATATTAAGACTCCATTCTTCAGTTTAATTAAATAACTGAGCCATTTCCTCAGTCTTATGGACTGTAGGGCAATGATAATTCTTGGGCACTGTGATCAAGTGACAGGTTTATATGAAAGTTTCTGTGCCATGCAGAGTTTGTTTTCAGATGTGGTACACTTCTGCAGAATATTTTTTAGTAATATTTACAAGTGAAATAAAATTCTAGAATGTATAATAATAAGCTTTGTATTTTAGAACATGGTATCAGTCATGGATTACATAGAAATGGGTCAGCTGCCACTCTTTCTATCAAGCCTTCATCTTTTCTCTTGCTTTCAGGTTTTATAGTCAAAGGCTGGATGTGTCATCTCTGTAGTGGAGAAAGGTGTCTTGGGCTCAGAAGAGCATGGCAGAAATATCAGAGATGGATGTAGAAGCCCACAGAGACCCTCTTTCTTTGACTTTTTTCCCAGTAGATTCTGCCTTTCAGGTTTCTGCTTGCCTTGGTCATGGCGGTTAGATTCAGAGGGATGTGCGGACACCATCTCTGGTCTGAAGGTGTGCCTGGGTTCTGTAGGATGAAACTTAGATTTATACATCCTCAAAATATTAGTGTCAGTGTAGGGGTGGGTTGCATATAAGAATAGTGGTAGGAAGGGGAAAGCTTATGTTGTTAAATAGCATGTATAGTATTACTATTGTTTCCATAAAATAAATTGCTGCCATATATCTCCAAAATCCTTTTGCCTACAGTAGATATGCTTGTGGTCAAGTGAAAAAGTTGTAGAAAGTTGGAGTGAAAAATTCGTGAGATCTCCTCCCAAGTATTCATTTAAGAGGTAAGGAAAGGAATCAGACAAGTCCCAGAGGTGAATTGACTTAACCATGTTTGCATAGCTAATGGTGTAGAATTGAGATTATAGCTTAGTCTTCAGAGTTCTAACCCTGTGTTTTTTCCCTCAGTGTTTATGCTATTAGCTTGCTACAAAGAAGTTCATTAGCCATAATGAACAGTCCTGCTGTTCCAGTGTGGTGGAGTCCACAGCAAGACAGCTTTCTAGTGATAAAGGTTGTAAGCAGTGAAGTTTGTTTCCTTCCTTCCTCTCGCCCCATCTGTTCTTTTCCCTAGCATACATACCTTAATGGCCTCTACTCACTGTGATGAGTTTCTCAGGAATCAGAAATGAGTGGCACATTTGTATCTCAGGAGTTTAAGAAAGGTCTTGTAGAAATCACATATTACATGTAAGAAGCAAATACTTGTACTTTTTGGTCATCTTTAAGAATTCTTCCAAATGGCATCACTGAATGCTGTGCTTGCTTACAGTTATCTAGTGTAAACCACTGATTTTAATGAAATGTAATTTATTGTAGACAATAAAGTTTATTTATGCATGGTTTTCAGTCAGAATCAAAGTGGAATGCATAACAGAATGCTTGTGAATAGTGAATTTTTTTCCCTGTTTGAAATTGTTTCTTAGCATTATAATGATTCTGCATGCCTCCTTTCTGTACTGACATGCAGGTTTGCTTGATGGGACATTCAGTCCGGTGCAACCAACATTTATTGTATGTCTTCTGTAGACATCTGGAACAGTATTAAAAGAATGAAGGATGAGAGTTAAGCTGACCGTCACTTAAACTTTGGGCTAGATGGATGAGAGGCTGGAAATAACTTTCATAGGATAGGCTACATCTACTTCTATCTAAGAAGGACTGGCTGTCCTATTATCTTGTCACTGTCACTGGAAGCTGTCAGCCTATCAAACCAAGATGTTCTTTCTTTTCTCCTATCTTTTCTAGCCTGGCAACTCCCTATCTTCCTTCCTTTCACTCATTTTATTTTAAATGAGTGAAAAAGATAGCTATGTAGTTATCACTATTGGAGAGATTGTCAGAGTGATTTTCAAGAACCAAGGGATGACTGGCGGTGAAGTCCTACTTGTCATTCGAATAATAAAGTTTGGAAAGTTCATGATCCTTAAAAATAAAACTATACCAAGGCTTTCAGTTTTCTTTAAAGCCTTATTGATTTGCCAAAAGTATCCAATAGAATGACCAGAAGACATTCTCTAAAATTAATTATAACACTCTCTCTTCCCTCCCACATATGTATACAAAGACTTAGGTAGGCAGGAAGAACACAAATAAAAATTATTTCATGTCTTTTAACTGTGGTCTTTCCCATCCTTTGCTTTGATTGGACAGGGCTGCTGGGGAATTGAAAACAAAGGGAAATTTGTGACCTGAGTTCAAGATAGGACAATGTATGAATTCAAAGTGAGTCAGAACACTTAACAAATGGATTCTCGTGTACTGAAAAGTACACAACTGGTCTCCATTCAGAGGTTGAACCAGTACTGCATTTATAAAAATTCTTAGGGATTTTTCTTTACTTTTCATTAACACTATGTCTATCTATTAAAATGAAAGTGAATGAAGATACAAGAGAGCACACACACACACACACACACAACTACATACCTATTTTGGGGCATATGTATAGGAAAAGAAAATGGAGGAAAGGCTGAAATTGTGGTTATCTACCAGCTGAGATTATAATGGATCTTTTTACTTTTTACAGTTTGAAATAGTTTAAAAATTTTTTTTGCAGCAAATATATTGTACCTACTTAAAAGTCACAAGATTTTTAGGGTAGTGAAACTTCTGTATGATACCATAATGGCAGACACATTTGTCAAAATCAACAGAATGTTCAATACAAAAAGTGAATGTGATCAGTGAACTTTAATTAATAGCAGTGATCAATGATAGTTCATCTCTTGTAGCAAGTGCAGCACACTGATGAAAGATTTTAATAGGAGAAACTGTGAGAAGGGTGGGGAGAAGAAGAAGTCAGTGGAATCCTCTGAACTTCCTGCTCAATTTTCCTATAAACCTAAAAACTGCTCTAAAAAATAAAGTCTGTTACTTAAAAATAAAATGGAATGTTGTTAATTTTTTTATGGTAATTGAACATATTGCTTAGTTGCCTCTGTTACGGAACTTCACCTACAGTAGCACTTATGTCTGAAGTTTCTGGTGGAATAACAGTGTTTTCATTGTATGTACCAGCTACAAACTTTCCCCAGTGGACAAAGGGAACTGGGAAGATTAGAAGATGGACTGTGGTTAATTGAGATTATTTCTTATGTCCCTAGTAGTTCTAGACACTTGCCTTTGGAAATTTTATGGAGTGCCCACTCTGTGTTGGCTCTGTGCTAGGTGTTACACACGGCCTTGCTAGCCTTTTATAGGAGTCTTGTGACAGATATTATTATCCACATGTTACAGAGGAGGAAGACCCTGAGCAAGGTCACAAGCTAGCAGAGATCAGAGCTTAAAATTCAGACCTATCTGACCCTGTGTTCTTTTGACTTCTAATAGTGTTCTTAGTTATGCACTAGCCAAATTAGTATCTTACTTTATGTATTTTCCTACCTACTAGACGCCATTTTAATCCTATGAAACTGTCATTTGATGTTTTGATAATAACATTGGGCATCTGACTTCATTTTCTTTATTTTTGTCTAATGAGCTTCACAAGTACTTCATCCTGCATGCAGCTCATGAGAAGGCCTTGTGAAGGGTTTGCAAGAAGCCAGTATAGGGTGGGAAATGTTCACTTAACAGTGCAAAAGAAGGCAGTGAGAGTGTGTGCCAGAGAATAATTTGGTAACAGCTTAAGAAAATGAAGGCAGAAAGGGTTTAGAAATAAGTGGCATGTTTGGAGAAAGCAGCAGCCTCTAGAAAAGGCCTTTGAAACAAAAAGACATTTTTCCCTCAGAACTCATGTGTTAGACATAATCTGACAGTTTAACACACACATCTATGAGCATCTACATTCACACACATATACACACTTGACACACTTTGTTGCAAAAGTTGGTATCGCAGTTAACAAGTGACTATACCGAGCACATTTCTAACCAGAAATCATGGTTAGGACCTGGAATCCTGCTTTGTAAAACCTGTTAATTCTACTGTTAGTGCCTGAGTTGGATTAGGGAGGCAGCATCATGGCATTTACTGAGTCATAGTGCAGATCTTTCACAGGAATACCAAATACACCTATTGCTAATGTTGCTTTGATTGGAGAGATAGACACTGTGATGCTAATTTTCCCACTTGGTTTTATTGGGACCAAGGAATTATTATTGTACTGTAAGGAGGGTTCTGTTGTTAATTATTTAGTTTGCTTGTTTTGATAGGTGAGAGAAATTGTAATAGCTCCTAAATTTACCTGTTCTTCAGTAACAGTGTACTGATGTTTGGTTAGAGGTTATGCAAATTTGATCTAAACCAAAATATGGCACTAAATAATGCTGTTTCTCTTTCAGCTCTAATTTTCAGCTTTCTAGTCATTAGTTTCAGTTTTTCTTTCCTTCAAAAAATACCTACTACAGTTCAATGTAAGTCATCTATACTTGCCACACACAGAGATAGAAGTCTCAATTTTAAAAATAGGGATCATCTTTATATTTTAAGATTAATTTTGCAGCTTTATCAGAAAATTGATTAATGATTTTATTATTTTATTCCTTAAGATAATTGATGGTGATATTCTTAAACTACTTGGAATTAATAATCTCCATCTCAGTAGATTTATCTTGTATGTAGGGGAGGTATTTGTACAACTCTGCACTGTGAGCATAATGTTTATTTGGAAAAATAACCTCTCCAATTATATTCTTGGATGAAAAGCATCCTGGATGTGAAATCCACTGTGGCTCTAGTCTCCTCAGTGCCAGGATGGTGGCAGGGGCTTCTTTTGGACTCAGACCTGTGGTGAAGCTGCCTGAAGTAGGGGCTCAGTTCCCTGAAGAAACTTCTGTGCTGAGCAGAGCCAGGAGAAGTCTCTAGAGAACTTCCTGGTTTGGAAGCCAAAGCCCATTTTCTGATGAGAAAATTCCCGGTAAGGTATGGTATAGGGGGATTCCACAGCTAGGATCTAATCTGGATGGCCCTTATATTATTTCTGCCTGAGGTAATAAAGTTTTTGACCATATCATATATAGAATAGTTTAATTTTTTTCTGAACTATATCCCATCCCTCATCTCCTAATGGGAAGAGAGCTTCCAAGTTGTAATTTTTATTTTGTAGTTTAAAATGTAATGTATTTCTCAAAAAAAATTTTCTGTTGTGTCTTGGCCTTGCAACAGGCACATATAACAGAGGAACAGACCAATAACAGGCTCTGCAAGTTCAACCAGAAGATTCTGAAAAATTAGAAAAGCATTTTAATTGCTAATTGCATAGGCAGTTAATACTGGAGCCTGGAAGGAACTGGCTTGTGGAAGTGTAGTTAGGTTCGGGAGCTGGAAAATGAGTTTGAAATCTGCTTTCAATAAACTCTGACTTTGGCCAGGAAGTTTAACTTTCGATGATCTCAGTCTACAAATTGAGGAGTTTGGGCTAAATGACGTGAAGGCTCACTTTGGCCAACGCTGTGTTTGTCTAGAACAGAGAGTCAACAGAGCACTGGTCTCAGAGTTAGGAAGTTGAGCTTTTGAAATTCCTGTGCAGGGTTTTGGTCTTCTCTAAATGAAGCATGAAGCTAAATTATCTTCTCAGAACTTCTAGAGAGAAAATTCTGTGTTTTTTTGCTTAGTTCATATTTTAACTGATGGTAAGAATGATAGAATTTTATTTCTAAGTTCGAGATCTTGGTTCATGTGATCTTAACTCTCTCTGAAGTCAACAAATAATGGATAAGAAAATCTCAGTGCCACTTATGTATCAGAATGTTTGTGGCTGCAAGTCACAGATGACATTCATTCACATGGTTTAAATGAAAAGGAAATGCATCATGTCACACAATTAGACGTCCAGAGGAAAGGTCGTGTTCCAAATGCTGTGTGACAGTTACTCCCCCTGCTATCTCTGTGCAGTTCTCTCTTTAGTGTTGACTTCTGTCTAAAATGGCAAGCCTAACTCATTTACACGATGGTAGCTTATGACTGAACGCTCACTTGTCTATATCTAGCAAGGAAAGTGAGAGAAACGCCAAGTATGGAAGTCCTTAATTTTTCTCCTTAGCACTACGGCACTCTAACTAACTACATATTTTACACATTTTTTTTAAATAAATTTTTTTAAGTGTCTTTCCCAAGCAGAAACATCATGAAGGCAGAATTTTTGCTATTTTTGTCTTTTGTTCACTGATGTGTCTCCAGTGCCTAGCTCAGTGCCTCTCATGTAGTAATACTCAATAAACCTTTATTGAATGAATGAGTTATCCTAACGTTTATACTAAAGTATGCATTATATATGTCTTTGAGCTTTAAAACTACATATTCTACATTTTTTGAATAAATGTTTTTGGATATCAGTGTTTTTATTCCACTTGTTTTAAAGGTTTTGTTTTACACCTAATCTTTTAAAATCATTAAGTGGAAACATGATTTTCTGGGGAGATTTCCATCAAAACTTTGAGTAAGCTCCTTATTTGAACCCTTTTTGTAATCCTTTTTTTTTTTTCAAAATGAAGTGGTACTTTAAAACTAACAGTGAAATAAAGTGTTCAATTTTAAATGTACAATGTGTAGGCAAACAGAGATAGATTTGCTAGCTCACTTTTTTGATGTCATTCATTTGAATATATTCCCAACAAACCTTCTCGTAAGACTTGTAGTAAATTATGTTATTTATATGATAAGTAGCAGGCATCACTCAGTGCTAACCTTTTATTAGACATGTGCATTTTCATTTCAGTTAGTATAATACCTATATGAATTTTTCTGAAAAAAATTAAATGAGAATAATTTTTTCCCTTTGGTGACATTGTTATGTCATGGAGCTAGGGTGGCAATTAGTCATCTAGTTTCCATCCATTAACAGTTGTTCTTTCAAGTTGTCCCCAGAATAGTACATTCAGGTGGTTACTTGTGTGTGAAAAGACTCCCTCTTTTCGGACAGCAGTCATGCTGTCTGTTCCTGCTAGATGAATCTACTAAGATTTGAGGTCCTGATTAACCTTCCTTTCTTTTTTTGTGTACAAAAATAATTAAGCTCCATAAGAACCTGAAAAGTGTGAACACAAACCGTTGTCTCAAACTTTGTCCCCTCTGCTTCCCTTCAGACATTTTGTTTTTCAGTTAAAATAAACTACATAAGGTACCTAAGATTTCCCTCTTTATGATTCTTGTTATTTCCCCACACTCAAGTTCCTCAAGCTTAGAATGTCCCATCTCCTGATAGCACATACACAGGTGCTTCTAGGGCCACTCTGATAGCACCTGTATTATGAGATTTCCACACTTGGCCTCAGCTGGAATTTCTCTCTCCTTCCTCTTCATTGCCTTAGTATTTTAGTTATTCAGTTGTTATTTTTACATGGTACTTATATAGATCCATGGTAGTAAAGTTATTCATGTGCTTCTCACTCTCTAGTATAGAAGTTTTGCTTATAGTGATGGTCTAGGTGGGATTCTTCTTCAAGGTAACACGATATGTGTTATTGCTGAACATTCATTCTCTACACTAGCTCCGGGGATGTTTGCAAGAGACCATCTCAGTTTCTCGAGAGTAACTCATGAATATGCTTGCATCAAACTGAGCAGTACCTCAGGTGCTAAAATGGGAAGAAAAAAAATCTATTTATTTTTTTGAGGCAGCAGGAAGAGAGGAAAAAGATGCAAATACATCAGTTGCCCAGTCCCCTACACCAAGGTAGGTTAGGGCTATGATCTGGTCAGAGCAGAGATGTGACTAGCTGTGAGTATGCTCAGTCTTCACCTGGTTGTAGCCCATCACTTGCCTTGGCTTTATGAGGTGACATAGAGAAAGAAATGAACCTCATCTGATTAATCAAAATGGCACCTGGCAGTCGCATGTTGGGGCTAAGCCCCTGTATAGACTCCTGCTCTAACATTTCCCCTGTATTCCCCTTCCTCTTGTCAGGATCAGTTCGCTTTTGGCTGGTGCATTTCCCCAAAGCTGTTTGACATAAATAGGGGAGGTACAAGTTGACCTTATTTCTCATTCCCTTCCAAGACTCCATCAGAAGATTTGGCAGGGCAAAGAAACTTATTTTTAGTTCAATTGCTTAACTTTTAGGGGAAGCAGAGATGGTAGTTGTACTTATCAAGACGTTTTTCTAGGCAGGTGATACCAAGTAATATGGAGTTGTTTTTGGATCCTTGTCTACTCCATAGCTACGTGCAGTATATTTTGGCTTATGTTGCTATAGGAGTAAAATCTTAAAAGTCGTCCAGTACTTGCAGTACCTTTTCACATATTCCAAGGTTAGATAACCACATATAGATCATAGATGTTCAATAAATGTTGAATGAATGAATAAGCAGTTTGTTAAATAGATACTCACCTAAGAAGAGAGTAGAGAGGAAATGGAATTTTAAAATATTTTAAAATAATTTTTATTAGCTACATTTATAACATAAAATAATACATGATCTAGGTAAAAAGCATTAAACTAAATAATGAGTATAAGAGAAAAAGTAAACTACCACTCCACTTATACTTTATTCCCTGAGCCCAGTGTCATTCAGCATAGGTATACTCTATTCACAGCTTCCATCCCCTCTCACCTCCCTTTTAAATACATACTGCTTTCAACTTGATGTTTTTTCCCCCTTCTAAATAGATCTTAGACGTGTTTCAATATTAGTACTTTTAGTGGAACTATTGCTTTCTTTTTAATGGCTACACAATTTTTTTCGTTGCACAAATGTGCCATATTTTATTTAACCAGAATACAGTGAGTGGACAGGTTAGATTACTTCAAAATTTTTACTGTTTATTAAGAACATTGAAAAAATATTTTTATTAAGACATCTTTGCTTATATATATAAACTCAAAGGAGTTTCTGGTTCAAGGACTATGAGAATTATTTTAATTTTTGATAGATGTTGACCAGTCTCCCCTCTCACCACAATAACAGCTGGCCTCAAATAGTGAATGAATGTTTTTTATTTCCTTACATCCTTGTCAATATTAAATATGATTTGGATTAATTTGCTCTGAGTTTCATGCTTTAGGCTCCTCCCTGACAGTTGCCATCCTTTCCATCCAGTCCTTTTGTTGGTGTGTTGGGGGCGGGGTCTCTCAGGCCACAGGCATTGCCTGCAGTTTTTTTACTTCACACTCTATAGTTTTATAGCTCAGAGCCTGGCATAATGGCTTGGGAATCAGAATCCTGGCTCTTGGCCCAGCTTGGCCGTAGGCTTGCTGTTGCTACCTTTAATAAGTCCATTTGTTTCTTCATTTCTCATTTTCCTAGGACGTAAATATCAAAAGTTTAATGCTTACCTGATATTTTTCCTATGTTTCTGAGAATGAATTGCAAAAAAAGAAAGCTAGAAAGGGGAAGCAACATACCAAATTATATGACTTTTGACAGTCTCTCTAGACCACAATATTCTCATCTATAAAAGTACTTCAGGTGGACTAAATGTCCTCTTAAGGTCTGTTTAGTTCTCAGTCAATGAACCTCTATTCAAAATGATGTGGGGAAAAAAAGTCCAGTTTTTGTAATCTTATGGGTTCTTATTCTACTTAGTGGGTCTCATTGGGACTTTGAGATGAACAGTTTGAAATGGTATCATTTCATTCCTGCTTATTCTTCTTGGGTAGGAATTGTGATCTTCCTGTAATAAACACTTCTTCCTCATTCTCCTTCTAGTCACCTTTCTGACTCTTGATTTGTGGGACTCATAAAACCCACTTTGAATTGGTTGCTTCCAGGTTCCTCATAATTGTTATTTTAGCTTACACACTGAAACTGATATTGGATTTTTACGCTTGACACAGATATTAATCCAGCGAACACAGATTTCGAGGTTCATCAGATAACAGGCTATAAGGGCCTCTGTTACTATGGGGTGATGAGGAAGAAGGGGAACCATAGCACTGATGTATTGTATGAAAGGCCAGTCATGTAATTCCAGACACACAACTTTTACCCAAATCTTGTTTCTCTAGGAAAACCAAGGTTGTGTATTTCATGTGAAACGACTGCATTTTTAAATACTTAATAAATTTCCAAAACATTGCACAGATCAAACTAAGTCTGTGTGTTGGATTTGATGCTGCTATAAATCCCAGTATGGTTTAGAACATCTTTCTCCTTTTCTCATTGATACTGCCTTGTTGTGTATGAGCTTATCTCATACTAGGTAATGTTAGGCTGTAATTTTAGCTTCTAACATGAGCTCTTGAAAAATACATTTTAATTACAAATAAATCTTTTTCTGTAATCTGAATATGAGTAGAAATAAAATTATGCCTTTTTAGTTATTGCAGTGGTATACAGCATTTCACCTACTTATGATAGGAAAACTAATGATGTCTTCTAGGATGTTTCTTTGCTTCTTTTTAAAATTTGATGAAATATATAGCCTCAGTGGGTTTGTCAGTTATTACAAAAATTAGAATGGGTTTATTTCGATCAATATATCCAGACTGAACTAAACACATTGTAGTAAGATAACCAACCTGCAGCAGAGTGCAGTAGTAGGAATACCAGAAGATCATTTACTTTTTCTTCTTTATGTGTGTATTTTTCAACCTACACTTAATAGCCATCTTCTATAAACTCAGCACTGAATTGAGGGCTATGAGCACAGCAGGAGAAAGAGCAAATAATTACAGAGTAGGGGATACAGACAGATGGAAATAGGTCATCAGGTAATTATGACACTGAACAAAACAACTCATGGTGCTGAGGGATTGAAAGAAAGTGCTTCTAACTAGAGCCTTGGGGGTCAGCAGAGACTTCCAAAGGAAACCGTAGCTAAGATCTGAAGAGATGGGAGGAATGTGTGAGGTCGGAGGTTGTGGGAGAGGGAACAGAAGAGACAATATCCCAGAGGTCTGAGACGACACAGTCAGTTGGAGATTGGCAAGAAGCACCATATCGCTGGAGTGCAGAGTGTGGCGGGGAGTCGGAGGACCTGAGGGGAGAGCCCTATTGTGCAGGTCCTTGAGAGTTGAGTCCTGTAAAGCAGCCCTTCAAAGGTTTTGAGTAAAGAAGTGACTTGATCAGATAAAGGCAATTAAAAAAAAAAGCCAGCTTGAACAGCAATTTCCCCTTGAGCTCTCTACTTTTTACTATCTTTTTAGCCCAGGTGGTGATGCTGCAAGTGAATAGCTGCATGGATATATCTGGTATATCTGATGTACTTTTAGTCTTCTTAGCCTTGGGGTTTCTTTTCCCCCTAACACCTGGAAAGATATGAAGATAAAGGAAAACCATGACCACAGCAAAACACAGGGAACGAAGACAAGAAAACCATGATGATAAGAGAAACAGATGATGCTTCCTTTGATCATAGAAACAGTTGTGCTGTGTCAGAAGTCAGGAGGCCAAGGTTTGAGACCTGTGGCTAAATTTGTATATGTTTTATTTTCTAAATTGTCAAATGAAGGTTTAGATTAGATGCTCTTGAAGGCGACACTCCACAGTTTTGTCAGGACCGTGTCAGCATGATGAGTCAATCGCCCTGTGTATGAGTCAAATCACAGATGTAGTTAATGCACTAAGATTTTACATATATGTGTATGTGTGTGTGTGTGTATAATGTATATGAAACAAGATGAAATTTTATAAGAAAAGGCAATCTGGGCCATTTGGAAGGTAGAATACAATTGAGGAAACGGTGGTAACGGTAGTAATGGGTGGATGTTCACTGTCGCTCTCAGGAGCTGCCTTCCTTTATGGAAAGGCGGGTTGTCTGAGCAGGAGCTGTTGTCAGTATCAGTCACAGTGTAGGGACAGAGACCTAAGAAAAGCCGCTCCATGGTCACAACATTGGAGGCTCGAAGTGTCAGGAGTCAAACAGTTTTTTACCTAGATGAATCTATGATCAGACTGTCCCTCCCTCCAATGCCACTGGTTGGCAGTGGTGGAGAGAGAGGGGCAGGATTTCTGTGAAAAGTTGAGGCCGTATTAGAAAAACCTGTTTTTCTTCCCATTTGTCATTTTCCTGAATGGCTACTGTTTATTTGTTTGTTTGTGTTTTAAATACCATGACAATCTGAAGTTACCTTGCTAATTTAGAAACATAAAATATACAATGTACAATTAAATTTCTTTTACTTAGCCCATGCAGTTACCATAGTAGATGAATGTTTTATCTTAAGCAGTAGTACAATACATTGCATGAAGTCTAGCACTGCTAAGGTGTTGCCAGTTTCTGACAAGTAGATAGTGATTTTAAAGATGACATGAGATACTAATATAAATTTTAAACATTCCTATTATTTTGGTACTGAAGTGGCTTCTCAGGTGTAGAAGACATTTAGAAAGTCCTTATTTTCCGAAAAGGTTGGGAAGAGCCTTTCTTCGAACTTATTAAATAACATTTGCCTATATAACTTTGCATAAACAGTTTTATTTTTATTATCATAGACTTCTGCATACTGAACATTTGAGCTGTCACTTTACCCTTTATGTAGGTATATTTTTCTTTCTTGCTTTTGTGTATTTCTAAACATAGAAAAGTCTCCTTTATACACTGCAGTAGCTGGAAGAATGTGAAGCAGATAGAGATGACAGTAGTCAGAGACTGGGGTTTGCCAGTCCCGCCACCGTACATCAGGGAAGGCAATCCCTGACTCCGTGATTACTTACGTTCCTTGCATTAAATATCTTGTAAAACCTCAGAACATTTGAGTGGTGCTACAGTGGGCCAAGTGTGTCATTAGCTGTTGAGCATCACTGAACACCAAGAGAGAGGAAGCACTGGTGAGAGGAGAGCAAATTAGCGACCTTCCTGTAGTGGCGGAGCTCACTCAGGGCTGGAATGAACTTGGGTTCCACCAGAGCCCCCGCTGATTAGAGGTAGCATAAAGGGTTTCAGGGCCGTGTCCAGGCCTCAGAACAGTTTTCTGAGTTTCTTTGTGGGGTTGCACCAGTGAAGGCGACTTGACTGCATAAAGCTTAACTGATGCTGTGAGAACCGCAGGGCTTGGGGGCTGTGCACTTTCCACCGAATTGTACTGTAATTTGTAATTTTTATAACTTTGACTTTGCTATGCAGTCAAATGAAGGAGTGGTATATTTGAAATTCTAGTTCAAGGAATATTCAAGGGTAAGAATTAACCTACCACAGACTCATTTTTTATAGTCTTTCACTTTTCTTCCCTCCATGCTCATAATCTGTTTATAGTGTCTCCAGACCTGCTGATTGATTGTATCTGTTTCTCAAAGCAGTGGTTGGGATGTGGTACTTAGTGCAAGCATTTTACATAGGAACTTACTGTTTCACAGATTTTAGAAATTGTTGTGGGATTTAATAGGCCATATAATTATGACCTCATCAAGATTTATTCATATTGAAAAACTTTCTGAGCTGACATTTTTTTTGGGGGGGGTTGAGAGTGGGGAAGGAAAAAACCTATATACATCAAAATACCATCAAATTTTCAGAATAAAGAATTCTCTCTGCCTTTTAGTTCAAGACTTTCAGTGGAATCTATTTCAGTGGCTGTGTGTGTGTGTGTGTGTGTGTGAGAGAGAGAGAGAGAGAGAGAGAGAGAGAGAGAGAGAGAGAGAGAGACAGAGAGACAGAGAGACAGAGAGACACAGAGGTGGAGACACTAGGTAAATGAACTAATTGATTGGTTTGCTGTTTCTATTGATTTGCTTGTGGAATAGTGAGACTGCTGCACTGTAACTAAGTACATACACACACACACACACACACACACACACACACACACACCACACACCACAAACATACTACCCATTCCTCCATCTCAAAACTATACACAGTGATTTTTCAACTTTAGGATGTGTAAGCATTGAATAGTAAGCTTGACTGAGATAGAGTTCAAGCTTATTGGGAATAGAGTTCTGTTTGTGTTTCCCCTATGCTTAGTGATTGGTTTGAAGTAGATGTTAAATAGTATTTATTGGATGATTTTTGGGCCCCATCCCCATCGATTCAGATTTGGTAGGTTTGGGATGGGACCTAATGAATGTGCACTGATTTGAAGCATACCAGTTGACTTTGGTGGAGGTGGCACGTTGAGAAGTACCACATGGTGGACCTGTGGCTGTGGCTGTGGTGACATGAACAGCCTACTTCCTGACAAAGGGGTGGGGGGGGTGGAGTCTTCGTATTTGGAATATGTTGCAGAATTAGTCTGCTTTGTGGAGGAATCTGATCGGTGTCGTAATAAAAGTCTAGTGTCCTGTGCTCAGGCCCTTATGCACTAGGACTTGCAGCCATGGAGACGAAACTATTTTTGACTTTTGATTTATTTTTAAATTTGTAAAAGAATACAATAATAGCTATTCACATTCTTTCATATGAAAGGTTGATTTAAGTCTAGTTAAACAGTGATAGCTATTTTGATATAAATGTTCGTTTTTGTTAACTAGAAGACTTACAGGGGTTTGGTGCCAAACCATACATCTTTTTTTTTTTTTTTTAAATTATTGCATGCTTTGTTTTGCTTCTTTTAAAAGAAATTATTTACTTATTTGTTTATTTTTTATTATGGTAATATCAAAAATAGTTCAAATAAAGCAAACTACCTAACTTTTAAACCTAGTTTTATAGCCAGACAAAAAACAACTCTTCTGTTATCTTCTAGTCTTCTAGTAACTCTCAGCTCCTAAATTGTCTCTTTTCTGCCTTAAATACTGTACTTGGAGCATAACCACCACTATCCCCAACCCTATTTCTTTGCAAGAATTCTTTCTGCAGAAGTTACGTTTGAGAACCACCTATGTAGCATTCACATACTACCTGTATAGGTGTGGATTTTTCAAGTGGCAAATAGGAACAGGGTTAGCTAAAGCATGGAAAGACAACTGATGGGTCTTTTACAGGTTCAACTAGGAGTAATCAGAGACTATAACACTGGGTATCTTTTGCAGTGAGTAAATTAATCTTAATGCAGGGTACTGACTATTTAGACTAGAAAGTTTCAACATTTTGGATTAATGTGTGATAGTACAAATTAGAGGCTGATACAGGGCTGAGCCCATTAGAATGCAAGGATTTGTATCAGGACAAATCCTAGTGAGGAGGGATTAGTAGTGACAAATCACACTGCAGTTATAATGATTCATAATTTTAATTGTGGTTGCATATTTTTCAGTTAAACATCTGTATGCCTTTTGTAGTGTTCATTTCTCTTTATTAATTCACTTGCAATAAATAACTTTTTCAGATCTTTTTTTATAAAAGGAATATATCTTTATCATAAACAATTACAATTATGTAGAAAGATACATGTAGAAAATCTAATTTTTCTGTATTCCTCTCCTCAGCTATTACCATAGATTGATGAACCAATTTGTTCTACCTTTTTTGTTGTTGTTGTTCTATGCAGAGTCAATTCTTGGCCATGTGGTGTCAGATTAATTGGTTTGAATATTAATAGTGATAAAAGTGTCAATGCATTTGTGAAAAAGTTAAAATTGCTTAAAACCAGGTAAACTCTGTTAGTTTGAACCATGCAAAATTGCTTTGTCAGTAGGTCAAAAAGGTCAAATATAGGCAATTCATGTGATCAAGCTATATAGTTGGAGGAATTTGTTCTCTGAAGAGATTTAGTAAGCAGTCAATGTGGTTATATGAAGTTATAATGCAGAAATAATCCCCAGGTGACTGCTCTTTGCCAGTAGTCCGGTGGCAGGTTAAGAGGTATTGATGACAAGGGGAACAGTTCAGGCTGCAGTCTCTAATATCACATTTCAGTCCTGTGATGTTGGGGAAAATAGGAGAGGAGCAGAGAAGTAGGAATATGCACTGGGATTGAATTTTTGTCCATGTCAAAATAGAAAAACTCAGCTAAAGAGTTTTAAAAAGCAGGTAAAAACAGACTTCCTGATGGATATAAAACAATTTATGTGATATTTATAAGGTATTACTAACCTGTTGTATTGTCTTTCCACATTTAAATGACATCTGGTGAACCAGAAAACATGTCTCTAAATCCTGAATGTGCTTTTTAGCTACATTCAGTTTCTATGACATCACATTTGTTTTAACCTTGTATTTTGGTTTAGCCGTGACCTCTTTTCCCAGTCAATGCTTTGTATGTATCTGTGTAGAAAGTATAAAAACAAAAATGGTGTCAAAGATATAATTTCATTTTTAATTCTATTTTTTCACTTTTTTATTTAGTAGTTACTATATGGTTTTGTGTGTGTGCATGTGTGCGTACATGCGTGTGCACGCATGTGTGTGTGTTTCAGATTACACATCATTAAGGGGAAGGTCCAGGCTGAGTAGAACCACAGCATTTCTCCCAGTATGTAGCCAAAGAAGGCAGCTTATATTATAGAACCCTATACAAATCAACCTGGAGCTGTGTATCAGTCAGTTCTCAGGGTACACACATGTATGTTTCTGTCTCTGTCTAGGCCATCTGCTCACCACAGACACAGTTAAACAAGCAACCTTGTCTTTTCTCTGTGTGTATTTTGTTGTTGTTGTTGTTGTTGTTGTGGTTCACCCTTAAGATTTTCCCATTCAGAATAGTTTAGCTATGAAGATATTTGAGAAACTACTCAATGAGATAGAACTTCTCATTGAAAGTAAGTAGTTTTACTATACCTAATATAAAATGAACTTTGATGGCCGTAGTGCTATCTAGCTATGGGCTTGAAGAAAAAGTTCATGTCTATTATGGGTGTACCATGCTTGAGATATGGTTGGCTCCTTGGATTTAATGGGTAGTAATTTTTGTCTTCTAGAAAAATCAGGTAGCAGCCCCTCCAACCCACTCCACTGAAAAAGTACATAAAAATGAGGAGAGGAAAAATGCGAAGGCACTGTTTCTTTCCAGAGTTTATAGGGGGATTGAGCAAGGATGAGTTGTGTTTATTTGTGATCTTCCCTATCCTTAATATGAGGTCAATAATGACCAAGAAAACTACCTGAAATATTAAAAAATGGTTTTGTTTGACTTTTCTTTATTAACATCCACCACAGTAGGGACCTGATAAAATGAACATACTCTGAATTTTTCTATTAACTCAAATTTTATTTTAATCATAATGAGACTAGAGTTTGGGTAGAATTTATCGCTTCCAAATTGGAGTGGAAACAATATGTGTATTCTCAAAGTGGAAGGTCAAGTTTTCAATATGGCTGATGGGTAGATATCTGAATCCTGCTCCCAAATTACGGAAGGACTCCCTGTGTCCTGTCCTACTGGGACTTTGCCAGAGGCACAGTTATCTTTAAGAGTAACAGTGTCTTTCTGTTTTTGTATTGTTTCAACATTGTAGCCACAAAACTTTTATTCAAATTTTCACTCTCTACCCTAATTACAAGTCTTTTACATTACGTATAATTATACTTTTTTCAAACCTCACTGGTGAAATGAATTTAAAATGTTGCCATATGTTTACTCAAAATTTGTGGGGAAACCAAGCGTACTGGAATTACTAATGCTCTTGTTCTAGGATTTGTTCTGTCTGTAAACGATGAGAAAATAACATGTGATATTATTAGTCTTACATGAAATATTATTTTGACAGTGTTTGACTTGGAAAGGGAGACATACTGGCACTAGGACTTGTAGGTGTTAGTCACTGGACTGACTTGGCAGCCCAGGAGACAGAAGGGATTATAGTATGTGGCACCTTGCTGGGAGCAGTGGCTGCTGCATTGGCAGACTCCAAATTAGTCAGGTCTGTCACCTCCCCTGATGTGGGTAGATTCTGCCCTTTTATGCCAGTTTTTCTGCCATCAGTTTAAAATTAGTGGCTCTATTCTTTTTTAAATATGAATTCATTATGTTAATCCCAAAAGAAAGAGAGCTTGCTTTCAAGTACAGATACTGGTATTTATTTATTTATTTAACTGATTGATAGTTGTTTTTAAAGTGTATATAAATGTATTTAGAAATCTAAATTCTGTAATAATTGAAACTCATTAAAATTACGTGTGGGAACTTTGAGTCTTCATGTAAAATGGTGAAAACTATTATATAAAAAAAGACATGACTTTTTTCTAAAATATTAATCACCATCAGAAAAGATATTTTTTTTCCTAATATGAATGATGACAGGAATTTTATTTTACTGAAATTGTAGGAAAAACATAATGAGAAATGATGTGTGTGAAGACATTACTCTGAGAAATTAGAAACAACTTAAGTGTAGGTGATGAGAAAATGGAGGTAGTAATAGGGGGAAAAAGTTAAAAAAAGAAAAATTTTAAAAAATCCTAAGGCAGAGAATCCTCAGAAGAATAGTGCCAGGGCAAATGTCCTTTGTCAAGTACCATTTAATATGTCATTTTAAATGTCCATTTTAAAAATGACATAAAATAGTTGGTCTCCAGATTAATATCTGATAGCTAGTTATTTAATAATGCTTTAATTGTTTAAAGCTGATGGGCTAATTAAATAAGTTAAAGTAGGAGGATGGTAAATTATTGAAATTAATGACTAAATTATCATAAATCTATGTAGTGGCTATTTCTTCAAAGTTCATGTTCTGTGATTTTATTGTAATTTTTGTAATTTTCTCATGTGTGCTAATTTACAAAGCTCAGCTAAAATACTGGCATTTTTACTATAAGGTTTTTGGCATGTAAAACTAACTTGCCCATGGCCGATATATGTGAGGCGAAAGAAAAATCTTCCCCTGATAGTTTAGACTTCTCAACCTTGGACTATATACATTAATGCTGCTGATTCAGTTCAGAGAGAACATACTTCTTGTTTTCTAATGTTGGAACCAGCAACAATACATAATGCTTAGTCTGAATGGTCTTCTTTGGACCAACTATGTGTTTACTAAAGTTTAGCTTGAGATTCAGGATGTAGTCCTGAGTTAGATTTGCCTGGGGAAGACAATGGCAATTCATAGCAATAAAAATAACTCTAAGAACAGGAGCTCGCATTCAGTGAGGTTATACTACAACTTAACAGTCTACATGCTTTGCCTCTGCCTTGTCTGTGGGCTGCCCCATGACAGCTTCTCTTACATGGTGATTGCATATCTAAAATACCATCTTATTTGAGTAAAATAATCTAGATTTGCTTTTTCTTTTAGTATGCTAAAACTGGGTGCATCTCTTCATGTAGTTTAAAATTTACAGCAAAATTGAGTAGAAAGTACAGGGAGTTCTCATATACTCCTTGCCCAGCCCTCTGCGGCCACCCAAGCCTTTCCTCCTGTGAACATCTCTCTTCATAGAGGTATATTTGTTACAATTGGTAAGCCTAGATTGACACATCATTATTGCCCAAAGCTGGTAGTTTGGGGCTCACACTTGCTGTTACAAATATCTTTTTAAAGATATGGTCTTGCCTATGGCCATGCCACCCTAAACGTGTCCGATCTTGTCTGACCTTGGAAGCCAAGCAGTGTCGGGCCAGGTTAGTACTTGGATGGGAGACTCCTAGGAAGGTGGTGTAGGTGTTAAAAAAAAAATAAAGATGTGGTCTTACAGTATTACTGAGTATCAAGGGTTCAAGGTTTGTCCAGGGCCACCAATGCCAGTAACTACGTTATGCATGAATAAATGAGTAAATGACTGATTACAGGTTCTTGACAGAACACATGCAAAACATTTTTTTTCTCTTCAGGTTGTATACCAAAAACCAAAATTGAAGACAGAGTGATACTAAAATAAATAACAATGATAGAGGAAGCTTCTGTTCTTTGAATATTCTACCTGAATGGTAATTGATATAAAGGGAAATAATTCTATTTATTTCTGGTCATACTGAGGAATGAAGAGTTTGTTTATCTTTAAATTAACACTTGTACTTACAGTATATAAAATGGTCATATATTAATTTAATAAGGATTTTGATTTTAATTATTTGTACGTGTCTTTTCCCATCTTTCACAATTAGAAAAATATAAGACTAAATCTACTTATTATTTAACAAGTAACATCTTCTAAATATGTTCATGTCTTTTTACCCTGCAATTCCATTTTTCATATTTCATTATAGGAAGATAATTCTAAAGAAATATTTATTAAAAGCTCATTTAGACTAAGCCCCTTGTCCCATATGAGACAAAATTAGTCTCTCTCTATGTATTTCCCCCACTGGGGAACTTGAATGACATTCAGTAAATTTATTGATTTGCTACTTTTTATCAGGCCTTGATTACGACAAGGAGTTTGGATGATAATGAATGATGGCTGCTTGATCTTGAATCTTCCCACTCACACTCCTCCAAAAGTCATAAGTCCAACAGAGAGAGAGCAAATAAAAGCACACATGACTCACACCTTCAAGAGAATTAGGAGACAGCAATGAGCCTCTGGTTGCAGAGAGTGGCACAGGGGAAGCTTAAAAAAAGTTTAAGAGACTGTGAAAAAAGTAGAGGGGCATGTAGGACTTAGAAAGCATGGAGAAAGATTACTCTAGAAAGAGAATGCTGGGATTTCATTAGTTCACAGCACTGACTACATGAAAGGAGATCAAAAGTGAGTAAGACTGAAAAGCCTCTGGCAAACATTACCTCCAGGAGAGATTCAGATATACAGGGAAAGGATATGGTACCCCTTGAAGACATAACAGTGAAAGTAAAGAAGGAAAGCAAAGGGGGAAATTAAGCATAAAAAGGGAAATAAAACAATCCGTAACAAATTGAAAAGAACTGAAATCATACCAAGTATGTTCTCTGACTGTAATGGAACCCAAATGAAGATCAATAAAAAATAACGGGTGATCTAATTGGGTGGGGAGCTTCATCTAAATGAAAAACTAGTTCCTCTGCCCTTGATTCTGAATTGTTATTGGCTTGGAAAATGGGAAAATTGATATATTTGGTCTGACAAGGTGCCCAAATGGGAATGAAACATATCAGTTGATAGTTACCCATGATAAATTACTTCTTTGTCCACTTTATTTTACAGCTTCTCTGTTAAAAGGACTCAAACATGCTAACATAGTGTTGCTTCACGACATCATCCACACGAAGGAGACGCTGACACTTGTGTTTGAATATGTGGTGAGTAAGCTGACGATTCAGATTTTATAAGTAAGAATAAACATTTTAAAGTATTATGATAGAGTTTTATAATAATACTTTTAGGATGTTCTGCTGAAGTATTTTATTTGAGTACACGAGACTTGCATAATTTTGAATAATAGGTATCTTAAAGAAAAATCCCGAAATATTTGTTGAATCTTCATCAGATATATTATCTATTTATAACTTATTTGTTACTATAATACACTGTTATTTTTAGGTTTATAAAAAGGATTAAACAGCATGATGGTGATCAGTCTATTAAGGAGCTACTAATAAAAATAAAATTGACAATAAAAATGTTCTTTTCTTTAGACTTGCAACTTGGTTTCCCAAAGGCATCCTTAAGGATGTTTTCTTCTGGAGAAAAGCCTGATACTTACAATTTAGAATTCATAGTTTTTACCCTCAGTTGGTGTTTCAGCTATTAATTAAAACTTTGAATTTGCATAGCACACATGTAATGATCTTATTGTGTTGAGAGTACAACTGCTAGAAGACTTGGTCTTGAACTCATAATTAATCTTTCTCTGTTTCTCTTAGAAAAACATATGGTATTTGTGTAGCACCACTTCAGCATTTAACTGTGGAATCATGAAATGTAACCATGATAATTAACATCCCAATTTTCACAGATGGATCTGAGAACATGTAATTTATAAGATACAGATGACATTGGTGGAGACTTTTATTGAGAAGAATAGCTGTTGGTATTGTGCATGTATTAAGATCCCATTTGTAATTATCACAGTACTTTTTTGAAAATTCTAAATAGTTTTCATTTTCCCTTTAAAAATATATGATAGAATGAGTATTTGCAACATTTTTATCTTGCTAATATCTGCCTATTTCTATTTGTCATTTGAAAATTGTTGTCTTATGAAGAAGCCATTTATCTTGTCTATTTACATATAAATGATACATTTGAATAATATGGTAATGTGGCTAGAAGGACTGCTAAGTTGAATATATTACATGCTACCAAGAATGGATGCTGATTCACACATCAATGTAAATATAATTTCTTTTGTTTAATTGATGATTTTGGAGTCAATAATGATTTAGAATTGGAATTTTTCTTTCATGTTTTCCAGTATGTCTAGTTGTGATGTTTCAATTAAATCTAGATTTTTTTTTAGTATACTTGACTAACTTTATAATGTTTTGTAGAAAAAAGTTTCCAAAAATATACTTGTTCCCTTTCCCAAAATCATATAATTAAATTAAAAGGAAGGAAAATAATTTGGCCCCTAAAATCACTAACATTGATAGAGAAACTAACAAAAATAATGTGAAACTGTGTCCTTCAAATCTTAAAAGAAAATTAAACATATTTGTGAGTCTAAAAATGTGCATATTAGATGTCATTTGATGATTTTATGGTCTGTGGAACTTGCCACATAAAAGGAAAAACATTGCCCGTCTTGCAGTATTTGCTAACTGATTAAGACTGACTTTTAAACAGTCATTTTTTTTTTTTTGCACGTGTGTGAGTGAAATTTCTCTGGTCCCAGTTCTTGTGGATACGTCCCAGGCCCTCTTAAATCAACTACATAATAGTGAGCACATATGCAATATCTATAGGCAACAACGCTTCATTCCTAACTTCTTCAAGGCAGTTAAGACATAGATTAACCTGTTTTCTTTTAGAGATTAAGGCAAGCTTGTGTCATTCTTTGCTTCTGATTGCCCTTCCTGGCCTCTTCAATTCTCTATTTCACTTTTATTTTCTTACTTTCCCATTGTCTTTTGGCCTTTCTCCTTTCCACCTTTTTAAAAATTATTTTTCATCTCCTATCCTTTTGTTCTTTCCAGTGAGGCACTTTTTGTTATGACAACTGAAGTGGCTTTATTTATTTATTTATTTATTTATTTATTTATTATTTTGATTTTTTTTTAGGCGAAGCAACCCTTGGTTTACCTCAGAGATTGCAAGGACCTTGTCAGTTTACAATCCCTTATTATTTTTTATTCTTTACACTTACAGCACCTGATCTTCCTATAGGTGGTCTCCCATCCAAGTACTAACCAGGCCCGACCCTGCTTAGCTTCTGAGATCAGATGGGATCAGGCTTATTCAGGGTGGTGTGGCCGTGTACGATTTTTGTTTATTTTAATTAAATTGTTTCAATGAATCCCCAAAATCAGAGTGGGGAGTGGAGCTGGTAGAGAATATCTCCAGGCTATAGTAATATCTGACAAGTGTCTTATCAGTTAGAATATGGAAGGTATAGACTCCTTGGCAGCATTAGCTTAAATTGTGGCAGTTGCCCAATACAAAAATAACTTCTCTGAATATTTTCTAAAGTTTTTATTTTGGTACACTGCTTCATTCCTTGTTCTTCATATATATGCTGTTTTTCATAAGGAAAATTAAGGTTCTTACATACTTAATGGATTAGTTTAATCATATTGCTTTCCTCACAGAATCTTGCAGAAATAAATTCTACTTGTTTCTTGCATGTTTTAGAGCAGTGGAAAGGCAAGAGTAATTTCAGAGCTTGAAATGAATGCCTTAGGAATTAGAGCAGATCTAGGAGAGAGACATAGGGTAGGAAACAGGAGGGTAATATGGGTTTGGGATGGTGGGCAAGGGCTCAGAAAAGGATGTGAAAGAATTTTTAAGACATGTATGACCACAATACTAAAAACCAACAACTAAAATTTATTGAGTTTAATGGCAGGCACTGTGCTGTGGGCTTTACATTCATTATCACTTTTGATGTTCTCAACAGCCTTACATATTACCACTTTACAAAGGAGAAACCTAAGGATTAAAGAGATTAAGTGCTTTTCCAGGGTCTTGTAGCATGTAAGATAAACTCAGACTGGTCTTACTCTGAATCCTAATTGCAATATTCTATCTCTTGTTTATTTTTACACCTTTACTTAAGTTAAGCCTTTAGTCAAAGAAGGAAGGGAAACTTTTTTCTCTTTCCTCTACCCTCTTTGCACAGTCTACTACACTGAAGATCCTGCATGTAGTCAATCCTAAATACAGTTTCTGCTTTACAGCTTAAATATGTTTTATAGACTGGCCAAAAAGCTAGCCATTTAAAATTTTATTTTAATTATGAAGTGTTCTAAGTTTCCATAAAGCAAACTTAAAAGTTACAGTATTGTCCCATGTATTTTACTGGGATCTGCTTAATCATACGCATGCACATGCAGAGAACCTTATTGTTTAGCAAGCCCTAAATCAATATCAAACATTTAACTCTATAGTTTTCTAATATTAATGATGGTATTGCCAGTTTTAAGAATTGTTAACATCAAAGTTATTTTCTAAAAAGTGTTGATTTGTAGATTCATGTAATTAATAGTACCTTTTTTAAGGAAAGGGAATGAGAAAGTGTAGAAAAAATCAATATGTCATGCCCATTGAAACCCTAGATATGAAGGGAAGGTAAAATAATTTAAGATTCATTAGGTGCTATTGGATTTTTCCTTTGGATTAGAATTAATTAAGTGTTCAAGGGTTATTAGAAATACAGGTGTAATTTGAATTCCACAAAGTAAAAGATTCTTATTTATGATAGTTTATATACCATATATTATATTTCTGTTTTTTGCTTTAAAAGAGAACAGAAAGAAAACTAACTATGGGCGGTGAACACACAATGCAATATAAATATGCCTTACCGTTGAGAAAAAATAAATAAATCAAAGAGAATTCTAAGCCTAGCTGCATTATTATTCCCCACAAATGACATTTTAGGTTACATGAAAGCCTTCTGAGGGCCAGAATTATGAATGTGTGAAAGAATATTTGAGGAAATGACTTTGAAGGTTATTATGAAAGTGATTCAGTGGATAATAGGATACTGTAAATATATCTTAAGTACTGTGAAGAGCTCCTAAAACATCTGAAATATAGATTCTATACACTTTCAAAGAGAATAGATAGAATGACCTGCAAACTGCAAGGTTGGGAGCACATGTCCTGCCCAGGCTGCTCCTGTCTCAGCCATGCATGATGTGGGTCCTACAGTGCACGCTCCTTGGAGGTCTACTTTCCTCCAGTTGTGGGGAAATGCCAAGGAGCATTGTCAACCAGGGAGTGGCTCTGTTAGCTTGAAAAGGTCTGGTTTCGTAATGGCTTAAAATATTGTTACAACTATCTTTCTCTCTCTCTCTCTCTCTTTCTCTCTCTCTCTCTCTCTCTCTCTCTCTCTCTCTCTCTATGGATTTGAGACTTGGAAGAGAAATGCAAAAAATAATGAAAGTGCTAACACACTTTTCTACTGAAACAGAAAGTTAAGCAATTAAGTTTTCTTTTTTTGCCACGGAAAAGTTAGTGCCACATAACCCTATTTAACACCATGCTGAAAAATTTAAAACAGATATTATATGTGGAATAAGAATATTAATAGTAAACATGATTATGTAAATATATATTACCATTAGCTAAAATACACGACTAGTCTGTTCTGTTTTAAATTAAATGAAAGCAATGTGTATGTAGCAGCACTTTTCATTACACATTTAATAATTATGTACAAAAAGAAAAGCAACAAACTTATAGCTAATCATGGTATTCACTGGAGCAATCATTTTATTTCTTCTACTAGCTAGAAATTAGTGGTATATTCCAAACTAATGTGCAACATGTAAAATAAAAATCTGTATTCCACATGAAAAAAAAACTGTCACCAAAAATTATATAAAATGATTTATGGGGTACTAGAGTCACATAATGTATTTTTATCATTTGTAGAATGCTTTACATTCTACAAAGCACTCTGATAAATATTCCATTAGATTCCCTCTGTAGCCCTTTGAGGTATATAAGGCATGTAATGTTGTTGTCCAGTTTTTTTATTGATGTGGAAAATAATGCTTAGAGAATTTCAAGCAGATTTACTAAAATTACTCAGATGAGTTAAAAGGGTAAAGATAAGACTTTAGCTTCTGTACCTAAAGATCCTTGTTATTCCATTTCACCCTGCAGCCTGCTGTTTGTTAACCATCTGCATAGTTTGATATGATGGTCTGAGGTATGTGTGATGTTAGGATATCACAGCTGAAAGATATGTTCTGTTTTTTCACCCTGTCACACAATCTACCTAATTGTTTGGTTTCTCTGCCTCATACATTTTGATTTTTAAATCTCTGAAGAATGCTTTAATTTGCATGATTTTATGCCACATCTGTTCTTGAAACTGGAGCTCTCCATCAGTATTCTGATTAAACTGTCCTGAAGCAATTGAACATTTTTCTGCTTTCCTTTGAGATAAAATATACATGCACATGTCCACGCACATACAACTTTAAATGGGGTTGATCAGGGACGGCATTGCTGAGAATGTGAGAGGCATTTAGGTAAAAGTCTGAAGGTGGAAGAAACATATATTAAGAGCTTTCCAGAGAGAAGGCTTGTGTGAGGGGCAGCAGGGTTTCTGTGGCTGGAATGGAGCTGGCCAGGATGAGACATAGTCCAAGACACAGTAGGGTCTTGATTGTGTCAGGCCTTGTAAGGTTTTGTTTTAATGAATTTTGCTTTTACTCAGAATGAGATGGGAAGCCTCTAAAGAGTCCCAAGCAGAGAAATGATCTGATCCGACTTATATTTTAATTGGATTTCTCTGGATGCATTTCTAAAAGTAGACTAAAAGTGGACAGATTCTGATACAGGGAGACCAGTCAGAAGACTGTTGCAGTTACCTAAGCATAAGATGGTGTCAGCAGTGCAGGTGGGGAGAAGTGGTTGGATTCTGGATGTATTGCCAAGGTTGAGCTGACAACATTTGAGGTGGGATTTGAGAGACAGAGAGGAGTCAAGGATGACCCCAGGGATTCTGGCTTGGTCAACTACAGTAGTGGAGCTGCTTCGCCATGGGAGGGGGCACATTACAGGAGGAGCAGTGTGGGTAAGATGCTACTAATTTTTAAATGGGTTGTTTGACATGCCTATTACATATGCAAGTAGAGATGTCATAAGGCAGTTGGATACATGAGTCTGGAATTTAGCAGTGAGATCTGAGGTAGAGATTTGGAAGTTGTCTAGATTATAGGTATTATTTAACAAGGAGTTTGGATGAGATTACCAAGTATGGTAATTGTTACATGGATAGCCCTAAATGATCCATGTCTTCAGATACTCATACCCTTGTAGAGTCCCTGCTCCTTAATCTAAGCTGGGCTTGTGACTTGCTGTAACTGATAAAGGTGCAGTCCTGCCAGCTTCTATTTGACTCTATTGTTCTATTGAGCATCGTGACCAGCTGTGTGGGAATTCCAGTTGTTCTGCTGGAGAGACTGTGAGGAGAGGCCACATGGGGAGGGAGAGGCCCTAGACTACGTAGAGGAGACCTGAGAACCCAGAGAACACTGTCAAAATAGGCCCTAGACCTAGGACTCGAGCCAAGCCATTTGTCTAGGCAGCCTAGCTCCATGTTAGGCATGTGACTGAACAAGCTGTCTTCGGTTGGGGTTAGGGGACCTGCATTCCACTTCACAGGTATCACATGGAGCCCAGATGAGTTGTCCTTGCTATACCTTTTCTGAATTTGTAACTCAAGAATTGTGAGAAATAAACTAATGGTTGTTTTTTTAAAGCTACTATATTTTGGGTTAGTTTGTTGTGCAGCGGCCCATAACTAAAACACCACAGGAATGATTGAACACAGAAAATAGAAGAGAGTTTCACAGACTGAACACTAGGACACTTCACATCAAGGGTCAAAGTGATGATGGATAAACAACAAAGGATACTGAAATGGAAACACCAGCCAGAAAGGAGATTTTATTCATGAACTCAGATAAAACTCTTTAATCTGATACTCTGAGTTAGATAGACTTGGGTTTCACAAGAGCAGGGCTGCCTCTCTAGTGCCTGGCAGAGTGGGTGACATATAGTGGGGTAGTTAGCAAATACTTTTTACATGAATGAATCAGTGACATTTGAAGCAGGAAGAGCAAGAGTCTGTAATAGTTTTACTGCTTAAGGCAAACAACCAAGAGAAAGCAGAACTACTTAATTCATATTTAAAATTTTTTTTCTTTTTTTTTCTATTTATATTCCATCTTTAGTTTTTCTATGTATAGTCTTTATTTTTTCTCTCAAAGCAAATACAGTTTCAAGCAGAAGATTTAGAACAAATCAGATTTCAGAGCAGTTAGAGCAGGCCTCAGACAATGCCACCTAGTTGTGTCAGAGGAATCAAAGCATCTGGCCACTGAATAAATGTACTAGTCAAGAGTTCTCTATGGCAAGCAACAGAAATTCTCTTTGGCTGAATTAATCAGAAAAGTTTATTGAGAGGATATTGTGTGGCCAACAGATCTGATTGGAAGACTTTAAAAGGGGGTAGGAACAGTGTGAGGTTGGATAGCCAGAACCAGAACCAGAACCGAAATCACACTGTGGAACTTCCGCTGAGCACCTTGCTGCCACCAGGAGTGTAGGTTTCAGACCTTGTCCCCTCTTTCGCTGGCCCAGTTGCCTATTGTTACCTCTGCTGGTGATATTAGAGGTGTTTACATTCTCTGTGCTAGTTTAGACTGTTAGCTCCTAATGCTAAGTGAGGGATGATTGTGTTTGGTTAGTTGGCACTAGGTCATATGCCATGTTTTGATGGCACAGTCTCCTGAGAAATTGAATGTCTGGTCTTTTGGTTTTTTAATGGCAGTGGGTCTTGCCTCTCACCAAAACTCATAAAGCAGGGGATTTTCCCAACATAGGGAATACCTTCAGATTCAAGACACATTTCCTTCAGATCCCTGCTCTTCCCGATCTCCTACCTCCCCCCAAAAAACACCTCATAAATATCCACTAGAATAAGTTCATTATGTAGTCCCATATAAATAATATCTAAAATTCTAAATTTTAGGGATGATGTATTCATAGAACCATTGTTTATAATCGCTGAGAAATCATCAAGAATGAAGGTGAGCAAAAGTAATGCTGGTTTTTAAAGGGCGGTGAGACAAGAACCTCTGAATCTATAGACATATAAACTTACTATAGAATATAAGTGAAATTCAAAAATAGATTTTTAGATATTAAAGTCTAATAATCATTCCCTTCTTGTAATAAATGGTTATTTCTTGATTTCAGCAAAGCTTATGACAGGGACTCCCATGAGATGCTTATAAACAAAATAAAATCGAAATCCATTTGTTAGAAGATTATTATTCTTTCAATTTATTGCTGGTTGAATAACTTCCCCCAAAGCCTATTGATTAACAAATTGACATCAGGATAGAGAAAAGTCTATTAGGGTGTGCTGGAAGGCATTGTCTGTGACCTTGTCTTATTTGATATTTTTATTAATAACTCAGATAGAGACATGATGATGTGCTTGACCTATTCGTGTATATGTTGTAGGTTGGTGCCATAATTAATACTTGGAGTGATGGAATCAGGGGTCAAAAAAGAATTTAATGAAATGATAAGCTGACCCTACAAGGTGAATTGCTGTGGGGATAAGTATACAGTCAGTTGGTTAAAAAAAAAAAAAAAAAGCCACAGCAACCTAATGTAGAAAAACAGTGGAGAAAAGTTAACAAATCATGTGAAAGGCTAGTAATTTATTTGGCTCAGAGAACTGCAGCAAACTAGACAGTGCACTGAAGAGGGCCATACAATGACAAAAGGTCTATGAACCTTGTACTGCATGAAACCAGTAACAGTGCCTGGAAGACTTATTCAGCAAATCAAAGATAGACTGCAGAGTAGACAAAAGGTAATGTGTCTGTTCCAGACAATAAGATAACCAAATGTGAGAGCTCTGTGGAGGCTAGTTTTGGTTTAATCCTGGGAAGAATGTTTAAATGTTTTGTGTTACTTGTAAATTGAATTTAGTGCCTTGAACTGTCATGAGGACCTTATCACTGAGAGTATTCAGGTAGAGAGTAAATGGATCCATATCAGAAATATTGGAGGGAGGGTTTCTAACCTGTACTCTATGCATGGATTGAAATATGAAATTTAGTTATGTTATTTCATGCAGTCCCACCTGAAACCATCTAGTAGTAAAGTTCTGTCCACTTTTCAGATGAGGAAATTCAAGCAAAGATGTCAAACAATTGACCCTTGAACCACACAGGTTTGAAATGCATAGTTCCACTTATGTGCCATTTTCTTTTTTTTTTAATAAGTATGTACAGTATTATAAATGTATTTTCTCTTATGATTTTCTTAATAACATTTTTTTCTTTAGCTTACTTTATTGTAAGAATGTAATATAAAATATATATGACATACAAAATATGTGTTAATTGACTTTATGTTATTGGTAAGGCTTCTGGTCAATAGGCTATTAGCAGTTAAGTTTTTGGGAAGCCAAAATTATATGCAGAATTTCAACTGTGAATGGGGTGGAACCCCTAAGGCCCTGTTGTTTGAAGGTCAACTGTATGCCATGCAAACACCCTTTCCAGTGGCTACATCAGATCATTTCCTGTGTTGAGTGTGAATGCAGGTAACTTCAAGTGTACATAGCAAAGGACTGCCCAACTTTTTGCAACTGTTATGTAAACTCATCCCATTTGGCATACTTTCTGGAAGCAGAAACACAGCTTATCATGGTCACTCACTTAAAAATTCATTTGCTCATTGATTAATTAATTCATTTTTTTTCCTCCAACATATATAGGCTGTCTTCTCTGTGCCAGGGTCTATCTTTAAACTCTAGAGATATAAATATATAACCCAACTTTTTAAAGAGATTGAAGTTCTATGTAAGACTGTGATCTTAGACTAGATAATCTTGTATGTGCCACTTGAGTTATAAATTGCTGTCACAGATCTTTACATGTCACAGGATTAGAACACATTGGTGTTTTAGTGAAAACAATAGGAAAACTGGATTTGACTTGTGGACTTTTTTTTTTATAAGAGAAAGTTTCAAGGATGTTTTATTTTCATATATGGAGAACTAGTTATACAGTGTAATATATGATTCTGTCTGCTGAAGTGGTAGGTTGTCCTTCAGAACCAAGTACCAAATGTGAACAGATGTAAACATTGTGCATTACTGAATGTGCAGGCAGCGTAAGATAGAAAAATTCTGAACCATAAGGAGAAGCTAAAGGAATGAAAGGGAAACAGCCACCTTTTGATCAGTGCTCTATTCTGACTTTTCATTTTCTTTAATTGGTAGGATAAAGTCAATTAACTTCTTTTCTGTTCTTTTTCCTAATGGCTTTTTTCTCATCTATAAGGAATCACAGTCTCTTTTAGTCACTTGCCACTATTTGTTCACTATCATGTTGGATTTTGAGATTTAAGTTAATTTTTTTTTGCTTTATATCACACCTGTGTTCTTTGTAATCTAGTTTATTTCATATGGTTGCCATCTTTATTCTGGAGTCCCAATTGTAGTTCAGTATTTTAATTCACATGATTTAAGATAAAAGTGTGTCTCACCTCTAACAGTTGTTATAGTAAATGCTGGATTAGCCACAAAAACAACATAGATATGAGTACATCTCAGTATACATGACACTTTTTTATGAGAATGCACTCTGCCTTTATGGCTGTTAAAGTTTTTAATAATTTTTCTTACTTTAGTGTAGAATTTCAACATTTAAACTATATACAATTAATGGGAAAGCTGGGATAATATGTATTACTTGCAGAGAACAGACTGTAAAAAGACTGTTGAAAGGGAAATCATAGGGAACACGGGAAGAGTAATCAAAAGAGAATTCCTTCAGAAAGGAAAGAACATATTTCACATATTAATTTGTTGGGAATTTTTTTCCAATAGGAATTATTTTCCTATTTCTTAAGAAAACAATCTTGGAAAAACTGTGCATGTTTTAGGAGACAGGTGGAAGCAGGAGAGTGATGCGTTAAATGTAATGAGACTGACAATAATGTCAGAGAAACGTTCCAGCTAAGGTTGCCGTTGGATGAGAGTACCCAAGATCAGGATGAAAATAATCAGTAATTCCAATGATGTTCACATTATGTTTGACTAGGCCATTATAAAATTAGCAAATTTATCTCTAAGTCAGAAAGGATGCATTATTATTTATTATACAAAATGGGGTATCTGCAACTTCACCAATTTCAGAACCAGTAATTTAATAAATGCATATAATTATAATGACCATTTAGAATTTTATTTTATTAGTATTTTTTGCATTTCAAGAATATTTAGTTGACTTTAGATCATGTTTTAGTTTAATATACATTTTGCACTTTGGTAAAGGGATATTAAACCACTTCAGGTTTAACTCACTCATTTTTGTTGATGTGATTATTGATTTTATTCAAGTTGTTCATCATATATATATATAGATTCAATTACTTTTATGGGTTGTTATGAAAAACAGCAGTTTTTACTTTCAACTTTCAACTCTTTTAGCTAATTGTAATCTAACAAGACTTTCTTTTACTGCCATTTGTTGATTATTCACTTATTGGTTTCATCTATTGATTGCTGTAGTGAAAAAAGGAAATTTAATGGACTCTTTGTTATACTTCTACTTTCAAACAAGTGAACCCATTCTATCCTGCCATCCTTCTTGCCTCCCATTCTCTCAATATAGGTATATTATAATATCGATTAAATCAGAAATTCAGTATTTACATTATTATGTCAATATAAGTCTTGTTTATAAATGGGGCATATGGTATACTATGATTACTTTATTTTTTCAGCTCATCTTTTAGTTTCCCTAAAAAAATAATAATAATTTTTTATTTTTTAAAATTTATGTTAGTAATTCAAGGCCTCCCTAAGCCTCTGCCTAGTGCATCTTTTTTCACTGATTTCCTAGCATGTCCTTCCCCTCTCTCTTGATCTAGAGCACTTTTTTCCTCCACCTCATGTTATTTTGGGTAGAGCACAATTTCTAATAGCTTCCTGGGAAGGAATATGATTTTTTTTTAGATATTTTATTTCTGAAAACATATTTTGTACTTACGCTTGATTGACATTTTGGCTAGTTATAGAAATCTTGGTTGTAAATAATTTCATTAAAATTTCTATGGCACTGCTCTGTTGTTGGCTAGTTTCTACCATTTCTGTTAAAATCCTTCTATTTTCAGTGTTCTGAAATTTCATGATGAAGCAAAGTAGACCAAAGTGCAGCTTTATTTTCATTGGATTCAACTTTTCAATCTGGAAACTCAAGTCTTTCCATCTTTTTTTTTTTTAATATAAGAATGTTATTGAGATATAATTCACATTACAAAATTTATCTTTTAAATTATATAATTCAGTGAGTTTTAGTATACTTATAATAGAGTTTTGGAACCATCACTACTATTTAATTTTAGCAAGTTTCATCATCCTAAACAGAAGCACTATACCCATTAGCAGTCACTTCAAATTCCCTACCCTTCCATCCCCTTGCAACCACTAATCTACTTTATGTCTCTGTATTGCCTGGATATTTCATATAAATGGAATCATTAATATGTGACTTTTCTGACAGGCTTCTTTCATTTAGCATAATGTTTTTGAAGTTCATCCATGTTGTAGTTTATATCAATACTTCATTCTTTTTCATGGGTGAATATTATTTCATGGTATGGATGTACTACGTTTTGTTTTACCATTTATCAGTTGATGTACATTTGGGTTGTTTTTACCTTTTGGCTGTTGTGAATAGTACTGCTATGAACATTTGTGTACAGGCATATGTTCAAGTACCTGTTTTCAGTTTTTTTGAGTATATACCTAGGAGTAGAAGTGCTAAGTTATCTGATAATGCTATCTTTAAGTTTTTTAGGGACTGTCAATCTGTTTTTTAAAGTGGAAGTACCATTTTGCAATTTAACCGGCAGTGTGTGACAGTTTTCAGTTTCTCCACACTCTTGCCAATACTCGTTATTGTCTGGTTTTTTTTTTTTATTACAGTGAGTGTTTAGTGGTTTCTCATTGTCATTCATTTTGCATTTTCCTCACAACTAATGATGTTGAACATCTTTTAATGTGGATATGTCTTTGTGTTCCAAGGAATTATCTTAAAATATTTTGTTATGATTTCCTCCCTTCATTTTCTCTTTTCTCTTTTCTCTTTGCATCTTTTATTATTTAACAGTTGGCCCTCCTAGATTGCTCTTCTAATTTTCTTATGTTTTCTCTCCTATTTCCTAATTATATTTTTATTTAGCTCAATGTGAGGGACATTTTTTCAACTTCGTGTTTCCCCTATTCTACTGAAGTTTTTACATTTTAATATTATTATTTCTGAGATATCTTTTTTTTTTCTCTCAGACTATTCCATTTCATCATATCCTTTCCTTGTTTCAGGGTTGCAATATCTTTGCTTACCTCGTGGATATATTAATAATAGTTTTTTGAAGCTTTTCTAACAGTATTTTCTCTGTTTCAATCACATTATTTCTTTCAGTTTGTTTAGTATCTGTCTCTAATATTAGAGGCTTTGGTTTGATAGTTGGTGATTCTTGGCTGTCAGATCATACTTAAAAGTGGTGCAGTAATGACTTGACTGGGGGTTTTAAGAGTGGCCAATTCACCATGAATTCCATCATAGAAACTGTTTAAGCCATGTTATTGAGAAACCCTTGATATTGGTATCTGTATTTCTTGTAGTGCTACAAGATTCTGTGAAGTATCTGTGAAGATTCTTCTAAACTTCTACATGGAGAATAGAGGCCTAACTTCTAGTCTTTGGAAGTAGTATGGAGGATAGAACCCTTCATTATCCTCCTGTTTTAGGATGGTATCCTTGTCCCTAACAGGTTTGGTTTCTGACTTCAGATGCTCTCTGTTTTCCCCTCTCTTGGTTTTGGAGAGTCAGTTATCTGTGTAAGCATAGTGGGAAGGGGGTCTAAGGATTAAATAGCTACTGAGAAGAAATTCAACCCATTTTTCATATTTTAGATCTCTATATCTAGACCTTCTATTCAGTCTCACATCCTGGTGCCACCAATCCATGAGCCTTTTTGGCTGTTCTACAAATAGGGCTGCTGCTAGGGTTTCCCCACTGCCAGTTTAATAATTCATTTGTTTATTTTATTGTGTTTTGTGATGCTAAACTTGCTAACATATATTTTGAAGCTTCTAAAGTTTGGTGAGTGGGATTCAAGAAAGTACAAAGTAGATGCTCGTGTGTTCAGTTGGCCATCTTTATCCTAGAATCTCACTCATTCTAAATATGAGCAAGAGCTTAAGCCTGTCATTGTGTAAACCACTTGTAATTAGATAATTTTTTCATATTAATAGTTGTGAAGCATATAAATCTTTGCTGTTTATCAGTTGTCAAAATTTATCAACTGTGTCAAGGCCAGTGGAATGAAGATACTTGAATTAACTGTATTAGATTATGGTTTCATCAGTAAAATTTTAGGCACACAAGCAGTGTCTAAAGTGCAAGCGTGCCTTTATTAGGGTGTCCTACCTTGATGGAAGATATTTATGCTTGTTAATTGGTCAGTTAGTTGTTGTTTTGTTTGTTTATTTTTATAATTTGTTATGATCTTTGTGGTATGTCAATGCACTGTATAAACACGCCTCATACCTTAGATAGTATTTGAAAGCCAATAAGAACATTTTTACAATTTACCTATGTATAAGGAAATAAACAGTGGTGAAGGGTCCTGATTTTAAAACTTTATTAAGATTGTATAGATGGCTCATCTTGCAGGTTCATTGTGTTTTTGTGTGCTGTATATGATTTGAGACCTCTTTTTTAGAAAACATCAAGATGATTTCACTCATTTGTGGGATATAAAACTGAAAGCAACAAATGAACAAACAAGGCAAACAAACAAAAACTCATAGACACAACAGTATGGTGGTGGAAGTAGGGGGCAGGTAGAAAAGATAATAATATATGGTGGTGGAAGGAGACTTGATTTTGGGTGGTGAACACAATGTAATATACAGATAATGTATTATAGAATTATACATTGAAATGTATATAATTTTATTAGCCATTGTCACCCCCAATGAATCTAATAAAATAAAAAATTTAAAAACAAATGAACTTTATTGCTCTATATTAACATCCAACTTTAAGTGAGTCATTTGCTCCTTTCTAACTGGCAGATATGAGTCCTGTTACATAAATCCTCAACAGATGCTCATGCCTCATTTCCATTTCATAATTCAAAATTGAAAAACTAATTTGTCATGGTAGCTATTTGCTAAGTAAGAATTTTCCATCTTCTGGGTTTTTCCTTTTTTCCTGAATATGTGACCTTTGTTTTAAAGCCATGGATCCGTTATTAGCTTTCAGCATCATCAGCAAAATTTGGAAGGTAGAATTGTTTTCTCTTTTTTCCTTCTATTTCTCTACCCTTTCAGTTTGATAAAGAAATTAGCAACAGGAAAGATAAAATGTTTAGTATCCTAGCTAGAATTTTGGGAAATATATTGAAGAAAGATATCTAATTCCAGGAACATGATAGAAAGTCAGAAATGCTGGAGGAAAGAGGTATGGGGAGAGATGATTAGTGACAGAAGAAAAGAAAGGTCTGTTGGAAGAAAAGACAGGTTTAAAAAAAATGTTTTTTTGTAATCAGATTTTACTTGAGTAAAAAAACTATAAACTGAGGTATTTTGTAAAGGGTCAAAGGGCAACAATCATTCTTGTTTGTCATCATGACATCTGTGTGAGATGAATGGGCATCTAGGCTCCCCGAGGGCAGGGGCTGGTATCTCAGTTGATGTATCTCATAGTACAATTACAGTGAGAATTCTATAAATCTTTGCCAAATGGATATGACTATTTCCATAGAATAGAAGCATCAGAAAGATTGTGTGTGTGTGAGACAAATGTAGAGTCACGTTTTAAGGTTTTCATTAAAACACCCTCATAGAAATTACTACAACCAGCTTCATATATTGATTATAATAATTATATGCCAGGCCTACTAATTTATTTTGAAGTAAATATTCTAATATTTTCCCCCAAATTCTTCAGTATGATTTTCTGAAAATTTTGTTTATAATTGTTTCAGATTTGAGCACCAATAACTTTAAAATTTTGCTGACTTTTCAAATGTTAGTTTTCAACCACAGCATTAGGAAAGCACACCTGAATTCATCCCAGGGAGGCTTGGTAAAATTTTACTCTTCTCTTGAAATTTTTTTCAGTAACCTTTTTATGGCAAATTATACTAAGTGAAGAGCATGAAAAGATATTTTTAGCTCTGATTCACTGAATACATTACTAGATTTTAGAATAAAAGTTTAAAGCATATCATGAGAAGCAATAATGTTGGTCTTTGCTTCTTGAAGTTTCAGGATTCATATCGAAAACATCAACTTTATCTGTCAAATAAGTCAAGCTCCTGGGAAAGTTATTAAGTTGGCAAGTGTCAAGTGTCTAAGGATTGAGAAAAAAATAAAACAGTTCTTTTTCCAAGGTATCTATAATTTCGTATTAATACATAGCAAGGAATTAAGCACATTTTCTTTGTCCATGAATAGAGCAAAGCTAATAGCAAAAAGAGACCAAAAAAAAAAAAAAAAAAAAAAAGAAGGATGAGTTTATCATGGCATCGTTTTGTGTTACAGGTAAGTCAGTGATTTGACATTTGGCGATGGATCTTAAAAAGGATACTTTGGAATTTCTGCTCCATTTTAAGTTTGACAATACTCAGAAAACAAGAATTCATGTATTTTGGGTTTTTTCCTCTCAGTGATCTGAAGTCTTTTTATTCTTTAATGTTAAAATTGCTACTTGAAACTAAATGTTAACAATTTTTGTGGATTCTTAACATGTTTTACTACTCCTCAATTGCTTGTGTTTCAGAGCATCATACTCAGAAGGTAAAAACTTGCATTTTAGAAAATAATGTTGTTGTGAGTCTTGTACCCATTGAGTTTGAGAAATAAAAATTACCTTTGCCCATTTACTTACCGTAGTGAAATAATCACAGTATATTTTTAAAGCAGAGATCTTGCATAACGTGCTTGTGCTTCAGGTGTGCCACAAGAATATAGCAATATAAATTGCATCTTTAATCATATATAACAAACAGACATTTCATATAATTCACTGTTTTCCAGGACTTTCTCTGAAAGCTTTGTCATTCTGTACTCTATCTAGTCCCACTAGCCAGGAAGATTTAAATGAACTATATACATTGATAATATAAATTTATTTTTCAAACTGTTGTTTTAATTGGAGGATTTTTTTTTTTATTATCCTATTTTAGAGTCTATAGCCCACAACTCTTGCCCATAAGTAATCAGGTATTCATAAGCATGTTTAAGAACTCCAAAGTATTTTGCATTGTAAAATCTTAATATTGCTTCTAAGGTATCCCTCTGTATTTTCTTGGGGTAAATAAACCTCCTAAAACCATTATTACTGGGCTCAAATGATATGAACAGTTATAGGTGTTTCATTTTAAGTAAGAAGAGGAAGAGCAGTATTCACATTCATTTATCATTCTTATTTCCCTTAGAGTCATCAGTAATCTCCCAGTGTGTCGTTTTTATTAATCTTTAAACATTTTACAATTTTTCACCCATTATAAAAGTTTGCAAATATGTTTTGTTTTTCAATTGGTATGTCAAAATGATGGCTGACAAATTAACAAATTATACTTGTTTAATTTTTTTGTTGTGATTATGTGTTCAGAATTAGTTTTTTCTTTTAAATATAAAAACATGTACCTGAAGCTCATTGTCGTATATTTCATAAAGTTTTCTGACCCACACATGATCCATCCCTGGGTGAATGTTTCTCTTATCCCTTAGAATCATGATTATGTAAGGGGCAAGCTTCTGCTTTGTAGACAGCAAAAATTATTCCAGGATGGCACCTTTACTTCTTCTCTTTCTCTCTTCTCTTCCACTTTAGTTCTCTGTTTCTAACTTTCTTTGTTAATGTTGCCTTTACCTTATGATTTCAGGATCCTTCCATATTTCTAGCAGCACAGCTCCAGAAGGTGTTTTGGAGTTAAACATTTATGAGAACTATTCAAGTTCCTTTTTTCCCCTCTTCTATTTTATGCTTTGACTCCAAAAAACTTCATGTGGCCCACTTTGGTAACCACTCCCCCCCCCCCCCGCAAATTCTTGAAAATATTGGATGATCAGAGCATTCCATTCTTCATACCCATTGTTTTTTATTTTTTTTTCTTTAAAAAATTATCCTGGCTTTAAAATAGCATGAACATCTCTTTAAAGTGGCTATTTGACTCCATTAAAATGTATTATATGGTTTAGATTTGTGAATGGGTTGCTGGAGAGCACATAAACTATACTGGGTAGCTGTTTCCTTCACCGTTTGAAGAGATGACATTTCACACTTTCTTCTAATGCAAGAATGGAATGTGGTTCTGTAGAACTACATGTTCTACGTCTAGAGATTTCCCCAAATTTCTTGAAATTTTCCAAACCTGTACTTTGAATTTCTTTAATTTAGTAATAGAAAGTCATGTATACCTCCTAGAAGTTTTGTAAAGCAAATAAATTATATAGATAAAAGATATATGAATAAGGATATGTGTTCAGTTTAAGATTTAGCCCCTACAATACAATACAAAATACTTCAGACTCTTAAACAATATATTGCAGCATGAATGTCTGCATTCTTTTTATCAGAGAAGAATGGCTCACAACAGTCTTACTGCCTGTGTAGAACTATACAATCTGTCTACTAATAGTGTCATTGCCAGAAGCCAAATGGTAAGTTTTTTGTATTAATGGAAAAGATCTTTCAGGTTGCTGGTTTTACATGATGGGAATGTGATTGGGAATGTTTCCTGTCCAGTCAGCACCCCTAGGCTGCCCATGCATTTTAGATTCAGAAATGACAGCTGGAACCAATTAGGCAGAGTTATGGGATAGCTAAGTCACATGTAGGTTTATTATAACTAAGAAGGAGAATACATTATACTGTAAAAAATGACTAATTTAATTAGAAATAAACCACAGCATTGTGATTGCTATGGGAGGACTTTTATATAGTATCAACGATTGTGTGTGTTAACCACCCTTGCCCACCCCAGGGAATATTTGTGGGGTTTACTTTTAGAATTTAAGACATTTTTGAAATGGCTTAAAACCATGTAAAAAATTAAATAACCCAGACACATGCTTTGTAATATATAAAGTAAGTCTGTTCAGGAACAATGGAATATTTATGAATATTCCATTTGAGAACATAATTTTGGTTGATGATGGAATAGCTTGGAAGTCCATATTGTCTGTATTGTCCTACTATCTCCTATGATGCTCGTTGAGGCACAATAATCTAGTTGTAATTTGAATTTCTACTTCAGAGGGAAGAGAAAGCATTTTTGTACTTGTTCATGAATGTCTTTTTTGTCATTAAAGATAAGGGATTTTAATGCATTAACATAAAGCCTAAAGAACATTTCATAAAATACTTACAAAGTTTTATTTTTTAAATGCCATTTAAAAAATGGATCCCTTTGATATATAATGGGTACAAACTTCCTCTATATAGTATCTTGAATGGCTGTGATTTTGTTTTAAAGGAAAAAGTTGATTAATGTTTCTTTTCATCTTTTTGTCACTAATGAATGATGTTCATATGTGGGAACTCACAACAAAAAATTTCATTAATTATAATTTGGGAATGAAATGAATGAGTACTATAAAGCTTAATGGAAAAAAATGTAATTTCAAAGTCATTTTAAACCTGTGGATTTCGTATAAGAGCAGTTTGAAACTAGCTGCTCAGTAATTTGATGTATTAATTCTTACAGCAGTGTAGGCTGATTAAAACAGAGATTATAGCTAAAGGAAAATGGTATTGATTGCTGTAGAAGAAAGGGGAACTCAGCTTCCATAAGTTTTCTTCAGTTGCCTCTAGCAGCAGCCATTCCCCCAGTGAATTACATGATGTTAATGAGCTACAGGTGAAATAAATTTTTTTTTTAAATGCTAGTTCTAGCAAAGTTTGTGAATACCCTTCTAATATGGTTTTATTTAGAATATGTGTGGTGTATCCCAGACCTGAGACAATGGTAATGAAGGTGACATTAGCTGGTCATGTGTAAGCATCTGCCACACCTTCCTTGGTCACACTAACAATTACCATTGTTGTCATTAATTTTGGGACCATATACAGTACCACTGAAGAATGGCAATAATTGATCTTGTTCTTTAGAAATTTTCAAATTTTTGTTGTGATCTCTTACTAGTGAGAGTACTGCGTAAAGTTTTTTTTTTTTTTTTAAATAATGGGGTTACTTTCCTAGAGAAGATAAGAATATCTAGACTTAAACAATCAAAAGTCAGTCAGGGAAAGGAGGCCTCTGTATTTTAATGCTTCCAATTTCCATGTGTGATCATCTAATTCTAAAAATATCCTTAAAAAAATCATTTCCACTTATTTTTTTCATTTCATATATCAAGTTTTTATTAATTTCAAAATAAAAATATAACTGAACTTTGGTGTTTAAACATAAAATAAGCCTATCTCTTAAGGACAAAGAAATTCAGAAGTAGTTTTATCTTCTGGACTTTCCATATTCTTACTCTTGTGAAGCAGTTTTTTTTTTTAATGTTACAGAATTATACCAAGCTTGAATATACTGACTCTTCTCTTGCCGTCAAAATGCAAAACTAAGTGAAACAGAAGTAAAGGATGTGAAGGCTCTGTTAAATAAAACTTCCAATGAGGATTTCTGTTGGTTATCCCCAGAAAGACTTTAATTTTAGCTTAGGTACTAAAAATACGGCTGTGCTCTTTTCAAAGTTGTTTTTTGTCAGGGCTTCTGAAGAACATAAAAATTAGCTGATAAATATTCTGGACACCATGCTTCACATTATAGGAGAAACAAGTGCGTGTATTTGGGAAGGGGCTTTATGTGGATTGCTGCTCAGTGAAAGAAGTCCCATCTGGAAGCCAGTGCTCATGCAAAGGCATAATTTCTCTGAGGACCTTAATGTCTCTTGTATAGGAGGTTTGATCAGTTGAAGGGCTAATAATTAGAAAACCTCACTTGATGGATAATATATTGATTAAAAAGAAAAATAAGCATGTACTGAATAGCTAAACCTGCTTAATAATTGACTTATCACCTGTGTCTACCCTGGAATACATATGGGTAAATTTCCTGTCCAAGAGGTCGTCTTGAATTTGTGGTCTTCAGAGAGCCTTTTGGTAGTGGCTTTTGGTGGAGGAATGTTGTTTCTTTCTCTTGACCCAAAGCGAGTTTCAAAAACAATAAGGGATGAAGAGTGAAAAAAAAATATGAAGAAATGAAGGTAATAGTCCTTCTTGTCTCTCATCTTTTTATTGGCTGACCTCTCTTTCTTTGTCCTCTTTTTAAGGGTTATCCTCTACTCAGACCTGTTTTGAAATTGTCATTATATTCATAAGCTAGCCTTGTAGTTTTCTTTCATGTCTTTTCCTTTAAGTCTCATGCCTGTATGCTATTAGTCATGCAGTTCTCAGCTCTGTGTGTGATTGAAATTAACTGAGACTCTACTGTGTGAGAGTGCTTATGAGTAAAAAGCGTTCGATTTTCTGTGGTCTTTCTATGTCGGGCCTTTTTACAAAGGGAGATTTCTCTCCTGCCTTCTAAATTGTTCCAGCCACAGAATAATCAAATCAATATGGGGAAACCAGATAGTAAATGTGGTAAACTTCTTTACAGAGAACATTTATATTTATGTTCAGGGTGTTATGATTTCAGATAACATTCCTCACATTCCTTCCCCTAGAAACACTCCGGCACTTAGGTAAATAACCAAATAAATGCAACAGTGAGGAAAGAGGAACCTGATTTTGAGAGAAATGTATCCTAGTATGGGGATTGAGCCTTTGGAGCCTTTTTCTGCTCTAACTTTGTATTCTGCTTCATCTATAATCCTAGCCACACTTAATGTCTTCATTTAAAACCACTTACTTCATGGAAGATTGACGAGTTTTCTTAGATGTTCAGGTATAATCCTGTCAGAGATAAGCACTGCTAAATGCATAACCCTGAAGAGCAGCAGGAGTGATGGAGTGAATAAGAGGGAGGTGTGGGAAGATGAGGTGAGGCATAATGTAGTGAGAGAAAGAGGAAATGTTAGCCAAGAGCCAAGACAGAGATTGGAGGTCGAAGAGCAATTGTGTTTGATCTGCAGTCACCTGGCATCTAGTCTAAAGTCGCTCCTTTTATTATTAGAGCAAGAAATACCCAGAGATCAAGGCAGGTGGATCTGAGATGATCTGAGAATAGTGATTCCTTGGTCATGTGCCTTTGGGGCCTTCTGTTTGTAACTTTTATATTCAGGATGACTTTTAAAAAATGGAATGACAAAAGTACATTCTTGCATTATTGTTAAATTTTAGTTTTGTATTTATGGATCAGTGCAAATCATAAGGGGCACATAATCCAATGAATTGAACTAAGTAAGGAGAGAAGTTGAAAAGAAAGATGTAATGAAATTTGTAACTTTGGCACATCTAATACAGTCCCAGATGTAGTGCTGTGTATTTAAAAAGAGAAAGGGAAAAAGAAAGTTTTTATGCAGGTAGAACAGAAGATAGGTAGGGTACAAAAGGGGACCTTGTACTACCTCCTGTCTTTTCCCTCCATCTGAGATTCTCTAGATTCTTACCCCTAACTCAAAGCAACCTGAGGTTTGTAAAAAATTTTGCTGGACATAGTCTCAGTAGCTGTGTGCAGAAAACTGTGAGGTATAAATGAGGATACTTGAGCACGCAGATAGGAAGAATTCATATATAAGGATGAACTGCTACCCCTAGGAGCTCCAGGTTTCTGACTGTAATGATCATTCCATTGTAATTGCAATCCTCCCAAATATCCCTTCCTACTCTAAACATACTACAGAAAATCATCATCATTGTTGTCGTCGTCATCACCATCATCATCTGTAGCATCTACCATGTGTTGGGTGATGTTCTGAAAACATTCTGGACATTTACTCATTAATTTTCACAGCATCCACAGGAGCAGGTGTACTAAAATTATCCTCTCTACAGAGATGAAGATACGTGCCCAAGGCTACATAGTTAATAACGGCTGTGTGCATACACATGTGACATGTATACTCTCGCACACTTTCATGCTATGCATCTAAGGAAATATGAATTTTAAAATTTAAAAGGTTTAGAAAGTCTTTATTAAGTTTCCCATGATCTCATTTCTGAAGAAGCCTTCTTTCTACAAATCATGACGTTCATGTCATTGAGGATATGCTGAGAAGGATGTGCCGTGCACCTTGAGGATCAGGAATTCTTTTTTCCCCAACTCATGATGTGTTTCTTTCTTTATAGTTTTTTTTTTTCTTGTTTTAATTTTAAACACATACCTTGACTACTTTATGACTTGAAAAACTATGGTACTTTACACAAGTATGTAAAATCGACAGAATATAAATTTTTGTTTTATCTATTTGTGTAAAATCAGCATTTAATAAATATATGTCAAATATATAATACCACAAAATTTTTGCACCCAATACCATTTCACTTCTTTAATTTGTTAATTTTGGAGAATCACATTAATAATTTTTCTTATATTGAACTATTTTTTCATTACCAGATTTCACCTTATTTGGTGCCAATGTATTAGTCTTATAATATACAGATTATTGAATTCTAGTACCTGCTAGTATTAGGATTTAAACATCTATGATCATAAAGAGGTTGGTTTAGTTTTCTCCACCTCAATCTTGATTTTGCCTGCTTTGACATTATAACCTTAAAGAAGCAGTGGGAAGCATTTTATCTTTTTCTTTGTTCTAGAATAATTTATATCTGTTACTTGAAGCTTTGGAAGGATTTTCATGAAAACTCTCTAAACCTTTTTTTTTGGATTGAAGATATAACTCTTCAATTCCTATCTCTTGTAGAATCAAGTTTAGTCATTTATGCTTTTCAAAAAGAATATGTTTTATCTAGTATCTAATTTATTGTTTTAAAGATGTTTATAATCTGTTTAATTTATAAATCTATATGTTTGTAGCATATTTTTTAAATTTTCACATATTTACTTGTGCCATTTTTTTCCTTCTTATTGTTGATTACATCTTGGCAAACTCTGTACTTTAAAAAAAAAATCAGACTTGCCAAAGGTTGGTCTGTTTTATTGGGCTTTCATAGAAGTGGATTTTTGTTTCATCAGTCTGTTTTCTGTTTTTTATTTATTTAATTAATTAATTTCTGCTATTAAATAAATTAATTCATAATATTTTTGGGGGGTCATTTTGTTATTTGGTATTCTCTAGGTTGAACTTATTGGTGGTTTTATTTATTTTCAGTCATTCATATGTTAAAATTAATGTATTTCAGGTGTAAAATTTCCATGAAAATAATTTCTTTTCACATCTCCTTTTTCATTCCTTCTCTTCAACTGGTTTCTGTGCTTTCTTATTTTACTCCTATTGTTGAACTTGAAACCCCACTGACTGGAAGAAACATTATGTATTACTAAGAAAGAATAAAGAAAATGAATTCAAACTATGATTGAATGCTTTCTTATTATTTGGAATTTTTACAGGTTTTAATTCTGGCAGTTATAATAACATCTTAACCTAGAATTTTCAATAAATGGTTTCTAGATAACAATTATATCTCATATTTCCATCTTTCTTTCTCAAGTGGTCCTTAAGTTCTTCGTTGATGACTCACGTCATCAGAGTAATAACTGCAATTATAGAAAAAATAACAAGTTCGCTCAAACACAGATAATAACTTCTATATTCCAACTACTACCTGGGTAACAGAATTAATGCTCTTATTCCAGTATTAGAGATTAAAAAAAAATTGTGTCTTAGAAATGATGAAATATAGTATCCCTTGATGTTAATTTTATTTCATGATGGAGAGAGGATGTATATGACTTCTGCTTTCTTTTTTTTTCATTAAATTTATTGAGGTGACATTGGTTAATAAAATTACATGTTTCAAGTGTATAATTTAAGAATATGTCATATGTATTTTGCATTGTGTGTTCACCACCCAAAGTTAAATTTCCTTTCGTCACCATATATTTGACCCTCTTTACCCTTATCTACCTCCCCTAAGTCCCTTTTTCTTTTTTGTAATCACTAAACTGTTATTCATGTCCATGAATCTGTTCATTTGTCACTTTCAGTTTTATAGCCCACATATAAGTGAAATCATATAGTTCTCAGCTTTTTTCATCTGACTTATTTTGCTTAGCATGATACTCTCATGATCCATCCATGTTGTTGCAAATGTCAGTATTTCAACTTTTCTTAATGGCTGACTAGTATTCCATTGTATGTATGGACCATGTCTTTTTTATCCAGTTATCTGTCAAAGAGTACTTTGGTTGTTTCCATGTCCTGGGCACCTTGAATCATGCTTCTATGAACATAGGGATACATATATTTTTATGGATAAGTGTTTTCAAATATTTTGAGTAGATACCCAGAAGAGGGATTGCTCATATGGTAATTCTATTCTTAGTTTCTTAAGGAACCTCCATATTGTTTCCTATAGTAACTGTGCCAATTTACATTCTCACCAGCAATGTATGAGGATTTTTTTTCCCCCACAACCTCTCCAAAACTTGTTATTACTTGTCCTGATGACAGCCATTCTATCAGGTGGGAGGTGGTATCTCATTGTGGTTTTGATTTGCATTTCTCTAGTAGCCATTGAACTGAGCATCTTTTCATGTATCTGTTGGTCATCTGTATGTCTTCTTGGGAGAAGTGTCTGTTCAGGTCCTCTGCCCATTTTTATTAGATAGTTTTTGTTGTCGTTGAGTTGTATGATTTCTGTATATATTTTGAATATTAGCCACCTTATTGGAAGTGTTTGCAAATATCTTCTCCAAATTAATTGGTTGCCTCTTTGTTTCTTTGATGATTTCTTTTGCTATGTAGAAACTTTTTAGTTTGATATAATCTGATTTATTTATTTTTATTTTTACTTCCCTTGCCTTTGAAGTCAGATTCATAAAATTCTCTAAATCCAGGGTTTATGGCTTTAGTACCTATGTTTCCTTCCATGCAGTTTATTGTTTCAGGTCTTATGTTTAGGTCTTCATTCCATTTTAGTTTATTTCAGTATGTAGTGACAGATAGCAGTCTAGTTTCATTCTTTTGCATGTGGCTTTCTAATTTTCCTAGCACCATTAATTTCTCCCTTATATGTTTTTGACTCCTTTCTCAAAATTATTTGCCCATATATATGGAGGTTTATTTCTGGGCTCTCAATTCTGTTCCATTGGTCTGTGTGTCTGTTTTTCTGCCAATACTATGCTGTTTTGAGTATTGCTGCTTCGTAGTGTAATTTGAAGTCAGGCATTGTGATACCTCTAGTCCTGTTCTTTTTGTCTCAGGATTGCTCTGGCAATTCAGAGTCTTCTGTGATTCTATAGAAATCTGATGATTTTCTGTTTCATTTTGTTAAAAAATGCTGTTGAGATTTTTATGGGGATTGTATTAAATCTGTATATTGCTTTAGGCAATATGGCCATTTTAACTATATTGATTCTTTCAATTTATGTTCATGGAATATCTTTCTGAAAACTTTTAAAACTTTCTCTGTGTCTAATACACTGTCAATTTTGTGAGTATGCCATCGTGTTAAAAAAAAGCATGTGTACCACAAGTTTATTGGGCACAAAAAGTAAACATGCTATTTAATTGTGGTATTCATATCCTTTATAACCTTCCTTTTTCTTATTTTTTGGGGGGAGGAGGCAAATCCATTTGTTGATTTTTGAAATAAGTAAGCTAAATTCTTTAAGATTTTGTAAATTTTTTAGTTTCTTATATTTTTATCAATTTTTGCTTTATATTGATATGCCATGCTGTTAGGTGCACTAATTTTTACTACATTTTATTTGAATTCTATTATTTCTGATGTTTATGTTGGTATTCTGATTTTTTATTGATATTTACTAGTATCACTAACAAAATATAAATAATATAGGTATATAATACAAAATCTATTTTTTATGTTTTCTGTTATTTTTGGTTGTTTATTATCCCTAGTTGGTCCCTTAGAAACAGTATGCATTTGATTTTTCTTTGTTTTGTAAACTGAGTTTTTATATTTTTAGTACAAATTTTAGCATATCTGGATATATAATAATTGATACAATTAGATGTACTTTCTATTTACTGTATTTATTTATTGTGCATGAAGCAATGAACAAATTAGATACTGTTCTTTCTCTTGTGGATTTTATTGTATAATGGGCAGTATCTTAAATAATATTTTATTTTTGTATATCATGTTATAAATAAAAGTAATTTCTCATGTACTATTTATTTGTTCTTCAAAAATTTTCTCAGAGGGAAGTGTTAGCCCTCTTTAAAAGGACAAAACAATTAATGATATAGAGTTACAGAGTGGCAGTTTGAAGTACAGAATTCATTTCTCAGTTTGTTAAAAGCATGAGATAAAACTTTTATATAGTCATTCAGGAGGACCTCCATGAAGCCCATTATAATTATATTTTAGGATCATTTTCAATGAGCTGTACCTATTAAAAACTATTTCCACCTCTATTAACTCATTTATTCTCTGTATCTGACATTTTCCCTTGATCAGAGAGACAAGAACTTCCAAATGAAACATATAGTTGCTGTTGTCTTGGAGTTTCACTTTAATTTGAAACTTAAATAACTGGCATGTGGTCCAAAATAAAGGCAATATTGTCTTGGAACATATCTAAGAGCATTTCTTCTATCCCCTTTTCTTTCCCTTTGGCCTTCAATTGACCAATTTCTTTCATTCTCACTCATGGTTTCCTTAAAAGTAACTTCTTCCAGAAGCCTTTCTGAAATCTTTAAACCACAATATGTTTTTACTGCTATGCCTTCAGACATTATCCAGTACTGTTCTAAAATAATATACTAAATACTGTGCTATAATTGCAGGTATGTCTATTTTTTCTCATGTGTAACTGTTTTATTGAAGTCTGTGTCTTTAGGGACCAGTGTAGTGACTGTAACATAATATAAAGGCTCAAGAAATGCATGATGATTAATAAAGAATGCTAAATTCTGCTCTGTATCCTCATTAGTTACCATCTGACATGAAATAAAAACTCAATAAAGGAATCTGAACTACTGTCAGCATGGCTACGGTGAGGTTCTTGAATGTATTGTAAAACTCATAATTCCTCAATAACTGATTCCTGATAATGGGACATGAATACTCATGTTCAGTGGCTTTTACAGAATGATTGTATGTTTCAGTGTTGCAGGTCTTATATTATCTTCCAATAAGACAAGAAAAATTGGAATAGCAAATTTATATGTTTTTTCAAAATTCTATGTGGTTTATAATATAAACAGAAAAAACATTAAGAAGAAAATATACAATCATGGGCAAATAGAGCTTGGGATATTTAAGAATAATATCTAGGGATATTGTTTTTGTTATATCTGGATATATTTTTGTTTTATAATTTTGAAAGCATTTCTGTTCATTTATACAGTGTATTTTGTCAAATATATTCAGGAGTTCTGGAAACCTGAAGATTGTTTTTTAATGAATGCACATAAGAGAAATTTAAATGAGTTCAATGATTAATTTTACTATAATGATCTATTTGTAGTATTTTCATCTCATACAAAGTAATCATAACCTGAATTTGTACTTGAAAAATACAAGGTAATTGAAATTATAATTGGATTGGTTAATAGTGTGTGTTAGTTTAGTTTTTTTTAGGTTGAAATATCTGTTTTTAGGATTTTTTTTTAAATTAAAAGGTATATATGTTCAATGAGGAGGAAATTAAGCACTTAACAAATAATAGACATGAATTCCTTCTAATACACAGGTATATTTAACATAAAACACATCCAACAGGTAATGATAATGATTCAGCTGTGGTTAAAATGGGGGCCAGAGGAGCATGCAACTGCATTAACTAAAAAATCTGCCCACTTGTCTTATATTTGCTTTGTTCAGAAGGTAATAGTGACTTTGAAGTAGAAAAATATTGATTCATCATGTGATAGCTAGAGGGATTTAATACATTTTCCCTTTTTTCTTCTAGCATACTGATTTATGTCAGTACATGGACAAGCACCCTGGGGGGCTACATCCTGACAATGTGAAGGTAGGAAAAGATCTTTTTAAGCCAACAGTTAGTGTTCTTCATGTGCATTTTTTGAGACAAAGTCTAATGTCTCTACTATAACTTTCTTCTTTTTAAAAATTTTTCTGTAAAGAGAAGTAATATTGAAGTAAACTATAGCTATTGTTTTTTTTAGTGGTTGGAAACCATGTTTTAACATTAAATATTTACACCAATGTATTATTGTTTAGATCTCATTTATTTATTTATTTTTCATGAAGAAATACTGCCAATTTTGTGTGAGCTCTGGAATGCTATTATGGTTCTATTTTCAGTAGAATCTCAGGTAGCTCTGCCTTGGAACTCCATCTTGAAATATCAGTTGGTTTCAATATAAAATATTATAATCCCAATTAGTGTTATGGTGAGTTTATAGTGAATGCTTTTCATTTGTATGTACAAACAGATAAAAAATAGTTCTATTTCCTACTGTTCTCTTACACTTCATTTACTACAAATTGGATTACTATATATCAAAAGAAGTTTTTATAAGATTTGACCTAACAGCTATCTTGGGAAATTGTCCCAAAATTTCAGGCTTAAAATAGGAGTCTCTTTTTTTGGCATATGTTAGGGAGTCAGAAGATTTCAAAGCTATATCTGCATGTTTAATGATGTGCTTTCACATTTTGTGATTCACATGACTACATTTCATGATCCTAAGAATTGATTACTATAGATGTATGAGAAGTAAAATTATTTGTCTCAATTTCTTGCCATTCATTATTAACAGTACTCCTTGCAACATGGCATGTTTTTTTCTTTTGAATTTATCCTTTGCCTGTGTAGGTCTATATGCTGATGGAATTTTGTGTGTTTATTTATTGCTTTATAAAAACAATGCATATTATTGTATGTCATTTTTAACTTAAAATATACCTTGCATATTCTTTAAAACCAATACATGACTATATAGTCCAGTCTTTCCAATAACTGCATGTTAGTCCATAGTATGAAAAATATTCAGCTGTTTCTTAATCATAGATCTATGGGTTATTTTCAGAATGTTAGTGTTATGAATGATTTTAAAGTAAATATGAGCATTTTACTTTTTTGGATATCTAGTGAATGGGTTTTCTTTATTAAATAAGAGATGTAAGTTCAGTTTTAATGAATTTGACTGGAATATTTGCCCACAGATTGTAAATTATAGGACTGTTTTTCTCTACTCTCACTAACATTGACTGTAGCCAGTCATTTTAATTTTTGTCATTCTGATGAGTAAAAATAGAATGTCTTCTATATTGGTGTTTTTTTAACTGTTAGTGACACTTAACATCTTTTCATAAGTTTCTTGATCATTTGAAAATCTGCTTTTAGAAGTTGTTTGTTCTTCCATATTGTCTATTTTTCTATTGGATTTTTCTTTTTCCTTAATAATTTTTAAGTATTTATTAATACATGGCATTATAATGGGGGTTTTTATGATGGTCAGTTATATTGTACAATTTTAAAATGTAGAAACTTGCATCTATTCTGAAAAATCTTATTTTTAAAATAAATTATAGAATGGATACGGTACTTATAGTCTTTGCTGATTTTTTTATATAGCTTCTTTTTGGTATTTTTGTTCTATTGATAGATTTGTTTTAAATTTTTTGACTTCATACTTCTTCAAAATCTGTTGACATAGCTTTTTAGTAGTTAGGAAAAAATTTAACAGATGAAGAAACTTGTTTTATTACTCTCCCCATGTTTAAGTTAAACTCTAAACATTAATGTCATAATATGAATATAATTTTATGCTTTTTTAATTATTATCATTATTTTACATTAAAACATCACAGTCTTCTTCTTAGGGTCGATTGGGTTCAAAACCAACAATACAGTTGGTTCTGAACCAACATCCTTACTCCTGTTTCCCAGTTTAACACTGAGTGTCTGTAGAGAGCCCAGTTAGTGAGACCTTTGGCTCTGGGGAGCCCAGGGGACTAATAGCCTCAGTAAAAATCAACAGCTACTTAACTTTGATTTCCTGACTTTCAAATTCAGTGACAGCATAGAGATTATAGAGCTGAATGAATCTTTCAAAGAACCATGGCATCACTGGATTTTATTATTCTTACTTGGTTTTCTCATCATCCCCCCTTATGGTCAAGTATTGGTGAGTTCTGCTTTTTCCATTACTTTTTATTTTTTCTTCATCTCTTATTGATCATGGAGAGATTGATCTCAGCGTGGCTATTTTTCAGTAACCAGGCTGCATTCTTTGAAATTGTATTTCAACAGCTCTTATTCAAGTTTCATATGCTTTTCTTTTACCCTGTGTTTGCTCATTATACTTCAGATACTTAGTGTTTGCTACCTATTCCAATTCCAGATTATACTGTGGCAGTAAATAAGATTTACTTAATACAAGAGTTAGTGCCTCCTAATGGTGAACAAAATGTGCAATCAGCATAAAAATGTCTCAGAAATTCGATGTGACATCCACAGCAAGTCTAGATGTTAGTCGTCTAGAGCAGGAACTGTTTCTTGTTCTCACTCAGAAGTTATTTAAAGTGGTCACAGATTGATGCCCTACAACATTTTTTGCTTCTGAAAGAGCATGATGTGATTTACCTCTTTTTATACTGTTTTGAGTCACCAAAAAACAGCAAAATGTGTTTATAGATGGCTATTTCTTTCCCCATAGCTATTGAAATCTTGGCTGCATGAGGATCAGCCAAAATCTACTGGACTGTCTCAGTTCTTGGAATATTTAAGGATATTTAAAAAACCGCAGTAGTCATCTAAGAGGTTTTCAGATTTGGCTACATAGCAGTCACCTGTAAAACTTTAAAAAACAAAACTACACTAAACTACACACACACACACACACACACACACACACACACACACACACACACTCTTCTCATCTCTCAGAATCAGAATCAAATTTTTTAAAAAGTCACTCAAGTAGAAAAAGGTGTGCATTTTTTCGGAGCCAAAGCTGAGAGCTCAGGATGTCTCCAGGATCCACAGCCTCTCCTCGCTGTCCCTGTGGCTCTGCAAGGCTTTACCGGCCTCCCCACCCCTACCTGGAGGACATGTATGTTTGCTAGGAATCCTTGCCTGTTGCTCTCTCGTAGCCTTATAGCCTGTCTTTCCCCACTGCTCTTCACTCTGCCAGTGAGGTGGTTGTGGTTGGGTGTCCCAGAGTATGGCAGGGGCTGGGCAGGTGGGAGGGGTAGAGGAGAGCATGAGAGATAGGATCAACCTGTGGTGCTTACAAAAATAGGTATCAATTCCATGCTTCAAGGCAAAAATTTGTAAGCATTTTTTGTGGAGATTCTGATCAGTCCAAGAGAACAGATCTAAAGAATCCAGGCGCCTGTACATTGCAGACTCCAGGTGACAAATAAGTAACTTAGATGAAGAGTAATATAGGAAAGAAAACTTCAAAAAAATTATAATTTATGTTCTCAAAGAGGTAAAAGAATAGTACATCTATAAAACAAGAATGATGTTATTTTTACCAAGAACTAGTGAACAGAAGTAGCTTTGGAAATTAAAAATATGATGACAGAAATTAAAACAACAGAAACAAATAAGGATGGAAAATAAAGCTGAAGAAGTTTGCCAGAAAACAGAATATAAAATACAAATTTGAAAACTGAGAAAGAAAATATAAAAAATTAGAAGTCTAGTACAGAGTAGTATTTCTGAATAATTGGAGAAAATAAAGAGGAGGGAATCATTAAAGTAATAATCATTAAACTGTACTTTTTCAAGATGCAAAAGATGTGAATTTCAAGGTTAAGAGGGCCCACTAAATGCCCATAATATTTAATGAAAATTGACTGACAATAATGTTTCAATTGCAAAATTTCAGAACACTGATTTCAAAGAAAAATCCTACAAAAAAGGAAATAGGCTTACTGTAAGTGATCAAGAATTACAGTGGTGGTAGACTTTTCAACAGCAACACTGCAAGGGAGATGGTGGTGGGGACAGCGGCTTGAAAATTCTGATGTAAAATTATTTCCAACCTAGTATTCTATGCAAACTGTCAATAAAGACTGAAGGTAAAATAATTATTTTTAGATGTTCGAAGAGTTGAAAATTTTGCATCCTTTCTCGGGAAGCTAGTTGAGGAGGTGCTCCACTAGAACTCAGGGCATAACCCAAGGCAGAGAAGACAAAGAAACCAGGTAACAGAGGCTACGACAGGCAACAGATGAAGGGGAGCCTCAGGACAAGGGTGAAAAGAATGCCGTGATGACAGTTATACATCAGGCTGGGAGAGTAACCCACCAGTCCAACGGGAGCAGGTCAGAAGTCTCCAGGAGAGTTTTCAAAGAACAACTTGTTAGATGGAATAACTAATGTGTTTGAACGATTTACAAGATGGGAGAAGAGTTTATTGGATTAGTGATAACTACAAAAAAAAACAAAGCAAAGGAAAACAAAATGACAAACAAAAGAAAGATCATTATTAACACCAAGAGAAACAAATTATCGTTCAGAGAAAAACAGAGTATTCGTATTAAACTTAATGGCTGAGCTGTAAATAAAATTTTCATGGTCATAAAATTTAAACATTAAATGTTGATATAATTTAAAAAGAAACACCTCTTTATTTGATTGGGCTGTAGCCAAGTCCACTCTAGGATTAGCATCCTAATAGTCATCCATTTCAGCTACCACATTTTATATAAAATAAGGATCAGGATCATTGGAATTAAAAAGAGCTTTTTGACTCTGTCCAGTGTTCTTTTCTCTACACCGCATGCTTAATACAGTCAATTACTGTAATTAGCTTGTTATTTGTGACTTTATATGTACTCAGTCATGTAAGTTTATCATCATTTTCCTATTGAAGATAATAGTTTCACCTCCTCTGAGGGTATGGGAAGTTAAAAAATAGAAGGCAGCTTGTTAATGCCTGTGTTTTGGCATCTGAATTGCAGTGCATGGAAGCAGACGGCCCTTATTACATGTTGGTTTCCATGGGAGGCCACTCACCTAATTATGCACTGACTTTCCTCACCGTTTGTCTGCTTAGAGACAATATACTCCTCCAGGGTTACATTTAGGATCTGCACTGCAGGTGAAATTATTCTTACAGAAGTCTGACTATGACATAGTGACAGATGTCCCACGGGTATTTCTGTTTGATGTATTACCATATATTTTTTCATGCAGTGATATTTATTGCCACTTAAATCTATGAATGCAAAATGAAGAACATAAGAATAATATTTACTAAGTTAACAGCTGTTTATAATTCTGGGTTAGATGTTAATTAAAAAAAAAAAAACATAGTTGAGCTAAAATAAGACCTTGTAATGATTCTCTATAAATTTAAGGAGATATGAAAACCAGGTGAGATAAACTTTTATCTTTAAAAGAGAATGTTCTTTTAATAACTCCAAAGCTCTGTATTTAGCTAAATAGTTCATAGATCATTAAATGATTGGAGAATAAAATATATTGAATGTTTATTATAAAGTGAACAGAAGGAGAGCGCAGTGATCAAATTTTTTTGCTTCTAAATTTGGCTATTTTGACTTTTACTTTCATCTGCAGCATGGCAGTATATAAAAACATTTTAAACATTTATCTTGGATTCTAAAAAAATATATATTTTGTTTCTATTTTACATACCAGTGTTTACTGTAAATATTTGGGGGTGTCATGCACCTAAGAATAGAGGAGATGTTTTTTTTCTTTTTAATTGCTAATCAGGTAGAATTTCAGGCATTACAGGGACGATGTATCAAGAAGAAGAAGGAAAAGGAAACAACTGGAGCAGCATGTAATTTGCAATTTCATAAAAAAGTGTGGAATATTTTATGGTAATTTTGTACAAGTTCCCAGAAAAAACATCTGTTAAAAGTTTTATATTTCTTGATGTATGTTTCTTGTAAGCACTGGCATAAATTTATAAGGAAAATTTGTCAATGTTAACTAAATTTCTAGAATCACTTTGCTACTTTAATTGCCTATAAAATGTGTCTATTCTCAAAATGGCATTCTGAAATAAATATTCTCTATTAACTAATGGTTTGTTTCTTAGTATAATATAAGTTTTAGACAAATGGGTAATTTTACCAGTTAATTACTGAGAGGGCAGTTTAAAACCTGGGTGGAAAGCCTGAGGACACTGGCCTTGTTATAAATATTTGTGATGATTAAAGGTATAGCAACCAATTGCTAGATCATAATTGGTATGTAGGAAACCAGTTAGATTTTTTTTTTTTGGTAGTGTAGTTCATTTTTTTTTTTCTCATTGGAAACCATTTGCTTTGAATTTTTTGGTTTTTGGCCATCATAGTTGAGCTGAATACGGAACTCATATTAATTCTTCATTTTATAATTCTCAGTGATTTACAGATTGATCATTGAGATTTAAAACATGACCATAATCATCAAAATTTTGTCTTTTAGTTTTTCATGTGTTCTTTAAAAATCGATAAAACATGAGAGACTGAAAATTAAGGTTCATGGAACAAAAATTAATTGATGTTGTCTCCAGCTGATATCCAGAAGTGTCTATGCTTGCATCTTATTACCTTGACGACAGTGGATTTTCCTGTGTTTTTATGTAACGTACCTCCATTTTCATGTTATCTTAATGACTTTTCTGGAAGATATCTTACAAAAACAGTTGCTTTTTTTCTTTTTAAAAAAATTTTAGCAACATGTATTTTCTCATAGTGCAGAAGTTGATAATATAGCTAGTGTCTTTTAAAAAAATTATTGGTTAATAAAATTATATAGGTTTTAAGAGTACAATGCGATAATACGTCAGTCTTGTTTTTAGCATCAATTTTGTTTTCATACATCAGTTTTTGTTTTTTGGAATAATCTGAAATAACCAAAATATTTCTGAATTTTCTTCCTTATTCTCTGAAGTATCTGAAATCCTATTGGCATAAAGCTGGGTTTTATTTTTTATTTCAATGTTCATAGTTAAAAGATATGATGATTATTATGATTGAAAAGTTATTTCATAGTCCAGGTGTATATTAGACAGAATAATGTTATGCCAAATTAAGGTTGTCTTATACAGATGGTACCAAGAATCCATTTCTAAATCAGACTTTCTAATGTTCGGATAGAAAATCAGGTAACACCTGATTTTCTCCATATTCTGAATTAGAGCTCTCATTTAGCTGATAATGATTTCCTACAGTGCATTGCCATGAATATTATAGAGCCTTTCCTCATTCTGTGTTTTGGGAAATGTGATTATTTTATGACTCCATTAAAAATTGTTTTAAAATTTTGACACCGAGTCTCAACACCTGTCCAGGTTCCTTGTGAACCTTTAGATCCTATTTTTGTTTTAACAAAATAACCTTCCATATCTAGAAAGTGAAAGAGTAATGATTAAAAAAAAGTGAAATTCCATGTGTCAATTCATATTGTGTCAGACATTCAGACGGCGTTTGGTTAAGATGTGAGGCCTGCAGTTTAGTTGTTCAGAATATATCTTTTGTAGCCTTGGCATCATCTGCTGATCTGCTTATAACAATTTGGATCAGACCAAGGCAGCTAATTAAACAGCAGACTCTTTCCTAAAGGTGCTTTAAAACGCAGATTGAAAAGAAATCACTCCAAAGATTGATGAAATACCATCATTGGAAGTATGACATGTGACATTTTAATTGTAAAATGGAATTACCCAGTTTGGGGAATACCCAGTGGGAATACACCCTTCTAGCTTTTAAGCTTCAAGTCATTCGTTTTGCCTTTTTCCCATTTAAGATGGGTCCTGCCTTTGACCCGTTTGTTGGCATGTGTTCTAAGAGAAACACGAGAACTCGGGAGGGACATCAGCTTGAGTAATAAAGCATGCACACATTACCAGATATTTTTCTGATTGTCTCAGGCAGATACAGCCTTCTTATGACTAGCCAGTACATCTCATAGATATTTTCTCATCAAAATATATACATTCCTATTACTTGAGGCCCTGAAAGGGTATAGAGAGAGGTTTGTTGATCTTATGTATCCAAATTCAAAATGTTTTCTCCATTCCATTTAAAATTTATTTTTCTCTTTGTAACAGCTAGCACTTATGTTCTCCAAATCTTAGACTCAAAATTCGTCCAGTCTACATCTCTCTTTTTAAAAAAAATACATTAACTTTTTCAATTGATATTAAGACAATTCATGTTGATTTAGTGTCTAAGATGTTATTTTAGGCAGTAAAACTATTTTTAAGCTCTATTTTTTTTCATCGTGTGTAAAAAAAGAATGGCCCTGTAGTTGGGGGAGAGTAGCATACATTCACAGATAAAGCTGAATAAAATTTGTGTTTCATGCTTTTATTTTTTTAGTTCTAAAATGTGCATATTAGTCTGGTCAGTTATATAATTGTGAACTATATTGACTAACAGAAACTTGACAATGACAGGTTTTAAGGTTATATTATTAGAATTTCTTTAAACAACTGTTTCAGTTTTTCTCTGGGAAAATTATGTTGGGTAACTGTTAATGCCGATAGCTTAAGTTGGATCATCTTGTTTCTACTCAGCTGGAGAATGTTTCTAACACTAATTTTAGGCTGCTGACCAACTTTCCTAAAGGGAAGGTTCTCATCCTCAGCCCTCCCTACTTCCTTCATTGTGTATGCATAGCCTAATAACTTGGAAACCTACTACTGTTTTAGAGCTTTTCACAAGGAACTTGGCAAAACAAAGATCTTTCTTACAATCCCCGTTTGACTCCTTGTAATTACCTCAGCTTCGGTTCCCGTGGCTTCAGTCTGGTGCTCACTGTGGGTGGCTCTGTGCCTGGAACCACATCTTGCTTGATATCCACGGGAAGAGAGGGCAGAATGGGAGGCCAATGTACCAGGTGTTCTCAAGGGTCGCAGAAAGTGTGCAAGAGCTTTCCCCCGAGAGCTTGCCTAATGTACCTAAAAATTCTCATTTCTTGAGTTATTCCTATCCAAGTTATGGTTTTAAGCAATAGCACATTAATATTCAAATAGCATAGAGAATAAAATTGTTGTCACATTGTCTAGAGATATGTCTCAGGACCTCGAAGCAGAAAGTTGAATGGAAGAACTCACAAAGGGCAAAAGTGGCAAGACAATATTCCCCAGCTATTCAGATTTTCCAAGACCTGTACCTGTTTGTAGTACATGGCAAAAAAAGTACACACGATACTCTACCATAAATATTTGTGTGTTATACCATCCCAGTACCACACTTAATATTGTCAATATATCCAAAGTAATGCATAAATTATACAGTAGTATTGAATATCTAGGTTTTTATTTCTATCTTCTTTGTATCTTTGTATAACCTTTTAAGTATTCTTTTAAAAAAAATTTAACACAGAATTGCAAAGATGCTTTGTAAAATAGAAACTATTTGGGTGTAAATTATATACATTGTATTCCAAATTACAACTTGATACTTGCATTAGGCATTTGCAGACTCAAAAGGCAAAGGGAATGAATCATGATGAATCATTCTGTGGCTTTGAAAATTGAAGAAGACCTAATATTGTAATAAAACCATTATCTGATACTTATTATAAAATATTTTGACAGTCATTAAATATTTTTGGGTCTCAAAGTTTCTAATTATTTTTCATTTCTAGAAAGTTTCATGCCTGGGTAATTTAATATTTATGAAGTCTATGGGTTCTTAAACAATACAGTGTTAAATATGGAGCATATTATTTGAGGTATTTATTACCCATGTAGAACTTTGCTTTACTTGCCATTATCACATTTTCTAGCCTTGGGTTCACATAATGTGTAACTACTTTAATCAAATAGTACATATACTTTTTGAAAAATCAAATAGTACAGAAGCAGTACTCTTAATTGAGGTGTCAGAGTCAGACAAAAATAGGTTCAAATTACCAGTACTACCTCTTACTTGCTATGTGTCCCTTTGGCCAATTCATTTAGTTCTCTGAATCTTTATTTTTTCATCTATGAAATAGTGATAGTAATATCTGTCTGGCAGGACTAAATTATCTAAATGAATTTAAGACATTTAGCACAATGTCTGTCATAGCGAGCACTTAACAAAAAGCAGTTATTACAGTTATTTGAGTTGTAAAGTTCCTTCCATTTCTATTATGGATAAAATTATGGAATGACACAGTATTTCAACATGAATGACTGTTAAAGGTATCTAAGTCATTTTCAAGATGAGAAGCCTAAAATATAGAGATGTTAAGCTTGGTCCCCAGGTGGCAGAAAAGTAGTTTAAATAACTTGTTTTGAAGAATTGACTGTGTGCAGTAAGGCATAGAGCCCACTGCTAACAGCACTAATAAGGCTCCTATAAGCCCTAAGAGACCTCAAACATTCCTCAAAAGAAGTTGGCTCTTGCCTTGAAAATCTGCAGGATGTTCACTGTGCTTAGTCTCATTTTAAGTGGAAGTACACATATTAAATAACTGTGCATGTCCGACCATTTAGGGAGCCTACTGACTCTAAACTCTGAAACAAAGAGCATCTGATCACACATTTTTAGACTTTGGGGGCTGGGGGGGGCGGGATATAAAACTTGTTGCTCACTACAAGTGCCAGTAATTCTGAGTAATGAGTCTAATAATGTGTGATTTTTACCAGCTCTGAAAAGTTTTGATAAAAGGCCTTATCTTGATATTTTTACCACTTAAAGTCTCAGCAGTTGCAGAAGGGAATAGGTGAAGTATTAAAAGCTCTTTAAGAAATCTGTGCCATGGCACTGAGGATTTGAGCTGCTTCCTGCCGGGGCTGGCAAGACAACTGGGCTATAGATAGACCTGCTGCTGGCAAAAGTGTCCCTATTTATCATATCATTGCTGTTTAAGGCGTTTTCCCATTGGGATTTTTATTGCAGAAAGTGAACATATTCAGAATAGAATATAAATCTTCAGTGATCATACTAAAGAATTTGGAGGACTCTCCTTTTATAAAGTTGGGTAGAATATTCTGAGATGACAAAGTAGTCTTAGGAAAGAGTAAAAAGATAGGAAGAGTTTCAAATATGTCATTTTATCAACTTAGGTACAAAAGCTGTCTTCTGCCATATTATTTATCTCTAAGAGGATTTTAAATAGCAAAAACAAATTCAAAACTCATATGCTCATTACAGAACATGCTAATTGTGAATTTTACAAACTTGGGTTCACTTAATAAAAGCACTTTGATTATATTGAGTGTATAACTGTATTCATCCATGTATTTATTAAGCATCATCCTTGTTTAAGATAATGAGGTACAGTGGAAAGTTCACGAGCACTGTTTGATGGTTGGATGAATTTCAGTAAGGTCTTGTGCATTGAAAGCTTTAGTCTTCTCATTTGGTTAATAGAAAAGGAAAAGTACAAGACTATAAATTGGAAGAATTAAATGACATATTTAAAAGTACTTGGGATGGCCTTCCAACTCGAGTTAGCTTGCAGTTAGTGTTAGTTCCCCTTCCTTTCTTTTTTGGCACCTGACTGAGATCCCATTGATGGTCACCAAGTTTTATCAGCACATATCAAAGATGATTTTTACTTTCTCTGCATGTGACCCCTCTTTGGTGGTCCGTCTTGTTGTCACAGTGTCACAGGCTTTTACAAAGATCAAGTATATCTTTTTGTGTGGTGATTTGTACAAGATCCAAGTGAAGTGGCTTTCTCTAAAATTTACATAGGAAAGTTAGATACTTGCCTGCTTTTCTAAACAAAAGGTCTCCAAGACTTGAGTTCTCAGGGCATTCCCAAAGAATATTCTATAGGACATTCATTTAACTCAGCATGGCCGCTGCTTCCTTGTAGCCTTCTGTTAAGCACATTATTCTGTTAAGCACATTAAAATGTTATTTCTAAAACACCAAATTTTCTAATGTTTCTAATGAAGTCTGCTGTTGTTTTCTTGCTACCAATACTTGTATGGTGATAAACTGGTAGTTTTACATTTTCTATACTATCGTTTCATTTATTTAAGTTTTTCTCTTTAAGTTATCTAGTGATCCGCTTGCTTGTTTTCCTCAATATTTTCCCTACGAATAACAAGGGGTTTGTCATTTGATACATAAATTCAGCTCGTTCATCTAGTGAAAGATCCACTCAGTTTCCTCTTAATATTTGACATGTAATGAATTCTGTCTTCAGAGGGACAAGTCCTCTGTGACTCATCCCTTCCACAGGCTACTTTTTGTATAATGGGAGGATCAGTCCTACATTTATCTTGTTGGATCCTCCCACCTCTTTGTCTTCAGTACACTCAGTTTGAGTTGCCATTACAGTCCTGACCTCTTTAAATCCTAGTTATCTGTATATGTGTCTCCCATACCCAGAGGGCTATGAGTTCCTCAAGTCCTGGGACTACATCTTAATCCTATTTTTGTTTGCATCCCTTTTGCGTAATACCAGCTGGGACAGGTTGGCATTTAATAAATCCTGAGTGAATTCACTCTATGGAGATTCGTTCTTACTTGGCTTTGTGCATTGCTCAAAGATCTAAGGATCTATTTAGTAACTTAATGTTTGGGTCTCTATTTATCATGTTTGGGGCTTAGTTTGTCATATATACAATTATCATTGGAGTGTGTAGTTGTGTCCTTTCCTAATATTGATTTTTGTAATCTCCTTTAATATGATACACTATTTGGATAGCTTCTGTATTAGCAAGAAGATTATATATTCTCATTAATTAGTAAAAGTATTAAAAGAGGAGCCTTTCGGGACTATTTGTTCTACCCACTTGTACCCTTAGCTTCCAGAGAATCCCATTCCATTGATTTCTATCTGTTATTTTTTTATCTGCTTCATCCAATATCTCTAAATTCAGTTCAGTAATCACATTACTGGTATGGGAGTATTGACTGCATACCAGGTTAGGGAGATGGTTAAGGCACAGTCTGTTGCGGGTAGGATAATGTCACACTGCCACAGACATGTGCGGAGGCACCCAGAGCAGGAGCACCTCTTGTAGACCCATAGAGGGAGTGAAAGCCTGGGGAGGTGGTCAGGGAAGGCTCCAGGGAGGAATGATTCTTGAGATAACTAAGATATACATGGAGATTAGCATGCCAAAGGGAGAGAGGGCTTTTCTGTCAAGGAGAGTCAAAAACAAAGGTAAAAGATTGAAGAGCAGTATGCTCAGTATGGGAGTGGTGAGTCAGGGAATGCAGTGGTGATGTCTGAGTGCCAGCTGGAATCAGCTCACTTCAGTGGCCCTGAAGGCCCTGGTAGTAAATGCTCAGACTGTATCCTGTGAAGCAGCCTCTCTATCAACACTTTGCCTACTTGTGTTGACTCCTGGTCTACATTCCTGTAGTGTGGTGGTTAAGAGCATGGACTTTGGAGCCAAATTCCCTGTGTTTGAGTCCTGGCTCTGCTGTGTGACTTGGAGGAACTGTGCTCAGTTTCCTTCTCGCTGATGCAGGGATGGTAGCAGTACTTTTGTCATTAAAACTGTGACAGGAATTAAACGAGATCATATTCTACAATGTATAGAATGGTGATGGCACTTGGTGTTACACTAAAATGCATTGCCTAGATAGACAGACTGTCGTATTCTAAGAAGTCCCTGCTACACCCAGAGATAAGTTATTACTTTGCAGGATGCCTGTTTCTTTGTAAAATCAGTTTGTTTATTTATTTATTTGTTTGTTTTCATTTAATTAAATTTATTGGGGGTACATTAGTTAATAATTATGTAATTAATTCTGTAAGTTTCAGGTGTGCCATTCTATGATATATCTGTATATTGCATTGTATGCTCACTAATCAAATTTGTTACGTTGTGTGCCTTTGGGTGCTTTTTTTTTTTTTTAAGGCTTTGGAAACACAAAGTGGTCTTATTTGTTCATTCTTTCTCCCTTCTAAACTGAAGGAATATCAATTTTCATCAAACTTGTAAGCATTAGGCTTCAGGATACAGGGGCTATTAGAAGGAATGAGGTTGAAAACTGCTGGTGATGGTGTTAAGTCTTTCCATCTGCTACACAGCAAGGATTGAGAGGAGGAGTCTTAGAGAAGTGTTTTCTTCCTGTGGTTCTCAGTTCTCCAACCGGTAATTTAATCTAGGCTAACACCAAGCAGACTTTTACTTTTCGATACTTAAATTCTAGAAATAATGATCCTAGGCCTTTACTGCTTTAAAGCCTGTTATTACATACCAAAATTTTGAAATGAATTCATCTTACTATTATTTTAAGGTATCTACCCCTGTAAACAATTCACCTGACTTTTATAACCTCTAGTTAGTTGGAAAATATTCTACAAATGCTAGCTTCCAGGGCCCTCAGGGAGTTGCCAATCTTGTCCATCCAAATAGTCTGGACTCCTTAGTGACAACTAACTCATGTAAAATTTCCCTGAAATTACGTTTTGTTACTAGCTGACTATATAGACTAGAATACTGATGGCACTTAAAACATTTGTTTTTATTTTTGTTTTAGGAGATTGATATTTAAAAACAATGCCAATTAGGATTGTTTTGGCATGTAAATCATTTAAAAAATTTCTCTTTTTCATAAACAAACAAAATATTGGAAAGCCTAGGGAATCACATTTTTTTTTTTTGCTATCAAAATAGAAATATCTGATATGATCCAATATGAAACTAAACAGAGAAGGCCATCAGTCACTTCTTAAAATGAGTTTTTACAAAAGTATTACTCTCTAATTCTTGATTTCTCTGTTTTCTGTGTTTCCTTTCCCTTTAGGACAGGTCTGCTCTGTAATTAGTGAAGGTACATGTCTGTCTTTAGGCAACGGCCTAATCTCCGTGGCTCTATGAGCTGAAACAGTATAATTACAGTGGAGTATTAATTAGACCCTGTGACTTTTTTTGTTTTAATTATTTAAAATCATCTTATCTTTCCATTCCTTAAAGAATGTTAATGGGCAGATCCTTGGGTACTATCTTTATGCCATTTCTGTGGAGTTAAATATGTATACATTTACATAAACTTGTTAAAAAAATTCTGCTTTTTATAATGTTATGGATACATATTTTTTTCTCTGTCTCAAACACCAATTTAGGCCTGAGGAAATCAAATATTATAAAGAATTAATTCTTTTCATTGAGCTTAATTTATAGAACACAGATTGGATGGTAGATCTCTCTGAGGAGGCATTACTCTGTGTTGACAGAATGGGTTAGAAATTTTCAGATTCATTATTAATGACAGAGGGATTTCCATACCTTTATGAACGTTCTGATTAAATAACTTGGTAAGAAATTTAGTGATGATTACCCATGTTCTCTGAATACAAGTACTTGGCAGACTGTATGTAAAAACTAGCATTTATCTGTGTTCAGATTTTAACTTTTGTCTCCCTATTTTTTCAGTTGTTTTTATTTCAGTTGCTGCGAGGGCTGTCTTACATCCACCAGCGTTATATTTTGCACAGAGACCTGAAACCACAGAACCTTCTGATCAGTGACACGGGGGAGTTAAAGCTGGCAGATTTCGGTAGGAAAGCAGTTAATTACCAGTCTATTTTGTCACACTGTGAGAATGCCAGGCAGATGGTGGCACTGCATTTGTTTAGGTGCACTTCTTCTATCATTATAGATCTTGATAAAAATTTTTCAAGAATAAAGGATTTTTTTTTTTATAATCAACATCATGTTTGGTGGATTTTTAAAAAATTCAGACTTCTTGAATAATCATAAGCATAAATTGCATCTCATATCTTTCCCAAGGAAAAGTCAGTAAAATTTTGAGCATGAAATATATTGAAAGAAATATTTCTCTTTTTTTTTTAACTTTTTAATGAAAATGTCCAGCACATTCAAAAGTAGACCAGTATAAATGAACTTCTATTACCCAGCACTCAGCTTCAACAATTATCAATATACTATCAAACTTGAAAGAATGTGAATTTAAGCCTCTGGACTTTTCCGGGGCATCACAGAGTATATTCAATAGTATCTGTTGCCCTAAGGTTTTAATAATTTAAAAATCTAGAGGCAGTGTTAACCTTTTTGGAAGTGACAAGAATTCTCAGTAATTTTATAAAAGTAGTCACTGCTTTCAATTTAAAAATTGAGGTCTTGGTCTGGATCCATTTTGTCATCCCTTCCTTAAAAAGTTTTAAGGTTGGCCTCTTCCACTTTAGAAGCCTTCTTCCAGACACTGTCTTGAGCACCCAAAAAGGAGCAAAGTGATTGTATTGTCCTTGCTTCCTCCCCTCCCTTCATCAATGCCGACATTTCTGCATTGCTCTGGCTCTCTGTCACACCAGAGAGTGTGCTAAGTTGATTCCTAGCACCAGGGAATGCTGATGGCAGCATGATGTGTTGATATTGCATTGCCTCAATTATTTTTGAATACATATTCTGATTAGAAATTTGTTCCATTAAGAGTGGAATGGAAATATTACCCTTGGGACATAAAGACGCCTGAGGTTGAGCTATGGGCTTTTGCTGAAATATGATTATCTTTTCCCACTCCACTCCCCTCCCCCATAAATAAAAAAAGCAGAAAATGTTTATTCTTATTTCAAGGTTAGTGGACTGTTCAGTACCTTTGAAATGAATCTACTCTGTTGGGTGCTAGATGTAGTTTTCTTCTAAATTTGAAATATAACAAAAGTGAGCATTTGATACTTTGTAACACTTTGTCATTCTCATCTAGTTTGGCAAATGATGAAACTGTGTGTGTTTGGGGGTTTATTGTATATTTTAGCATTAGAATAATACTAGATGGATAAATGTAAAGTCTTTCTATTATAGAGTAGAAAATAATGAGAGAGCAGTGGGAGAAGATTTGCATTTCCTCAAATTCGAGGTTTTTGGATTTACTGTGAACATATATTTATTTTGTCAGTGTCAGTAAATAAGTATTTATAGTGATATTCTTTTGGTGTGTTAATATACTATAAGGTATATGTTGGAATAAATTATTGTATTAAACATTCGATTTTTTGAACATGGTTTTTTAGTATATTTTAAAATACATTTTTAGAAAGGTCATTTTTTTCTATATAATCAAGGATATAATAAAATTGTGTGTAAGTGTTTACTGGGGATTATTTTTTAATTCAATGATTACATTATTAACAGTTAAGTTAATCTTAAAAGATTCTTAAATATCTTTAAATTTGAGAATTTGTAATATGATATTAAGAAATAAATTTAAATGTAATTTTAAATAACATAGAAAATTTTTTAGAAAATTTAGAAAGTATAAACAACTCAGAAATGAGTTGTATATTTTCCCAGTACCTTTCTCCTTCTCTCTCTCTTTTTTCTTCTTCTACCTCTCATAAATCAAGAATAAGAGAAACATTGTCTTCTAAACCATTTTCACATAAGAATATGTTCTGAACATTCTCTCATCATCAAATATGAAAAAAACAATTTGAAGTAGCTTAGAATTTTTTCTTAATGTCCAAAGCCTAGTCTCTTTATTCAATCTCCTATCAATTAAAATTCAAGTGCTTTCTAATTAGTCACTATTATGTGCTGTCTTGTATTGAACACTTGCAGAGAAAGCTGTATATGCTACAGTTGCAGTGGTGAGTGTTTGAAAGCCTATTCTTCAGACCAGATTGCTCTGTACAAAGGTTGTACTGTGCACTGTCAGGGACTGAATCATCTTTTCTGGAACACACACTTGGCGTACATCCTGTGCACAACATGTAATGAGCAGGACTCATTCACCAACTGACAATTTCCCCCAATTAACCGTGCATTACTTTTGACTTTTAATTGAAGGCATGCAGTTAACTGTGATTTACTGCACTTGGGCCCATGTTTATGTCTGAGACGAAGGAAACACAGTAGAAGCTGTGAAGAAACTAGACAGTCAAAATGGAGTGATTCCAGGCAGCAGAACAATTAGAAACACTAGGTCTTAATTTAGAGTTTGATATATGAAGAGCTTTAGAATCAGTTTCTTTGTTCTGCCGCCTTCTTTTATGTGAAATATCACAAAATTTTAATTAAAAGAGATGAATGAAATCTGCGTAATCATTGTTCCCATATTATTAATGCTACTACCTTTATTAGAAAAATTTATTGGAAGGAAAGGGAAAAACAGTGAAATTTATTGAGTTTATGCTATGCAAATACTTAGATATTTTTGTTTTATTGTCTCTTTAACTTAGAAAGGTATAATAACCTATATTTTTGAGAGAAAAATGAGATTCAGAGAGGCTTAGGATCTTGCCTGTAATTCAGATGTTTGATCCATATTTTTCAGTCTTAGATGGCTCAGGGTCTTTTTATTTATACACATCGATATATTACCTTACAGAGCTGCCTAATTTATAGTGAATTATTGATTATTACATATATATGTAGTTTTCTATATACAACAAATATGGCACTCATGCTAAAAATAAATTGTACTAATACCAAAAAGTGCATCATGTAATTAAAAGTACATTTTATCATTTGAATTACTAATTAAAGAGTAATGAGTGAATTGAACCTTAGTTCTTTGGAGATTTTACCTGCTGGGCAAGGTGGACCAGACAATAATGTATTTGTAGACCCATTCAGGTTTAAATGAAATGCAGTTCTGAATTTCATTCAGGTGGCCAAAATGCTGTAACTATTTTGTTTTTATTGTAAGTAAAGTCATAGTTAGGCACTTTACCAAGCCTTATTTTTATACTCATTTTGAATAAGTAGATTCTATATGATTTAAAGTCACTGTGGCTTTCCTAATGTAGAAGTCTGTTCTGCCTGTATATAATAAAATAGTAAAGTTATGTAGAGATATTCAGACTCATTTCCAAAAAGGGATGTGTCTTTCCATTATCTCTGAGAAAAAAAATATTTTAAGTCTCTGTCCAGCCTCTGTTTTTACTACCTTCTTGCCTACTGTGGTACAACCAAACCCAAACTTGTTCCCATATCAGGGCCTCTTAGCCTTTCCCTTTACCTGGAATACTCCTCCTCTTGCTTCTCACTGTGGCTGCCACTTTCTCATCATACAGATCATAGATCATATGTCACCTGTTCAGAGAAGACACCTTTCCAAAACTAGAACCTTCCCATGACTGTCATCCAGTTTAACTTCTTCAGCAGCACTTATAGTACATTGAAATTATTTTGTTCATTTGTTTATCTGTTTATTTTTTTGATCTTGCTGCTTTTAAGTTCTATGAGGTCAGTAGCTTGGCCTGTCTTCATAGCTTTTATCTGTGCTATATCTAGAAACATGCTTAGCACACAGTAGGTGCTCAGTAAATATTGGTTGAATGAACAAAATATATGCATAACTAAAATCAATATTAATATAAAAACTAATACCTACCTGTATTTACTAGTTTCTGCTTGATTTACTTTGGCAAATCAGAAGTTTACAAATTAATTTCCTCTTCAACAGCGTTGTCCTGGCTGGGCACAGTCAAGAGTGTAGTTGGAATTAAATGACTTTGGATAGTTTTGGAGCCTCAAGATTGCGTTGAAGATCTTACACATAGGCTTCTACATACTTTGTTGGTATTTACTATGTTTGTAATCTAGGCTGCAGAAATAAATATCACCATGTGAATGTAAACATGCACAAAAGATGTATAAGATTTGAAATTCCTAGACTGAAGGCCTTAAACAATTGTCTGATTGTACTGTTGTTGAGAACAAAGTGTGTTGAGCATTGAATTAGGAGAGTTGGCTCTGTCTGTATCTCACTTGTGACTTTCTGGAAGTCATTTATCCCTTCTAAGCCTTAGGCTCCTCCACTGAAAAATAAGAGCATTAAACTGATACTTTCTCAGACCATTTTCAGTGCTGGCTTTTTTGTTGTACATTTCCTATTTTCTAATAACTAAATATTTGTTGGTGGATAAAAATCAGTTCATTGAATCTGGAATCAGTGCTATACCATCTCTTCCTAGAATCTAATTTTTTATTCTAGCTTCTAGAAGTTTAAATAGAGAGTGCTTTTGTGATATGCATTTAGAGCACATTAAAAGAAAAGTATTGAAGTATAACAAGTAAATGCATAAATAAATTTACTGAGAATTAATATTTATTTGCTGTATGATAGTATGAAAACTTAAAGGTATTTTTCCCACATAAATGAGATTAGAACAAAATAAATGAATCTGTAGAATTACAGCTTCCTATAATTTTTGCAAGATGGCAATGGTGTCACCCACATTTTCCAGCCATTCTTTTGCTATTTTTAAGAGTCATGGCCTTGCTATATGGAAAAACAGCTGGGTTAAATTTTTCCCTGAAAAAAAGACATAGTGACAACACCGTAATATAAGCATTTAAGATCTTGGTTTATTTTACTGAATTTCCTAATGCAGGAACCAAGTTCAATAGCTCAAAGGTTTTAATCAAGTAAAATTACACAGGTCTCTTTTCCACCAGAGGTCTAAAACATTACCTTCCTAATGTTGATAGTTTCCTCCTCCAGGCTGTTCCTTGTCTTGATTTGAGAAAGGAAATTATTGTAAATTACATTTTAGATTAATTTACAGAACACCAGAGATGTAACTCTACAGAGGGCATGGTGAATGCAGGGTTTGTTTGTCATTTGCCTCTCAGAATCCATGTAGGGAATAGTAGAAAACAGAAGGAAATCTACTGTCTTCATGTGAAGAGTGTCAGTTTGATAAATATAAAGTCTATGAATAAAAGCCTGTTAGTCCCCAAAGTATAGAACTTTAACTGTTTTGTTTTCATTAGCATATAAAATTCATCATTGAAGCCATAGTTTTAAATTCAAGGTTAGATATACCTTAGTCTATTTATTATGGCCTGTAGGATTCAATTTTCCTTTATCTTTGTTTTATAATATATTTTCTATTAATAGAAATATCTTTATTGTCCAGTGAGGTATCACTCTACTTTTAAAAGGGTCTTTTGAACAGTTTAATGCATAAACATTTTAATGCAAAGTTCAAGAAGTTGCTTTTATATCGATTTGAAAACTGAAAAATATTTTTAGAATAATTAATGTTATAATATTAACCTAAGAAAGGGCTGTTTTTTTCCTAATTTTTCAAGACTTCATTAAAACTCCAAATCAAAACGTACAGATCCGATTAGCAAGATGACATGTTAAAAATAACTTTGATTGACATGTGAACTAGGCACAGTTATTTCCCCTGAATCATTATTTTTAACGATGTGGTAAATAACTCTTTTGAAAAGGAAATTGCCTTCTCTCTGATCATGAAATCATCACTTAGGTTTATTATTTAAATCCTGTTTAATATCTCACTCATCCCCTCAAAAGTTTTCTTGCATTCAAGAGGGATGATTACACTTAATTATATTGTTTCATGTTTTCACAGTGTAACTTTTCACAAGTATGTTAACATTCTATATATAATATTTGTTTCTTCTTTTAAATTGACCTATTTTTAAGAGCAGTTTTAGGTTCATAGTAAAATTTAGCAGAAACTAATGCCCATATATTCCCTGCCCCCCCCCACACACACACACATAGACCCCTCCATTATCAACATCCCCCGCCAAAGGGTGCACTTGTTAAAACTGATGAACTTACATTGATATGTTAATACTACTCAAAGGCCATGGTTTGCATTAGGGTTCACTCTTGCTGTCATGCATTCTATAGGTTTTAATAAATTATAATGACATGGAATTTATTTGCAATTGTAATATCATACAGAAAAGTTTCATCGCCCTAAAAATCCTCTAAAAAACTCATCTATATGGATTTTTTTAAAAGCTGTAAAAGGAAATAAGAAGGAAATATATGAACTGTAACTAATACGCATATGCAACTCTAAGAGAAGTCTCTGTGCAGTCACCATTAAACAGATTGAAGCAATGTGGATAAGGGTTGATTGCTAAGAATGGCAGTTTCAAACTCCATGGAAATGAGGAAATTCAAAACAGTGTTCGTTCTTTTTCAGCCAAATCATGCATGTGAGGTAACGAGACATCTTAAAATGCATAACGGACTGCTACAAATAGGGCTGATCGTCTTATTTCCCACTGTTGATGGAAACCTGGGCAAAGAGATTTCAATATGCAAAAAATTTTTTCCTCAGACAACATGAGGGCAAAATTGTCAGCAGCAAATCAAATAAGTGATGCCAGATATGAACTGAAATATATCAATATATCCTTAGAAAAAAATCTGCATATGGAAATGACTGGAACCTTAAGCGCTGGCAGTGATAACCAGAGTGGAAGAAATGTAGGTGATGTTAGCACTGTAGTGAACCTTAGAATTATGTAACACTGAGATGCTATTCAAGGCAACAATGATTACACTCGATCATGAGTTTTGGTGACCTGTAGGCAAGTGTAAAAGGTTGCTTAGAGTTTAGCAATTTACTAATGTCCCTTATTTATGAATCTTTTTCCATCCTCTACTCTTTACCTTCTAAGAAGTCATGTTTTAAAATGCAGCCAAAACCAGACTCTGCTGATGCATACATCAGTATGCCTAATTTATACTGGAATCTTGGACAACAGGGAGTCATTGTAGTCTAAAGCACATGGAAGCTAGCAAAACTGACCAGCTACTATGGGAAATCTGTGATATGCTATAAATTCTGAACTTAGACATACTTGAAAAATTTGTCATTTTGATCCTTTATTTTCTCTTGTTAATGCTATCAGTTCAATATTAGTTTGCTTTCCTCTTTTTTCTCCTAGTTTTTTTTTCATGCCATATATGTGGGTTTACTTTTGAAATAGTGCATATTTGTGGTAATATTTTAAAATTTTCTTTTCACCTTCAATGTTACAGATAAACATAGGAAGCTAGGACATTTCTCTTTTCATTGTATTGAAAGGAAAAAAAATACTGGAAAATTAACAAATGAAAAATGAGAACTAATGATCTGTGCTGTTTTAGGAATTTTAGATATATGTCTGAAAAACAATCCATGTTTATTTTATCACATACTGTAAAAATAACCTTGATATGCATAATCAAGCTTACAGACCCATAATAAAACTTGTTGCAAAAATTCAGACTTTAAAAATGGAGCATCTTTATTAAATATCTGCTAAGTTATTTGACATTCTAATTTTTATTCTTGAAGAATACTGATATAAAATGCAGATTGAAGTGTTGATTCCAGTTTTGGAGTAGTGTTGTCAGCTAAATAAATCTGTTGTGTGAAATAATGACCAGCTAATATTAGAGGTGGAAATTGTGCTTAAACAACCTGGAAGTCATAGAATGAGGAGCAGTGGATGACAACAGAGGTATAAAGAGAGGCATAAGAAAAGTTGGAAATTTTCAGGATCATATGATTATGATGGTGTTTGACAAGTTGCCAGTAAGCTCTTAGCTTACTTAAAATAAGTTGGGAATGTCTAATCAAAATCACTAATATTAACATTATAAGGACAATATAAAAGAAATATGATATGCAAGCATTTTCTCAAAGAATTGGAAGCAGAGTACGTTATCATTGGTCATCAATCATCCAGTTGTTGAAAGTCATATCATTAGGAAAGGATTTTTGTTTTTGTTTTTGATTTTGTTTTTCGATTTCAGATGGGAAACTTGAAATAGATCAGTTATAATTGAGTAAGAGAAAAGGAAAACTCATTATATTAATATTTTAAGAATTTTTTATTCTAGAATTTTTTTTATTTTTGAAAGAACTTTAGAGATTATCTAGTTTGCACCCTCATCTTAAAAATGTATGTACTTTCACCCAGAGATGGAAAATGTTAATATTGTGCCTGATATTTAGTAAGTGATGTGTTAAATGATTGTTAATACAATATTCTATTACCAACATCTCCAGAGCTCTTGAGTAGTACTCATTGGAGTATTGATACTTTATTTATATAGCACGTACATAGTCTGAGTTCCCCAAACAGGTGAAAGGTAGACGTACTAACCTGATGTCCAGGCCAAAGTAATCTCTGCTGTTCTGTGTCAGCTGAACAGTAAGATCCTTGTCAGGAAGGTGGGATCTAGAATACTAGCTACCATTTAGTCCTCAGCACTGGAACTAGAACGTGTGTCCTGAGGAAATGGCAAGAAGCAATATAATAAATGTTTCTGACAGCAGACCTATTAGAAATACAAGTTGGAATGGAGCCTCAGAAATTTATGAATTAGGAAGAATCCACCTCTCTAATTATATTCCTGGGATAAATTAAAGCATTGAGAAGCCTTGTGGGCAGATGAATGCCAAATTGGCTTTAACAATGTCTCTCGTAGGACGCAGAAGTACAGGGCCACAGCTGAAGAATGCTCCTGATGCCTTCCTGTGTGTGGGAGGAGTCTTCTGTTCAAATCTCACCTTTTCCACGAGTTGTAAATAAACAGTACATAATTCCAGAGCAGGTGGTGCTGTAACAAAAGCATTAAGTAAAAAACATTGAAATCTGAAAGAAAACATCTTACATGAAAAAAAATATACTTGCACGAAAAGGCAAGCTATAGTAAAATATCCCAGGATGGTTAGGGTGCAGATTCTGGAGCCAAAATGCCTGAGTTTGAATCCTGCCTCTGATGTTCACAAATCTTGTGTCCTTGGGTGAGTCCCTGAAATTCTCTAGGCCTTAATTTACTCATTTTAAAATGAGAATGATGATAGTAATAGTGGGTACCACACAAAACTGTTTAAAGGATTAAATAATTTAATACTTATAAATGATTTAAGAACAGTGCCAGGCTTATAGACAGTTCATGTAAATGCCATGTTTATTATTAACCCTTTAGGTTTGGGTTTAAGTGTTCAAAATATTACTTATTTTTAATATGATTTTCCCCTAAGATATTTAACATACTTTCTTGCTTTTTTGAACAAGTATAAGATATGGAATATTATTCAATAGTTCATTCAACAGATTTTTACTGAATGCCTACTATATATACCCAGCACTTACCACTGTATGCTTGTGGCTGAACATACAGTGGTAAATCAATGAAACATGATTCTTTCAACTTTACTCTAAATAAGCTTTCCTTATAGTCTCACAGTCACCATTTTGAATATCAATTATTGTATTATACAAAAATGCCCAAGGGGCTAATGAATTTTTTATAATGATCTGATTTTTAAATCATTGTCTTGTATATCTTATGGGAATTGTCATTTGTCTATTTAAAAGTATAATTACTGAGCAAGGTAAGATTTTAAAAATAACTGTCTACAAATCTGTGTTAAAATCTTGCTGTGGTTTGTAGTTCAGATTTTAAAATATCTCTATCACAATTCCATTCAGTTTAGCTTCCCTGGTAAAGGGACTACAGATAATTTAATAAAAGAGAATAATTCTTGTGATAAAAAAAAATGTAAGATAGACTCGTATCACTAGCATCATCCTTTGAGAATAAAATTATGCTTTATCTTAATTTTTTAAGAGGCAGAACACTTTGTTAACCAACCAAGAATCTATTGATATTGTGCATTTCCTCTTCCTAAACAACAACTGAATGCTTCTGCCAAATGTTTCATTAGGAGCGATCTGTGAGATAAGAAAATTTTGTGAACCACTAGTAAAATCAGTTGGAATGAAAAATATAATTATACTTCAGTGTACACTTTAATAAAAACATGAGCAAACCCTTGAGTACCACTGGAATGAACACTACTTCTGACCAGTGTCAGTGCTCATAATCTCGTAGGGGTAGATCTTGCTGCAGGAATTATTTTTACTTTGTCAGGTAATGTAGAAATCTAAATGAATAATGGAATATTGATTTTAAAGTCTTCAGAGACTTGATGCTCCATAAAACAGTGAAATTAGTTTATAAGAAAACAACATAGGACCATTATAACTCGTTTTCTAAGATTTATGTGGTTGTTTTTATGAAATTAGATTTGATGTCCAAGTTCATTTGACTAGTCTTTAAAATCTCAAGAGGAAAAATACGCAACTAGAAATATTCATAAATGAAAGAATACACATGTAATCTTCAAAAAAAGGTATGGTAGATTGTTAAAACGAATGACTTAAGGTAATGGTAGGTTGTAGATTGCTTAGCAAATTCACAAATTAAGTGCATTTGTAGCATGCATCCTTTACTTCAATAAAAATAAAAACACCCCATATTTTGTCAGCTGTGGCTATGACATCAAATTTAGTCACCTCGTAAATTTTAAGAATGACTTATTTTACCTTCTTTGTGAGTGACATGTCTGTGATCTGCTTCATATATTGGCATCTGGGCTGTACGATGTTGAAACAAAGGATGACCATTTTGCCTGGTATGAAATGTAGAAGTTGTTTTAGACTCCAGTGTCTGAAAACATTTTTATTTCTGAATATCGAATTCAAATTTGAAAGCTTTCTAGCAGTTGAATTATTGAAACATCTTATCTGAAGTACTACATTAAATTGCTTTTAGGAAATGAAATTTATTCAATTTCATTGAATTTCTAATAATAATAGCAGCCCTTTATAGTTCATGAAGTGATTTCATAGCTCTTATTTTATTTATCCTTATAACCCTGTTAAATAGATAATACAGGTCTCATTACCCCCTTTTTAATATGAGAACATTGATTTGTACTTGTAACATTAGCTCAACTTGTGCATCAAATTGACAGATATTTTAACATTGGCATTTCTGTTGAGTTAGTAGGTTTAAAAATAATTCATCTTGAAATCATCTTATAAGATCATATGACTTTTTTATATCTTTTAAATAACATGAAGAGTGTTCAAGGAGTTCTGGTTGTTATTATAATCAACGATCTTTTAAATGTGAAAATTATAGATAAATATGTTTTACTCTTCAGCACTTTACCAGTGGCAATAGATATTAGTGAGCTTTTTGATCTCCCTCCAATAAGTAGAGTTTTAATGCAGATTTGAAATTGTCTTTTAATAACTAAATGAATGCAAAGTACACATAGCACAGTACTCATTGGCTCTAAAGAGTTATCTATAACTGGAAAATACAAACATACATTGAAGACAGTAAAGCATTCTAGTATCTGCCAACTTTCTTTTTCATTGCCAAAGATAACATTTCTAGAAATCAAGAAAGGTGTTAAAAAACAAAAACAAAATCTCAAAACCTTTTTTTGACATATGTGACAGCAAACAAGGTGTTCAGTAGACTTTACTCTCCTACTCCCTCTCTGCAAGCTGCCCCATCCCACTCCCAGCTGACAGTCACTGTCAGTGCTGGTAATAAGTGATGTGTTTCACTGATATGATGTGAGAATGAAGGGGAAAGAAAAAATGAGATCTACTGTTTTGTCTTCTTTATAGCTGTAATTGTTTTGTTGAGAAATACAAGTGTATAATTTGTTTTGTTCATAAAAAGATCATGCTTGGTATATTTAGAGAGGTAAAAGACCAAGAAAGACTACAGAAATATTGGAAGTGAAACATTTTTGTCCTTGTATTTTTAGGAGGAGACAGACAATTCCCCCAACTGGTTGGATGACTACTGTTCCTTTTAGACACTTTTTTTTTTTACTGAGGTATTCAGAGCTATCTTTTTAAAATTTAAATTTATTGGGGTAGCATCAGTTAATAACATCATATGTACAATTCTGTAATACATCATTTGTATTCACCACCCAAAGTTCAGTCTTCTTTCATCACCATATAATTGACTCCCTTGACCCTCTTCATCCCCCTCCGGCCCCATTCCCCTCTGGCAACCACCATATTGTTGTCTGTATCTATAAGTTTGTTTGTTTTGTTTGATCATCTGTTGCTTTCTGTTTTATATCCCACATGAGAGTGAAATCATATGATTCTTGTACTTTTCCATCTGACTTATTTTACTTAGTGTGATAGTCTCATGATCCATCCATGTTGTTGTAAATGTTAATATTTCATTCTTTTTTATGGCTGAATAGTATTCCATTATATATACCACTTTTTTATCTAATTTATTCATCAGTTGGCACTTAGGTTGTTTCCATGCCTTGGCTACTGTGAATAATGCTACAGTAAATATCAGGGTGCATATATCTTTACAAATAAATGTTTTCAAATTTTTCAGATAGATACTCAGAAGGATTGATGGGTCATATGGTGGTTCTATTTTTTATTTTTTGAGAAGCCTCCACACTGTTTTCCATAGTGACCATAACAATTTAGATCCTCACCAGCAGTGTACGAGGGTTCCTTTTTCTCCACATCTTCTCCAGCACTTAAATTTTTTTCTTATTGATAATAGCTGTTTTAATGAGTGTACAGTGGTCACATGGTTTTGATTTACATTTCTCTTATAGCTAGTAAAAATGAGCATCTTTTCATATATTCATTGGCCATCTGATATGTCTTCTAGGGATAAGTGTTCACTCGGGTCCTCTGTCCATTTATTAATTGAATTGTTTATTTTTGTTGTTGTTGAGTTTTATGAGTGCTTTATAGATTTTGGATTCTAGCCCCTTCTCGGATGTATTGTTTTGATTGCTATGTCTTTTACCTCTTCTGTAAACCTAAAAAGACATTTCTAAAACTGTGGTCCATCAAACATACATTAATAAAAAATAATTTTTGAATTAAAAAATTTTCATGGTCAAATCAATTTACAGAGAGCTGCATGTGTGTGTATTCCCCACTTTCCCCTTCCCAATGAAATCACAATGTTCTTTACATTAGCTAGCGATTAAATGTTTTTTACCTTTCTGCAGTTAAAATAAAATCTGACATTGTATCTCCCAGATTTCTTTCATTAAGGACAGATTTTTGAACCAGTGGAACTTAAGTTGGGGAAGTATCGGTGTATTAGTTATCTATTGCTGTATAACATTACCACAAAGTAAGGTGCTTAAAACAACACACATTTATTATCTTACTGTTTGGATCTGGGCATGGCTTAGCTGCGTCCTTCCACTTCCAGGTCTCTCACAAGGCTACAATCACAGTGTCACCTGAAGTATCTACTGTGAAAGGACATGCTTCCAAATTCACATGGTTATTGGCAGAATTCGCTTCCTTGCAGCCTGTTGCACTGAGTGCCTCAGTTCCAAGCTAGCTGTTGGCCAGGGACCACCATCAGTTTCTTGCCATGTGGACCTCTTCAGAAGGGCTACCTGCTTCATGAAAGCATGCAAACCAAGTTAGCAATAAAGAGTCTACAGCCAGTCAAAAGTTATGTAAGCCTAATCATAAAAGTGATACCCCATCACTTTTGTCGTATTCTGTTCTATAGAAACAAGTAATAGTTCCCACCCATACTCAAGGGGAGGAGATTCCACAAAAGCATGAGCACCAGAAGGCAGGAGGGTGGGATCAGGAGAACCAGCATAGATATTGCCAACCACTGTTCGATATAAAAAGTATTATTCAATTATTTCATGGTGATTATACCAAGTGATATGATTTTGCATAAAGAATAACAATTAACTGAGCACCTGAGCATTAAAGCCTTATGTTAGGGTGTAAAGATGTATAAAAGGTATTGGTAATGATGATCATTATAATGATGATGGTAAATCATGACAATAGGTAGGCCTTATTGACTCGTGCTTATGTCAGATCCTGGAATGAGTATTCTGCTTATAGTATCTTACTTAATTCTTACATAAGCCTCTTTTTCCAGAAAATAAAATAGAAGGTTGAGAAGTTAAGTGATAGGTCTGTAGGTTATTCTCAAGCAGCTCACTGTAAAAAGAGTTTATGTCACTAATTATAATATTTTCAACAGGTGATTTCTCTAAATCTAACCGATGTACTGTATACTTGAAACTAATTTAAATATCAATTTTTTTAAAAAAAAGTCAGGCTTATTTAGCAATGAACTTTAATAAAAAGAACATGGTAACAGGAGTGAGAAGCCTAAGCACTTATTCTACCATTTTTACTAGTTAGCTATTTGACCTTGGACTAGTCACTTTACTAGGCAGTTTTGTTTTCTTTAAATTAAAAAAAAATAATTTAAAAATTCCAGTTTTTAATATTGTTAAATACCTCTTAAAAACAATTCTCCTAAATAAGTTTACTCTGTTTACTACCACATGTTTATACAATTTATGATCATTTCCTTAAAAAATAATACTTGTGCTAACTTCAAGGTAAACTTCTGTTTTGTCCATTAAAAAGTCAAGAAACCCCCCAAAATATAAAATTATTGTCACTGCCAGCCTTATCCTGAGTGGAGATTTTTTTTTAACCTTAGCATAATTATTCCAGTGACAGTAAAGAAAAAAGAATGATGAAGAACTTTTAATGCTTACAGAAAATGTCATTTTTAAAAGTAAATTCAAGGCAAGTCTAGAGTACATTACACCAAAAGAGAATGCAGAACCCTTTTACTATTTCTCTATATTTATTGTTCTAAACATTGAGAGTAAAATAATTAAAATAAGATGCTAAAGAAAAAAATCTAAAAACATATGCTCATAATCTTGTGAACGTTATCACAGTAGGCATTTAAAATTTTTTTAATTTTTTAAAATACTTTTAGTTCGATTACAGGCATACATATTTCCACATAGTAGCAATTATGTCATTGAAAATATGGATTCTGTTTTTATTGCTAACATAGCAAGATTTTTCATATTTTGTTTCTACATATTAACTTTTAATAGTTATACTAAATATGTTTTTGCTTCAAAATAGACATCGTAGACAACTATAAAGAAGAAAATAAACATTACCTGTTATCCTTCTTCACTAATATAGCCCATTAACATGCTTCACAGCTTTTACTGTGTACTTATGTAAAGACATATTTTTCTTTAAAAAAAAGGTATCTTGCTTTATTTTTTAACAGCATATACATTGCTTTTTAAGGTCATATGATTTTATTAATTTGGTGAATTTTCTCACCAAGCAATCATCAGTTTATTAGTTGTTGCAATGACATTTGTAGTAAAGTGAAGATTTATGTGACATACTGGAAATTCAGTAGAAAATGGACAAAAGTTTTTTATAAAATGGTCACAAACTATATGTTGAAATTCAATAATATTGTATGTCGACATGAAGAGGTCCTTTTATCTCAATACTCATAAAATGTACTCCTTGGATTTTAATGAAGAGAGAGCTTTTCTGTAGAAAACCTGGATGGTCTACTATATTAGTGCTATTTTTCTCTTTTTATTTCTTTTGAACTTACTAAAGTTATTAGATATTCTTCATAGCTAGTAGATTTGTTCAGGTTCTTTAAATGGACATTATTTTAATTTTTAATATGTATTTAAAGCTGAATAAGTCTTTAAACCCTTTGATTATGAAACTTCAGCCTGGGTGTCCTGAGGAAGTGAATAGTCTTCATCACAAAATAATTACTGCTCCCTAATTTTCTACATCCTGGTACATGGATGAATGCTCATGTTGAGAGTAACATCTAAATTAATTTTAATAATTCAACATGCAGGACATTATAAATAATAGTTAAGAATAATTTTTCATAATCTTTATTATTATGTGTTTTATAATTCATGTCATAAACTAGAAACATATCTATCAGAAATCACCTAGCTCAAATCACTGATTTTCCTCATTATGATCTAATACTTTTCAATTTTAATACTTCATTATCCAATATAACTGTGAGATGAATTTGTCTTCAGATGTTATTTTTTAGTGTTTCTGTTGAATTATATTTTACATAATTTGAAATTGACCCATTACAATCTGATGAGTTTGATTAATGTATATAGTGGTAAAATCATTATATACTTTAGTATACTTTCTTCACCTCAGAAAGTTCTCTGGTTCCCTAGAGCAATCACGTAAATATTATTTTTCTTACTATTATTTTTTTAGACTTTAGTCAATTTGGAAGAGTGAAATCCCCATATAATAAAAACACTGCTTGGAAAACGAAATCTCAGTCTTATGAGATATTCTAGACCAGTGTTGGCAAACTTTTCCTGTAAAGGACCAGATAATAAAACTTTTAGCCATGAAATTTCTGTAGCAGCTACTCAAATCTGTTGTTTTAATGGAAAGACAGCCACAGACACTATTTCAACTAATGGATTTGGCTGGATTTGGTCTGTGAGGTGTAATTTTCCATCCTTTGTCTTAGACATTCAAAATTCAGGGTTTTTTTTTTTAGTAATAGTCAATGAGCTGGATATAAAACATTTAGTTCAGTAAGCTTTTCAAAGGAATGCATTAGACAATGAAATAATTTGCAGCATTTAATTTAGTGCACTTGTCTTTTTAAAGTTATTATTTCTAAAAGTTTCTGAATGTGGTATTCCAAACACCTGCAGAGTACAATTATGATAAGTTGATGTTGCTAAATTTTTTTTCTTTTCTTTTTTTCTGGTAGCAAAGAGATAAACAAAAAAAAAAGTGTAGTTTGGAATTTGTATTTGTGTTGAAAACTAAAATACAAATTGTAAATCTTAAACCATACTACTAGCCTATTAAAAGTTTCACAGGTTGTGACTTATGTCACATTGTGTTTTCTTTTCATGTAATAGTGCTACATAAATGGTATTTTTAAAAAAACCTTCTTTTGTTTTGTGAGTATTTTCCGTAACCATTTGAACAGTCTCATTAAATTCTTAGGTTTCTAGAGCTTGTTGTGGAAGAAGAATGTCACGCTCAGGCTCGTTGAGCATACCTACAGACTGTGCTGTGACTGAGGCACTTTTACTTACTGGAGTTTTAATCTTTGAATATATATATGACCTTTGCCATATACATCTTTTTCTCCTCAAAACTCCAACTTGATCATGTTAATTGTCTTTACCAAACCATTTTAAAGTTAAAAACTAGTAATCTTGTAGAAACTTAGCCCAAACTTACTAATTCACACATGAACAAAGATGGGCTTTTCTCATGAACCAGGTAAGGTCAATGATTTGTAATAGAAAACTGTCACTTATTACTTCATGATAAGATTAGTGCAAAAATGGATATTAACATAGAAAAAGAATTTTTAGAAAAAAGAATTATATAAGCTGACTCACCTTTTGACTTAAAAGTGTGTAATGTATAAAGTTGCCATTTTTAAGACAAGAAAGCTTTATAGGAAATGGTTGACAGTGTAAAAGATACTTTTTTAAAAATCTGTGCATGTTTTGCTTTGTTTTGTTTTGAAAATTAATTTTCTTGAAGTTTATTTTTAGAAATATATGTTGCATTCATTCACAATATTTCATGTAGTATCATCTTTATAGCCATGTAATAGATTTAGAGGAATTTAGTGCTCATGAGGTTATTGTTTTATAGTTTTAGATTTTAAAATACAATAATGAGTTCAAAGCTTAATCATTCCCCATGTATTACATTTTACTTAACTTCCAAACATATATTTCAAGTATACTTTTCCCTTTATGCTCTGTCAGTGAAATATTTAATGAAGGACATAATGTGATCAATAAAAGAATGGATAGCAAACTAGAAAGCACCTTATCATCGTAGAACTCAAATTTGGTTCGAAGAAAATTTCTAAATTTAAAATGGCTTCAGCTACATCATAAGATTTTAAATAAAGCTTTGTTGGTGAAGAGAAATGCTTTGAAAGACAAGTTATTTGGACTGACAAGATAGGGATATTTAAAGTATATTTAACAGATTCTAAAATGGACACGTGGTTCAGATGTTAGGTTTCTGTCTTTAACTCTTAAAAGATGAGACAGTTGTTTAGTATAGCACAGATGAATTTATATTTTAGAGCTCACAGCTCTTTTAAAACCACGGCAGTCTTCTGGGGAACATTCTTGGTCCTCTTAAACTTAGCATGTATGATGTTTGCTGACGGGTGAGATAAATAGATTGTCAGGTTGCTGATTCTGAGTACGAACTTCTCAAAATCTACCTTTCTATAATCTTACATTCCTTAGTTCTTGACTGTTCAGACAGCATGCCTTTATGTGGTGAAATTGAATGTAGAAATAAATTCTTCATTGTATGAATTATAAAAATTTTTTAAATTTTAGCTGCTTGGCAGTTTTTGACACTTTCATCTTAGGTAAATCTATTATAATTTTTATATTTGCAAGCAAGTTTTCCTTCAAGGAAGCTTTTTTTTTTTTTTTTAAGTTCAGAATTGCTTGATGATTCAAATTGCTCATGCCAGTTTATCCTGAGTCTTAGTAGCTAAACTGGCTATTATGCAGACAATCCTGAGTTTTAGAAGGCAACATGGTTGTAGTGGTGAGAGTATTTAAATAATAGTTTATTTTAGCTTATTCTACCTAGTCATTAACTCACTGCTTAAGCCATCAGTTTTCCTGCCATACCGGGAAAGCCTGTCATTTAGAACCAATGACTGTTTTAGAATCCACATAAAGAAACACACTGGAATCTCAGTTTGAGGCAGGGAAGGGACTGCTAAGACTGCACAGTGCTGGGTAAGGACTTATTTGACCCTTTTTCTTTCTCTCTTTTAAAAACAAATATTTTGTGTTTTTCAGTAGACAACATGCTCACATGGTAATAGACATTTCAAAGAGTAAAAATTGTGAGTATAGTGAAAATTACGTTTCCTTCTCCCTTCTGTTTCCTTATTTTTCCTCCCAACAGGCAGTTTCCTTTACCAGTTTCTTACCTCTTTCCAGAGATATAATATGCATGTATAAACACATATTTTTTATGCAAATAGTACATAACATTCCCACTATTCTTTATTTTTCCTTTTCCCTTAACAATATATTATAGTTGGTTCCATATTAGTACATATAGACTTGTTGGCCTCATCGGCTGCATTTTGTAGCTTTACCGTAATTTAACTGTTTTCTTTCTGGAATTTGTGATTATTTTTAATGTTTCACTAGAAACAGTGTCATGATGAATAACCATGCACATATTTTTTGTGGGTATAAGTATTGAAATAAATATCGGCACTGAGAAAAAACGTGCCATTGATCACCCTTTGAAACTTCTTTAACATACATGGTGAATTCCCAGTGCAGTTCAAGCAGTCAGCTTAGTGAACTCATTACTCATTCTAGGCCTATGCTGATCCTGGGGGCTTTTAAGAATCAGACACGGCCTCTGTCTTAAATTGGTTAGCGTCACTCTCCAGTGACTGTGGTGCTTCAATAAAGTCCTGGGTGACAAATTAGAAGTGCAGCTGAATCTCGTATAAGTCCCCGACAGGGACGAATGACTTCTGACTTTAGGTTCAGGAAGGAACTTGAGAAGGGGCTGGAATTAGACTTAGACATGGGAAATGGCATAGGAAGGCACGTGGGGGGCGTATGGGAAGCATGACTGCTACTGAAGCATGTGCTGGGTGCACTGGCTTCTACCACATGGGCCTCCTCACTGTGCCTGTGATGTGACAGACCCATTTCTTTCTCAGAACATTGGCATGCTCTGTGCCCTTTGCCTTGAATACTTTCCCTAGGTTTTTTAATGGTCTTCTCCCTATAAGGTGATGCCCACAGGACATTGGGGCTCCTCAGCGCAGTCCCTGGTTATTTGCCTGAGTGTTGGAGAAGTTGTGTCAGAAACAAGTACCTCATGTTCCTAAACTCGGCTCTTCCTCTGATGACACCATAAAAGCATCTCTCATGATGGCCTTTTGGCACAGCTGACTCTTCCCTGATGCCACAGCCATCCTAGACTTCTTTGCCATCTGTCCAAGGGCAAACAGTCCTTTCTCTTAGGCTGTTTTTCTCCTCATCTCTCTGCCTGGGACTGGCTTCTGTGTTTCCAAAGTGAATGTAACCCAAGGATGCTTGAGGTTTGCTTCCATCCACTAGCCACAGGACTGGAGCCTCTGGCCTACTGTCACAGTAAACAATCATAGCTCTTAATATTTATGTTAAAACACAGCCAAAGCCCAAAACCAGTGCTCCCTATAGGATTTAGACTTAAATGTTACTACAACTTGGGCTTTATTGGTCCTGTTTTCTGTAGAATAGAGAATAGCTCTGGCCATATACTCTTTCATCAGTCCTCTATGTTCCTGAAAACCTCTGCTCAAGAGCTAGGGGAAGCATTGGTGTCTTGTCTTTGTATTTTTCAAGGCAGCAAAAATCATTCTCAAAGAAACCCGAACCTCGGAAACCTATAAGCTCTAACAAAATGTGCACTCAGTTTATATTAAACCTTTTACTCTTTTTGAAACATCAAGATTCAGGTTAATTTCACAACTTGCCCCAGAACAGTGGGTATGGGCTTGCTTTACATTTATATAACAAAAATTCCATTAAGTTGGTTTTCTTAGATTAAAGGAACAGTCAGCCTCAGGGATAAATTCAAGTCTCTTCCTTTAGTAAAACTGAATAGCTAGAAGCTTTGAAATGAGTGTTTTTGTAATCCTCATCAGAGTTAAAAAAAAAAATCTCTTGGGTCTGGATACTTCTTTTTATGCTTAAGTCAACTCCGAGAGGCAGCTGAGTTGCCACGCCATATAATAGGTGCCTGACATCATTGTAGTTGGGACCCACACTAGTTTAACACTTCTGAGCCTAACATTCAGAAGTGGGGTTGCTAGTAAATGGAGGGAAGTTGATCCCCTATCCAAATGTGGTTTGGACAGACTTAGTCTTGTCTCAGTCTTGCATTTTCCAGAAGACTCAGTGTTATATCAGGATGCAGAAGGAGTGGGGAGTGATGGTAAGAAATGGTGCAGTTATAAGAAATGATACTTGCTTATGGGGGTTGTAATATAGATGGAGAGGTAAACAGATACAAAGATGAATAAAACAGTTTTGTACACTTACTGCCAGTGGAGCTGAATAGAAGATGACATGTAAATTAAATTTGGAGATGTTGATTAATTCTTAAGGTTTCAGTCATCTAAATTTTAAATGTCATATTAGTTAAAGTTAAAGAAATTATGGGATTTGTTAGGAAAGAAGCTCTGTCATTTACATTATTAAGAACCAGTAGCTTGTATGTAAATAGTCTTATGGTTTGATACCTTTTTGTATTTTCTTAACATAAAGAACATCATAAAGAGATTAAAGTATTTTCTCTATGTTTTGGGTTTACATCTTACCAAAAAATTTGGATCATGAGATTTTATGTTGATTCAGTTTTACTCACATTAGGTTTTTAAACATTTTGAAATCTAGGGACAGATTTTCTATGAAAACTTGACACAGCGTCCAAAGGTGTATAACAGGTATAAGAAGTGCTTTGGCTGGAGTGTGTTGGGTTATTCTCCCTCTTGGCTAGGATGATATACACCTGCCAACTGCTATGGGAACACTGTCTCAGGGGTTCAGGATGTGGGCCTGTTCTCACTGTATCTGTCAGTCCAACAGTAGGCTCACTGTGGGCCAGACACCATACCAGGAGCTGGGTGTAGAATGGCAAATGGACCATGGTCCTGCCTCCACGGAAACTGCAGTCTTGTGTGGGGCAGGTGGAGCTGACATGGAAATGAGCGGCTTGGAATGTCCATGCAAGTTCAGGGCTGCAGTCATTCAGAGAACAGAAGAAGGCTCATTACGTGGGCCAGAGAAGGAAGGGCAAGTCAAGGACGCTTCTGGACACCTTGACTAATATGGTTTTGAAGTACTAGTAGGAGTTCACAGCTGAGAAAGGCATTCTAAGATATGAGACCTTATTATGCCAAGAAACTGATATGAAAGCAGATATTACAGTTAGTGTATAGGCTACTGGCTGGCAGTTGCCTAGGATATAGAAAGGAATAAGATAAAACAAAGCTGAAGTAATAGGCCGTTTATTCCTTGAAGTTTGGACCTCAAGATAAAGCCCATAGGATCCCCTAAGCTATTTAGCAGAGCAGTGAGTGACCTGATCAGATAGTGTTTTAATTAGTGGTAATAGCCAATATGTATTGGATGTTACTATAGGCCTAGTGCATGGTTAAGCATCTTCCATGCATTTGTCATTTAATTCACACAATTGCCTTGTGAGTCAGGTGCAGTCAGTGTAACAGGGATCCTAGAAGGAAACAGAGGGAAACTCAAATGTGCTGACTGAGGAGAATTCGATGAAGGGATTATTTCTGAAATTGTGGGCAGGGTTAAAGACATGAAACCCCTCCAGGCTAGCAACAGTGGGAAGCCTTCACTGCTCCCCCACTGCAGGAATAAAAGAATAAATTATTCTGCAACCCACTCAGGAAGAGCAGTAGCCTTCTTCCATCTGGGAAGAAGCCGAGGAAAAAATATACCACTCTCATGTCTTCCCTTCCCTGGAACCTTTGGTCAGTGTATGTCTCACTAGCCAAACCCAACTTGAGGCCAGGGACTAAGGACTCTGTAGTGATAGGCTCATTAAGGGTAGCCTCTGGGTTGGGGCTGAGGTGAGAGCCAAGAGATCACACAGCTGGTGAGTGGTGGTCCCACCCGAGCCCACAGCGGGAGGTCTCTCATGGAGCTGTCTCTTCCTCAGACTGAAAGAGGAATGGGAAGGGCAGATGTGGCAGCTGGGGGACCAATTGGGAGCTCTTTCTCAGGTTCAAGACCCAGAAGAGTAAGTCTGAGGTCCCAAGGTGGCAGTGAGGACAGGAAAAAAAGGGAGTGGATTTGAGGCAGTGGAGGCAGAATGGACAGAACTGTGGACCTCAATTTCCTTCTCATAAGGAATGACATAAAACTGAAAGCAACAAAGGAACAAGACGAACAGACAAAAAACTAATAGACACACAACAGTTTAGTGGTTACCAGAGGGAAAGGGCAGTAGGGGGAGGTAGATAAAGGTAAAAGAGGTCAAATATATGGTGACCGAAGGAGATTTGACTTTGGGTGGTGAACACACATTGCAATATACAGATGATGTGTTATTGAACTATAAACCTGAAATCTATATAACTTTATTAACCAGTAAATATAATAAAAAAAATGAAATGATACAGACTGCCTAGATACTTTCCAGCATGAAAGCTCTGTGACTTGTCTCTGCAGTGATTGTGATATATATTTATTTAATGGAGTTAATGTATCCTTCAAAATATTCTTCAAATGCTTAGTATAACTCCTTTTGGAGATTTGAGGTTTATTTGTTTGCTACATTAATGATGTTCAACTTCAATTATAGGACAACCAAGATTGTAACTAAGTGTCACAAAACATCAGATCATCAAAATAAATGTGCATATCTTTTAGTAGACATTTTCTTCTAATTATAATTTTGTACTGGGAATATTATATATAATTTTGTACTGGGTACAGTGCTGAGACCCCAAAAAATAATTCAGAAAAATTGGACAACCACCATAAAATAAAAAATGTGTGTGTGTGTGTGTGTGTGTGTGTGTGTGTGTGTATAAAATAATGATTCAGTATGACCAAACCCTATTCCTATTTTACCTGGAATTGGCTCAATAATTGCCTCATTAATTTGAATTGATTCAGTTGGACGTTTACTGTTGGAAATAATTGCCTATTTTCATCTCATGGAATATTTTAAAATTCACTTAAAAAAGGACACTTCAGAACTTTTTCTTTATGTGTTGTTATTACATATCCTTCAGATTAGCTTTAACCACACCCACGTTTGAGGTTCCTGAAAAAATGGGCCCTCAGAGTCCTGTAAGATTAATAGACTGGCTCCCTACTCCCCAATTATTATTATTTTTTTTAAATTTCTGTCTCACAAAGTTATCATAACCTTCTGACTAACAGCTCCATTTCTGGGGCTCCTGCCACCCTCTTTTAATTTCTACTTTACAACGAAGAAGGAAACCAGCATATAGGAGCTGTTCTCATTTCAGCAAGCAGACCCTGCTTGAAGGTTCCTGAGCGTTCCTCCTGAGTACTTCCCTACCACATTTTTCTTTGAGAGCTTTTTGTATGACTGTTCTGAGGCTCTCTGGGCAACATTAGTCATTTTCTCTTGAATTTACTTGTATTTTTAGAACCTCCTTCCAGTAAAACCAGCTTGTGTTTTCTCCTCACTCCTCTTTGCTTTTTCCCCGCCTCCCTGTCCTTTACCCCATCCATCACCCTCTCTCACCAGGCTGATCTGTCACCATTCTTAGGACCCACTCAGTCCATGTCACTGCCCATCTGGAGCCCAGGAACATATTTGTTCCATAATTCTCAGTCTTCTTGGGGAGGCAGTGACACTATCTGCATTCAGATCCTGGCACAGCCACTTAGTACTGTGTGACCTGGGGCAAATTAGTTTCCTTTCTCTTAAATTGGGATACTAATATTTGTACCACCTTTGAGGTTGTTGTAATGATTAAATGGTATGATACCATTTAATCATTAAAAAACCCTTAGAGCACCCTAACAGATTGTAACTGCTCTATAAATTCTTGTCAGGTTGCCTCTGTATTATGAGTACTAGCATACCCATCGATTTTATATTTTAGTATTATCTGTAGTAAGACTAGGTAAGGATATTGCCCTCTATGCACGGTGCGCGCATGCGCGCGCGCACACACACACACACACACACACACACACACACACACACACACACACGATGGGGTGGTTTAGGAAGGAAACAGAAATGCTTTTCTCCTAAACCTCCCAGAGGAACACTCATTCTAATTTATTATTTCTCTTACAAGTTAAAAGAAAGAAATGAAAGTATACGTTGTCATTTCAAATGTCATGTGTGTATGATAGTTTCATCTTTATAGATTGGCTTCTTTCTTATTAAGTGCAAAGCATACATCTGGCATAAAATAATTATTCTTACATTATTTGAACTATAGTTGCGATTATTCAATAAATAACCTTTTAACACATAAGTGCATACTCATAATATTTTGGTTATATATTAATTTATAAACAAATAGCCTAAAAGTTCTGAGTTTTATGTCTTCATTTGAAATTTAGATTCTTATGATGAATTTAGTATGTTTTACCTTTAAGTTTTAAAAATTGGAAACAAATCAGCATGAATATGGATCTTCATCAAAATTGCCAATTTAGTCAGGTTATGAAATTCATTTTCTATAATGTGTTGTTTTCTAGCCTTGGAATAATAACACCGAGTTTCATTAACTGAGAAGCAGAGACTAGAAAATAAAATGTAAACCAGTGAACTGTGAAAATGATGATATATTCACATATACTCAATTAAAAATGATTTTACATTCTTTGCTAGCACAGATGTGATGTGATGGGACCGATGAGGTGGAATTATTTACTTTAAGGGCTTTTTAAAAACTTGAGCATATATAATCTTTATGCATTTAATGAACAAGATTTTGAGTAATTTTTTTTTTAGGATAACTGAGTTTTAGTACAGGCATACCTCAGAGATGTCGTTGGTTCAGTTCCAGACCACTGCCATAAACAAGTCATATGAATGTTTTTGGTTTCCCAGTGCACATTAAAGTTTTATTTACACCATGCTGTAGTCTCCTAAGTATTTGTTAATAGCACTATGTCTAAAAAGCATTGTATGTGCTTTAATTAAAAAATAACGTTATTGCTATAAAATGTATTCAAGCCTTTAGTGAGTTGTAATTTTTAACCTCAGTGTTGATGGCTGATGAGGATCAGAGTGATGGTTGCTGAAGGTTGGGTGGTTGTGGAAATTTCTTAAAATAAGACAATGAAGGTTGCTGCATTGCATCAACTCTTCCTTTCACAAACAATTCCTCTGTAATATGTGATGATGTTTGATGACAGGCCCACAGTAAAACTTTTTTCAAATTGGAGTCAATCCTCTCAAAACTTATCTCTGCTTTATCAGCTAAGTTTATGTAATATTCTAAATACTTTGTTGTCATTTCAACAGTCCTCACAGTACCTCCACCAGGAGTAAATTCCATCTCAAAAACTACTTTTCTTTATTCATCTGTAAGGAGCAACTCCATCTGTTGAAGTTTTATCGTGAGACTGCAGCAATTCGGTCACATCTTTAGGCCTCACTTCTAATTCTAGTTTTCTTGCTCTTTCTACCACATCTGCAGTTACTTCCTCCACTGAAGTCTCAAATCCCTCAAAGTTATTCATGAAAGTTAGAATCATGTTTCTCTAATTCCTGTTCATGTTTAGATTTTGACCTCTTCCCATGAATCATGAATGTTCTCAATGGCGTCTAGAATGATGAGTTCTTTCCAGAAGAATTTCAATTTACTATGGCAACTATGGCCTTATAAAATGTATTTCTTTGATAAATAAGACTTGAAAGTCAAATACTCCTTGATTTATGGGCTACAGATATGAAAACATTAATCTTATTTTACATCTTCATTAGAGCTTTTGGGTGACCAGGTACACTGCTAATGAGCAGTAATATTTTGAAAGGTTTTTTTTTTTCCCTGAGCAGTTGGTCTCAACAGTGGGCTTATTACTATTTAGTAAATCATGTTGTAAAGAGATGTGCTATCTTCCAGGCTTTGTTGTTCTACTTATAGAGCCATAGGCAGAGTAGAGTTAGTATAATTCTTAAGGGTCCTAGGACTTTTAGAATGGTATGTGAGATGGTATGTGGCTTCACTTTAAAGTCATCAGCTGCATTAGCCACCACCTAGAGTCAGCCTGTCCTTCGAGGCTTTGAAGTCCTGCATTAACTTTTCTCCAGCTTTGAAAATCTTGATGGCATCTTCTTTTAATATAGGGCTGTTTTGTCCACATTGAAAATCTATTGTTAGGTGTAACTACCTTCATTAATTAGATCTGGACAACTGGCTGCAGCTTCTACATCAACACTTGCTGATTCACCTTTCACTTTTATGTTACAGACATGGTTACTTTTCTTAAATCTTATGAACCAACCTCTGCTAGTTTCAAACTTTTCTTCTACAGCCTCCTTACCTCTCTCAGCCTTCATGGTATTAAAGAGAGTTAGGACCTTGCTCTCGATTAGGCTTTGTCTTAAGATAGCGTCGTGGCTGGTTTGATCTTCTTAAAACTTTCTCCATCTCAGCAATAAGGCTGTTTTGCTTTCTTATCCTTCATGTATTCACTGCAGTAGCACTTTTAATTTCCTTCAGGAACTTTCTTTTGCATTTACAACTTGGCTAACTGTTTGAAACAAGAGGCCTAGCTTTTAGGCTGTCTAGGCTTTTGACATGCCTTCCTCACTAAGCTTAGTCATTTCAGGCTTTTGACTTAAGGTGAGAGACGTGTGATTGACTCTTCCTTTCACTTGGACACTTAGAGGCCATTGTAGGGTTATCAGTTGGCTTAATTTCAATATTGTTGTGTCTCAGGGAATAGGGAGGTCTGAGGAGAGGGAGAGAGATGGGGAAATTGCCAGCCTATGGGGCAGTCAGAACACACACAACTTTTATCAGGTAAGTTTGCTGTCTCATATGCGCAGGGTTCGTGGTGCTCCCAATTACAGTAGTGACATCGAAGATCACTGATCCCAGATCACCATAACAAATAAATAATAATAAAAAAGTTTGAAGTATTGTGAGAATTACCAAAATGTGACACAGAGCCACAAAGCAAGAAAATGCTGTTGGAAAAATGGTGACAATAGACTTGTTCTACCTACCTTCGATTTGTAAAATACAATAAAGTTCAATAACGCAAAGTGCGATTAAATGAGGTATGCATGTACTTCGATGGACTCTGAAATTTCCTTTGTCTGAACTATAGGTCAGCATACTTTTCCTTAAAGGGCCAGATACTAATTATTGTAGCCTTATGGGTCTGTCAGTTTCTCAGCTTTGCTGTTTAGCACAAAAGCCGCCATAGACAATACGTGAAGGAATAGATGTAGCTGTGTTTCAGCAAAATTTATTTACAAAAATAGATAACTGCCTTGACAGTCTGTACTTCAGAGTCTAATCTCAACCCCCATATTTTACACACAACATAAGCAAGAGAACATAAGTGACTTAATAATCAAAGAGACACAACTAACTAGTGTCAGCACCATTATCAGGCATTTAATTTTTTCATATTATAAGTTTTCGATATGTACAGGCTAATGCTCTGACAAAAGCATGTCTCTTATCTGGTATTCAGCTAAAGAATTCTGACTAATTGCTTTTACCACCATGTCTGTTAACTTCATTTAAAGCAGTATTTCCCAGAGAAGTATATTGTTTTATCTTTTATACAAAATAGAAAAAATAAAACCTTCCTATGTATACAATTTAATTATTTGAATATTTATTTTCTTGTTTATAATGTCTGTATTAAAATGTTATGATCATTTCTGTTATTTAAAAAAAGATATTTTTTAAATTGTGACCTTTAGGATAGCCATAAATTTGACATAATTTATTAACTTTAAAAATTTAAAGATGATTAAATAAAATCAGGACAAAATAAAATCTTCTCTTAACATGTTTAAATGTCTTCTTGACTTAATTGTATTATTAAAATTAATCTTCAAAGATTCCTCTTATTCAGTTGACTCTGAGAAGTGCCAATCTAAAGAATCTTGGTATCCTTTAAGAGTAGCTTTTAAAATAGAAGTCTGGATAGAAACAAAACCAAAAATGTTATTAGTAGAGGAAGAAAAAAGATATTGTAAACTCAAAACGTTTTTCCACTTTCAACTACATCATGTGATATTAAATGTACAGTTGACTCTTGAACAAAGTCAGCGTTGGGGGTACCAATTCCCTACACAGGTGAAATCTGCATTTAACTTTTGACTGCCAAAAATCTTAACTATGGATAGCCTACTGTTGACTGGAAGCTTTACCAATAACAAATAATCAATTAGCACATATTTTGTATGTCATATATATTATATACTGTATTACAATAAAGTAAGGTAGGGAACAGAAAACGTTAAGAAAATCATAAGAAGAGAAAATACATTTATGGAATTTATTGAAAAATCTCCATGCAATGGACTCCTGCTTTTCGAACCTGTGTTGTTCAGTCGTCCTCTGTATAAAAAACATAGACTTGTCCCTAAAATGCCCACATTTTCTGCTTTCTATAATGGCAAATATTGGACAATGGAATTGGAGGATGACCAAGTTTTGTTTATAGAAAAAGATTGGACATTTAAATATTTTATTATTATTCACACTGAAGAGTATTTCAGTTAATCTTTAATTTGCAATAAAATTAACTTCAATAAACATAGATAATTTGTTATCTGGAATCTGTTTTGAAATTGATAATTATTTGCTGTGGACAGATGCAAGTCTAGTGTAACAATTCAGCAAGAGATGGTGAGGAGAACCTAAGGAGAAGAAAGGAAAGAGGGAAATTATAAATCAAAAGCCATTTAATTTTCTAATTTTGTAAGTGGAAGAAACCTATAATGAAACAAGACTTCTGGCTTTGGAGAATGGATAGATCGTGATGTTTAGTCGTGAGCTGTAGAACATTGCAGAGGTAATACTGGTTGGAGAACTGTTTGAGATACCTATGGAAGATCTAAGTGGATTTTTTTTTATGTAGAAATCTAAAGATTTAAGGGAAGATTAAAACTAGAGATATGTGTTTGAGATCCTCAGCATATAGATAGTAACTGGAGCCACAGGATTAGATAAAATCATCCAGGAAAACTTGTCAAATGCGGAGATAAGAGGCTCATGCCAAAACTCACTCAAACACCATAAAAATAAAAAATAAAAAATAAAAAAAACCTTTTTGTTTTGTTTTGTTTGATGGTTGTTTATTGATCTATTCTAAGAGCAGCAATAACGAATTTTCAAGCAAGTTTATCACCTCATAAGATACTTAATATAAATCCTGTAGTAATGAAAGGACTCCATTAAAAATTGGTGTAAAAAAGGAAATTGCCGGCCAGTTCCCATGACTGTGGAATGAGAAAGAAATAGAAAATTCTTCCTCTACCCTTCCTCAGGGACTGACTCATAGAATAGAGAAGTCTCTCCCTTTTCAGCATAACTGCCAGATGGAACTATCCAAGTAGTTCCTGTCTGTTTAGAATCAAGTTGTGAATAAAAAGAGCCCTTCACCTAGAAATACTGATTTTCTGATTAACTGAAAACATGATCCTCTTTTCTGATTGTTTGGTTTGGGAAATGAAGAATATTGAGAGATAAGTGTAGGAATTGCTCTTATATAAACAAACAAAAAAAAACACCGATAAGCATAAAACAGTGGCACATCCTCTGGAAAGATTGAGGTGGTGAAAGATACTCATTATATCAGATTTTAGTTGACAAGTTCATCTAGCTTTTGCCGTTATTCCACTTTAGAAAGAAACAACTAAGTGTTGCTACTTCTTTTTCAATCCCTTAGTCAAAGCAGAGACATGGGTGTTATTATTCTTGAGCCCCTCTTCTATATTTGTGGTTTTCTCCATAGAATTTAAGAAATTCTTCAAGTCTCCAAGCAACTTTACCTCCAGCAAAAAGGAGGCATTGGAATATGAAAGAATAATTGAACATGTGTAGAATATAAAATCTAGTATATATCTGTGTACAGCTAAAAGAACTGTTACTGTTTGGGAACCTAGAACAATTTACTAGTAAAATGCATTCGCTTCTGGACTCATGGCATACTCCTGTATTAATGATGCAGATGGCTATTGCAGGGACTTACGTTTGGGGTTGTGTTGAGTGCCTGCAGGACAGCCTCATCCCTGTGTCTGCTGAGGAGTTGTGTAGACCCATATTTGAAGCCCACAGACAAATCCAAGCTGGAGATAAAGTCTTGTGAGAAATCACCTATGGATGACAGTCAATAACCTGAGGCATCAGCCACAGTTACCCACAAAGCATATACATTTGAGAATGCCCTAGTTTGTATAACCCTGGACAAAACCGTAGTAAAAGGGCTGATAGAGTAAGATCCCAGGAGACCATATCACTCCTGTTAACTCGAAATAAGGGAGTAAATTTAAAAGAAATGGTCAACAAGTTCATTGTAGCTGAGGGAGCTATTAAGATAAGGCCTGAAGAGTCTCCATTGGTTGATGCTGAGTGATTGGTCAGCTTAGGGCAAATATTAGAAGCAGTGTCAGGTGATTTATTCTTTGTTCCTGTCAGAGGGTACAGCTAGGCTCAGGGTGGCAGCAGATGTTGCATAACCATCTTAAAAGGATATGAAAAGGAATTATTTCATTAGGTAAGAGGTTAACTATCAAGCTTTGGAACTCTTCTGGAGAAATCTAAGATTCTGTTGCCCAACTCTGAATAAATGGTATGAATGGTAAAACAGCAAAAAGTTTTTCCATAGTTTAGGGTCTTTGATTAGTTAGAAGTGGTAACGTCTTAAAGTTGGATACTCTGACTTGTGAAACAAGCCATTTTAGGTGCCTATAGCAATATACACTCTTTCTAATGCACCTGCTCAGCCAAAGCAGCAGTGTGCAGGTAACCTGTAGTCATCTGGTTAGCATTTCACTTTGCTTTTTGACTTTTAATTCACACTAAACATTAATGCAAGAAGTTTTGATAATAACCAGTGAACTTCATCCTTTTTAAAAGGTAGTGTAGCTCTCTTCCTGTAGTGTAACCATAGCAACTGACAAAGAACAGAGAAAGAAATCTTTCACACATGCTGTGCTAATTAATCCTGTCCTACTGTTTTCCTTCAGCTGGAGGATGCAATGTAATAAATTTTGCATGAGTAAGCATGTTTTGATGCATGAACTGTATAAATACATAGCAATATCTTTATAGAAATATTTATAAAAATAGTTATATATTTCTACATCAAAATATACATTCTTTTTTATTTTTATCTTTTAAGTCATTATTTTAATAATTTGCTCCCTCTCTGAAAAGTTTGGGGATTTATTTATCTTTTTAACCAAACAGAAATATGTGTAGGGTGAAAACCTTTTGTTTATCAATATATAAGACACTTTCCACAATAAGCTGTTTTAATACTTTATTAAAGTGAAATGAATTTTTCTCAAGCAATGCAGAAGATTGTACCTAAAAAAATATAATAGCATTCTTCAATATATGACACCGTTAAATGCAACCTATTTTAAGAAACGTAACACATTGAAAAGTTACATAGACAGCCCATTTTCACTGTTGATCTGGGAATTTATGTGGCCCATGTGAATGGAGTTTAGATGGTCCTTGATCTAAAAATGTGGGAAGGAGGAAAATAATGTAGACTAAACCTTTTCTATTTATATTTTCCATAAATAGCTAACCAGCTTTATATACTTATGTACAGAGTGAACATAATTGACCTGAAACAACATATAATTATTTAGATTCATACTATCTAAGTTATTTATAGGTCTTCTTCTCCCTTTAACACTAGGAATATCATATATATATATATATAATATGTAGGTATATGTATATATATATGAATGTAGGTATATTTATATATATATTTTTTAATAAATAGCCTGATATTCTGAGCTGTCAAAGAAAATCTCAGATGCTTTCATTCTCCTATCCCTTTGGCCTCAGTTTCTGTCAACAGGGCTTTAGGAAAACCAAGAGCATCCATCCTGAGTGTTTTTGGCATCCCATTTGTCTTTACAATAGCATATAGAACAAGTCAGAACTTATTTCAGGACTTGTGCTTAGCTCTTTGGTCTCCTTATAGAAAGATGCTTATTGGACGAACTAAATCTTTTGATAAAATTAACTAAATTCTGGAAACACTACTATCCTGATTGTCCTGTCTGTTGTTCAGTTTTGCCTTAATTGAGATAGAAAAAACCTTATAGAGAAAAGATGAAAGGGATTAAGAAGTACAAATTGCCAGTTATAAATATAGTCATGGGGATGTGAAGTACAGCATAAGGAATATAGTCAATAATATTGTAATAACTATGTATGGTATCAGCTGGGAACTAGACTTATTGGAGTGATCACTTCATAAGTATATAAATGTCTAATCACTATTTTGTACACCTGAAACTAATATAATATAGTATGTCATCTCTAATTGAAAAATAAATTAAGAAAAAGTAGAGGTTGTTATGGAAATCTGTTTTCAGAAATACTTATTCTCTTCATGTGCGTAAAAGTTGGGGACCACATATGTGTATGTATGTTTGTATATAACCTGTAGATTTTAATATGGAATATTTATAAACATTAACCAATTTTTAATATGCTATTGTATTATTGTAAAAACCATGCTATAGAAAACATCATGTTACTGTAATCATAGTTGAATTAATTAGAAATTCTTTGTCTCACCAGATTTCCTATTAATTTTAACATTTACATATAGTAAAGGGAATATCAAGTATTTAATAAACAGGAAAAAAAGTCATGTTGCTAAGTAATACATAAAAGTTTAAATAATCAGAACATTAAAATGAATGTGTTATGGTAAAGTATTCTAAAACTGTAGGTGCTTTGAGCATCACAGTGATAATTACTTTACACTTGTCATTAGTGAACATTCCCAGATAGAAAGCTACTACACAGATTTTTTATTTTAAAAAATAACATCTATAGATTTTGTGATTTTTAAAGAAATTATATATTCATTGTAGAAAATATGAAAAATATGTTTTCTTTTATTTTTTCTATGCATAAATATTTATGGTTGTTAAGACAAACAGCACATACATATTATTAACATATTATCGTGACCATTTTCCCAGTTTTAAAAAATTCTTAGAAAACATTTTAATTTTATTTAACTACTCCTTTATAATTTATTTAGGTAGTCCTGAATAATTTTCTGGTGAATGTTTACAGAACACTGAAACGAAAAGTTTTAGAAAAACCCTTTGAGAAAAGTGTCATACTCTCTTCTTTTAGATTCACAATATGCATTAGAAAAATTAAGGGCACTGAGAAGTCTTGCTTTATGGTGACTTGTTTAACTTTTTGAACAATCTTTTCTTAAAAGCATTTGACCTTGAAATGCTTTCTAATGATACTTATAACTCTCAAAGCTAGAGGTCCATGAAACATTCTTTGGAAAGTCCAAGGGAGTTCTAAGCTTCTGTTTAATATCTAAACATTTGTGACTCATTTGTTTACTCTCCTGGGATTTTATGAGATTCGTGATGCTTTATTATACAAATGATTTATTGGTTTGTAGCATATATTTGAAACAAATAGACCACAATATGTTTCCTCAACCTTTCTAGTACCTTGACATTGTGTTCCTGATTCTGAATTACAATATCATGCTTGACCTTTTAAAACTGTGAACATTCAAATTTAAATTTCCTTTTTCTGTTAGTGCCTTTTAAAATTCTTTATGTTTCATGTAACCCACAGGTCTTGCAAGAGCAAAATCTGTCCCTAGCCACACGTACTCCAATGAAGTGGTTACCTTATGGTACAGACCTCCAGATGTCCTCCTGGGCTCAACCGAATATTCCACCTGCCTTGACATGTGGTGAGAAATGGAAGCTTTTCTCTCTAGCTAATCTATCTGTAGTGTTTGGTCTGGGTCAAGCCTGGACAAACATCCTAACAGTCTGAATGAAGATTAATGGTGGAGGAGTGTTTGCTTGTGTGTGGCAGTAATGCTCGATTAAAAAAAAAAAAAAAAAGAACATGTTTGGGAACATTTTCTAATCAGAGACTGAATTACAGATGGTGTCTGGTAATGGTTCTTGATGGACAGGGGCAGAGACATTTTTCTAACTGTTCGTACAGTGATTTTTCTCCCTAAGGGTCTCAATTTGTGGCTTTAATTTATAACAAGGAAGTATATATTGCCAAGCAGCAGTATGGGGTCAGAAGTAGTAGAAAGCATGTTTAAACTTACAACAGAACTCAGATAAGTGGCCTGAAAATTTTGGTGTAATTTTAGGCACTAAATTTGGTGCAGTATTCCCCTGAAAATTGTTGGTATCAATTATCAAAAATGAAATAAAACAATTACTTTAAAGAAGTATCACAGTTTAATTTCAAGAGAGTTTCTGTTTCACATGATGGTTTAGTAAAACTTAAAAATCTATCATAGGAGGCCCAAAGACTGGTGAGATTTAATGCATAATTATTAGTAATAAAATCTAATGAGTTCCCAGTCTGGTATGATCTAAATCAAATAATCAAATAAGAAAATAATCTTATTTCTAGCACTCAGAAAAGGTGTACTTGTGACCATTGAAAATGTTCTTTAATTAATAGAAATATCCCTTTTCTAGACTCACAATTATGTTCAAAGCAAAAGAATTCACATAGCATGTGGTTATTTTATAGCAGGAATCGTCTTCCATGAATAACTATGCTCTCATATACAGAATTCAGCTACATGTTCATATGATGTTTACGATCTCAATAAAACTTCAGCATGTGTTGTTTATCTTACTGCCATGTACTTACTTCACAGCTCTGCCCTCAGTAATCTTGACTTTTAGTAAATTAGGATGTAATGAGGCTTGGTTTCTTCCCTCATGTTTTTGATCCAAATATTTTATGGTGAGAAAACAATCAAGTTCCCTATGATATAGGGTACAGTGTTGATTTTAATTTAGGTTCCAGCAACCCCTCTAGGAATGGGATTTGGGGATCTTTGAAACCACTGAAAATATAGACAATATTTTGTGTACACATGGATATATTTATTTTTATAAAGTGTAGATCTGTAGCTTTCATTAAAGCTAAAAAAGAATCTTGGTCATCAGCCTAAGATCTGTTGTCACAGACTTTGCAAGAATGCTTTATACTAAATCTGATACCATTGTAATTCATGTTCCAAAACAGTGTGAATAAAGATGACCATCTATCATTGAGGAGCTGAACTAATCTTTTTTTTTTTTTTTTTTTTATCTTACTTCCTGGCCTTTATTTGTTTTGGGCATGTTTTTTACACAATAAGATTTTTTTCCCCGCCAAGTCTAGGCAGGGGCTTGGGTAAAATAGATTTTTTGATCATTAATTGTAATGGAGAAAAAAATTAGAAATAAAGGTCAAAGAATACATCAGGATATCAGTTACTAACTTTCTCATTCCCTTTCTCCTTCCTGCTTTATAGTTGAGAGTAGGCTATGTAAATAATCATTACTCAATATTCTTGAGTTATGGAACATTTTTCCCTATTTTTTGAGTCTGGAAATTCTGGGTTGTCTTTCAAAGAGGTCAGTTAAGGACTCTGCTATTAGAACATAGTTTGGAAATATTTGTGGCTTGGAGCCAGTTTTCTCTTAGTGTTTGGCAGTTCAGTTAAGACATACTCTCATTCATAATCTGAAGAAGCTGTTTTTATACACTAGTGGCTGATTTTTCCCAAACCTTTAAAAATGCTCTTTAAAGTACAAAGAACTACATGGATTATGACTTGCCGATAAGTCTGTTTCTGATAGGTGGGTAGTATTTGATTTCTTGTCTTTGCCCGCCAACCTTTTTTTCTTTCATGTGTATGCATTTGTTCTCTTAAGAAAGAAGGCTTGGGTGCTTTCAGAGACATAATGAAGCATAAGAAGAAGATTGTTATTTAAGAGAAAGAGAGGAAAATTGATACAAGATAGTAGACCCCAAATGTCATTTTTTCTGCATGTCAGGATTATTCATCAGCAAAAACAAATAGTAATGTGTTAGCATTTTCCCGTGCTTATTGGCTCTTCATTTCCGAACCTTAAAATCTGAGTTATGTCTATGCTGTGCCTGTCATTCTGAATCTGATTCCATTCCAAGCCATTTTCCAAGAGCCATTTTGTTATTATCCTCTAAGCCAGGTAAAATGTACGTGTTTTTTCAGTTAGAGAGACGTTTACAGGGGACTGATTTTTGCTGAGTATTCTGAGACCTGGAAATGGGACTATAATTGAGTTATGGTTCAGCTGCACCAAGGAGAAGTGCAAATATTAACCCACGGACAATAGCAGGGAGGCAGGTGGCAGTGGTTTCAGGCTGTTTTTACGGTTCATTTACCATCCTGGGACAGTAGGGTAGTAACTAAAAACTAACGATCCCTACACAGTGTTACATTTTCTAGTTTTCTGTTTAAATAGCTGCAGGCAATAAAAATATTAATGAAGACACATATGCATTAACACTGGCAGCAAGTGATGGAAATCAGCTCCCCACTTTATGATTTACTGCTCTAGGTCTTCAGCACCATGGGGTATGTGAATATACTGTGTGATTCGAGTACTCACCAAAAAAGACAGTTTTTGATACTTTTGTCTCCCTCCATTGAAGAAAGCTTTAAGCAGAGGACATGGTCTCATGTCTAACTTCTCTTAATTTCTGGATTTCATAACTCTTTGAAAGTCAAGGCATAGGAAATCATCTTTAAGCTTCTAAACCAAAAAGGCTTACCAAGTGCTGAACCACATTAAGAGAAGTGCAGACGTGAAAAGCAGCTTATCTGTGTGTGGCTCCTCCCTTGTCAGGGAGTTTGGTTCTGGCTGTGGAGGTCATTGCTCTAAATAAGCCTTATATTCTTTTATAGAAGCTCACAGATATGTTTAGAGAGGCATTTGTTTTCCAAAGCAGAAGGTCACTTGGGATTATTTTAAGGGATTGATTTTTAACATAAGGTGATTACGTTATCTATACTAATAAATAATTATCTCATCAAGATCGCAGTGCTTTAGTGGGGGGCCACAATATTTATTAGCACTACCTTGCGGTATCAGTTACAGTGCTCACCAACATGGTGTGTGAAGAATGATAGCATACCAGTCTCTTCCTTTTATCATCTGTTTAAAAGCTAATTAACATATTAGCCGTGCTTGTCAAAATGTGGGGCAAATCATTTATAAATAAGCCTGTCAAATATAATGAGATTGCATATTAAATCACCCTTTCCTCTATTACATCTCTGATTTAAGATTAAAATTAATTTATTTAACATTGTAGCAGCTGGATGGTTAGAAAAAATTTCCATATCAGTCTTGATACCTAGAAAAAAAAAGTCACCATCAAAATTAATTTTGCATATATCAGAAAAGAAATTGCCTATTTATTGAGTATTATAAGGCCATTTAACATTAGTTTTTATTAAATAATCCTAATCACCATATATATTGGCAACATACAGAGTTCTACCATCATCCTTAATGATCTCTCTTGAACCAAGAAATTTGTGCAATAAAATAAGGTTTGTGAGGACTTAGGTTTATTTACCAGTGTTTTAAGAGAGAGAATCATAAATGAATCCTACTATAGCCCACACCCTGAAAATCAGTTTGTTCTATATGAGGTCTCATCTTGAGTAATTGAGTAAAGTGGTAAAAATAATTGAATGTTAAGTAATAGTAATAATATTAACAATAATAGATACTTTTATTGAACACAAACTGTCTTCTAAGCTCTCTTATACATTTTATTTTTATTTTTTTTCACACTAGAAAATAACTTTTAATTTACAGTTCTATAAAGCATATGAATTCTGGGCTGTTATACATTTTAATTGCTTGTATACTGTACCATGATTCGGTGGAAGGAAAGAAAAGCCAGAGAGACTGAGTAGGACAGCGGCGATCACGTAGTCAGTAGAGCCCGTGTTCACACTCAGGGCTGACCTGCTCCCAAGCCCTTTCCTTTCCAACGCATTTCTAATAATAATGATTACGTAGTTGGTTTTTCTTTTACTAATAAAGTAATTTTAAAACACAAATGCAGTAAAATTTTTATTTTATAACTTAGATTATGCTCTGAGACACGTTGAATCCTTTGCATACTTCAAGTAAAGTGCATGGTTTTCAGTCTCACTCAGCAGCCCTGAGACCTGCCTTTCTCCTCTCACATCAGTATTCTACATTATAAAGTTTTATTCGAGGAGGAGTTTCTTTGAAATAAACTTACATGAATCATTGAATTGAGTACACTTTCATGGGACTAATACCTCTGTTCACATGTATTTCCCAACTCCTAACCATTACTGAGCACTTCTGTTAAAATGAATGAGTCCATTTAAAAAAAGAATGCTAGTAAAAATGAGAATTTGAGTTCAATAGCTACATAAAGTCATATTTCCAATTTCTGTTCCAACTTCCAGTATATTTACACTGTTTACATATTTTCTAATTAATCAGGTTATATGACCAAAGAAGATTCGAGTTAGTCACTATCAGAAGTATCAACTCTAAGAGCTCCAGTGAGCTGCTCAAATAATACATGGGATTATATATGTGACTTGTTGGTGTACCCACTGACAATGGATCATAACAAAAGATCTGGGACAGTCTGAAGGGCATCTGAATGGTTGAAAGCTGAGCTCAATGGCAGCCATGGTTTCTGAGCCTGCCTCCAGTACCGAACTCCCTTATAGTGTCTGGAGTGATCTTGTATATCATCCATACCAGGATACCTTTAAGAGTTAATAGTAATGCTGCCAGGACAGTAGGTGTAAAACAGGGACTTAGCTGTGACATATGGTCATCTCTCTCAGAAAGCACTAGAGCAATGACTTGTTAAATACCAGTAGTCAGAAGAGACTTGATGCATTTGAGTGCTTAAATCACACCGGAGGACTGCTGGCTACAAACTCAAATTGCTTGTGGAGAACTTGTGTGACATTGCTTAATGATAAATTGTCTCCAAAAGTGCATTTCTCTAATATTAGATTATTATGGCATTACAGTGCTGGATTTAGTGATGGCTTTGGAGTGCTAAAGAGAACCAGTTCCATTTTTCTATCAAAAGCTTCGAGTGGTTATAGTTTTTACATACTATATTGTTTATCACTGTGTGTTTGTAAGAGGAGGAGTGTATGTGTGTTTTCAATAGATATATTTGGTCATTTATTTAGTGATATTGGTTAAATAATAATATGTAAAATGAGGCCTTATATATAGTCTTCACTAATACCTTGGAGGTATTGCAGATAAAGCAATTAAGCAATAACACAGTTGAAATATTTTTGCTGGTGGAGGTTTGGAAATATAAGGGCTCAAAGTTTAGAGAACATTGGTTGTATATTTGTGCCTTTTGTGTTTTATGTATTTATTCCTACAGAAATCAATTATCTGATTATGTACCAAGCAGTCATTTGCTACATAAAGGTGAGGCAATCTTATAGGAGAAAACACACTGAAAGCCTAAATTAAGTTCTGTCTCTGCCACCCCTTACTGTGTAAACTTGGTTGACCAAAACCCTTAACTATCCTATACCTTCAGTTTCCTAATAAGAAAACTATGATAATAAAACCTATTTCAGATATAACCAATAACTAATAGCTACTAGAACAGTAGCAACAGCAAAATTAGTAATCTCCTGGCTCACTCATACTATCCTCTAATCCTGTTTCCCAGAAGCAACTACTTCCTTTAGTATCTACCCCAATATGGCTTAAATAATTGTTTATGTTGCTGTTTATTAATTTACTATTTTAAACGTTATCTACTCAGTGGTGTTATGGTAGATGAGTATTTAATTTCTTCCATCAACCTTCCCCTACTCCACCTTAACCCCATTCTCCCAATATAGAATCTGTATCATATTTTGAAACATTAATATGTAAATATGTGCTTAAATCAAGTAATATTCATGACATGTATAGTTTCTTGACTAAACTTTTGTTCTTCTTGGACTTTATAGTTGCCTCTGATTTTTATTAATTTTGTTGCCTTTGTTTCTATTGTTAATTATTTATAGCTGTAAAAGATTTGTCAATTGTGTGTGAAAAAAAAAAACTTCCAAATCCTCAAACACATCAGCAAATCTATCAATTCCATTTAATTCTCTTGACGTCTCCCTCCCTCAAACTATTTTTTGAAACTTCCCTCTCTCGGCTCTCTGATTTCTTGTCTTAGCATAGCTGAACATCTGTCATCTTGGAACAACCATTTGCTTCTCTTCTGTAGCTTTAGGTCCTAAGATATTTAGTTATTATCTGTTTCCCTCCAAATATGTTCTTGACCCCCTTCTGCCTGCCCTATGTCCTACATGGTTGACCCCTCAGGAAAACATCATCCAGGCTGTCTTGGCTATATTTCCAGTTGGGTTCAGGCAACGGACTAGTGAGAGACAAGAGAGATTGTACATTTTGTTCCTAAATCTTCTCTACTTTAGCCCATATTTGAGGGGAAGTTCGTAGCTTTCACTGTCAATAGATTTCATTAACATTTGACCTTTTTAATTCTAGGGGAATAATGGCTTTTAGTTCTAATGGCTTTCTGCTGTTGCTAGCCTCTTAGCATTTCAGTGCCTTATCGGTTCCCTTACACCTCTGGAAGTAGTCACTCTGTTAAAGTCTATTCTGGCTTGGATTCACTTTCCTTCTGGACCTTTATTGGTTACAGATTCCCTAGTTCTTGTATTCCATGTCTCCTCCCTTAGTTTCCTAAGAAAAAAATTAATTAGAGATACAGTTTTCAAATTCTTAGTTTTCTGGAAATGTTCATTCTACTCCCCCACACATGATTGATAAAGTTTCTATCTGATTATATAATTAGGCTTTTCCCCCTCAGAGTTTTGAATACATTGCCTAATTTCTTTAGAGCATCTAGTATTGCTGCTAAGTCTGACTCCATTCTCATTCACAGCTGTTTCTGTGCCTCCTCCTACTTTCTCTCTGGAAAGTATGAGGCTCTTCCCTCCATCCCTGGTATTCTAAAATGTCATGATAATGAACTTTGTGTCTTTTTCTGTTGGTTCTGTGTAAGTTCCGTTTGATATAAAGGCATCCTTTTCAGTTCTTAGAAAGGTTCTCAAATTTTTTTATATGATTTCTTTCCTTACATCACCTTTGTCTTTGCTTTTTTTTGACAGTGTGTAATAGTTCAATACTGGAGCTCCTATCTCAATACTCTTTTTTTAAACCTTATTTTTTATTTTACAACTTTTTACCTTCCAAACCATCTATTCTTTGTTCAAAATTTGCTGTCATATATATAACCTCCACCTCTTTTTTTCTCTGGTTTCTATTGGAAGCTTTCCTCAAATATCAGTGTGAGTGGAATCCTTGACTGTCTATTTACTTTTAAAAATGAGTCACTAATTGATTGGTTCGTTCATTATATATTTTTTAGGCAAAAAGCTGGACTTTCATTGGGAAATCCTGAAATGTCAGTGTCTGAAGGCCTATTTTTTTGTTCTTCAGATATTGATTTCTGGCGGCTGACATTCTCACAATGGGAGAGGGGAGCTAATGGTCACACAGACCAATAAACATATTTTTCACCTAGTTTCCTTTTTTTCAGCCCTGTGCCTCATCCTGCTTTCATTTTTTTTTATCCTCATTTTGAAGTCTTTTGGACTTGATTTCTCCAGAGAATAAATACTCAGTATCCTGCTGGGTTGGGGTGGGAGATGGTCAGAGAAGACCGATTGGTCAGTTGCTTTGTACAAACTTTTAACCCTCCACTCTATTTCCAGTTGTCGGAGTCACCTGCACACTCTCTATAACATGTGTCCCCAAGTCCTGAGTCTCCTCTGAGTTGTAGTAGATAAATACTTTAACTAGAAGGTGTAACTACCTGCAGTCTGCCTAGATTGCCACACCTTCATCCATGCCTTTGGAGAAAGGTTATCTCTCATCCATTTGTGTCTCATCTATTTATTTTATCTTTGTTTAAAATTTTATTTTTTAACTGACACTTTAGTCACTTTAGGGAGGGAGGGAAAATCTAAGCACATTTTACCACATGTTCAGCTTTTGTAGATAATTTAATATTCGTGGCTTTAACTATAGACAGTTGACTGCCAAGGTCGTTCCCTATAGAAATTGGTGATTTTTCTCAGACACAGATATGAATTGCAGGTGCTGGTGGGTGAAAGCCAATCAAATAGTACAAGACAGGCAGGAGCCTCTTGCCTTGCCATTATGTAAGTGTAGTGGTAGAAATTTGTAATCCTTACCACTTAAATGTTAGTGAAATACTGAAACTTTATTTATGAAAAAAAAAAAAGTACTTGAAAGCCATATGCTTTTTGATGAGCTGGTGATGAAAGAGAATAGAATGCAAAGTGATAGTTCTTAATAAGATAAAAATATTTCATAAATTGAAAGAATCAATTATAGAAAGTTGAACTTTAGATCAATAGCATGTATGAAGCCAACATAAGATTGCTATTAAAACAAGCAGAAGCAGTTGGTGAAACTTTTAATAAATGTTCCAGTCAATATAAATTTTCTAGTACAATGACAGTGGAAAGGTAGACAACTTAATACACAGAAAAGATGTGATTGAACGGGAAAGTGATTGGAGAGAAACTAGGAGCTTATAGAAATGTCATTATGTGACTATAGTTAATAAAGGGATTTGGGTGTCTATACTCTTCATTAAAGGATAGAAGTGGGAATTTCTATGCTGTTGTAACATTTGTGAATTAATTCTATAGGACACTGCATTATTCAGAGTACATTTTAATTAAGAATCACATTTTCATTTACTAGTATTCTGTTGTATGAATAATATAACTAATATACTAGTAGCTTTCTTGACATTAGATGCTATATTGTGTAATCGATAAACTTAGATTTAGTTTGTTTTTTTTTTCAATTTTGCTCTTCAAATGTATCCCTAGATTCTGATTGATAAAAAATGCTCTGGGTGGAGAGAAATAATACAATAATTAAAAAATAAAGTCTAACTTAACTAAAATAACCTATCACTGGCCAAGAAACAGCCTTCTACATTTCATGAAAAAATACTAAAACAAAACTTAATCATAGTCTGTGACAGGCACTTACTAATAATTAAAGACATTCTGAATAACTTTCTGTTTTCCTATACACAGATATATGTTTTGCTATGGCATTTCATGTTTTTTTATATTTTCATGTGACACAATAGATTTCAAGAATGAAATGTTTATATATAACTGCGTTTTCTGTAGAATTGTCAAGGGTTTTTGTTCTTTTTGATAATCTAATGTTTCTTCCTTCATTATTAGCTTTTACTATGTTTCCTCTGAAAGTGGAATATATTCATAGCCTAACATAAATAAATTAAAAAACTTTATCAACTATATAAATTTGCATGTTTGTCATATTTATTCCTAACATGTTCAATTTAGAAACTCTTTCAGAATTTTAACTACCCAGTGAAATCAATTTATGCTATTGTTATTTTATGGCCATTTTATACCCTCTGCCCCGCAAAATCTGAAGATGCTTACTTAAGTTGCACACAATAGCTGTTGGTGGTGGCGTAGAAAAAAGGTTCCCTTCTCACAGAGATCTCTCTTACACAATATGAGTATCTTCATTCATATATTCATTCAAAAAAATCTTGCATATTTTCCAGAGTTTCAATAGTAAAAAAGGCCTGATTCCTGCCTGCCAGCAGCATCCAACTAGTGCAGCTGAACTGCACAACTCCAGGGGGCGTTATTCACATTGTAGTCTGTGCGTAATGTGTAGTCTAAACATTCCAGGGCAAGTCTTAGAATGTTTCAAAAAGCCCACAGATTTCACCAGAAAATGGTCAATAAGGATTTACAGTGGAAAGGTTTTGCCTTAAGGTCTTACATATACTATCTAAGATACCAGATGGTTGTCAAATATTTTCTCAACAGTATTCTCTTTGTGATATGCTAGATGTGGTTTCTCTAAAAAGATTGCTTAAGTATGTCATTTGCTTTGATCTTTCAGATAATTACACTTTTTCCCCTAATTCCCCACATTATTGCAGGAGGATTAATACATTTGCAGGGAGAAATCTTATAATATGACTTTCTTATTTTGCATAAGCTATCACATAAACAAAGATGAAAGATGTGCAGGGCTTATTATTTTGTTTTTCCTTGTCCAAACTGATCTGCAGTTATTCCTTGGAGAGGTGCTTTCACTGGTAGCATTTTAGGTGACTAGTCAAGTGGTACTTCTCTCTTTCTTTATTATTCCATGGTACAAGAAATATTTCTCCAGTATTGAATGCCATATTTTGAGTTTTCCATTTTTTACTTTTAATAGTCCTTAGTAGTTCGATTTACATTTTTGTATTAATTATGTCTAGTTTCTGGATGTTCCTAGTCTGTATATTTTCAATTATCTATATAATCTGTGGCTGTTATTTTAATATTTTATCTCTAGGATCTTTACTATCTATCTATTGCAATTTGTTTTGAATTTTCAAACTTTTTTAAATTAAATATCAACAACCTTTTTATTTTTAGTATACTAGTGATGGTGATAGACTTCAGTTTTTAAGGATAGTTTTATTGTCTGCCCAAACCTTAATTTTGAAGACGTGATTTAGGTTTTATTTTTACCTTTGTTAGCATTTATGTCACCAAGAACAAGAATAAAATTCCTATCTTTGTTTATTCTTTTTTAGCGTGACCAGGCTGACCAAATAAAGAAACATTCCCGTTGAGGAGGCAGCATGGCATAATGAGGGGATCACTGACCTAGGACCCTGACTCAGTTTCGAGTTCTGGGACTGAAACAAAGACAGTTAAACATGTAATACAGTTTTCTTACATGTAAAAATCAGAACATTGTCTTAGGCACTCTCTAAAATTTCTTCATCTTTAAATTTTGCTGAACCAGAGGTTTCCATGGAGACTGCTGGAATTCCTTCAGAGTGACTTATAAATGAAGCTAGAGTTTAGATATTTGGTGAAATTGCTGACTTTTTTAGTGTTTAACTTTATATGATAATATTAGTTCTAAATCAGATTTCTTTCTCAACTGCAGTTTCTTGTGTGTATTACAGAGACTAGTTTATGTTATTCATTTATTCATTTTAAAGATATTTATTGAACACCTATTTTGTACCAGGTCCTGGGGCTTACAGAGATGAGAAAGATCCATTCTCGTACTTTCTGAATTAGAGAGAAAAACAGTATGATGAGCTATACCACAGTAGGTACAGTGATGACTTAGAGGTAGAGATGATAAATTTATCTTTGGTGTATGGTTGAGGATAGGCGGGGGTGGGGTGGTCAGAGGAGGTGTCACCAAGTGGTAATTACTTGGCATGACATGTCAAAGTCACCTTTCCAAGTTAACCAAACTAAGGTTGAAGGAAAGACCGCACCATGGACAAAAATATTCCACCAAAGGGTAAAGCAACAGATATTTGTGGGTAGGAAGAAGAGCATAGTTTAAGAAGCAGGCAGAGAAAAAAGGAAAGAATAGTGAGGTGTAGGAGGGATGGTCAGAGACCATAATGGAGGGATATTTAGGAATATTTCAAATATGACAACTTGATGGCTGAATAGGAGTAGAGAGGGAAAGGCAAAAGTTTTGGATGATTTCTGCGATTCTGGCTAGGTAACTGGACCAGAAAGCAAAAATACTGCTTTGCCATATGATTTTATATTGATGTAATTAAACATAAACACACTAAAATACATATGTACCAAAATATATGTTTACCGAAATACCTTTATACTAAAATGGATGGATAGATGATGGATGAATGATAGATTAAAATGTGTGAGCAAGAATTATCATTGTAACTTAAGGAGCATTAATGCCAGTTGGTACTTTTATGTAGTTGGGCTTCTTGAGCTTCCTCCAAAGTCTTATGTCAGATGCGGATGCTGGTAAGGGGTTCCCACTCCCCTGCCTGGTACCTCCTCCCAAGCCAGCACAGGCCACCTGGCCTTGGCCTTAACTGAATAAACTACATTAGCTTCCTGTATTTCACTCTTTACTTTTGTTTAATTATTGTTCTGATATGCTCAATTTATAAATACACCTTGTTAGAGATATAATTGTGTCATTTGAAAAATAAATCTTAAAGTTTCTCCTTATATAAAAAGTCTATTGTTTTGAAGTGAATGTTTTTTGAGATGGGCTTTTATCCATGGTCTAGGTTCGGTTTAATTTGCTTTTCATTCCCTGAGAACTAAGTACTCTGTAGAAGTATTTGACTAAGATATATTGTGCCTATCTGTGCCTAATGAAGCACTAACCCCAGTAAATGATGAGTGACAGTTTAATCAATTTGTTTCCTTCAGTTGTCACCAAGGGCATAGAGAATGTAATTTTTCACTCTTTCACTTTTCAAATACTGCAAATGCCAACTTGAAAAGATCACGTCTGTTCTATGTAATAAATTTTCTTACAAGTTATTTTTTTTTAACTTAAAAAATTTTTTGATCTTTTAGAAGCTAACCTCCTAGGGAACAAAACTCTTTGGTCTATTTTTAAAATATATACATTCCAACAGAGAATGCCGCAAATCGCACTAGCTTTAATTGCATAATGGTTTATTTCAGTGAACCATGGCTACATAAAATTACCTATTAGCTTAATTAATAAGGAACCTTTCTGAATTAGTATTGCATTCCCATGTGTTAAGTTTAGATTGTTTAGTATTTAATTTATTTCACTACTCTTCTGTTTCTTTGTTTTTTCTTTCTCTTGAGCCTGAATCCACATTCAGAGAATTAACCCGTCATAAAACTCCTTTCAGAACAGAATTATCTAGATGCCTTTTGATTCTTGTTCCTCAGTTTCTGGCCTTGCATCCAACGGCATCAGTGTTGCTTAGAAGCTTGTTAGAAAGGCAGGCTGTCAGGCTTCAGCCTAGACCTAGCTAGTCAGAACCCCTTGTTCCAAGGAGAGCCCAATGTGATTGGCATCCACATTAAAGAGTGAGAGGCGCCGCTTCAGAGGCTTTCTCTCTTTTTTTTTTCCCGATGGACACACAGGCTTTGAGGGAATGTCTGGTGCCAGCATGATGTTGAAAGAGAGAACTGCCTATGGTGAGTTATTCAGTTCATCTGCTGTCCTCCTGTCAGAAGCAGCTTGACACTGTCTGTCTACAGCCCTCTCTCCAAATGTTTTGACAATGCAGATAGTTCTGAACACCTTTAAATGATTCTCTGAACTTGAGTGGGGGTGTCATAACTTTCAATTAGGAAGGTCAGTATGAGAAGGGTCAAGTCTCCTCACGTGGTGCAGTGTGAGCAGTGTGGGTCGCTGTCCTTTCTGCACACACTCAAATGCACATGATACCAAGGGCACAGACTTCCACATGACTTACCACTGCTGATGTTATCCTCGAACACATGGTCAAGGTACTGTTGGCCAGTTTCCTTTATTGTAAAATGATTCTCCGCTCCCCAGCCCCACCTCCATACAGTACTCTTTGTAAACAAGTTCCTAAGCTCAGCTCTCACTCCATAGCTGAGAAGTGGAGAGAGGAAGTGGCGGTTGCATTGCTTTTGATTCATTCAGTCAGCAAATACTTTTGAGCCTTTACTATGTGCCTGACACTCTGCTGTGCCTTGGGGATGAGATGATGACCAAAACCTTTTCCTTGGTCTAATGGGTCTTCCATCTAGAGGAAACATATTCCAAAAAAGCAAACACAGACTAACACCCTTTTAGTGTTGCAAAGGAAGCAAACTAGGGAAAGGAGGGTGAAAAATAAAGCCTGGGCAGCAAGGAGAAACCTGCCTTATATATGGTGTTAGGGAAAGACATTTCCAACTGGAGCCATTTGAGTTGATCCCTGAATAAGAAGAAGCAATTATCTGTACATGGAGTGAGAGGAAATGCATTTTGAGTAGAGGTAACGATTCATGCACAGATCCCAACATGGCCAAGAGTATTGCGTGTTTTAGGCACAGACAACAGAGCAGGATGGCCAGAGCCTGGAACCTCATGGATAGAGGTAAAACATGAAATTAGAGAGCGTGTGGGGCCTTCACTCTCTCCAGTCTCCATTCTTGTTTTTAAGGAAGAAAACAGCTTAATTTAAAATAATTAAAAAATTAATTTAATTTAAAAAAACTGATTCCTTTCTTTGCATCAGCACAGAGAGGCTGATATTGGATGTAGGTAGAGGAACACAGATGGAAAAAAATAACTTGAAAACATTTTAGAACACAGTAACCTTATATTTCTAAAATTATATTTTTAAGGTGAAATTTTATTGTTTATAAAATAATGTATAATCTATAAATCTTGGTTATACAAATAATGTAGTACTTCCAATAATAATATTTTGCTCCCCAGTCTTCTAAACATAAAACAAAAACTTCTAAAAAAGTTCATAAAAGTAAACTCTTCCACTCAACCATTTCTCAAATTAACCTACCAACTCATCCTCTTTTTTGGGAAGTAATCCTCGTAGGACTGGTTATAGGAGCAATGTTATTAAAAATCACCCTACACATTTCCCCCCAACTTTCTAAGTTAAAACACTTTAAATAAAATATTCATCTTCAATCAAGTTTTAAGAATTTTTGACAAAATAAATGGACACTTTTAAGCATATCTATCACAGGAAAATTGCCAAAGAGGATAGTGAAAAACCAAAACTTATTTGAGAGCCCATTTCTATTAGTAATTATTCATAAATAATCATAATATATAATTTTTTTCTTCATAACTGTTGAAGATGATTTCTAGTTACCAATAAGTTTTTATACAAATGGAGTGCAACATAGATCAGAATTGGGCAAACTTTGTAAATAACATGATAGTAAATATTTTAGGCTTTAAGGACATGTAGTCTCTGTAACAACTATTCAGCTCTGCCATGATGATGAGAAAGCTGCATAGACAACACATAAAGGAATGAATGAGTGTGCCTGTGTTCCAATATCTTATTTATGAATACTGAAGTTTGGCTGTCATATAATTTTCATATATCACCAAGTAGCCTTTCTTTGATTTTTTTTTTGACCATTTAAAAATGTAAAAGCCATTCTTAACTCTTAGGCCATTATAAAATAAAACAGACACTGGAGGGATTTGGCCCGTGTTCTGTAGTTTGTGGACCCCTGGGCGTTACTGTGTGTTTTACCTCATCCCCCAATAGAGGTAGGGCTTATACTACTGTCAAGTGTCATTCATTTGCTGCTGTTTGGGGAAGAGCAAGGTGGCTTTACAGCTAGTGGTTATAATTGATTCTGTCCTCGAAGCTATTTTATCCACTAATATGCCTATAACCTGAGTTCTCTACTCATATGTACTTTATCTACTGTGAATATTGAGATACAGAAAAAAAAATTGAGACCTTCTATCCTAGAAATGAAATCACAAACATCTTAGTGTGGAATATGGACTTCTGCTCTCTTTTTAACTCTTCCATCCATTTCCCTCATAGACCCATAAAAGAGCGTATGACTTTCTCAAAATTTCTTGCTTACAAGGTCCTGTCTTCTCTACCTGACTACCTCAGTCCAGCCCCTGACGTTATCACCCCATAATCCACCAGGTGCCACTTTTCTTGTCCCCTTGAATCATCAGGCGTACAAGTTCTTTCTCACTCTCCACATTGGGCAGAATATATCCTCTTATGTTCCGTTGGTATCTTATCATGAGAATTGTGTGGAATGTTTTAGAATTACTGTGTTTGCCCTATGAGACATTCCTAAAAGAATCTTGATGAAACTTGTCTCAGAATTGACAACATTCCTCAAAGTTTACCTGACTGTACCAATAATGAGAGGGAATGCTCAAAGGAAAAAAATGTAATTTTCTCTATTCATCAGAAAAGAAAGTCTCTATACATCAGAAACGTAATTTATACATAGAGGAAAGACTAAGTTTTCTCCATATTCTCTATTTTCTTTATAGAAAATATATAGAGTAGTTATAGATGAGGTAATCAAAGATTATGCAGCCAAAATTGTAGAAAGAAAAGTATTAGAGAGGTGTGTCAGACAGTTAATAAATGTTACATTACTTTTCGGAATTTGATATTATTTGTTATATTTGTTAGCTTTTAAAAATTTATGATTTTTTAAATTTATTTTCTCATCCTGAATTCACTTTTGTACACTATTTTTTTCTATAATTTTTATTCTTTTTCAAAATAAGAGCTCTCAAACTATATGACCTTCATGCTTAAGAAAATGTCTGTCTCTGCTCATAATGACAAGGAATTATCAATTATTTTTAAAATCTTGTTTTGAATCATAATAAAAATTATTTATATATTTGCAGCATAAATTAAATTGAGAAATTTTGAGTTTAAAAAAATTGAAAGAGGTGTAAAGATGAGTTGATGTTTTACATATTACCTTCTCAGGTAACTAATTCTAAAGTACAAGTTTGAACACAGAGCATCTTATGGCAGCTTTAATTATAATCTTTTGTGGCCAGTTCTTATTCTTGAAAAATTTAGACTAAGTAGATGATGATTGCATAACTGTTCAAATTGTCAAGAGACACAACAAATTAAAGGATACATTTTCTAAAATAAGATTATTTCTATCATAAGTAGAGATCTGAATGAATGAATTCTTTCTGAGTAAACTACTCAGGACAGTCAGCTCACTCCATCAAGAGAAAGAGCATAGGGCTCAATGGTGGGTTTGGAGGGAAGGTGAGGGAAAGAAAGCCAACAATAGCCCCTTCACATTAAATTGAAGGGCTTTTATTGTTTTTTGGCATAAGGCAGCTTTAATAATCAATTGTTCTGTTATGTAAATATGTTGATATGTTTTTATATTTCTACTTTTTAATTTTCTTGAGCTTTCTCTTTTTATAAATCCTTTAAATATAATTCTCTCAGCTTCATTAGTATACCCTAAGGCTTCTTTGAAATATTATGTCATGGGAAGCATTAGAAATGAGTTAAGTCCCTTAGCTAGCTAAGCAGATCAGAGCCTATAGACGTGCTATATTATCACATTCCAACTGAGTAGAATTATAGCATAGATTTGTATTTTAATTGTTCCAAGTATCATATTATAGAGATGACATAGATAAGCACAAGCGCAGTGAGAAAATTTTTATAAGAAGCTCTGACAGTGTAATGGTTACCTCACCAGCCAGCTTCATTGGGTACACAGTGGGGGCATCTGTGTCTTCTGCTGAGGGTCTTTGTTCTCAGAGTTGCAGTTTGTGGTGGGAAAGAGATTAGAGGATATATTCTGAATGTAACAAAAAAGGAAGATACAGGTAGCTATTTAAGATCCAAGATATGAACTTAAATAAAAAGACAATATAAATGTCGGTCAGTGGTCTTAGAATTCTTGGCATAAAAATTTGGAAAACCACTGATTTGAAATTTTAGATCTAACTGAACATCCAAAGCTCCAATATTTATATGAATATCATTGTATTTTAATATGTCAATAAAATAATTCTCTATGCCTGTGTTGTCACTCAAGTCTTAAATAAAAATAATTTGTGTCAAAACCCATCTTCTTAGAATATTTATTTTGGAAAAAAATTAATTTTTTATGACTTTAATGGAATTATTTTTTATGATATAAAGTAACATTTGTTTATTTTTAGTCATTTCAACTTTATATATTGTTGGTGTTTATTTGGATAGAAATTAAGTGGTATAAAAGAGAAGAGATTTCTGTAAATGTATTATTTCTTTAATTCAAAATATTGTCTATTTATAACTGTGATAACGACCAGGTCAGCTATAGTGATATAGGTCTCTTTAACTGGTAGAGGTCCTGATACAAGTTGAAGGCACAAGGGTTTGACTATAAGTGCAGCAATTAAAGAAGTATCCCAAAATGTTCATGATTTTATTAGTATACTTTCAGGAAACATAAACCCATTCAGAATAAAGCCATTAAAAGAAAATCCTGAAGAATTGCTAGAAGGTAGAGAGATCTAGCAAAAACATTGGGTTATCTGAACATCCAGGTCATAGGAAGGCAGGAACCACGTCAATTTAGGGGACTTCATTTGTGGAAAAGTGGCCATTCTTGCTAATTCTCTGCCATTAATGTGACTTATCCCATCTACATGTTCTAGTTTCTTTCCACCCTTCTCCCAGGTGACTTATTCTTTAGAGTCCCAGCAGAAGTCTGGCTGTCTGTCTATACTGTGGATTGGTTGTTCCTGTTGGGTTGTGTGTACGCTGCTGTGGTCGGAAAGGCAGGGTCTCCTGATATACTGCTGGACCACCTTGCTACATGAGAACTGTGAGCATAGCAGCCTAGGTGAGGAGAGGAAAACTTAACAAATAAACTCACAAAGGGAGCTGTCCTGTCTGCTGGAATGTTTCTAGAAGGCTTCATGGAAGAGATGGCACTTAAATTAGATTATAGAGGTTGAGCTGGATTTACACATGAAGAGCAAATAGATAAAGAAGGAAGGAGTTCTAGGTAGTGAAGCAATTTGAGCCAAATTCCATTGATTTACACTTGGCCTGTGGCAGACCATTCTGGCATGGAGATCCCCAGTGTAGTTGCGTAAATCACTTGAGCAGCCAGAGTCAATGCCTAGGCTTCAACTGAGACTGATTGAAAGAGAATCTTTGGGATTTGTGTTCAGATCATTTACAATTTTTTTAAAGTTCCCCAGATGATTTCGATGCAGAGCAAAGTGTGAGCCTTGGACAGCTAGAAAGGAGATTACATTATGAGTTTGTGAAGTAGGGTTAGAAAGGACATTGGAACAAGACTGTGGAGGCTTTCTATATCAGGCTAAGGGGTTTCTTGACTGTATCCTATAAGCAAGGTGGAGCCACCTGAGATGCTTGTTTATATTTTATTGGTTTCCACCATGTTCAGAGCCCAGTAGACAGGGCGGTAGACAAAGAGAGGAAGGAAAGTTATGGGATCTAGGTATATGTGTCACAGACCTTGGTACTCATTAAAAATATATTTATTGTTTCTTCTATGTAGGAGTAGATGTTCTAATTCTGGATTTAGTTTTTCTAATGAGAATATGTTGGAATTTTGAAAGAATTCTTTCTTCTCTCTTTTAGGGGAGTTGGCTGCATCTTTGTTGAAATGATCCAAGGAGTTGCTGCTTTCCCAGGAATGAAAGATATTCAGGATCAACTTGAACGAATATTTCTGGTAAGTTCTTTACAGATTGCTTTTGAGAAATGGTTTCTAATTTGTCCCTTAGTGACACATTCTACAGTGGTAGTAGAATATAATTTTAAACAAATTTTTTAGTTGTCACATTTAATTCTAACATATTTTTGGACCTTTTAAAAAGCAAGAAATCAGTTAACAAATATGTTTTTAAACTACTGCACATGAATGATATGCCAAAATGATAAGAAAAGGATATCAGATACAGTATAGAATAGTGGGTAAAAATGAGAGCTCTGAGAGAAAAACTGCAAATGATTTACATAGATACCCCCTTTCAAGTATGTGGAGCTTAACTCCCTCTCATTCTCACCCACTTAAATGTGGGCTTTGATTAACAACTTCTTCCCATAAAGAAAGCCTAGAAAGAGGGTGATGAGAGGAGAAGATACTAACTTTAGAATGGGGAAACAGGCAAAAGTACCTCAGCGGGGTCTTCAAGGTTAATATTATCAAAGGTAAATCATGCTGGTAGCATGTAGCCTTGATAAAATGTATTGAGAGTGGCACTTTGCTTTTGTGGTTTTCTTCCCAAACCCCAGTCTAATCATGAAAAACATATCACATGGACCCAAGAGAGGGGCATTGTACAAAATAGTTCTGAAAACTTCAAGGTCATGAAAAACAAGGAAAGCTGAGAAATGTTCCTCAATTGTGATAAATGTTCCACATAATGTAAGATTTTAACAATAGGGAAACTAATGAGGGCTATACAGGAACTCTGTACTATTTTTCAAAACACTTCTAAAAGTATTCTAAAATTAGAAATATTTAAATTTTTAAAAATCTGAAAAATATCAAAATAAACTCAGGTTTATCATAACCTGCTCTGTCATCTTGGTCAACAGACTTACATCTTGAGCCTTAGTTTCCTCATGGGCAAAATGAGGGATAATAATGCCTACCTCATAGGTAGCTTTGAGGAATAATTGACTTAATATACATAAAGTACTTTTAGAACTATGTCTGACACATAGTAAATACCTGTAAATAAGTTATTATTTTTATCAAATTATTTCTATACCAAATATTTTTATTCACTGGAACTTCCACATTAGCTAATATTCATATAAACATATTATTTAAAACATGGAATAAAGTGAAACAAATTAAGTTTTTTGTTAAAAGAATTCAAGCTATATATATCGTTACAGTTAACCACATTATATTTTTTCTCTTCTTTAATACAACTCCTGTATGAAATCACTGGGATGCATTTTAGTGTGGACCATATTAAGAGATGTACTTATTGGATTAGCATTCATTTTAGTTATACAAGTCCATCCTTAAAATGTAGCTTTCATAGTAAGCATAGGACTGCAGTAAGTTTAGTAGGTATGAATTGAGATGCCATCACTACTATGTTTACCTTGATGTCAGCATTAAAATGATGAAAAAAGAATGGAAACTAGGAAGTTAAAGCACACATGGTTCTTCCATGCACTATCCTATATGCCAGGCATCCCTGTACACTCACAGCAGATGGACAAACAGCAGAGTCTCTGACATTATGCAAACCTTCTTCAAAGTGTTGCCCTATTGGATTATTCTTCCAGAAGCTGTCTGTAGCTGCTTCTTTTCAATTTACTTAATTATTATTTGTGATGCATAAATTTCCACATAAAATGTTAAAATAATGTATTATGATTATAATACATCTTTATAATGCATTACATATATTAAGTTAATTATTCCTCAAAACTTTAAATAATGCATCTTTATAAAGGAAAATTCCCACAGTATCAAACAGTATAAAATTTGAAAAATCACCCTTTTTCCTACTAACCTGAGAAAATTACATTTAGTATTTTGATATAGTTTCTCTATTTCCACACATATTAAGAAAATTGAATTATCTCTTGTATACTATTTTGTAATTTTTCTACTTTATAATATGTAATCAACCTTTCTTTAAAAAATAAATCCAGAAATTTGTCATTTTTGACAGGGAGTGTTTCATTGTATGAATGAGATATTATTTGCATAATCAGCCCCGTATGATAGTTTTTTTACAGTGTTTAACTATTATAAAGTGCTGCCAGAAACATTCTTTGCGCAGCTAACCTATTAATTATCAGAACTGAAAAATCTTTAATGCAATAACATCTAAGTTTCATAAATCTATTGGCTATTCTTACACATTGATCCCTTTGTCAAAACTCATGAAACATTTCATTCTTCCTCTTCCCAGGAAAACCTCTTACTGATTTGAGATTCCATTGAGCCTATAGATTGTATTAGGAAGAAATGATATAAAATTGAACATTCCCATTCGAGAATTATCTTTCTTTATTCATATTTTATGACCTTTAGCATAAATGTATGTTTTTTTAAACATATTTTTTCCTTTTTTCTACTCTATCCTTTATTTTCATTGATTTATTTTAAATAACTTTTCTCTAATTATTTCTCTAATTATTTGTTCAAATATTATATCATTAAAAAATAGCAGGAGAGAGAATTTTAATGGGCTGTAATATGCATCACATAGATTTTTTTATGCCAATACGCATCTTCAAATATTTAGTGTTTTAACTTATTTAAAAGCTCAAGTATAATAATAATAAGACCATTAAATTATATTCTGAGAATAATTTCCAAAACTTTAGATTGTATTTAACTGTTTATTCTCTGATAGCTATTGAACAATGCTTATATAACCCTATCAAATTACTGACTTTTATGCTAAAGTCATTAATTTATTGTATTTGTTATATTAGAAAACTTCAAAAAGGAATCATTTAGAAAGAAATATCTGCATTTATACATTATTTCAGAATGAATTTAAAATAAAATGAAATGGTGATGCTAGGAATTAGATATATTTTATAGCAATAGAACCCAAAAAATGAATTTTATGAAATCATAACTTATTGATATAGCTTAGTTTGAGCTTTTATTTTAAATATTTTTTATAATGTAAGTAATTTCCAATAGTTACTGACCGGTTGGATTGCTTTCTGTATGTAGATTTTGCTATTATGTCTTATTTTATGGCAGTAGTTTCCTAATTTAATGAGTATTCAGAGGCCTTTGAGCTATGATTAGGCTTTTAATAAAACAAAGAAATAAATTATTGTAAATTTCCCATGAGAATATTGATATATTAAACTACCGTTTCCTCTTGTTAGAGCATAGAGACCCTTAAATGCCGATAAGCATTGTGAGTGATGGTAATAACTCCATCTTTTACTGTAGTTATTATACATATCTAGTGCCCTTTGGTAATTAGGAGATAAATATCTAAGTAAAACTGCTGCCTTTGAATTAAAATATTATGTTTTACCCTGAAGAATTAGACATGATCCCAAAAAGAGAAATCTACAAACTTCTTTTGACAGTAAGTGTTATCATCTTAAATATTTTATTTCCTCAACTGAATTGTTTAAATTTGCAAATGCTTGCTACACGTCATGTTCTACAAGTAGACTCCATCAGGAGTTGTGCGATCACTGGAAGAAAATGTTTTACTAACCCAATGTGGTTGAACCACAGGGAAAAATATGCTTTTCCTTGGTGACCTTTTATGTTTGGTCTGAAGAGGAATTACTATTAAAATGTAATTAAATCTGCTTTCACAAGCTTCTCATATAAACTGCCAGAGACTCATAAAGCGGCTGTTGTGTATCTGGCCTCCGGTAAAGTATTTCCAAGGAGATAATCAACTTTGAGAAGTTGTGAAACATGGGATTATTTGATCTGTTTTGTATTTTAATATAGGGATTAACTTCGTTTATTCACCTGTGAACTGTATATAGACAGGCGGTTAATAACTTTGAAGCACAAAATTAATAGCTTGTTACCCAAGTTAACTAATATAATTAGCTTCCACCTGCTGAGAGTCTTTGTAACAAATATGAAAGGCAACAAAGATCAGTCAATAAAGCCTTTATATTTTTCTTTTGAAGCAGTTCTTTTCCTTTTTCATTTTTTCTCTTCTTTGGTAAAAAGGAGCAGTTCACATTTTTAACAAGTACAATGAATTCATTTCTCTAACCGAATAATTCTTTTGATACATATAAAGTGAGCTGGCTATGCTATAATCTGAGATTTCACCATTAAGTCATTTTTCTTGACAGAAGGAAAGTGATGGAATTTTGACAAATTACATTCAAGATACTTTGAATTGCCAGGTGAATGGGTACCTACTTCTCTAAGCAATAACTCTGCTCTTAAGTGAAAGAGTGATTTATTTTCATTCCTTCAGCATTACCCATTTTTTTATGTGGCATGGTGAATACTATTCACCTCCATTAATTGCAAAAATAGAAGTATTCATACAGGTAAATATATATTCAGAGTGACAAAATCAAGACTAATAAAAAAAATTTGTATTCTGATCACATTATTCTGCATTGAAAAAGAAATCTGCTTGGTGGAACCCTGGGAATATGCATCTCTTTCACTTCACAACAGCTGAACAAATGACAGAGAGTACTTGCACAGCTGTCTGAGACCTCTGAGAGATGCTTCTGGGCTTGTGTGGCTCATGGCGCAGTGTACAGCAGCCATGACAAAGGGGTTGGCATGCTTCCATTTTAGGGGCCTGTCCTTGTTCTGTCTGCCTTTGAATGTTATAAACCCTGAGGGTCCCACTTTGTCCTGTCTCTGGGCTCTCTGGCTTGCAATGGAATTTTGTCTACCAGTTGTTCACCTGTTGTACATTATTTGGTACAGTTGTTAAAATGTCTCTCTCTCTCTCTCTCTCTCTCTCTCTCTCTCTCTCTCTCACACACACACACACACACACACACACACACACACCATTCAAAATTTCAGAGTGCATGTGTGTGTGAATGTGTGTGAAAAGAGCCACTTGCAACTTTGAAAGCTGCTACTAAGCCTGGCCTTTGAGTCAGATCTTTCCTTAAGCCTCTATGTTTTGCAGTGCACTGACTGTGGAGACATAGTCTGTAGACCCAATTCCAGCCCTTATTTCCTGATCTTGGCTGGATCTTAGCTGGAACCAAAACTGAGGTTTCATGGTTTGCTGGCACAACCATGTAGAATATAAGAGAAGGATGACACTGACTCCTTAGGTGGTTGTTACCATCTGATGGGATGTAGCAGCCACATTTTTAAGATGAAATATTGGTATTACAGATTTGTATCATCACTGCCTTACTAGATTCGCTTGAGGTCATTTCTGCCATACTTCAGCACACCCTCTTCAGCACAAGGTATAATGGAGATGTGATTTCAGTTATGTCTTGCAGCTCTAACCATTTTTAATTCTAAAAATGCATGGTATTACAGGATTTTGCATAAAGGTCTGTGGATGTTTAAAGATAAAATTTTTAAGTAAATTTTTGTTAAGCATTGAAGAAAGTTTTGAAGTGAAGATTTAAAGTGGAATAAGGGAGATGGGGGACATCAGGCAATGAATGGTACAGGAGTGGGAGTCTGTCCTGTATGGGCAGAAGGGGAGATTGGATGTTTAAGACTGAACTTCGATAGATTGGGACTTTTTATCTTATTTTACCAATAAAATAGTAAGGAAACAGTACAAGTTTTTAATAAGAGAGTAATTCAAATTGGCATTTTAGCACAATTGAAATGGTATGATATAATGATAAACTTAACTGTATAAAGACTGACGAAGAGATAAGCAATACGTGATGAGGTGAAGGCTACTGAAAATATTGAACAATAATTTTTAAAATGAATTTTATGAAAATAAAGTGGGGGAGATAGGTCATTATACCTCCCACCCTGGAACAAATGCCTCTTTTTATTTGTACATGCTTCATTCAGGCTTTGTTAGTAGGGATAGTTATATGAAAATAAATAAAAATCACCACTCAGAGATAAGTAGTGTTAAAAATTTTGTATTTTTTTCAGGTTTTCACAAATGGATTAATAATAAATATATGGTTTTTGTATCTAGCTTCTCTTTATTATCACATTAAATAGGAAGCAGTTTCCAAGCCACTGAATATATACTTAAAAATATTATTTTAATTATACTATAATATCTTATAAATGTACCCAAATGTACTAACACATTACCCTATTACTAAGTAATTTGCTTGCAGTTTTTATGCTACAGTAAGCATATATTTTCATCCCATTCAGTTATTCTTCCAGCATATTTTTGTCCCATTCAGCTATTCTTTCAGCAGGATTATTAGGCACCTATTTTGTGCCAGACACTTTGCCTACAGGTGTGGCCAACCAACAGACACAATTGAGAAAAGATTCAAAGTTAGGAGTCAGTTTCAAGCTTGGGGAATTAAGTGATTAGTGGGATCATTGAAAATAATGGAGATAATGAAAAGGACTAACTGCCAGTCAGTTCAGGGAAAGGAAAAAGAGAGCTCAAGTTACTGGCCTTTCTCTGATAGCTGGCGCCCCAGGTAGAGATGTCCACCCAGTACACAAAACTTACAGCATCACCCAAAGCAGACAGTGTTGAGTCCCAAACCATACTAGTTCTTGACTAAGGAGGAAGCAAAGGGGGAATGCAGCAGAGCACTACCTAAACCTTAGAGATGTTCACAGTTCACTGGGATGGGGTGTAGGTAGAAACCAGACCAGGAGAAAATCAGTGCAGTGACACAAAAAGTCAAGGTGAGAGCAGGCAGCAGAGAGTGAAGGATAAGAATGGAAGAAAAAGATTTACTCCCTTGAGGGAAATAGTAGATACCCTCAGGTCTGTCTAGCTAGGTGGGCAGTTATGAGGCCAGGGCCCTCTGCTTTCTGTGTTCCCTCAGCATGTTCCTCACACTAGCGGTGTTGTATGTTGCACACTGCTCAGTAAATGCTTTTAGTCCAGAAGAAAAGAAGGATTTCTTGCTGAAGAAATGGAAAAGTCAACACAGAAAATACATGTGGGTTTAGTTAGGAAAGTTTAGACTATTTGTGGTTTTCAAAGGAGACTTAAGATTTTTCTTTGTCTCAGAGATGCTGGAGTGAAGATGGAGTGAAGAGGCACTGTGGTAGCCCCTCCACTCCTGGCTCTGCTTTCGTTAAGATTTTGATTGTGAAATAGATCCCACTGCTGAAAGAAAAGTGGAAAACCCCTGGACTAATGATACCTTAAGGTCTTCAAGAGTTCTATGATAAAAGTCCATGCAGGAAAAAAAAATTACAGCAATCCAGTGCAAATGAAGATAATAACGGAAATAAAAATGGAGTGATTCATAATTAAGACATTCGATATTCTGATAAAGAAAGTTCTGTGCTAATAAGCCAATAAAAATTTTAGTAGCAAACTTCAGTAGTATCATTTGTCTTAAACAAAAAACAGGACAGTGAGATATCCCCCTATAGAAGAGCTCATCACATTAATTTGCAGAGAAGCTTCTATTTGCAGATTAGCTGGCTGTTATGTAGAGATTTGAATTAGCTCACGTGGTAAAAAAAAAAAAAAGTTTTTATACCAAAACATTATACATTTACGTTATAGTGTTACAGCCTTTCTATGACAACTTTAAATCATTCATTTTCTCACTAAGGTATTCATTTCTTCACCAAATATTTATTATGTGGTTATTATGGGCTAAATACTCTTCCATGTTCTGGGAGATGGCAGTGCACAAAACAAAGTCCCTACTCTCATGACACCTATAAGTACATAATGGGTCTCATAAGTTTAGCATGGGAGATTCTATGTTACATATGTGTTTTGGGGAGTCTCTCATAGAAGGTGATACTCATGCACTGAGTGAAGGTAGTGAAGGCATAAGACATACTGACACCAGGAATCAGAACATTTAAGTGGAGAGATTAGCAACCAGCGTGTGCTTAATGATAATAATATTCAAATCAGAGTTCGCAAGCCTGGATTTGGTAAATTAAGAATCATCCTTCCTTGACTCTGGTTAATACTCTGGTTACTTTGACCTCCTTTACATAAAGCATTTCCTTATATGAGGAGTTCTTACTTTGGGTGAAGCATTAAAGTCCTTTATCTGTTGCTGCTCAGACATCATATTGAGAAGATCAACAAAGAGTTTGAGTGCACCTGTGTTCATGTTTCAAGTGGGAGTATGCTGCAGCTAGAGATTTGGTTTCCTGATTTAGTTCACCAGAAATGTGGGTGTAGAGAGAGGAAAATGGGAAATGATTCTGTTTGGGAGAGTCAACAATGATTTTAGAGGAGAGAACAGAGGAAGTATATCTGGAGGGCAAAGAAAGCCAGAGAGTGCTTTTTTTGAAAGTCAAAAGTAGAATTTCAAAAAGAAGGTTTATCAACTGCATCATGTCCTGCAGTGAAGTCAGTGGAGGATAGTGCTGAGAAAAGGCTACTGGTTGGTAACTCCGAGGGCGTAGTTCCAGCAGTATTGGGTCGTTAAAGTCAGATTACAGCTGTTTAAAGAATAAGTGGGCAGTAAAACACTGGAACAGAGTGTGGACAATGTCATTGAGAACTGACTGACTGAAGAGGATTGGGTGTTACTTGAAGGATATTTTTAAAGTCAAGGTGTACAAGTTGTGTAATATATATTTATAAAGTAAAGAAGGCTAAGATATTTGTGAGGTGAAACACCAAAGGTATAAGATGGCCTATTTGATGGATGTAGGGATTGCGGTAGGCAAAGGTGGATGGGTGTAGGAGGAGATGGTGCCTTGAAAATGTGGATGAAAAACTTTTCTGAATGATAAAAAAGAAAAAAGGGCAAGAAGGAGAGGAGCATTTAAACAAATATTATAGATTAGAAAAGAGGCATTTGAAGGTGTCATGATCTGCCTGATTCTTAAATGAAGGGAGGGGGCATAATGTTTGCCATGTTGCATAATATCAGGTGGTGTGTAATTGTGATATGACAAGAGAAGGAGGTAGTTGTTGACCACATTTGTTAATCAATTATTGATCCAGCACATTATTATAGAAATAGAAATGCTGTATTTCCAATGTTTGTTATTTGTAATAGCTTACTTTCTTATTAACATAAGATTGCTTTTTAGGCATATCTATCCTATCTGTAAATATTTCCCAATAGTAGTCTTTACTAAAGACTTTTCTGGAAGTAGTGGTTCATGTCCGTGGTCTAACAGTCTTGAAAATGTGTTAACCTAATATAACCTCATTTTGTTTATACATGACTTCATTGTTAATATATGACTATTTACTGGCAGTTGCAGTTATCCCTTGTCATGTAACCACCTCAAAACTCTGGGTTAAATTAAAACAGTCATTTTTTAAAAATTACCTGTCATAGTTTCAGAGACAGGAATTCAGAAGGTGTAGGCCAAGCAGTTCTGGATATAAGGTCTCTCATAAACTTTCAGAAAGATGATGGGTGGGGTGGAAACAGTCAGAAATCGGAGCAGTTGGGGACAGCACAGACATCTCTGTCTTCACAGAGTCGTGAGGCCCAACATGGATTCTCTCTGTGTGGGCTAGTTTGAGCTTCCTCAGGGTATAGTGGTTGGGTTCCAGAGTGGGTGTTCTACGAGGACTGACCGGAAGCTGCACAGTTTCTCGTAGCCTCAGAAGTCATGCAGTGACTCTCTATTCATCAGATCCTCACCTAGAATCGAGGGGAGAGGACATAGACCCCAGTTCTAGATGAGAAGAAAGTCGAGAATGCTGGGGCCATGTTTTAAAAGTCCAAGGCTGAAATCATGTAAGTTTTCATTAGGGCATATCACCAGGTTAAGCTGATGAATATCTTTGTAGGAAAAACAGTCTGGGAAATAATTTTTTCAAGCTTCTAAATCTTTTACCATTTTCCCCATATTCTTTATAACCATTACAACACTGCTTCCCATGATGATTTGAAGTGTGAATTGTCACAGTGTTATTTGGTGGGTCATGAGATCCCTCATTTGCTCACCCTTCTTTTCTTCCTTGTTTGACTAACGAGTTCACAGATGTGTCAGACTGAAAAAGATGGTGAAATACTGCTATAGTGTGATACATCTGAGGCAAGTGAGGAGGTGGTAACACTCCTTAGCATAAAGTAGATTTTTATGAGTCAAATTGTGCCTTAATTTTTTTTTCATTTGCTTCATGTCTTTTATTCCCCAGAATATCACATATGTTGTCTCTTGTGATAGGGAGCATCTGAGATGCTCCCCCAGGGCTCCCCACCTCCTGGTATTTATGCCCTTTATCCCCTCCCCTCAAGTGTGGGCTGGACCTAGAGACTTGCTTCTAATGGATAGACTGGCAAAAGTGGTGTGATATTACTTCTGAGACTAGGTTACAAAAAGATTGTTACTTTCTTCTTGCTTGCCCTCTCTTACTGTCTCCTGGGCTCACTCTGAGGGAACCCAGCTGCCGTGTTGTAAGTTACTCTGTGGAGGGACCCTCATGCCGAGGATCTGAGGTTTCCAATGAAGACGTGAGGCTTGGCAGCAGCTGTGAGTGTGAGCTTGGAAGGAATCCTCCCCCACCAGGCAGGATTCATATAACTATGAATCCAAAGTTATAGGTAACACTTTCATTGCTACCTTGCAAGAGCCCCTGAGTCCCAGCGCCCAGGTTAGGTGCTCCTGGATTCCTGACCAACAGAAACTGAGATAATACATGTTTGTTACTTAAAGCCACTACATTTTGGAGTAACCCCTACCATAGCAATAGGTAACTAGCACATCTACTTTGATCCCATGACCAAGAAAGAGTAGGCGCTATTACTGTTATTTTATAGCTGAGGAGATTATTCAGAGAGTATGTGAACTTGGTTAAGAAGGTATGTTCAGTAAGTACCAGAACCGAGACTAATTCTAAATCTGCTGACCTTTTCACCAAAAGCTCTTTGGTTTTGTAGTTGTTTGGTTGGTCATTTTTGCTCTGATTTGAAACCAGGAGTATGAGTGAGATGACTAGAGAATCATTTTCTGAATACACATTTTTGGGCCCCACTCAAGGCCTGTGAATCTGAACTTGGGATGGGCCCTCTATGTACTCAAACAAGCAAGCAGGCCTTGGTAGATGTAAGAACTCCACTCTAAAAGATACTTGTCATACTTCAAAGTGTTACGTGTGCTTTCAATTTTCTGGCCTGATGTAGCCACCTCAGCTGCAGACATACTATCTAGAATATAGAAATTGTTATTTGGTCAGTCTAAATCCTGTGTTTCTTACAGGGATACTTTTGTTATAACCCTCTAGGGGCACACCCTTATAACAAATATATGGGAAGGTTTCTTTCACATGGTTTTGTGTTAATAATATTAGGCGACTATTATTAGAATTGCATACACAAGCGAATGAAAGTCTATAATCATTACTATAACATCATTATCTGGCCTGATCACTTGATTAACATTCTGGTTCCCTTCCTCATTTAGCAATCTAACTTTTCTTATACCTTAGAAGACTTCACCCGCAAGGATAAATCTGACCAGATTGTTAATTTTATTGTGAAGCATGAGTTCATTTAAAATCTGACCTTGTGTCATCTTCTGCCCAACCCCCTGCAAGAAAAAAAAAAAAGCCTCCTCAAAACATTCAATCCTAAATTGATCTCTTATGTCTCATTATCATATATCTTGAAAGAAAACTATTGCTGTTTGGTTAAAATTTATCATACAGAATAATCTACCCAAGTCATTAGAGCATGTCTGCTAGAGAACAGCTTTATCCTAAATCAGATTAACAGATTATCTGACCTTGGAGCTGAATTTGTCCTTTATCTCACTCATCTCTTTTGAAAATGACAAGCCTATGTTTTCCAGGTGGTATGGAGGCAATGGCATTTTTGTATTCTTCCTAAAATCTCTTTATCTGTGAGTTGAGTTGTACTAGAAAAGTGTTGATAACTCGGTTTTATTTTATTTTTAATTAATTTTTTTTGCATTTCAAACTTATTTATTTTATAAATGGAAGTTTGTACCCCCCAAAGTGTGCTCTGGCAACCACCAGTCTGTTCTTTGTATCTATGAACTTGGTGTTCTGTTTTGTTTTTTTAAAATTCCACATATAGGTAAAATCATATGATATTTGTCTTTCTCTTCTGATTTATTCACTTAGCATAATGCCCTGAAGGTCCATCTATGTTGTCTCAAGTAGCAAGATTTTATTCTTTTTTTTTATGGCTAATTAATTGTGTTATATATATATATATATATATATATATATATATATACACACACACACACACACACACACACACACACACACAACATGTTGTGTATATGTTGTGTATATACATATAATATTACACATATATGATAGAATATCATATATGTGTAATATCATACACAACATGTTGTGTTTATGTTGTATATATACACATATATTATATTATACATATATGATAGAATATCATTTTCTGAAGAACTGTCTATTTTAAATGTACCATTCAATTATTTTTTTTGATATTGTGTCTAATATAAACCTAGGCTTTTAGTTTTGAATAACTCTAGATATTAAAATTGCCAGTGAACTTGAGTTTCTACTTGGGAGTTTATTCTTCTCCAGGACAAGAGCAAATGTCGGTGTCATACTTTGCCTTTCATGTTGGCCAGTCCCTGGTAGAAATGAAGGAATTAGGGACACATCCTCTGCTATCAAACTTCTGAGTCTTTATATCTACAAGAATTTCTCTTCTCTTATTTCTAATGTCTAAATATAACTCATCTTTCTAAATATTAGAAGTGTTTACCCCTCAAGTGAATTTTTCTCTGATTTCTTAATTACAAATTCTCTTTCCTTCTCCTAGACCTCTTGGTTTCTTTACCCAAACCTCTCTGCTGTTTCCTTTTGACCTTATAGTGCCATTATTTTTGCTATTATTCCCCTAATTGAGGTTAGGATTTGGGAGTAGGGATGGGGGAGAAAGGAGTACTTTGTGTGAATCAAGCATTAGTACATAACCTGACACTGCAGAAATAGACTTGCAATAATAGAATTATTACATTTCTTAAACTTCAGTGTGTTCTTTTTTTTTAAATTAAAATTGTTGGGATGACATTGGTTAATAAAATCAAATAAGTTTTGAGTATATGATTCAATAATATGTATATTGCATCGTGTGTTCACCACTCAGTTAAATTTTCTTCCATCTGTGTTCTTTTTAACAATGCATCATCTTTTGGGAGAACTCTGTGGGGCTGACATTAAGAACCACTTTAAAAATTAAAGACAATTTTCATTCTTTAAATTTTTTTGTTTAACAATAGCTATGAGTTCATGTTTTCTTTTAGATTCTTGTTAAATTTAATAGTGTTTGTTCATCTTTTCAAAGATTAAGCTCAATTTTTATAAACAAGAAAAGATGCTATTATATGGAAAATCTCTGTACTTTCCACTCAATTTTGCTGTGAACCCGAAATTGCTCTGTAAAATAAAATAAAATAAAATGCTGGAGATCAAAGCAGAATACCGTCTGCAAAATCCATTCTCCTCTTCTGAATCAATAGTAAGATTTGCCTTTCAGGAACTACGTCTTATTTCTGTCAGTGAGTCAGTATGTGGAAGGGAATAGTCACAAGCAATAAAAATGTTTATTGCCAGGCAATCGAATGGAAGCTGTGCTATGTGGGGCAGGGTCATCAAAGGTAAGTAAGTGTCATGTCCTGACGCCACATGGCTAGCAGCACAGTAACAAAGTCAAGTTGATAGTCATTACTTTGGGAGGAGGACATAGGGTTGGAGGGGCATTGCTGATGATCATTCTTCCTGTGTATTTAAATTGGTATGAATTGGTTAATATGGGGAGCATTCATTCATTTGAACAGATATATCAACATTATTTCAAAAAAAGGTAAGAGGTGCTACACCATATTGTCCATAACACAAACTCAGTGGCTTTAATAGAAATTAGTGAGCCTTTTATCTTGGAGTTTTAAGATAAAAGAGTGGTCTCTACATTAAAACATAAGTATTTTCTGACTTACAAATATTTAATTATTATTTACTAGTAAACGATTCTGCCTCAGCCATCACTTAGCATTTCTTTAATACTAATTTGAAAAAAAAGTAGGCATACCATGAAATGATTTTATTTTCTCTACTGATATATGTGTTTCTTTGTATTCTAGTTTCCAAAGTAATGATTTTATTATTATACTACAAGAAGCAAGCTGTGGTGGGGGGGGGGGGGCATGGGAGGTAGTTGTTTTTAAATAAACCAACTGCTTGCTATTCCTTTGCTCAGAAAGTTAGAAAGCTGAATGCAACACAACAGAATGCTCGTTTTCTCTTGCCTTTTGAGTTACCTTCTGCTAGTAGGCCTGCAGCCCAAGAACTGTCAGATGCTAGGAGTCTAGCCTATAATTTGAATTTAGTGTTCGAAACCCTATATTAAGGTAAGAGGAATTACAAATAAGTCTACCAAAAGCTACTTCCATTTCACTGCTCAGTATTTATTGTCTCTTCTCATGTGATTCTGCCCCTGAACAGCTGTGCTTCATTTTCGCTGATGTGCACACTTACTCCGGATTATTTCCACTGATGTTGGCCAGGCCTGGCAAGCCAAGCTTTATGTTTATAGCACTGGGATAGAATCCAAGAAAATATTAGAAAGATGTGGCTACTCCTGCAGGTACAGGACAAGGTGGGGCGGTTCCCACTGGTAGAAGCAGTTCATCAAGGTGTTCTCCAAGGACGAAGACGAGCCTCGTTTTTTCCTCCCACATATCACAGAATGCTCTTTGATCAATTCTGATGCTTCAGAGCTGCCTGTAACAATATTTAGGACATCTTTTAGAAAGTAGAAAACATAAAAGTAAGAATTTGTTTTAAGAGAGTCTTTCTCAAACCCTTAAAAAAAGAGATATCCTAGGTTAGGTCTTTATATGTAGTGACAATGTCAAAAGAACAGCTTGTAAAGGGAATGACTCATGATGCTTCCATGTGCTTCGGGAAACTCAACATATTAACTAAGAAAGTGAGGCATTTTAAAAATCATGCATTTCTAAAACTTTTATTTATATTTGTTTGGCCTTCACTAGAATAAAGTTTATGGGAGCAAGGTAGTCATATGACAGATCTGTTTTCAGAAATATGTAACCAAATAAAGGGGCAGCAAGAACAAATCAGCAGGCAAATAAATATATTATTTATTTATTTTTTTTATTGTTGCTATTGGTTTTGGGTTTTTAGTCTTAAAATTTTTGAACACTCAGTATTTTAACCTTTACGCTCTTCAGCACCTTTTGGTTAAAAGTGCTTCCTTTTCTTCTAGTTCAATTATTTATGATAAAATTTTATAGACTTTTAAATATTGTGATGGCATAGTATAGTGTCTAGGATGACAGATTAATTACCTTCTTTTTCCCTTAAGGGAACCCAGTAAGAATTTGAAGATTTATCGGTGCTGATAGCTTACCCTGAGGTCTATGTATTCTACCAGAAATACTGAAAAAATGAAAAGCTGGCCTGCTGCTGGCCCTCAGCCACAGCCTTGATAATACCAGCCTGTTGTTTTCAGGGGTAAGATTAAAAAAAAAAAAATCACTCTGTAAAGAAAGAAGAAAGCAACGAAGAGATTTTTATCCTCAGTATGTTATAGATAACCTCCTGGAGAAATGATGTTGTGATAATGCAAACATGAAGGTACCTTCAGTAGTAGCTCAGCTTTTTATTTCCTCCTTTCTTGGAAAAGGCAATACGTTTTTCAAATGTAAATATAAAAAGAGGTTTTCCTTTTATCTTATCACTCTGTACTTTAATCAGAAGATTAATATTTAATTAATTCCACTGAAATCTCAGGGGGGAAATTAGAATATGTTGCAGTAATTTGTGTATTCACCTCCTAGCAGTGTTGGAGGAACAAAGCTGGCTGACCTGATGTTTGGTACTGCCTCCATTAAAATAATCCACACATAAATCTTTTCTGTAACTGTAGCCAGCAGAACTTAAACTCAGTTGTTGTCTCCCAAGCTCTTGGTGTTACACTGTGTTTAAGCCACGTATAAGAGATATAACAACCATCTGTAAATGTAAAAGTATGTCTGGGGTGGCTCCATAGTGTTGTGGTTAGCATGTCTGATTTATACACAGAAGATCCTGGGTTTGTGCCCCAGGTGGAGCCACAGACCATACCCTGGGGGTGACTGGACCTGGAGGTGCCTGGCCCCAGGTGCAGGGAAGCGTGTGAGAAGGGACACCCCGCCTTCAGAGATCCAGTTCTTAAAGGGAAACAGCAATATCCATAGGTCAGGTGGAAGTATGTGGGGCGGGGGCGGGGGCAGGGAAGAATTAAAGTTGCGGGGAAAGAAAAGTATGTCAAGGATTTTTTCAAGATAAGATTTGGAATAAAAGCTCATGATCTCTGGACTATCTGTTGGAAGACCTGACTTTAGTTTTTATTTATAATGGGACATGCTTAAGCATGATTCATTTATTCACCTATATAATGAGGCTAGAGTATCTATAACTTTCAAAAAAACTTTTTAGTAATGTAATTCTGTTTGGAAATAAATCTCACCTATAATCCTTAAACCCTAAATCCCACCTGCTTGAATTCCCCACCACATGCCCCCAACCAACATAGCCCTCTTGTCGCTCTAAGAAATAGTATAACTTCAAGAAACACAGTATGAGAACTATAAATGGAGAGATATATCATGTTCATCAACCAGAAGACTCAATGTTGTGAAGTGTCCAAAACTGATCTCCAGATTTAACCTGTTGAGTGAAAGAAAAGATAAGGCAACAACTATAAGGAAGGTCCTGGCTGAAAATCTAAAATAAAGAACAACCCTGTTATGTATCATATTGGTGAGGATCAATTCAGACTTTTTCTTTTAGCCTGAGAAGAATATGAGCAAGATCAATAAGACAAATCAGGGACTTAAAAATCTGGATTTTGAAGGAAGCTCCCATGTTTCCTTAATGAATCTTAAGTTGATGTCACCTGGTAGTTAGTTGTTGGTAAGTTGGTTGCATTGAAGCCTAAAGGACATAAGAGAAGGTCTGGTACACAGTGTGCCAGACCGACAGTGAGAAATGAATGATGAAATTAAGGAATGGCATTGAGAGATAACTTGAGGTTTAAAGTAGCTACCTTCTTCAATGGATGACTGGGTCCAGTCTGGAGTTAGAAACTGCACTGTAATTTAAATCACAATGATTTAATATAGAGAGTTATTAACTATTTATAAGAGATTTGCTGTTAAGAAAGTATAAAAGAGAATTCTAAAGACTATCCTAAGGCTGGCAGACAGAACTCAAGGAAAGAACAAACTTCGAAAGGTTCTCCTTCCCCAAGTTTGGGGGTTCAGACCTCAGTGGAAAAGGTGTGGTACAGCCACTGGATGACAAAGAAGCTCACTGGGTGCCCTGCACAGAGCTGGTCCATAGCTAGAGAACAGAAGCTGATAGCATGGAATTTCTAACCAAGACCAGCGAGCCCCACCCTGGGGTGCCAGTGGGCCTAGGCTGGCGAGCAGGGCATTGCAAACAGGAAAATCTTTCCTGGTTCTGGCATGCAGGCAGGGGACTCTGAAAGCTAGAAGGTGAGTGCCACTGCGTGGCATGGCTTGTGCACTCTGGGGGTCTGGTGCCACTGAATCAAGCTAAGGTCCTTCCTCCTCCAAGGTCTCTCCAGCACCATCTACTGACAAAGCTTAACATCATACCAGCTAGCAAGGGAGAAATAGTCCAGTATCACAAGTAGACAATGGAAGGTACATTTGGAGCTGAGTGGCATAACATTGATAAAGGAAATATTTCTGAACTTCTGCCCTGGGTACTCATTGACAATTTCAGGGACTTTATTTCCTTTTAAGGCACACATGAATACGTATTTTATTATTAAATGGTAGTTGTATTACTAAATAAAGGAGAAAAGCATCTTACACATTGTGCATCAAAGGAAGAGCCAGATTATGACTCCAGTCCCATTAGAACTTGTGGTCAGGGAGCCTAGGCAGTTTAAAACTGCCATATTTGGATAAAATAATACATTTGGCAGAATTTTGAAGTTTACAATTTCACATTCCAGGGTGTGGCCACTGTACCATTTTGACACAGAATTAGCATCTATAATTAATGTTATGTAAAACGAAGGCCATGAGGCAGAGCCCTAGGAGACGGTTCCTTGTGAGGCAAATAGTATTTTTAGGACCAAACCGGATTTTTCTTTTAGGGTCCACATGGAGCTAAACAGATGGTGATGTGGGTGGTTGTGGTTTAAGATCTGAAGCAGTTCGTAAAGACACCCAATCTTGTCCTCGTCCCGCCCTACAGACGGTGATGGCTACAGGCTGGTTCAGGCGACTCTGCTGCAAGGTGGTATCAGGCATCCCTGTAGGCGGACACTTGCTGGATCCTGCAGGCTGGCAGCGCCCTAGACTGGTTTGCAGGGCAGCTGGGAACTCAGACTTCTGGCACTGTTCGGAATTAGCATAACCATGCCTATTTTAATCTGAAAGGGAACTTGGAAATTTTTTTCACCACAGCTCTCTTTAGTTCTTAAAGGTGTATAACTTAATGTTGAAACTCTTCTTCCCCATAGATTCCCTCTTTATTTAATATACCATTCTATCTGCTCTCTTGGCTGCATTTATCCATAAATAGGAAGGAGAGAGAAAGTCACTTAACGTGCTCATTTTTTTCCTCCAGAAAATTATTATGCATACTCCTTTATAAACACCTGTATCACCAAATTTATTTCCTTAATTTAATTATATCCATTTTTCTTACCTTTTGTTCTCTGTATCAATATCCTGTTCTATTTGTTTTAAATGTATTTGATCTTGTTGTCTTTTTTGATTTATTAAATTAAAAGGCACTCCAAATTCTACGCTGCTATAGAAGTATATAAATGTAAAAGTTAAAATTCTCTCCAGCCTGTGCAGTCATTCAGATAAATAGTACACATTTGTGAGTGATGTGCTTTACCAAAAAATGTTACAAACATCATTTTCAACTCGCCCTGTTTTGTTTTAACCGCTGCATATTAATCCACTCTACGGCTGTGTTGTTCCAAGTTTTGTCCTATCGTGGAAGGGAGAGCCTGCTGTGGTAGCATCCTGGTTTACACCCACGGCGTTATGCCTCATACATTATTTCTGCAGAAATGATTCCTACAAGAAGACTGTTGGATACACTTTTTTGAACATGTTTATAGATTTTGGTAAACCATCCTCCAAAAATGTTGGCTCAGTTGATTCTTCTGTTAGCAACAATGCAACTGTGATGCCAGCATCACTGATTCCCACCTGGAAGCTGCCCTTTCTCTTGCCTGGACTGGTTGGCACTTGAGCCAACCTCAGTGTTCAGCCCATGATCTGCTTTCCTGAGATAGAATTGTAGCGGAGGGAAAATAGTTTTCCCTCTACCCTTCTGATTTCTTGACTGAGACCCTTGTAATGAAAGACAGATTAACAAGAGAAAAACAAAAGTTCATTAACATGTATACCTCATGAATACGTGGGAGACACCCAGGGGAAAATGAGTAACTTTCCCAAGATAGCTTAGAATTCCGACTTGAATACCTTCTTAATTAGGAAAGGAGAGAGGAAAGGTAGGCCTCTTGGAAGAGAGTAAATGATTTGGGGGAAAGATGAATGGACCCTTAGAGGAACAGGTGAGAGGTATGATAGTTTGACAGAGTTGAGTGTGGGGTCAACTTCTAGTCTTCCCTCTTTGGTCAGAGTCAATTTTCCCCGGTTGATAGAACTTCCTTCCACAGAGTGGGATGAATGACAGTTGATCTCGTTTTGGTGAGTCTATCTTTAGGCAGATAAAGTCAATTCAGAGAAAACTTCTCCCTGATTTTGCTGTTTTTCAAGTACCGAGAGCCCAAAATAATCAAATACCAAAGTGGCATAGGTGAGGGTGACATGTTGTGCTACTCTTGAGAATAAACCCAGCATAGACTTGTTTCTTATCTTAAATGATTTGCCACGGTAGCGTTATTCCCTTGAGACTATATTCAGACCAGATCTTCGTGGGAGCTATCATTTTGGTGGGTCATACCACCAAATTAATCAGGATCAGTTTTCTTCATCCTGTGGAATGGGAGGTAAAGTTATGATAGTTTTTTTTTTTCCTAAACTGTATACATTTCCAGACAGAATACTGCTAGACACATTTATAAAATGTATAACAATCAGATAACTGTTACCAGTAATTGGCAGTCAAACAAATCCGCCACAGTTACAGCCACCCACCACAGAAGCAAAATAAATTTGTTATTTTTCCTTTTTTCACAGATGAATAGAGGCCTCAGATTCATTTCAGCTGGGGAGAACGAAAAAGCCTTTAAGCTAGCAGCTGTCAATAAACTTTTTTTTTGTCCTCATAAAGACAATATAACATCAAAAGCAGTGAAAACAGTAGGGAGGGAAAAAACTCTTAACAGCTACTTTATTTTCATTTCCTAATTTTTGTCCATCAGTCAATACTTTTATGTGGTTAAAATTCTTTTATGTATATAATTTTGCATTCTGTTTTTCCACTTTAAACATGACATTTATTAGATATTTTAAGTAATTGCTGCAGGCTTTGTGGTCGTTGTATGCTGGTAAAGATGGTAGTAGCCTCCCCAGAAAAGACTGTGCCAATTTAAGTGTCCAATTACTGGACTAGAGCTGCACTTTCTGGGCACACCAGAGGTTTACAGAGAAATTGGGAACACAAGCCAGGGTAGGGAAAAAGCCAGAAAACAGGGATGGTGGCGACAGCAATTTATTGCAGTAATTCCACTCAGGATTTTGCTGTGTGGCACATGACAAAGCTCTGCTTACACAAGGAGAAGCCAGCTAGCAGCCTGAAATTGTGAATTTAGAGTGGCTGGAGGGATAATCTGAGTAATCAAGGGTAAGAGAAAGGCAGGTGAGGAAAAATAAACAAACAGCTACTAAACAAGCACCACAGCTTTTGATTCAAAAAGGCCAAAATGTAACCTCAAATTTTGACTACATTTGAGGTCATTCTTTGAAGTTTCTCGTGTATTGTTAGTTGTTAATTTTTCTCCTTCCTTCCTTCCTTCCTTCTTTCCTTGTATTTTCATTTTTATCTTCTGATGCCTAATTGGCAGTAATTTTTTTTCTAAAAAATTTAAAATCATAATCTCAAAGGGACTAGAGCATATCAAAGTGACTAAAGGAGAATTTATGATTTGAAAAAGCATGTTGTTACCTTTTCCTTGTTCTCATCAGAATACTTAATTACTTCTGAAATTTTAAATAACATTTATAGAAGGATGAGTATTTTATATTAATAAGAAGATATTGACTTAATTAAAGTTGTAGAAACAGAACAGTAGAACAAGTGTTTGTACTTGCTAATTTTTTATATTTTAAAGATGACTGTGTCTTTTAAACATACAATGTTTAAAGTGCACTGAGATCAACAAATGTAGTCCACATTCTTGGTGAAAGATGGAAAGCCCAGAATTTTTTTTTTTTTTTTTTTGCATTTAACCTGGCTCTTAACAAAGATCATACACATCATTTGTCTTAATTAGGTTCCCCTAAAAGCAAAGTCTAAGACAAGGGCTTAGATACAGATGGTTTAATTGGGAGATGGCCTAGGAAATAGGAGGGATGGAACAGGAAGAGTGAAAGAGGACAGAAGAAAGGAAAACAAAATAGAGATGTGTTAGTAAAATTACCATATGATCTCATTTATATGTGGAATCTAAAGAGCAACATAAATGAACTAACGAAACAGAAACCGACTCATAGATACAGAGAACCAAATGATGGTTGCCAGATGGGAAGGTGTTGTGGGGCTGGGTGAAAAAAGTGAAAGGGGTTGAGAAGTACAAATTGGTAGTTATGAAATAGTCATGGGGATGTAAAGTACAGCATAGAGAATACAGTCAATGACATTGTAATAACTATGTATAGTGCCAGGTATGTACTAAGCTAACTGGGGGATAGTTTCATAAATTATATAAATGTCTAATCACTATGCTGTCTACCTGAAACTAATATAAAATAATATTGAACGTCAGCCATAATTGAAAAAAATAAAGATTACTGTGGACAAAATCAAAGTGTACAATATAAGTTTTGCCATGAAACCATCTATCTCCACAATCAAGATAGCGAACGTATCCCTCATCCCTGAAAGTTCCTTCATACTTCCTTGTAATTCCTCGAGCTTTTCCCTCTTTTTCTCCTCCGTCTCCAGGCAACTACTGATTTGCTTTCTCTCAGTATAGATTAGTTTGCATTTCTTAAATTTTGTATACATGAAAATATAGAGTATGTTCTTTTTTTCTTTTGGGGGGCAGGGCTGTGGTGTTTTTCAGTGAGCATAACTAGATTCATCTATGTTATTGTTAGTGTCAGTAGTTCATTGTGTTTTATTGCTGAATGGTATTGTGTGGATATACCACAATCTGATTATCCATTCACTTGTTAAGATTTTGGCTTGGTATCTAATTTCATTGTTTCCATTTATTACAGATAAAGCTGCTGTGAATAAATCTTTATATGGACAATGTTTCCTTTTCTCTTGGGTAAATATCTAGGATTGGAAAGTCTGAATCATATGATGGGTGTATGTTTAAAAAAAAAATGCCAATCTGTTTTCCAAAGTTATACCATAATATTATAGCAGGCCCCAACCTTTTTGGTACCAAGTACTGGTGCTCCTATGAGAGTCTAATGCCTGTCTGATCTGAGGTGGAGCTGATGCTAGCGCAGGAGAGTGGCCACAAATACAGACAAAGCTATGGTTGCTCACCTGCCGCTTATCTCCAGCTGTGCATCTTGGTTCCTAACGGCCATGGACCAAAACCAGAGGTTGGGGATCCCTGCCATATAACATTGTCAATAGCAGTGTATAAGAGTTCCAGCTCCACATCTTTAATCTTTATTTTAATAGATATATACTGATATAGTGGTTTAATTGTATTTCTCTAATTGACTAATAATACTGAACATCTTTTCATGTACTTATTTGACATCCATATGTCTTCTTTGGTGAAGTGTCTGTTCCAATCTTTCGCTTACTTTTTACTGTTATTTTTTAATGATCATTGAGTTTTGAGAGCTTTTAAAATATATTTTGGATAGAGAACTTTATCAGATATATGATTTCAAATATTTTCTCTTATTATTTGACTTATCTTTTCATTCTCTTAACAATTGTTTCAGAACCATTTGTGGAAAAGAAAAAGCCAAAGGAAAAGACTATTTTTCTCCACTGAGTTACCTTTGCAGTTTTATTGAAAATCAGTTGATCACATATGTGTAATTATTACTAGACTATTCCATTTGATGCCAGTACCACACTATCTTGATGACTAACTTCATAAGTCTTGAAGTCAGGTTTTCTAAGTTCTTCAACCGTGATGTTTTAATTTTTTTTCATAGTTTATTGGCTGGGCTAGATCCTCTGTGTTTCCATATGAGTTTTCATATCTGCTTGTTGGTTTTTACCAAAAGCTTGCTGAGTGTTTGAATGGGATTATATTGAATTTGTAGACCAGTTTGGAGGTAATTGGCATTTTTAGTAATCTTGAGTTGTCTACTCTATAAACATAGTACATTTCTACCTTTACTTAGACCTTTAATTTCTGTCAACAATATTTCATAGTTGGAAATGTACAAGTCTTTCACATGTTTTGACAGATTTATAACTATTTAATATTTGTATGCTATTGTAAATGTGCTTTTATTTAAAATTCCCACTCTTCATTACTATCAATCTTGTTTCTTGCAATATTGTTAAAATCAGCTTATTCTGGTTGCTTTTTTGTAGATTCCATAGATTTTCTATGTAAACAATCATCTTATCTTTGAATAGCTTTTCTTCTTCCTTTCCAAATGTACTTTTTAAAAAATTAATTTATTTTTATGGTGATATTGGATAATGAAATTCAGTAAGTTTCAGGTATACAATTTAACAGTAAGGAGTATATGTTTTGCATTGTGTATTCACCTCCATGTACTTTTTAAATTTCTTTTTCTTGATCTGTTGTGCTGGCTAGAACCTGAGTAGTAGTGGTAAGAGTGCACATCTTTGTCTTGTTCTTGATCTTTGGAGAAAGAATGCAGTCTTTGACTATTAAAAATGATTGTAGCTTTAGGCTTTTCGCAGATGTCCTTTATCAGGTTGAGGAGGTTTTCTTTCTATTCTATTTCATTGAGAGTTTTTATTAGGAATGGATGTTGAATCTTGTCAAATGTGTTCTTTCATCTTTTGAGATGATCATATCATCTTGCATCATCTTATACAAAAAAATACGCTGTTATCTGTGTTCCTTGGCATAAACTGTCTTTTTCTCTGATTGCTTTTGAAATATGCTCTTCATCACTAGTTTTAAATAATTTGATTATTATGTGTGTTTTTTTTGCTATACTTTTATGCTTAGGGTTCATTAAACTTCTTGTACATCAGTTTATAATTTTCATCAAATTAGGAAAAATTTTGGTATTACTTTTAAATATACTTTATTCTACCTCCCCCTCTCATTCTTCTTTAGGAATTACAGTTACATGTCTGTTTGGCCACTTGATGCACTGCTTGTTAAATGACTCACTGATACTCTTGACTTTTCTTCTGTCTTTTCTCCCTTATGTTTCAGTTTGGAGCATTTCTGTTGTTATGTCTTCAAGTTTATTCACCTTCTCTTCTTCAATGTCTAATAAGTCATTCATTTCATCCTTTGTATTATTTTTTATCTCGCATATTGTAGGTTTTATCTGTAGGTATTTGTTTTTTATCTCTTCCATTTTTTTCCTTTTCTGCAAAATCTGCTATTTGTCATTTCTGGGTCAGTTTGCTTTTTTGATTGGTTTTTCTCCTCATTAAAAACTATATATTTCCATATATATATACCTGGTAATTATTTTGTTCAATGCCATGCATTGTGATTTTTTTTTCTTTCTCAGTTCTATATATTTTTGTGTTCCAAAAAAAAAATTTTGCATCTTGTTTTGTGACATGGTCAAGTTATCTCGAAACAGGTCTAACTTTTAGTCTTTGATAGGCAACACCCAAACTGTGGGTTTTACTTACTACTGAAGTAAGATCTTTCTTAGTACTCTAAACAAGGTTTTGTGAGTTAAGAGGTTTTCCACTCTGACTATTGGGAATATGTACAATTATCAGCCTTGTGTGAGTCCTGTGCACTGTTTCCTCTGTGAGTGTTTTTTTCCCTAGCATTGGGTAGTTTCTTTAACTTTATTTACTAATGAGTACGTAGCTGAATCATCAGTTAAGATCTTCAGAGTGTTACCTCAATACTGATTTCTTCTCTCTGATGGTCTACTCTGCAAATTCTAGCGGTCTTAGTTTCCCTGGATTTTCAGCTGTGTATCTCCAACTAAATGAAGGTTACTAAGCTCTCTTTGGTTTTCCCCTCTCTGTGTTGTGACCTAGGAATTTTCTTCAGGCAGTAAAATAGAGCAGTCATAGAGCTCACCTTGTTTGTTTCCTGTCCTTCATTGCCTGATATTGAAATACTTGAGAGCCATTATTTTGTATATTTTCTCTGATTTTTTAGTTGTTTCAGGCAGGGGGGTACACTCAGTCCCTATTACTTGATCTTTGCTGGAAGTTGTGATTGTTGCCTCGTGCTCCATAGCATTTAGCACACTGCTAAGTACTTAGTAAATGTCCTCAGTGACTGTAAAGAGTCACTTACATAGATCCAACCTACAGATAACTGGGTGGTATGTTACTGAAAGAAAAATACATAACTTGTTGAGAGGATGTGACAGTATATAAGAAATGTCAGACAACAGAGCATTTCTGAGCAGGGCTTTTCTGGGTTTTCCTGGATTACTCCATACCCTGGCTAGTTACCCAGGGTACCAGTGCATCTGAATTTTACCTTCTTCCGGCACAGCAAAATAATCGAATTAACATGAGCATGAGGTAATTCATTACCTAACGTGATTGATCCAGGCCAACAGGAGAGACATTAAGTTATCACAACCCCAGGTGGACATAGACACATGCTCTGGTTTACATAGTAAACAGATTCCCTTCTTCCTTTGTTCCCTTCCTTTTTCTCTTCCCAGGTTCCTGCCCCGGAACCTTTCTCAGGGAGGGCTTCTGATTTGTTCTTCACTGAGGGACAGTTGCCCCCATGTCAGCTACTGTTAAAATAATCTATTTTTCACCATCTTCCTACTTTAAGTTCTACTTTCTGGCAATAGAATGTTCTTTGTGTAGATCCACTCACTTCTACAAATTATTATAATTTTGTAACTTATTTTTTCAGCTAAAGCCTCTCAAAATTTTATAAGCTCAGAAACTTAGGATTTAAAGAAAGACATCATCAAAGGAAACTGCCAGGTTATTTTCCACATGGGGCCTTTTTTTTTCTTTTTCTTTTTTTAAATGTCACTCTAACATTGAGAATATTTGAGCTTCTGTTATTTATAAATAACCCCAATCTGGTTGAAACCTAGGCTCCTAGACTATTAATTCACCAGTGTTTTTAAAGAAAGATCTTTCTATAAACTGTACGGTCTCATTATCCTAGTGTTTTTCTATTTTTGCTGCTTCTCCTTGATTTACCTTGAGGTAAGAAAAAGCATTTCTGAGTTAGGAGAATACTTAGTGTCTGACTATAATAATCACAAACTTTATATAATGGGATTAATTTGAGGTAACATGTAATTAAGACTCAGTCTATAGAGGTTTAGCTCTACACAGGAGAGAATGGTAGAGAGTGTTTCCAGCCTTGCATGAGTCTGTGTGACTAGCGAAATAGCAATTCAAAATTAGAAAATTGGACTGGAAAGTAGGTGACCTAATTTTATTTTCTTTTATAGTTACAGATGTGCTGAGAGTATCTCACAGAAACTCTTCTGGTGGTTAAGCTGAAGACATTTTTGTTACTTGTCAAGATATTAGAACCTTAAAACATCAGACTAAATGACATGTCTTTCTGCTGGTTCCGTAACCAAACTTCACCTTTAGTTTATTATTATCCAACACTGGCTTTGAAGTCACACATTAAGTAAACCAAGTTTTAATACTTAAAATTCTGGTATCAGGGAAATTGGGGGTTGGGAAAGAAGGGAATATAATTTAATTGCAAAACTTCCTTTTGCTTACCTTAAGAGATCCACTATTTATTTCCCCTTGCCTCCTCAAATTAGTTTATTTTGGGGTTTTCTGTTTTATAACTCAAAACTTTATTATAGACAGGGGAAAACTGAAACACAAAAGTAATGCAGAACAGAAATAGTGATTACTTTGTGAATTTCTCATTCTTTTCTTGGAGTCAAAACATTAGATAATGTTTAGTATGATGGTTTATTCAATACCAACTCTACAGTATTAAATAAACCATAACATATAATGATGATTTTTTTCCTGATCTTTATTAGAAGCCCATCTATTGTAACTAGCTAAATGTGAGGTAGCAATAGTACTAATCCAGCATTGGGATTTTGTGTGCATTAAACACACTGATATTTTAAACAAACTTATCATAGGTTAATTGTCATTAAACCAAGTTAGCTGCCAGTAAAGCTTAGTTGTTATTGTTATTAATAGAGTCTTGTTTGATTTAAGATATAAGTATTAAGTTCTACTATGATGTATGCTGCAGAATGTGTGAGGGGACAGTCTGTCTCAGTTTGCAGTGACTGCCTAGCTGTATGGACCAACCATTTATAAAGATTCACTGTTGCCCAGGGCAACTGTAAATGCCCCTTTCAGCTCTCAAAGTCTTTGATTTGTTTCTTATTCATATTAAAACACATAATTCTTGAAACTGAGTTTTAAAGTCTATTCACTCTCACTAATATTTATTAACATACTTAGTATATTTCTCTTCTAGCATGCTGTCTTCATCTAACAGTACTGTGTAATGTGTCATTTGATTTTGCCTTAGTCTACTGTGCCTTTGCTTGCTGTCTTTCTACATTAGCTGAGGTCCAGACACCATAATCTATTCTTATCTGACTCAAACTCATATGCCCATTTTCCCTTTTTATCAAATCTGGTCAGTGTCCTTATGGAATCCTCTTGTTTACCAACCTCATTTCTATTTTTCTTTCTCTTCTCAGGCCACTACCCCTTCCTTGGGCACTCCCCGTTTTCTTTGTTTTCTTGGCCACTATGGTGCATGCAGCCTCAGGAACTCTTTCCTTACTAATTCCTCTTTACTTGTGATTCGGATCACACAGGTTATGCTTATCCTACATGCCATCTGTACCCAGCTTTGCTCACAACTGCAGATTCATACACAGCATTCCTCTTCCTAATAGACAGCTTTTTTTTCAGTCTGTATTGTTCATACTCTACTTCACAGAATATAGGTAAGACTCAGTTCTGTGTTTATATATATATTTTTAAAAGTATATGAACATCCCACAAAACATTTGTTTGCTTTTACAAGAAGTATCTTTAAAATGGCAATTGGTGACATATATTAGTAGATTACTATATTTTAATTATATTTTGGGGAATTGATTGTGGTTGACATGTATGTCTCATGTCAGAATGTATGTAGCATGTCAGAATTTCTCCCCCTTAAAGTAATGGGAACTAGGCTCTCAGTTAGCATTTAATGTAGAACCTTTGACTTTTCAGAAATGAATGACTGACCTAAAGTGAACAGTGCCTATTCTAACAATGACTAAATAGATAGTTCCCTTTTACTGTTGTACTGGAGGGTGCTGTGGAGTGACAAAGAGCTGCCTATGAGAAAAAGCAGCCCTTCAGCCAATCTCCAACTGCAGAACCATCTGCCTTCAAGTTAGAGTTTCTGCCCTTGTGAATTTTTATTTGAGAATATTTGAAATCTAACATGTTTTTTTCTGCTGGCAAGACCATAATACTCTAACATGTTACTACCAGTCACCCTTTACACATGCCTCTCGTTTTATTGTGATTTATGGCAGCCATTTGAGCCTCAAGGACTGAATTCTGTGTATCTCTCAATTTTAAGGAAGACTATTCCAAAATACTGTCAAGGACTGATAAAAATTCATAAAGCCATTATCAAAGGTGATACAGTCCACTAGATGGATGTTTGCATTTATTGATTCCTATTCTTTATTGATTTACTCTAATTGTTTGATGCATGCCTCATGGCTCCACCTGGATTGTTAGCCTCTGTGGAAATGGGAGTTGTATGTTTTTGCTACTCCTCCATAGCCCACCTAACTTGTGTCCAATCATCAGCTATTTGGTCAGTACTTCCCGAGAGATTTGCAGTCCAGGTGATAAGCAGAATCAGGGTGCATTTGAAACCTGAATGCATGTTGTTTATCTCAGGCATTGCTGTGGTAAATCTAACGCTACTATATACTAGGTGCCTTCTATATTCATCATTTATGGCAAGTTTTAAGGTTTTGGAGACCAGATTCTATAGGAGAAGTGTGTATGTATGCATGTGACTTTTTATTCATCTATCAAACTTTCAAACAAAACTAAACAAAGCATCATCTATAGTAACTTTATAAGAATGTAGTAAGTGCCTGTAGAGGCACAGAAAGTGACCTAGAAGGGGTCTTTGTTAAAGCCTTCCACAAACGTCAATATGCCTATTTATTGTTCCTGTTAAGAGAAAGAGGAAAAGGAAATAAGAAACAAAGTCCTTATATCAAGGAAGAAGACAGTCTAAATCCCTGTGGGACTCTTGTTTGTCTGTTCTTGGGTTCCTATTGATATTCCCTTTCTTCACTTTACCTGCTGGGACCCATTTGTAATGGGCAAAATGGTTTAAGGACACAGGTCTATTTTCTCTAAAGTTAATATTTCTTAGTGAGATACATTCCACTTTTCAAAAGAGATTGACCCAAGACTTTGTTCCCCACTGTTTTCTCCAATATGGAAAGATTTAAAAGATATGTAAAAGAAAAAAAGGCAAAGTACAAAATAGGTCTAAGTGCCCATTAGTGGAAGGAAGAGAGAATTCTGCTGAACAGATGGATATGACATGATGTATAGGAGAGCACAAGCTATCTCCAGATGGAGGTTTCCTGCAGAGTTCAGGACTGGGCCTCTGTTCACAGACTCACTTTTTATTGACTACTCATATATACTGTTAATTATTATTATTATTATTTTGCAACTTGCATACAGTATTTTCACAATAAATTTTTAAAGATGAAATTAAAAGTTTTTATGAGAACACATTTTTATAGCTTTATTTAAATATGATAGACAGTTGCTTGTATTTACATCATACAGTTCAATGAGTTTTTTTTAATTATAGTTGGTATTCAGTAATATATATTAGTTTAAATTGTACAGCATAGTGATTTAGAGATTTATATAATTTACAAAGGATCACCCCAATAAACTTTGTACTCTTTTGCCCCTTACATATTTATTACAATATTGTTTACTATATTCTTGAATCTATACTTTGTATCTCCATGACTGTTTTATACTTTTTTCACTGATGCCCTCAACTCCCCTCCCATCTAGTAACCCTCAAAATATTCTCTGTATCTATGAGTTTGTTTCCATTTTGATTCCATGCTATTGTTTATTTTGTTCTTTAGATTCCACTTGTATGTGAAATCATATGGCATTTGTCTTTCTCTGTCTGACACTTAACTCATTCAGCACAGTACCCACTAGGTCCATCATGTACTATCTTTATCTGTCGTCTTCCTTTTATCTGTGTGTGTCTTTTCATCTGAAGTGAGTCTCTTATAGTCATCATATGTAAGGGTCTTGTTTTCTTATCCATTCAGCCACCCTTTCTATCGATTAAAGCACTTAATTCTTTTTCATTTAAAGTACTTGTTAATAGATATTTTGTTATTGCCTTTCTTTATTCATATTTTTGCTACATATTTTTTTTCTTCTTAAAAAGAAACATTTTCTGTAATACTGGCATGAGGGTGAAGGACTCCTTTAGCATTTTCTTGGAATTTCTTTATCTGTCCTTCAACTCTAAATGATAACTTTGCTGGATAAAGTAACCTTAGTTATAGATCCTGGGTTTTCATCACTTTGAATATTTGTGCCAAGCCCTCCTGTCCTTCAAAGTTTCTTTTGAGAAATTGACTGCCTAATCTATGGGTGCCCTCTTCTAGGTAACTAACTACTTTTCTCTTGCTGCTTTTAAGATTCTCTCTTTGTATTTAAACTTTGGCATTTTAATTATGATGTGTCTTGGTGTGGGCCTCTTTGGGTTCATCTTGTTTGGGACTCTCTGAGCTTCCTTAGATTGTATGTCTACTTCCTTCACCAGGTTAAGGAAGTTTTCCTCATTATTTCTTCAATAGGTTTTCAACTTCTTGCTCTCTCTCTTCTTCTCTGGTACCCCTATGATGTGAGTATTGTTATGTTCAGTGTTGTCCCATAGGCTTCTTAAATTATCTTCACATTTTTGGATTCTTTTTTCTTATTGCTGTTCTGACTGGATGCCCTCCACCACCACATCCCCTATATCGGTAATTTCGAACTTCCTCTTCATTCCACGCTGTTGATTCTGTCTAATATACTATTTATCACAGATAATATATTCTTCATTTCTGACTGCTTCTCTTTTATAATTTCCATCTCCATTTTTATGTTTTTATCTCTTTGTTAAAGGTCTCACTGAGTTCATCTACTCTTCCACTAAGTTCATTGAACATCCTTATAACCAATGTTTAGAAGCTGATACCTGTGCTGTGCTTATAGTTGTTTCCAGAGGTCACACCAGAAATTGAGGCCAGGTGCCACCAGCGCAGGGCTTGGAGCTGCTCAGGACAGGGCACAGAGCACTCTGAGGACACCACTGGGTGTGGCTTGGATGGGGCTACAAGTGGGAGGGGCGGAGTTTCAGGGAGTCCTCTGGGTGAATGACCTCTGTTATCCAATTTGATGACGTCTCAGCTATGGCAGTGCCTGTGTCCCCACACTGGGAGGGGAGAGGGCACAACAGAGGAATAAGGGATACTGCAGCACTTCTGCCTGGGAGAAAGCCCCAGCCCGGAAGCCTGTCAATTCAGCATCACCCCGTATGTCCCTGCCCCCACCCCAGCAACCCAACGGTGCTGGAGCTCAGAGCGAGCAAGTCCGCCATCGCAAACGTTCAGTCATAGTTGTGGCCCCTTTAAGAGGAATGCCACAGCCTCTGTCTCACTCAGCCGCGGAGCCAAGTAACTCACATCTCTGCCCCCTTCTACCATTGCAGAGTGATTTCTTATTTCTCACCCTAGTTGTAGTGCCTCTGTTCCTCCAGACCCCAGGTGACTCTGCTTGCTGTCTGCTCTGTGGTTTCATCACATCCCTGGTGTGGTCACAAGAGATGTACAAAGCCTCTACACTCTGTGCCATCTTGCCCCTCGAGGAGAACATTTTTAAAACGACATCTCCTGATCAGCTTTCATATAAACTTTCAGCTCAGGAGTAGGCTGAATGCTTGGTGATGCTCACTTAAATGCTGGACTTTTGGTCTGTGTATTGCTATTATTGATTACTTCAGCTGCCTGACAAAATGTTTGTACTGACATAAGCAGGACAATGGGCATTGCTTTATGGTGGATAAGTGTCAGAGCTTCTGGAAGGATTCTGTATTTAAAGAGCTCTGTTAGAAGGGACCAACATTCCTGTAGTCCATTATTATTTGTGTTATATGAGTAGGCAAATCTGTGCACAGAGATAACAAAGCATTTTAAATTGTAGGGCCACCAGGATGAAAAAGCCAGCCAGCCTTCCAGATTATTTTCATAACTAAAGAATGGTGCTGCTAACCAGCTTCATCCAATTTCAGGGCATGGATGAAACCAAGTTATATTGGCTTTGCATCTGCCAGCATTTGTTCTGGAGAACAGTAGACAAATGTGGTGGTGCCTCCTGAACAGAGGCATAGGGACAGTGGTATTTCTGAGTGAATTTATGACATAGTTCATGTCATTACTGATGAGTAGATACAAACTGGCTTAAAAATCCTGAGTACAGAAGAAGCAAGAAGAGAAAGGAAAGGAAATCATCTTTATTTAGAAACTGGAGGAACATTGTCATGTTGCAGAAAGAATCTAGGCTTTGGGATCAGAGCTCTCTGTTCTTTTCCCTCATCCTCTGTTTACTAGCTGATTGTCTTCATACAACACACTTCACTTTCTGAACACAAAAGTACCTTACCTGTTATTGTGATGATTGAAGATAAAGTAGAGAAGAGTTTTTAGCCAAGAGAGCCTGGCATACAGAAGTCCACAGTAAGAATATCTTTGCTGTTCTTATTGGTAGAGATATAGCAGCCTCTGTGCTAAGTTTGCTTCTACTTGCAAGGTCAACATCAGCCCTGCGGGCTGTCTCAGCTCTGTGAATGGACAACTCCATCCAACTAGTAGCTTCATGGGACTTCTTTCACATCTGTAGTATTAAGCTTTGATGCGCTTTCTATGCTCTTTCTCAAGGAAAATTACACCAAATAGGCCTACCTTTGATCTATTTTCAATTTTGACTGAATTATGGACAATAATACTATATTTTAAAGTACAGCCAGAGACTCCAGGCTACAAAAAAATCAAATCCCTTTTAGTCTTCTCAGATCTTGAAAGTAGATGATTAACCATTGTCAGCTCTACATTGACTTAGCTATTGAACTCCTGGCTCCAGTTAACACCTCTATTCTCTCTTTAATCCTGTATAGTTTTTTTTTTTTCTTGTAAGAACTTAATTTCAGAAGAGCATTTATGTATTCATTTTGTCATTTTAGCAGAATTATGTTCTTTGGTATGTTCTATCCTGAAAGTGGCTTTTAATATAATGGTTACAAAGCATCCTATAGACAACGAAAGGACTATTAAAGCATTAATTTTATTTTTTTTTACTGCATAGGGCTTTCTTTCTCAGAATGCCCATGCTGTGAAATTCTGTATTAGTAAGATCACAGGTGGACTTGAAGTACAAAGAATTCTTTCTATTCCTTGGTAATGCTGTGTAACAAACCACTTCAAAATTCAGTGGCTTAAAACAATTATTTATTCTTATTCAATGCTCCCAGGTTAGTTGGTGTTGGTTGATCCAAACTCTGTTCATCAACTACAGGTTAAGTCCAAGTTTGCTCCATGTATTTTCTTCCTCCTTAGAACAGTGGGCTAATCAGGGCAGGTTTTTCTCTGGCGATGGCAGAAGGGCAAGAAGGGTGAATAGAAACATATGCTACCTTCGAAGTCCTAAGTTTGTAATTTCTCTTTTATTTTCAACCCCATTCCATTGTCCAAGCTAGTCAAAGTGCCATAGAGGAACTGAACTGCACAGTCATATGGCCAAGGGATGAGGAATCAAGATTAATAATACAACCAGTTACATCTGGCTTTGCCACTAACCATCCAGGGACTCTAAGCAAGTCTCCAAACCTCAGCTTCTCAATGATTGCATCCATTCATTTGTGGCATTCAACAAATAATTCCACCATCTGCTCAATGTCAGGCATTGCTCTAGGTGATGGGAATTACAACAGTGAATAAATTGGTGAGAATCCTTGCCCACATAGATCTTATATTCTAGTCAAAGAGACAGACAGTAAACCACAGATATGTGTGTAGCAAAGAGCCAAGAGGCAGAGATTGCACTGAAATTTATATAAATGCAGATATGGCTCTCTAGTTACTATAGACAAATAGGCATGTGTATTATATTTTTATTAGCAACTTTTTAAAGTTTGTGTTCAAGATGAAAAGAAAATAACTGGAATGAATCTCTTTTAGGTTCTTTCCACAGTATTTTTTTTTTAAGTTTGTCAGTTCTTTCTGGGTTGATACATAGTCTCTCAAGAATTATTTCCTGCACAGTAAGAAGCTGCTTCCCCTTAACTTACTCTCGTGGCCTCTGGAGCCTCTCACCATGCTCTTTTAAGACCGATGCCGTGTGGAAGTAAGGAAGAACTTTTGAAGGCATCAATATTTTAAGCCCTTGGAGTAGACATTTTTCATCTAATGAAACAACCGAATCCTCCAAGATTACTAACAGCTGCGGTTTTGTTGGGAGCATGCAAACTGTGGTTTCTGTTGACTTCCTTGTCCTGTTGAGGACTCTCCGTACTTTATGAGGTCGTGCTGCTCACATCACAGCTCTCTCTTCTCACACAGTGGGACAGTGTCCTTACCGAGGCTTGTGCATTTGTCAGTACGCACACTTTACCATTTTCGTAATAAGTTCATGGCTGTTCCTGCTACTCCATAAATCTGCTTTCTTTATGATGAAATGAAACTGGGACATGAAATTTGTTTGATTTTTTTTGTTGGTTGTGGTAGTGGTAGAGTGATCTGTCTATAAAGTTGACTTCCACAGCTTCAGCAAGATATAGAATATGTATCTTCAACTGTGTATATATGTTATATATAATTCAGGAAAGATTTTTCAAGCTAATCATTCTTACTCTTAGCAAGACAAAATAAGTTCCCTCATAGTTGTGAGATTATGAATTGACATAATGAGTCTACAGAAAAAATTAGAAAAAAATAAAAAATATTCATATCATTTGGCTTAGAAACTAGCCTTCTCAGAGTTGCTAAATAGTCACAAGGACACAAAGATTTCTGACTAGAAAATCCAACAATCAGGAAATAGATAAATTATTTATTATTATTATTACTACTACTATTACTATTAGCTAGTGAAGTGCCATACTAAGCATTTTAATACATTATCCTGTTAACTCTCAAAATGCTATGCAATAGGTGTTATTATTATCCCCTAATCATAAAAGGAAGGTGTGTCTTAAAGAAGCTAACTAAGCAAGCTACCCAAATGATAATGATGATGGTGATGGCAGCTAACATTCACTGAGTGTCACATAGTGTTCTAAGTACTTTTTATGTATTATCTCATTTCTTACCAAGAATCCAATGCAACAGATAACCTTTGTTATCCCTGTTTTACCAAAGAGGAAACTGAAGCACAGGGAAGTTATCTAACTAGAGTAAAAGAGATTAAGTTATGGGATTCAAAAAATTTAAGTTGAGATTTGAGTGTGGATTGATTTTGGAGGCCATACTCTTACAGTCCCTACCAAGATCATGTGGTTGGTAAGTAAATGGCAGACCAAGACCCAAACTTATATCTGGTAGACAGTCTCTTAATCACCAGGCGGCATCACTAATTAGATAAGCTAATTCCACTTCATGGATTGGCTTGTAGTATATCATGTGATGACTTACTCTCTTCTAACCTGAATGGGGTAAATAAATAACATAGAGAGGCTGTCAAGGGTAAGAAGAAATGAGTTCTCTCATCATGTCAGGATCACACCTACCCCTCCCCATTTCCCCTGGTTGCCTCCAGGATGTGATGATGGTTTCCCAAGCGGAAAATCGACTAGGTTGAGATCAGTAGTTTCATCCCAGAAGGAAGGATACCACCTGAGCCTAGAACCGAGAAGCAGTGTCACACTTAATCAGGAGTGTAGACTTTGGAGCTAGTCACTTTTTTGAAATCCTAGTTCTTCTGCCTGTGTAGAAAAGCCTTAGTTGAGTCCCTTAACATCTGTAAGCCTCAGTTTTCTCATCTGTAACATGGGGGAATATGGCCCACTCAGAGGCATTGTTGTAAGGATTAAATGAGAAAATGTATCAGTACGTCCTGCTCAAAGGGAGCACTTGGTGCAGTGGCCCAGACCCTTTCTTCCCTCGGCTGGCACTCTCCAAACAATTTTTTCTTTTAATAGAGACCCTGGAGTACTCAAGGTTTGCATACATGCCCCTTGGAGGTCTGCAGCCGTGAGCCTTCTGTGTACACAAGCAACTACGAGCTTGGTTTCAAATGCACGTGATGTTGAATAATTTTGAAGTAACTTTTAAGAAATGTCTGTAGGTGCCTGCATCACCACTGGCATCATCTAAAATAAGTGAGGTCTTCTTGGTCAGCAGTGGGAGGGTTTGTGTATTTTCAAAGTCTGTTTATTTCTAATCTAGTCACAGAACTTTTCATAGTACATAGTAATAAGAGAATCAAATTCTGCTTTACATTATAAACACACCATGACAAAACTTAATCACCTCGCTTGATGCTACAGTTACCTTTGCCACTTTGTTTGGATCTCTTAGTTCTGAAGTCAGCGATGGAAGAGTCTAATCAGAAGAGATGGGTTTCTAGCAAGGAATTGTCCAAAGATAGAAAAGTATACTTTCAAAGGTATCTTGGGGAAACTGAGCTCATAGGTTCAAGTAGCAGGTGGTTTAAGCTTACTCAGTGAATAATTTAGAAGAGGACAGTGAGTTTTATGACTTCAGTCTCATTAAATTGCATGCAGGCAAACATGGTACTTGGAATAAGAAAATGCTGAAAATGGTGGTAATCATTCTTGGACTCAAGTCTGGGACTGTGGATGACTTGCCTCCTTTTGACAAGGCTAATAAGAGAAAGAAAGGCACAAATGGCTCTGTTTGTAAATTACAGTGTAATCTGAAAATGCATCTACCCAGGATGGTCTTGTGCGACTGCCTGTGCACTGTCTCTCAAGCAGCACAGGAAGGTAAGAGTGGCAGTGAGCGTGTTCTTCTTTTTTTAATTTAATTTCATATCTACTAAAAGAATGAGTCCCCAGTACTCTTAGGCAACAGTGCCATTGTCCAAAATCCTAATTTTTTATCTTTCAGAAATGCCTACTAATCCTCAATCCCCATTCTTCACGGTGTTGCACTGTGAGTCTCTTTAATCAAAAGTAACCTAAGACAGAGGTGGCTGAATGCTAAAAAATCTAGTGAGCTCTTTGAAAGGACTGTTACCTGCCTTTTTTCTAAATGTCATGAAAAGACTTTGCACCTTGGTCGGGCTGGCCCTTTGCTCCTGTTTGTTGACAGGCAGTCTCGTAAGGCTGTCCTTTGTCCCTGTAACCTGTCAGTGAGGGAATGAGGGCAGCGGAGAGGGACCGATGAGATGCTGCCCTCTCAAGAGATCCGAGGAAAAGCAGCTACTGACAGCTGTGTAAGGAGGCCATGCTCTGTCAACGTTTAGATTCCTAACTTTTGGGAAACTCTATCCTTTACTAAAAACAATAAGCCATCCTGATAATGTTTTGTGATGTGCTGATAACTCAGAATAAAACCAACTTTTTAAGAAATAACAAAACAGGATGGTCTTAGGAAAGTATGATGGAGAATGGGAAGAGATAACCCATTGTTGGCCCAACTCGTGGTTTGTTTGAATATATTTAACCTCCATTTTGTTCTTTACATGAGGATAATATTCATGGTCAGAGGTTATCATGTGTGTTTAAATTATTATTTTTAAGGCATAATCTAATGGGAACCCATTAGTTCTCATGAGTACAGAGACCATTCTTTCTCCTCTCTGCCCTCATTAGCTATGCTACCCTTGCAAGTCACTCAACCTATTTCCAACATTATTTGTATATCTCAGTAAATCAGAGAACAAGATTTAGGGTTCATTATTCATTATATCACATTTCATATTCATATATGCTGAAGCCTTCTCCTCTCCTCTCAGCCTCTCTTGAACATGGTAAACTCTGTTTGAACTATCGTGATGAAGGATGAATTTAAATCTGTGAGCTTCTCCCCTGGAGCACTTCAAAGACAGAGTCTCTCCTCTCTTATTGAGGGCCCTTTTTCTGGTTATGTCTTTACATGACCGTCCTTGGAGTGTGTGTCCAGAGGGACCCCATGTCTCCTCCCTTTTTTGTAAGACTCTTAATTCCATTCTGAACACCCCACCCTCTTGATTTAATATAATCCTAAACATTTCCCAGAGATGCCGTCTCCAGATATCATCACATTATGGGGTAGGATTTCAACATAATGAGTTTGGGGTGGGGGGGGGGCACAAACATTCAGTCCATAGCAATAAGTTTTTGAAAAAAACTAATTAAGGTATGAGGGAGATATAGGTATAATCTGCTTTTGCATTAGTCTTTTAGTTGAGTCATATATAACCCACAATGCATAACTGTAATAATTTCTAGTTATTGGAAAATAATTGGCCTAATATTCCATTGATGCAGAAATGCATTAAAATAAAATGTGAAGTTAATCAAATAGCTCACAATAATCTAAGCTGGTGCTGACAAGGCTGATTCAACACCTGCTTAGAATTTAAAATCAAGAATAACAGCAATTGAAAGTGATAGCCGGCTCACTGTAACAGTGGAGATGAACCTGCAGCTCGGCATTTTCCAGAGAACTGCTGAACTGCAGCCCTCCTGTTGTCAGGAGCATCCACAGTTGTCAGGGCCCAAGGGGCAGCCGTGCTTCCTGAGAGAATACCTCATTTTCAGCTCTTAAGTAATTTACTCATTTTAGATTATAAACACCAAATTTTAGCAGTGGCGTTCCAAATACCAGTTTTTGACCCACTGAATTTGTTAGGAATAAGTAGCCCATATGTAGGTGACAGTCTGTGGAACTGCATGTCAGTTGCCAAGAGAGTGTTATATTAAGACTGAGTCTGTTCTTGACTGGGACTCGGCCTCTGGGGCCAGCGGACCTAAAGCTTATGATGAAGACCACCCTTCCTAGGGGACTAGCTGTATCCTAGCTTCTAGAGCACGGGCCTGACAATATAGGTTCACAGTAGCTTTTTTGGAAAAAAAAAAAGAATAAATATGTAAAAATATATATGGTGAAATTATAATTGTGTTTATCCAAATAGTGTATATATGGTTGCATAAAAAAACTATAATAAAATATTTCCTGTGTCACACATACTATAGAACTCTCTTGACCTAAATTTTTAACAGCCTTTCTGCTAGTAAACTTACCAGAGATTTCGTTGTAACTCACACGTTTCTGCATCCCCGATTCAAAGCTCTAAGAATAGCAGCATCTTTTTTTAGAACAGGTGATGTATGGATTCCCTTTCCGTCGGCAGCCCTGACCTACATACTCCCAGTATGGGCACAGCCTTTACCTCGTTCTGCTTTCCCTCCCCTCATCCTCACCATTGCATTCACAACAGCAAAGGGGTAGGAGCACTTCCTGTCAGTGCTCCCCACTTCTTCCAGGAGCCCCCATTCTGCCTCTCCAGTGCTCCATCCTGAGTGCACGTAGGTACCTCTGTGAAAGAAGAGTTTAAACAGACTGTGAAGAGGAGGAGAAAGGTCCAGACAGACATCCTTCGGGCAGCCTCAGGCCCCCACCTTGTTGTGGCATTGCCCCAGTGTTACAAATGCAGAGAAAGCGATTCACTTTTTGACCACCCTTCACCCTTTCGTGAAGGCTCTTGTCCCTTCTCCCAGGTCACAACTCCCTTTCTGTTCTTGGCCTCCATCCCCATGTCCCATGGGCTTGAAGGCCTTGGACCAGCGCGGTCTCCCTCCTCTGGGCTGGAGGTGCTGCTCAGGCTAGAGCGTGGTGAGTATTGAGGATAGGAGCCCTGGCCACCTCCACAAGAAGTGTTGTGATCTCCATGGTGGCTGCATTTTTATCAGAAATGCTGTTGTATGGGGTGGTTTGGCTCTGTAGTGCTTTTTGGTTTGTTATGAATTTAACAGCCTTCTGTGCATCAGCCAGAGGACTAATGACCATGTAGAAAATTGTGTCTTTGGGAAAATATATTGAGTCCCAAACAGCTCTTAAATTGTTGGAACACAACTCCATTTTAGGTGCCAATTTTTTATTTTTGCAGTATGGAATTTTATAGTGGTGAAGGGATAATAAGATGGCTTCTGAGCCTTCAACTTGCCATTTTCACACGATGCAAGTTTTTTTTCCAGAATCCTGGACAGAAGCTTACAAACAACATAAGTACCCATTAATAAGAGAATGGATGAATAATATTCCATTCACATAATAGTCACACAAGAGTTTGGATGAATCTTAGCAACCAATGTTAAGTTAAAAAAAAAAGATTAGCTATGGCATTATATCCTAATATAAAATTTAAAATAATATAAAAATATTTTGTAATCTTTCCAAGGATCATAAAATTACATAAAAAGAAAAGGTAGAGAATGATGGACGTGATTCAGGTTGTAGCTTACTTCAGGTTGGGGAGGCTCTGTGATTGCATGGGGCCTGAGCCATAAAATTAGATGTGATGGTCGTTAAGAAGCCAGCTCTTGTCTGGGCTGGCAAGTGCAGGGGTGCTTATTATGTTAATTAAAACAACATTCTGTGCACTAGGTCCACAGGAAGGAAAAATAATAAATGCGTTCTATTTGGTTTGAGAGATAAACACTTCTGTTACTTTCATTAGGATCAAATAAGAGTGAGTGACAAAATTGGTTTTCTTAGGAAACAGCTATATGGAAGTATTAGTCATTGACTTTGAAGCCAATCGATGTGCAATAGGTCATACCAAGCACAGCAGCACCTGCTGGGAGGAAGGTAGTTGCATAGCTAGTGAGGTCGCCTGACCAACCACTCAACATCCCTCTGTCGGCCTTTGCTGGTCTCACACATGCAAGTTGCTTTAGATGTCAACTGAGATGAGTTGTGTCCTATTAGTAATATTGTGCCAGCATCTGAGTGACAAGGTGGGAAGGTCACCAGACATAAATCCAGGTTGCGTCCTGGTTCTGTTCCTCTCTTCTAGAGGACCTAGGCAGGTACCCCTCTGTGCAGTATAGTGTTCTCATCTACAGAGTAGCCAATATTTCCTAATTTATGGGTTGATGACCCCTCATCAAATAATAGGTTAAAATTTCCAAGAGTAAAGCAGCTTGTGTGAAGTAGTTATTGCTGCGAGTAGACATGTTTCCACAGCATTTCCTGTTTACTTCACATTTTCTGTGTATAAAATATCCATTTTGAGTATCATTTATAAATAATATTTTGTAAATGATAATTTTACTCTAGTGGGCTGAAAAATGAACACCCAAAGATATTAGTCCTTAATTCTTGGACCTATAACCTTACCTACTTGTAAAATGGGTTTTTACAGATGGTATTAAGTTAAGGATCTTGAAATGAGATTATCCTGGATTATCCGTGTGGTCCCTAACTGCAGTCATTAGTGTCCTTAAAAGAGAGAGACAGAGGAAATTTGAATCAGAAGAGGAAAAGGCAGTGTGAAGGAGGCAAAGACTGGAGTGATATGGCCACAAACCAAATCCAAGAGTGTCCTTAGCCCCAGAAGCTGGAAGAGGCAAGAAACAGACTCTCTTCTGGTGCCTCTCGGAGGGTGACCATGCTGACATCTTGATTTCAGCCCCGTGAAACTGATTTCTAATTTACGACTTCATAACTTTGAAAGAGTTAAATTTCTTTTTTTTTTTAAGCCACCAAGTTTTTTGTTATTTATTACAGCACCCACAGGAAACTAGTACATTCCTATTAACATGATATTTTCTAAAACACAAAGTTTCATAGTTTTATAAATCTGTTCAATATTTTTGTTCATTAAAATTTTAATGTCATAAAAATGAATATTTAAAATACTACATTTTTGAGGGCAAAAGTTATAGTTTTGCATTTTTGCATCTCCTTAAAATAAACACATTTATGCTCAGTAAATAGATGATCAATTTGGGCTTGTGTTTTATTTAATGTATGACACATAATATGTCATAGAATTTAAATTGGCCTCAAGTTTTCAGCTGAAGTAAAGAAGATCAGTGGATGAACCAAGTATTTTTTAAAAATTATTATTTATATCCTGCCAGTGTCCAGAAACCATTGGAATCCTCCTGCTCTGAGAGACACTCAGGGTATACTGGTAACGTAAGGACGAGAGGGCAGGTTCCAGCGGACAAGCTCTGGTTTATAGAATGCTGAGCCAGCCTTCCATGCCATCATTGTCATCTGCAGCAGCTCCTGATTTGAGCTGCCTACACCACTGAACTTGAAATTGCCCACGACCTCTCCTTTCCAAACGTTTTATTTGAATAAATAAAGATGGAGGTGTATCTGTGGCTGTAACTTCCTCCTTGCTACCTGTGCTTTGTAGGTCTAAAAACTCCAGTTTGAATGAATTTTTTAAAGCAGTGCTTCTTAAACCTCAGTGCACATGTGCATCACCTGGGGCTTGTGTTGAATTATGGATTCTAATTGATCGGGTTGGGAGTGGGGCCTGACCATCTTGTCGCGGGGGGTGCCGATGCTGCGAATCCGTGAGCCATGCTTCGAGTAGCGAGGCTCCAGCATCTCGTGCTTCTGCCTCCAGGTCCTCCTCCTTGGCTTCATGTTTCCACATTTTGTGCTGCTGCTTCAGGCAGGCAGCCTAGTTCTGCTGTGCTTGCATGGCTACATCGCCCCCTCCAGCCTCTGCAGCCTTTACTCTCCGGCTGCCGAACGACCTGTGCACGTACATTTCCATCTGGTGGCTCCCACAGTGTGCGGAAGCCAGTGTCACCGTAACATCACTCAGTGAAAAGAAGAGAAAAGCCATTGAGATGAGAGTGAAATCGATGAGGGAATCAGGGTTTAGAAACACTAGGGAAAAGAGAGAGGAAAAGAAAAAAATTTCATTGGAGGAAAACATTTGAAATCAGCTGCTTTTATTGCAGAATTTTCCTGTTATATGAGCATTTTCTGGAGTAGTTTCAAATTTGTTTTCTAGTGAACCTCTAATTTATCTAACAGCCAGATGCTTGTTTGTTCATTCATCTACTGACAATCTTTTCTGGCCCTCTGGATCCAGGACGAAGACTTAAAAAAAAAAAATCTATAAACCACCTAACTATACTGAGGACCTCTGAGAGATTACCTATGTAGATCAGGGTCTCACCCTTATTTGAGATTAGAATCACTGGGAAAGTTTACAAAATTCTACACACCTAGGCTGCAGCTCAGCCAATTAAATCAGAGTTCTGAGGCTGTGACAGTCTGTAGCATCTTTAAACTATTTTTTTAATGCTTCCCAGATGATCCCCATGTGCAGCCACGTACCACTAAACCAGACCTTTACCTTCTAGCACTGAACTCACTTTAAATAAGAGCTGTCCTTCACTTTTTGAGATTACTACCCATCTAAGTCTTTGCAATGTTGAAAAGTATGCTCAGTATTTTGGAAACATCATCTCTTTTAATCCAGCAACTTCAGTTGAGCTGCTTATTAAATATTCAAGTAGCTGTCCAAAGCCTTGGTAGCATTTCATTTTCTCAGTCTGGTGACTCCCCCTGCTGGCCTTTTTTTTAGGTAAAGCTCCTTGCTCTGCAAAATCTCACTACAGGTTCCATGGCTCAGTGAAAAACAATCCTGAATCAGCATTTGAAAGCAGATTTCCTAATCCTATGTCCAACCTGTATGCCATTGGCTGTTGCCAAAAATAAACAGCTTGAACATTCTAATCCTTTATGGAGTGGCACTTTAGCTTAGGCTTTAGAGAAGGATGGAAGAGAGGAATATTGTGTGTGTATACCACATTCATGCATATTTTTTGCTTCTCTTGTTGCTGGAAAATATTCTGATACCCACCATTGATTGTGCTGGTTACCTGCAAAATAATGAACACTGATACTTTCTTTGGATAGAAAATGGAAAAGAAAGCTTTCATCCATACCTTTTCCACCCTCCTTCATCTAACCATATCCTTTTCCTTATCAACTCACTTCTCTCTATCTACCCTGATTTGGCCAGATAAAAGCAAAGATAGATATAAATGCGTGTCCTCACTTTATCACCCAAACTATTTGTTGTGGTATTACATCAGAATTTTACTGCATTTGACTTTTGTGTCTATGGAGGCAGAATTTGATCCTTATTAGATCGGAATGCAAAATGTGATGCAGTACAGCCCTTAGCTCCAGTTAAACCTCATAAGCCTGTCTGTTCATTCGCTACAGCTCCTGTCCTTAGAATGTTCCTTCTTTGTTGCAAACTCATATCTTACCCCACTTCCCTTTCTTTTTGTCTGACTCATCACAGCCATTGCAATACTCGATCTATTCCAGGTGATGTCCCAAACCATTGTTTTTCTCATCGAGGGTAAATGTTTTTGATCTGTCTCATGGGACAAGGGTCCACCACCCCCTGACCTTTCTGGATACATCTCATAGAAGACTGCTTTGTTAAACTGTGTCCCTTTTCACAGGAGCACCTAGTATTGGACAGCAATTCAGATGTGCTCTGGCTAGTATGTATGATTTAATGATTAAGTCTATCTTAGTTGTTTATTGCTGAATAACAGTATTGCCAAAAACTTACCAATAGTACACATTCGTCAGCTCACAATTCCTGTGAGTCAAGAGTTGGAGCCAGGCTTAGTAGGTGATCTGCTTTAAGGTCTCAACAGGGCTGCAAGCAGAGTGTCAGCTGGCCCTGCAGTCATGTGAGGGTCAACTGGGGGAGGCAACATTCACTTTCTTGCAACGTGTTGGACTCAGGTTCTTGCTGGCTGTTGTCTGAAGCTACCTTCAATTCCTTGTGGCCTTCCCAACGGGACTGCTCGCTTCCTCAAAGCCAGCAAGGGAGAGTCTCCTAAGTTCTCCTTTCTCTCTGGCTCATCTCTGACCTTTATACCATCTGTTCCAGAGTGGAGTGCGAGGTAGCCAAGCCGAGTTCTGCTGTGCCTCTTCGCGAATTTCGTTAAGGGCTCCTCACTGCAGGACTCTCCCAGAACCTAAAGCAGTACAGCTAGGAAGCAGTCGTTATTTTAGAGATTATATAAATGCGGACTTTCAGAGTTTCAATTTGAGACTCAGAAAAGTTATTTGGTTGTTGTCCATTTCCTTAGATTCATTGCTAAGTCAATTTGAAGTCAGTACCACTGTAGAATGGCTCATAAAATGGGAGATGCTAAAGTGCCAACCTGGCATATTCCACGTTGCTTCGTTAGCACGTGCTAGCGCGAAGACAATTTATCTGCATTCGGTTGGCCAGAATTCCTCTGTGCCAGAGTCTCTGTTGAAAACTCTTGACCTGTTAACCCAGAAAGAACTAGCAGCAGCCCTCCCGCTTAAACCACAGGCGGGCTTCAGGGAAAGCCAGGGACCCCTTTCAGCAGCCCCAGGGCTGGTGCAGAAGCAAAGACCAGCAGATGAGAGAACTAGTGGAACTATTAATAATCTAGAAGGGTAGGTAAATATTCTGACAGACATTAGCTCTTGAACTCTGAGCTCCAGAAGTTTAGAATTTGCTTCTCTTTAGTTCTTTGTAAAGTATATGATTCAGCAGAGAGGCCCCTCTTTTTCTTAGTGTCTTCCTCTGCCATCAAAGAGGCTGTCACGATGGTTTAGATTTAAGCCGTACCTGTCAGTGCATAGGTTAATCTGGAAGAGTAAATTTGAGGTTCTTAAATCATAGTTTATCAGTGACAGGCAGTGAAACCTACTGATAAGGTAAGATTGTTCCTCGTTTTTCTTTAACAGATGCTAAAAGTCCAGGAGTTCTGAGAACTTTATATACTCCAATATAGGGAATTAAGACCATTTTGTAGCTATATTTTGGCATTTGCTTTCTACTACCATGTGTATGCTAAAGAGTTTCAAATGTCCCCCCTCCCACCTTAAATTCCTCTCGCAAGATCCATATCTGTATTTTCAGCTGCGCTTTACATGTCCCCTATCTTGACCTACAGGCATTTCTAACATTTAATAGACCCAGAACTGTACTCATTGCCCTCAGCCCCCAAACTTGCTTTATTGCCTGCATTCTTGATTTTAGCTACTAACTTCTTGTTCCCTATAGGAAGGCTCTTAAACAGTAGGTAATGCATTTTACATCATGAGTCATAGTGTTGCTTGCACACAAGGATACAACTTGAACAAAAGTTTCATTTAAAACAATATGTATCTTTATCAGGTATGTTACCCTTTAATATCTTTTTCTTATTCTTTCTTTTGAAAAATGCTGATGTTAATACTCTAAATGAAGTTTACAATTCCCCGACGGGTCATGCAACCTGTAGTTTGAGAAAATTTGAAACAGGTAAAATATAGTTTCTTTGGATTCAGGATCTGTCCTTAGCCTCCCATCCCATAACCCAGTCACACCAAACTTCACACTGTCACCTAGACACACCATTCATTTACTTAGTTAGCATTTACTGACTATAGATTTGATGCTAGCACATGGCAGGCACTAGGGATCCAAAGAAAGACATTACAGACTTTGCTCCGAGGTTCACGATCCACTGGGAGACAGGCGAGTAATCTAACAATTACAAGGCAGTGGATAGGTCCTACATTAGATAGGTCCTACAAAAAGCCCTCAGAGATTGCAAAGGTCACCGTGTGTAACTTGGACCAGCAAGTCCAGAAAGCCTCAGGAAAAGGTGACCCATGAGCTAGAGTTCAAGTCAGAGGTGGTAGTTAATCTGATCAGTCATGGGCAGAACATTCTGGCAGAGGAAACCATTGAGGGAAGCCATGGGTGCATGAATGGCTTGAGAATTAGGAGAACTAAAAGTATTTTGACATGAGCCCTTTCTTATAACCAGAATACTGTGCTAACATCCCCACCCTTTCTTGTCTTGGCCAACCATTACTCAGTGTTCCCTCTCCCACTAAATGATCCTCTGCATGGAGCTTTTCTCCCTACTCTCAGGTAGGCTCAAGCACACCCCACTTTGGGTTCTCACCTTCCACCCCACACCTCTGAGGGGACACCCGTGTTGAAGGCAGCTCATCGCAGCCGCTGTGCATCTGCCTCACCACACTGGGAGCACCTCAGGCCCATCCCTCTGTCTTCGCGATGACCTCGGTAAATGTCAGCCCAGTGAGGAGGTGAACAATAAAGGAACGGGGGTGTGCAAACCAAGGCACTGGTTTAAAGTGAAGCTGCTTAAATGAATATGTAGAAGACTTTTTAGCATATCAAAGCATGTCACTTTAAGATTAAAAGGGGCCTTGGATGCTTATTTACAGATGTGGTGACCACATTTTAAACATTGATGGAAAACCAGGTGCATTTTTTTTTTTTTTGCACTGTTGTATTTGTAAAAGATTATTTTTGGCTTTTAGAGAATACCTCTTTGTCTTTCTAACTTTAAAGTATCTTGGTAGTGGAATTTCTTAGTTGATTAATATAAATGAAATTCTGACATGAGAGACAATACACACCCATTTTTTCTAGGGCACAAGTAGCCTGTCATCTCTAACCATATATTTCACCCAAATTGCCTTTCCCAAAAAGGCTTTTACAAGAAACAAAATTGACTTTTAATTCTTCTTTTCCTTTTGCCCACTTTCTGCCCACTCTGTATTTCCTGTGCCAAGGGCTCAGGAGTTGTAGGCAGGAGAAGAATTTGAGGTCTGGAATCTCATCAGCAATGCTGTTATAACTGAGGGAGGGGGAGACATATTTTCTTTTTGCAGGTGATTTTTGAGATGGCCGTAACATTTGATAATCACTTTGAAAAAGAACGCTGAATCTGGATGAGGATAGGATGGTGCCTATGAAAAAGAGTTGCTAACACAGCATTGTAGAAAGAGGTACAGTCAGGTGACCAACATACTTTTATGAGGAGTAAGAGAACGAGGTTCAGGTTCTGGCTGGACTTTTCATTCTTTATAAAACCTTCAGAGGTCCCTTTCATATGTGATGCATTAGTTATGATCAAGGCATGATTTCTGAGCTGAAAGTTTCTCCCTTTAGTTGCTAAAGTTTAATCCTGTCGGAGTCCTTTGTCCTTCATGCAGAATTCAGGGCCTCAAAATTCAGGGACTCAAAGCGGAGCTTCCCCAGAGGAGCTGTGTGTGCCACCCACACACCTGCTCGGCTCCCTGTTTTGAATTCATCGTCAGAATTTACAGAAAAGAGAGGGGGAAATGTCTTTTGCACAGATACCATCACCATAATTGTTCTTGTCAGACACAGTGTCTTGGTCTCTTTCCTTATAACTCTTTCAGGCAGTTTCCTTCTCACCCCCAACCCACACTTCACTGGTGTGGCCTTGTTTGTGTAGATCTGCCTATTAACGTTCGCGTTAAATAGTTTGCAAAATTAACTAGTTACAATTTAAAAGATCCCCTGAACCCAGATTCAATGTTTCAGCGAGCAACATAATATATGTATTTATTTAACCTCGATGTACCAGAATAAGAAGCAGTAAGTGAAGCACTCGTCTGTATATGTCACCCTTGACTTGACAGCCCTGTCCCAGCCTAGTAAATAGATGTGTAAGTAATCAGAGCTCAATATTTCCTTACTGCCTCGTAGTACCTGCTAATCCTCAGAGAAAAAGTGAATATGCCTCATTACCTCCCAAGATATCAGCCATTCCTGCTGTTTTCCAGCTTCTGGCTTTATCTTTTGCCCTTTCTGACCTATTTGACTGTTCCTGTTGGTCCATGATTGTTTGAATTAGAACACACCAGAGGTCAGTGTGGAAAAAGCAGGCGAACTAGATTCTCCCACACAGCCAGCACCTCCCTCACATGGCCCCTTTTGCTATCAGTGCTTTGAATAATCTCTAATAGGTACATAGAGCTTACTGCAAGCCAGGTAGTGTTCTCTCCACAGATGAGGTAGGTACTGTTATCTCCTCCAGTTTACAAATAGGGAAATTGAAGCTCAGTGAGGTTATTTCTTGCCCACGTCTGGGTCACATGACTAGTAAGTAAGTAGTGGAGCCAGGAGTCTCTCTCCAGGCTCTGGGCTTTTAACCCTTCAACTCCATGATCATTGAATATGATAGCAATAGATGGTGGAGTCGGAAATTCAGATGGAGCGTGCCCAGTTATATGTGAGTTGGCATTGCCCTTAAATTCTTTTAACCAGATTGAACATTGTGGTGACAGAAGAGCACACAGAGAAAAAGGTAGAAGTGCGGATAGAGAAAGGAAAAAGTTTAGAGAGAACAGTGTTTTCATACAAGGAAACTAAATCATGTAATCGAATACGTTACCTGTGATGGGCAGCTGGGCCAAGAGAAGTTAGGGACCTCCCAAGCTGTCTGTCCTGCTTCACTGAAACATTCTGATGTTCAGACAGAGAGCGTGGGAGGAAGAAATGACAGAATTCTTAGAACTGTTAAATGATGAAACATCTGATACCGGAGTGAAGGGTGAAAGCTCATGAAATAATCATGAGAGGCACGGACATACTTTATTCAGTTGCATGAGCCCTAAACCCGCTCATTAAGTTTGGACCTGATGAAACGCAGACGATGTAGCCTGTCTTCCTGCGTTCAGCTGTGTCTGTTAAGACACGGACATTCATCTTGGGTGGCTCTTTTGCTGGGTTTGTTTTTCCTGAAATAAAATTCCTGGCACACAATAATGGAAAAAAGAAACCCAGAGTTCATCATATTCAGTGTACTGTTTTGTACACTGGAAGATTTTGAGTGCTTTGGAAATAATAATTCTGTTTCCCAATTTTCTGCTCTCTACTAGGTTCTTGGAACGCCAAATGAGGACACTTGGCCTGGAGTTCATTCTTTACCACATTTTAAACCAGGTACGTTTCATTAATTACAAATGACTAAATGCTTCCTATATGTAAAGGGTAAGGGTATAAATGTTCTCCCTCAAGCTAATTAACATTAATATTACCTTGAAAAATTCTGGTTACTTCTGCCATTGTGTATTCTACCTGTTAGTGGAATTTTTTTTTTTATTTTTACATTTTATTTGTCTGTAAAGATTGAATAAATAATATCTCTCGTGAGAGATTTTCTTCATAATGTGCTTCATTTGGTTAGACTGGATAATCTTAACATAACCATTGATTTTAACATCAGTTAGACTAGCATTCATATCTACAAAAACAATGTTTAAATCAGAGTACTACACTGTGTGACTTCTTGTGATAATACTAAGAAAAGTATTAAATTATAAAAAGAAAAATATCACATTTCAATTTCTTCCTTAAAAACTAGTAACATATAATCGAATTAATCTGAGTTTAAACATACTAAATGTTCTGAATGTCCTATTGTACGATATTCAGTCTTTTATAAATTATCTAAACCCCTAAACTGGAAAATCTTGAGAGAAAATGCAGAATTTAAAAAATAAACTGTCACTTTTCTCTCACCAGTAGGTGGCAGTCAAGAAACTTTCAGTTTTAGTACATTTGAAAGAATTTTAAATATGGTCTTTTCAACTTTTGTAGGAGGGATGAAAGGTTTGGAATTAGAAATTTAATAAAAATCAGTGGAATGAATTATTGTAAAGTGAGTCTCTTGTTGGTTGTTTTTTTCCTCCTTTACAAAACATGCTTTATAAAATGCAGACCCACCATAAAATTACTGAAAAGAATTTTGTGGAAGATCTAATAATTCATTATTTTATGAAGGAAAAGAGCCCTGAATAATTCCTGTTAGGAGAGCCAAGTATATTCTTTTTCTCCTCTTCCCCTCTTTTGGGGGACCATCAGGAATAAATTATCAATCCCAAAGAATGACTGAATTGAGGAACTATTTTTATTCTTAATATTTTTCCTCTGAAAGTGTAGAGTGTGCTGAGAACTCTTTTATCTTCTTCAGTGCCCCAAGGACTCTTTGTACTTTTACAGAAATTTTTAAAGAACTTCTATGTTCTAAAAGACTATAGAAACTTAACAATTTAAGATGGATTTTCTTCTCTCTCTTTTTTTTAATGAAGCAAGAATCATCTTCTAACTGCTCCAGTTGTTCCTGACGGAGGCTAAGTGAGAACACAGCTCTTTATAAATGTTCCAAATGTGGGTTCTTAGAGCAAGTTAGCTTCCTCACATTAGTATCTAAAGTAAGAAGTTTTGGGAAATAAAGCAGAGGAAGACATTTTTTAAATGAGTAAAGTTAGATGCAGACAGGAACAATTAAGGCATTCATTTTGCCTGCCAAGTTTTTGTACTATAAAACATGGAGTAATTTGTTTATTTTGGTGTAAATAGAACTTATCTTCATTAATAACAGACAAAAGCATTTATTAAGCTGTATTCTGGAAAGTAATATGATGTAGTGCAAAATAAGCTCACAGGTTGGGAATTTCATGAGATTATGGACTGTGTGTAGTATATATTTTGGTGTTCAATAAACGTTTGTTGCTCTGCATTATAATAAGTTTTTAAAATAGACATTACTTATTTGACTCATCTGATAGACATATGTATGTGTAAGTTATTATATTATGTTCAAGTGTCACTACAGACACATAATACACAGAAGGTAATGGGGGTCCAGAAGAATAACGTTTAGTTGGTTTAAGACATGGGTGCTGACAAGCAAGAAAGATATTCCCAGCAGTGCTTGGGGCTTGTAGATGAGTGGATGTGATCAATGCTTCTCGAGTTGGCTTGAGAGGAGTCAAGGGGAGACAAGATAATAGACTGAGGCAAAGGACACAAATCTGTGAGCCCTTCATGCAGCATGTAACTAGACTATCAAGGGTCCTAGTCTCTGACTGCCTGGGCTTCATACTCCAGGGAAAAAAGATACACATTCCCAGGGGAGAAAAATATTAGTCTACGGTCCCATCCCCACTCTTACCCACAAAGAGTACCTTAGAAAGTCAGGAAAACGAAAAAGTCTGAGCCATGAGGACATACTGTTTTTTGTTTTGTCTGTTAGGCTTTACTTTTTAGAGCAGTTTTAAGTTCATAGCAAAATCAAGTGGAAGGTACAGAGATTTCTCATATACCCCCCCACACACACGTGCACAGCATCCCCATTATCATCATCCCCCTCCAGAGTGGTGCATTTTGTTACATTGATGATCCTTTGCAGACACATCAGTATCACCCAAAGTCAACAATTTACATTAAGGTTTGTTCTTGGTGTTGTACAGCCTGTGGGTTTAGACAAATGGTAATGACATGTACCCACCCTTACAGTATCATACAGAGTGGTTTGACCACCCTAACAATTTTCTGTGCTCTGCCTATTCGTCCCTCCTCCCTTCTAACCCTTGGCAACCACTGACCTTTTCAGTCCGTAGTTTGTTTTCCAGAATGTCATAAATGAGAGAGAAAGCCATCAGGATATCTGAGGGAAGAACTTTCTAGACAGAGAGAACAGCAAGTACAAGGGCCCTGAGGTGGGAAAGAGAATGGTTGGAAAAGGAGGTCAGAGGCAGCAGGGGCTGAGACAGCTCATGTGGGGCTTGAGGGCTAGTGGGAGTCCTTCATCATTTACTATGAACACGATAGAAAGTGCTGGAAGGTTAACAGACCGCACATGATCTGGACGACATTTTAGTAAGATCACTCTGACTCTTGTGCTGAGACGAGGGAGCCAAGGCAGAAGCAGGAAGACCAGTGAGGAGACGGTGACAAGAATCTAGGAGACAGGTGATGAAATGTGCCATAAATAAAATTATCTACCTTTTCAACTTCTTTGTTTTCCCTTGGAAAGTATAGCAAAACTGAAGCAACATTTTAAGAACAGTTGTTAAAAAATTAAAAGAATAATTAGATAACAACTGGTTTATTCTTTGGTATTTAGCTTGTATATATCCTCTTCTGCTCTTATATTTATGCTAACACAAAATTCCTTAACTTTGCCATATTCCCATAGCAACCAGGCAGCTGGGACATACCACAGCGGCATAAAATAAGTAAATAAATATGTTGCGCATGCATAAAGTGTGTGTGTGTGTGTGTGTGTGTGTGTGTGTGTATACTACATATAGTGAGTCTAACCTGCTTTTCTATCATTTACTTCTGTTTAAATTTATCTTAAAAGAAATAGGACATGGATCTATTTCTTCTTTGAACCTGATTGTCCTCCCATTTCTTTTCCTTTACCCTAAGGGTTCTGTGGTTTATGGTCTCAAAAGTAGGGGTATTCCATCTCTCCCTCCCCTGTTCCGTCCCCCCTCCCCCTTATTCCCTCATCTGCTCCCTTCTCCCCTTCGCACTCCTTCCCTCCCTCCCTCTCTTCTCTCTCATACAGGAGTGTCTCCCTTTATCTCTGTCTTCAGCATGCTTGCTGTGGGGCAGCCTCCGAGGTGAGAGGTTACACTGTAATATCCTATCACTTAAGTAATTCTGTCACCTCAGATTAGATTCATCACAGGCCAAGCCCCATTCTCTAACCAAAAATAAGAGTCCACTGTAAAATCAAGACATTTTCCCCTTCTCTTGTTTCAGTTACTCATTTACAGGATGCTTTTACACAACGCTTCAGTTTTCTTCTGGGATAGTAAGTCCTCCCAGAGAGAATCACAGGACACTTTCCCCTGCCTGTTTTACCCATCACTACTTTATATTCACAGAGGCAGCATGGCTCATGCACCTTGAGAGAGGTGATGCTTGAAGATCTTGGTTGTAAGACAGATATGGTATTCATTTACTTCAAAACCCATCTTGCATACGTATTTGAGGGGTTGTTTGGCCTTTGTAGAAATGTGGCAATCCTGGATTGGGGCTGAACGTAGGTAGACGTTTGCAGTTCTCCCAACTGGTAAAATCGGGGTGAGGGATTGAGAATTCTGAGAAGGCTTTGGGATTTCCTGCTGCCACCAAAAACTCCAGGATTGCTTGAGCTAGGAGTGTGAGCAGTATTTTGATTGTACCATAACTAGGCAAATTGGACTGTAGAGCTAGACAACACGTGAGGGGCCATCTAGTCCTGCTCTCTCCTTTGTAAGGTTGGAAAACTGAGTCAGCAATGTCAAAGGACTTCCCCAAAGTTAGTGTCAGAGGCGGAGGTAGGTCCAGTTTTGCTTGGGTTTCAGTTCAGTGCTCTTTTCCAGTGTGCATTGTGAAAGGTCATGATAGTGAGCTTGCATTGTGATTTATCACTGACCTTCTAATGAATATTTTATTGACAATTAGTCTATTAAAAACATGTCAAAAAAGTAGAGAGGATTTTATCTCTGTATTTGGTAAAATACATCAAACTGCAAATATTGCTTTCTATGAAATAGTTTGGTCCTGAAATAATATGTAGACTCCATGTCTGATACTTTTAATCATCTCTTAAATGCTTCGAACAAAAGAGGCATTCAGCAGCTATTTAATGACAAATTATTATTCAGGAATTTAAAAAAGGAAGGCACTGTAAAATTCAGGGAGAAAAAAATGCTGCTGGAACGGAAGCAATTAAAAGTAATGAAATTTAGACTAAAATAATTCTATTTTCTCAAATCATGCAAGAGAACAGAGCACTTCTAAAGTGATTATATTATTCCTAAGAGAAATTTATCTGATACAAGAGGCTGTTTGATTAAGGAAAGTTTGATGAAGAAGAATTGATTACAATGAATGAAGATAAAAACAGAAGAATTTACCATCGGGGGCAAATTACAGAACAATAGCATTTTATTTTATTTTATTTTTATTTTTCAAATACAGCTGAAATTCAGTATTATTTTATGTTAGTTTCAGGCATACAGCATAATGGTTAGATATTTCTATGATTTCCGAAATAGTCCCTATAATTAGTCTATTACGTATCTGGCGTTATACATAGTTATTACAATATTATTGGATATATTCTTATGATGTACTTCACATCCCCATAACTATTTTGTAAGTATCACTTTGTATTTCTTAATCCCTTCACCTTTGTCACCCAGTCCCGCAACTCCCCTCCCATCTGGCATTCATCAGTTTGTTCTTGGTTTATCTATGAATCTGTTTATGTTTTATTTGTTTACTTTGTTCCTTAGAGTCCACATATAAATGAAATCATATGGTATTTGTCTTTCTCTGTCTGGCTTATTTCACTTAACATAATGCCTTCTAGATCCATCCATGTTGTCACAAATGGTAAGATTACATTATTTTTATGGCCAAGTAATATTCCATTGTATATATGTACCACAGCTTCTTTAGACAGTCATCTATTGATGGGCTCTTAGGTTGCTTTCATCTCTTGGCTATTGTAAATTGCACTTCAGTGAACACAGGAATGCATATGTCTGTTTAAATTAGTGTTTTGTTTTCTTCAGGTAAATAGTGGAATTTCTGGATCATAAGGTAGTCTTATTTTAAATTTTTTGAAGAACCTCCAAACTTTCCCATACTGGCTGTACCAATTTCCAGTTCTACTGACAGTGAATGAGGGTTCCCTTTTCTCCACATCCTTGCCAATACTTGTTTTTTGATTTGTTGATTATAGCCATTCTGACAGGTGTGAGGTGATATCTCTTTGTGGTTTTAATTTGCATTTTTCTGAAACTCAGTGACATTGACCATCTTTTCACATGTCTATTGGCCATCTGTATGTCTCTTTGGTGAAGTGCCTATTCAGATTCTTTGCCTGTTTTCTAAATTGGGTTGTTTTTTTTTTTTTTTTTGGTATTGCAAAGTATGAGTTCTTTATAAATTTTAGATATTAACCCCTTATTAGATATATCATAGGCAAATATCTTCTTCCATTTAGCAGATTGTCTTTTTCAATTTGTTGATGGTTTTCTTTGCTGTGCCAAAACTTTTTAGTTTGATGTAGTCCCATTTGTTTATTTTTTCTTTTTTTCCTTTGCCCGAGAAGCTATATCAGAAAAAAAATTACTAAGAGCAATGTCATAGAGTTTGCTGTCTATGTTTTCTTCTGGGAGTTTTATAGTTTGCCATCTTACATTTACATCTTTAATTCATTTTGAGTTTATTCTTGTATGTGGTATAAGAAGGTGGTCCAGTATCATTTTTTTTTGCATGTATCTGTCTAGTTTTCCCCACACCGTTATTGAATAGACTGTCTTTATTGTATGTTCTTGCCTCTTTTGTCATAGATTAAATGACCATGTAGGTGTGGATTTATTTCTGGGCTACCTAGTCTATTCCATTGATCTATGTGTCTGTTTTTATGCTAGTTCCATGCTGTTTTAATCACTATAGCCTTGTAATAAAGTTTGATATCAGGTGTGATACCTCCAATTTTGTTCTTCTTTATCAATGTTGCTATGGCTATTCAGAGTCTTTATGGCTCCATATACATTTTAAGATGGTTCTAGTTCTGTAAAAAATGCCATTGGTATTTTGATAGGAATTGCATTGAATCCATAGATTGCTTTGGGTAGTATGGCCATTTTAATTCTTTCTATCAATGAGCATGGCATGTGCTTCTATTTATTTATATCTTCTTCAGTTTCTTTCTTTAATAACCTATAATTTTCTGAGTACAGGTCTTCTGCCTCCTTTAAATTTATTTCTAGGTGTTTTTTTCTAACGCAATTTTAAATGAGATTGTTTCTTAATTTTTTTTTCTGGTAGTTTGTTATTGATGTATAAAAATACAAGTGATTTCTAAGTATTAATTTTGTATACTGTTACTTTATTGAAATAATTTATTAGTTTTAATAATTTTTTGGTGAAATATTTAGAGTTCTCTAAATATAGTATCATGTCATCTGTAAATAATAAGTTATTTTTACTTCTTTTTCTTCTTTTACTTTTTTTTCTTGGCTGATTGCTGAGGCTAGGACTGCCAACACTGTGTTGAATAAAAGTGCTAAAAGTGGACAACCTTGTCTTGTTTCTGATATTAGGAAAATTGCTTTAACTTTTCCCTGTAGAATACGATGTTAGCTGTGGGTTTGTCATATATGAACTTTATTATATTAAGATATGTTTCCTCTTTCACACTTTTCTGAGAGTTTGTATCATAAATGGATGTTGGATTTTATCAAATGTTTTTCTGCATCTATTGATATGATCATATGATTTCTATCTTTCAGTTGTTAATGTGGTGTGTCACATTAATTGATTTGCAGATATTAAATCAAACTTGCAGAAATAAATCCAATTCGATCATGGGGTATGATCTTTTTAATATATTGCTGAATATAGTTTGATAATATTTTGTTGAGTATTTTTGTATCTATGAGCATCAGGGATATTGGCCTATAATTTTTTTTTTTTTTTAACATCTGGTTTTGAAATGAGGATAATGGTGGCCTTGTAAAATGAACTTGGAGCCTTTCCTCATCTTGAATGTTTTGGAGTAATTTGAGAAGAATAGGTGTTAATTCTTCTTTGACTGTTTAGTAATATGCCCCTGTGAAGCCATCTAGTCCAGGACTTTAGTTTGTTGAGAGATTTTTGATGACTAATTAGATCCCATTATTAGTAATTGGTCTGTTCAGATTTTCTGTTTCTTGAGTCATCAGGGAATATTGAATGTTTGTTTCTAGGAATGTATCCATTTCTTTGAGTTTGTCCAATTTGTTGGTTTATAATTGCTTGTAATATTTTCTTATAATCCTTTGTATTTCTGTGGAGTCGGCTGTCACTTCTAATCTTTCATTGCTAATTTTATTTATTTGAGCCCTCTTTTTTTCTTGATGAGTCTTGTCAGAGGTTTATCTTTTTTTTTTTTTTTTTCGGAGAACCAATTCTTGATTTCAATGATTTTTTTGGTATTTTTTTTCTGGAGTATATTTCATTTATTTCCACTCTGATTTTTATTATTTCCTTCCTTCTCACTTTGGGCTTTGTTTGTCATTCTGTTTCTAATTTCTTTTGGCATAAGGTTAGGTTGTTTATTTGAGGTTTTTGTTTTGTTTTGTTTTGTTTTGTTTTCTTGAGGTAGGCCTGTACTGCTATGAATGAATTACCCTCTTAGGACTGCTTTCACTGTGTCCCATAGAATTTGGGTCATTGTGTTTTCATTTTCATTTGTCTCAAGGTATCTTTTGATCTCTTCCTTGATCTCATTGTTAACCTATTTGTTATTTAGTAGCATATTATTCAGCCTCCATATGTTTGTGTATTTCTCAGTTTTTTTTTTTCTCATAATTGATTTCCTGTTTCATACTACTATGGTTGGAGAAGATGCTTTATAAGATTTTAGTCTTAAATTTATTGAAACTTGTTCTGTAGCCTAACATGTGATCTATCTTGGAAAAAGTTCCATGTGCACCTGAGAAGAATGTATAGTCTGCTGCTTTGAGGTGAAATGCTCGAAAAATACCAATTAAATCTATCATGTCCAGTGTACCATTTAACTGTTTCCTTGTTGATTTTCTGTCTTGAAGATCTGTCCATTGATATCAATGGGGTGTTAAAGTTCCCTGCTATAACTGTATGACTTTATGTTAGTATTTGCTTTATATATTTAGGTACTCCTATGTTGGATGTAAAAATGTTTACTAGGGTTATATCTTCTTGTTGAATTGATCCCTTTATCATTTATATAATGTCCTTCTTTGTTTTAAAGTCTGGTTTTTTTCTGATATAAGTATTGCCACCTCAGCTTTCTTTTTCATTTTCATTTGCATAAAATATCTTTTTCTATCCCTTTACTTTGTCTGTGTGTGTCTGTCAATCTGAAGTGGGTCTCTTGTAGACAGTATGTGTATGGGTCTTGTTTTCTTATCCTTGGAATGGTTGTGTTTTAAAAATTCTTTGTTCAAAACTAAGCTCACAAGCACACTGGCCTCAAAGGCAACATTTAAATATGGATTTAGTTGCACTAAGGCTTTGTAATGAGGTGAAAAACCTGTCAAGTTCTTCCTATTCATGGGCCCCACAATTAAACAATTAAATAATCTCTTCTTAATTCCAGAGAGAACATGTAAATTATTTCAGAAGTAGAATACCATGGTGATAACACCTTACCTTTTACATTATATTTTATTATTCACAAAGCATTTGAAACATTATCTCATCTGGTATTTAGAATAACTCCGAGTTATGATAATGTTATTGTCCTAACAAGGAAACCAGGAGACTGAGGCTCAGCTGGATTGTGTGGCTCACCCAAGGCTACCTTTTCGGTCTACGGCAGACCCAAGGCCACCTCTCCAGTATGTAGCAGAGCCAGAACTCAAACCCAGCTCTTCTAATCTCCAACCTGGAACTCTCACTGACGCCTGTGCCTCCCTTGAAACAGTTTTTCTGACTGTAAACAAAGAAGTGTAAGGGAGAATTGTCAGGCTCTTTTCAGCTCTGCCTTGTGGTGGCTTGGCAGAGATCTGTATCTTCTTGTAGATACCAGAACCCACCCACCCCCTGCCAAGTACTGGCATCTTCTTAAGCCCTTTAAACCTGGGCTTCAAATATATTGTCACCTCTAAAATGCCCTCTGTGGGTGTTTAGTTTCAGATGTACAGTCCTTAGTACCTATTATGGGAACTGCTTAGTTTCATGATTTGTCAACCTGAGGAAGTTTGAACCCTTAGCCTTCATTCATACTCTTGGCTCTCCCCTTGTTTTTAAGAAGGTGATGGAAAAGCTGTAGAAGCAGCAGAAATTGTTGGGTGGGTTATTTAATGCAGGAAGGTCAAGAAGCAGGCATCTTCATAGCATGATGTTGCCCTGCACAGACCACACCTGAGGTGAGGGGACACCTGGGACCATGCAGAAACATCTTCCTTTCTCTTCCAGAAGAATCACATCTGCTCCATCCAGCTCACAGAATTCCTATGGAAATTAAATGAGATAATCTATTTTTACATTCTCTTTATTACTTTTTGTTTACTTATATTCTATTTTAAGAAGATTTGAGCTAGCTGTATAATTGATATAAAAGTGCTTTTAAGCTGTTAAGGGCATGTAACTACAGAATAATATTTTGTAGCATTTATACACTGTCCTCTACCTGTTGCATCCTTTCCTACTTGTGCTTTATGCTTTACCTCAAGAATCTTGTAATACATCCTTTTTTAATTGAGTGATAGCAACTGTAATGATCATGGATTACATCTGATTGTACAAGAGTGCAACTATGTGATAGTTATAAAAATGGACTTTAAAAAATTATTATGCAAATATCTGACTCATCTCAGATTTTGTTGCTAAAAACCTTGCTGTCTGTTTATCCCGAAGCTTCAGAGATTTAGAGCTCTCTCACCCACCACCGGCCACCACTTTCCTCAGCTTTGCCTTTCCTCCTGCCACCAATAAATGCCATTCCACACAGTGAAAAAAAAGCTGGTTACTTAATAAATATATGAAATAAGGGAACTTTAAAGAGCAGAGGAAGTAAACAAATTTTAAGAAAAGTTAAACATGACAAGAAAGGCAGATGGTCTTTACTTTCACACTTTCTGAGTATGGCAGTCATGCTGAGAGGTCTCTGGTGGCTGTGAGGTGAATGGAGCCACATTTCCGTCAGCAGTCACCGTGCTCCGAGGACTAGCTAGGTGCCAGGCAGTTGTGCACAAAGCAGAACAACTCCTGTCTTTATGGAGCTTATGTGCTAGTGGGGAGACAAGATAGTAGACAAAGTACAAGTTAGCGTGGCCAAAGAACTGTGACCCTGGAGAGAGCACAAGAGATGATTCAGAGGCTGGTCCTGGAAGGTCAAGGTGAAGAGTTAGTTTTATTGGAAGTATAAGAGGAGACATTGGAGAGTTATTGGAAAGGGGAGGAGACTGATGTTTTATGTTTTCAAGAAGACCTACTGGCTCCAAGGAGTCACAGACCTGTTGAAGAGGTGGAAAGAGGCTTCATCTAAAACATGAACTCTTCTTGATGGTAGTTTTTGCCACAGCTCCAGATTTGAGAGGGTCTATAATGGCAAGTTGTGGCTTGGGGAAAATTATTCTCACACCAGTTATAAGTAATGTCATAGGCATGGGGATAGTTTTTTTTCCCCATAGGTCCATAGGTGACCACAGAATTAATATTAAATAAACCATGGAGATGGCCAATGCTATAAAGTAAAAATAAAAAATAACCAAAAAATCTTGATAATCACTCAGCTATGTAAAATACAGTAGTCCCTCATTATCTGCAGTTTTCTGTGTTTCAGTTACCTATGGTCAACTAAGGTCTGAAAATATTAGAAGGAAAATTCCAGTAATAAGTGATTTATAAGTTTTAAATTGCACGTAGTTCTGAATAGCATGAAAAAAATCTCCCTCCATCCTGCTCTGTCTCACTCATGACCTGAATCATCCCTTTGTTCAGCGTATCCACACTGTACATGCCTCCTGCCAGTTAGTCACTTTGTAGCCCCAGCTAAGTTATCAGATCTACTGTCTAGTAATGGACTGCTTATGTTCAAGTAACATTTCCCCAATTATTTTTTAATTTAATTTTATTTTATTTTTATTTTATTTTTTCTCCCCTCCCCCCCCCACCCCTCCATTGTCCATGTCCATGAGTCTCTGTTTGTCCTGTTCATTTGTTGTTGTAAGTTTATATCCCACATATAAGTGATATCATGGGATTTTCAACCTTTTCTGTGTGGCTTATTTTGCATAGTATGATTATTTCACAGTCCATCCATGTTGTTGCAAATGGCAGTATTTCATCTCTTCTTATGGCTGAGTAATATTCCATCGTATATATGTACCACAGCTTCTTTATCCAATCATCTGTCGTAGAGCACTTCGGTGGTTTCCATGTCCTGGCAACTGTGAAGAGTGCTGCTATGAATATCAGTGTGCAAATATCTTTTTGGATATGAGTTTTCAAGTCTTTGGAGTAAACACCCAGTAGAAAGATTGCTGGATCACATGGTAGATCAATTCTTAGCTTTTTGAGGAACCTCCATACTGTTTTCCATAGTGGCTGAACCAATTTGCAAACCCAGTGTATGACAATTCCTTTGTCTCCACATCCTCTCCATTACTTGTTCTGTTGATTATAGCTATTCCAACAGGTGTGAGATGGCATCTCATTGTGGTTTTGATTTGCATTTCCCTAATAGCTAGTGATGTTAAGCATCTTTTCATTTATTTGTTGGCCATTTGTATGTCCTCTAGGGAGAAGTGTCTGTTCAGGTCCTCTGCTCATTTTTTGATTGGATCTTTTTTTTTTTTTTTTTTTTTTTTGGAAAATAGGCCCTTATCAGAGACATTGCTTGCAAATATATTTTCCCATTCAGATGGTTGTCTCTTTACCTTGTTGATAGTTTCTTTTGCTGAGCAGAAGCTTTTTAGTTTGATGTAGTCCCATTCTTTTATTTTTGCTTTTATTTCCCTTGCCTTTGAGTTCAGATTCATAAAATCTTTAAGTCTGAGTTCCTTGAGTTTAGTTCCTATGTTTTCTTCTACACATTTTATTGTTTCAGGTTTTATATTTAGGTCCTTAATCCATTTTGAGTTAATTTTGGTGTGTGGTGATAGACAACAATCTGGTTTCATTCTTTTGCAGGTGGCTTTCCAGTTTTCCCAGCACCATTTATGAAGAGGCTTTCCTTTCTCCACTGTATGTTCTTGGCTTTTTAGTCAAAAAAAATTATTTGCCCATATAAATATGGGTTTACTTCTGGACTCTTGATTCTGTTTCACTGGTCCGTGTGTCTGTTTTGCTGCCAATACCGTGCTGTTTTGATTACTGTCACTTTATAGTATAATTTGAAGTCAGACAGAGTGATGCCTCCAGCCCCATTTTTTTTTTCCCAGGATGGCTTTGGCAATTCTGGGTGTTTTGTGCTTCCATACACATCTGATGATTTTTTTGTTCTATTTCTTTAAAAAATGCCCTTGGGATTTTGATGGAGATTGCATTAAATCTGTATAGTGCTTTAGGTAATAAGGTCATTTTAACTATGTTGATTCCTTCAATCCAAGAACACGAAATATCTTTCCATTTCTTTGTATCTTCTATGATTTCTTTTAGTTTTTATTATATAAGTCCTTCACATTTTTCCTTAGATTTATACCTAGATGTTTGATTATTTTTATTGCAATTGCAAAAGGAATTATTTTTTCCACTTTTTCTGACCCTTCATTATTAGCGTATAGGAATGCTATGGATTTTTAACATTGATTTTGTATCCAGAGACTTTACTATATTTGCTTATTGTTTCTAGTAGTGTTCTTGTGGAGTCTTTAGTTTTCTAGATAGAGAATCATGACAGTTTGACTTCTTCATTTCCTATTTGGATGCCTTTTATATTCAAGTAATTCCTATTTTACTTAATGCCACAAAATGCAAGAGTAGTGATGCTGGAAATTCAAATATACAAAAGAAACCAATAAGGGTATAGAGTTTAGTACTATCTATGGTTTCATGCATCTGAGAACATATCCCTCACAGGTAAGAGGGGGGACTATTGTAACAATTCAGTTTCTCACCGATAAACCTATAGGTGGGATTATCTTTATGAATTGTGGAAACTCATTTCAATGCAAAGCAGAGAATATCTGTACTGACTTTCTTTGTATCTGGTTCAATTATTTTATGTTTATTTTCACTAGAGGGCATCCATAATCATGGAGACTAGCAGAGCATCTAGGAAATGCCAGAGAAAATTTCGTAAGATTAAATATTCAAAGAGAAGCAAAGTTCTTCAGATTGCAGCTTTAACAACAACAATAAAAAAAAATCTTAAGTAGTAGACTGATTTCATTACTCTTACTCTTGGAATTTTATAAAATTCAGTTTGGTGGATATGCATACTACATCTCACCAAAGTTGATATGGAATGTCAATTACTAAATAAAAACTTCTCCGTCTCTTCAGTAATCCTGTTACTCCCCACCCAAGAGGATTGATATTCTTATATACTGTCCAATTTGTATGATTTGGTTAAAATCATATCTAAGAAAAGAAATTAGGGTTTTAGCCTAAGAGGTAGAGATCAAAATTAAATGAAGAAACAGATAAGTTTTAAGGTACTTAAGGAATTGTCATCTCCTTCAAAATAGGCCATTAAAGTTGTTATATGCCATTGGCATTACCATGAACCAGCCATACATTATTGCTTTATTTAATTTGTAACTTGATGTTTAATTTTTGTCCTGCTCACAAGGCATGCCAGCAAGTGTATAGCTAGAAATCTATGCATTACTAAAAGTCTTACAGATCTCTTGATTCTGAACAACTAAAAATCAAGATCTTAGGAAAGAGGATGAGGGGATTGGAAGTTCAGATCTAAAACAAGAAAACTCAATTCCCATGTTCACTTTGGGTCTCTACCACCATGCTTTGAGTAGGAAGCAGTGTCTCCGGGGAAGGAGTGGGGCTCCACAGGCCAAAGCCTTGCACAGTTGACCATCTCAAACAGTTATTCCACAGCACTACGAAAAACTCATGACTAAGTGGTTGAACCAAGGGTAAGAAGGATTTTCTCTCTTCTGTCTCTGGGACGTTGGAAGTACAGAGAACAGCAAAGTTGGACACTTTTTTTGCATTTGAAGATTCTCAGATACTAATATCAAAAAATGTAAGTGCTAGTTGATTGGTGATGCTATTTGCATTGTTCAGTTTTAACTGTTTGCCAAATGTTTTCATGTGCATTATCTGACGAGGCCCTCATAACAGGCAGGTAGACAGAAAGATGGATGAAGCTGAAGCTTGTTGTAGAAACCCCTCCCTCATGGTTTAAGGTAACCCTGGGCCAGAACTGGATGTAGTAGTCAATTCCGCCATGTTTAAAACACGCCACTCCAAAGCCAGTGGTATTTGTTAAGTATTTGTTAATTGATCACACCTGTGTGGTGAGCTGGGTTGCAGCTGATCCTGCCTGAGTTTTGCAGGGCTTGCCTCCAAGCTGCAGGTTGGGTTCAGGTCTTTCCACATGTCTTTCATCTCTCTCGGAGCAGCAGCTAAAAAATAATGCTCTTCTTGTGACAAGACACAGAAGTACAAAGGGCAGGCCCAGCACCACAGGCACATTTCAAATCCCTGCTTATGTCACTGCTACTAATATCAGTGGGGCAGAAAAGTATACCCCGCTCATGAAGGTGGGAAGAGGGGAGAGAGGAAATATTTGATTAATAATAATCTAATGTTCCATACTAGGTCTTCTCGCTTAGTAGGTTTGTCAGCTACTCCTGGCTAAAATAAATTAATTGCCTTGTTTAAAATGATGCTGATTTTAAAACCCCTTTAAGCCAGTGTCATAGGGCTTCTGCTGCAAGACAAACACTTGATAATGGAATAACTCTTATGCTAATACATAGGTGAAAAAAATATTGATTTTCATTATTTAAGGAGTAATATTTTACCCCCCAGATATTCAAGTCAGACCAATAGGGTGATAAACTGACTATTAATAATTAGCTCAGTTGTAAGATCTGATGAAATTTTCTTTATTTACACATGTCCTTGATACAGCACTATCAGAGGGTCTTCAAAGCTAACAGACAATAGTATTCGCAGTGGAAATTATTTTAAGAGGATACAAGTATGTAAGTACACAGATGCTTTTGCCTCTAGAGCCAGCTTTGCAAACCCAATTAATAATCTCTTGACTGTAAAAAAAGGAGAATTTATATTCTCTCAGAATGCCAATCCTTGCTCTCCACTAGTACTTTAGAAGCATAGAATTACATATGAGGTCTTAAGAGTATTGACGTGTCTGTGATTTCTGCTAATTTCTTTAACTGTCGCCTCAAGAGGGATAGTTTGGGGTAGTACGCATTTACCCTCCTTAGAGTAATATTGCTTTTAACATACCATATGTCTGCCTTGTGTATGTATAACATAACTGTGCCAGATGCCCAGTTTCTCAGGCATATTATTAATAACAGTTGTGGTAGTAATAATAGCTAACAGGTATTGAATGTTTATTATGTGTCAGGCACTTTTATTAGCTCTCAAGACGCATTTTCTTATTGAGCATTTACAGTTAACTCTATAAGATAAATACTGCTATTATCCCTATGTGTGGTATAAGGAAACTGAGGCACTGAAAGATTTTTTTGGTTTGTTTTGTAAGTAATATGTCTAAGGCCACTAGAACTTGGAAGACATTTGTTCAGCATGTGCTATGTATACGAGACAGATTTGTTCTCCTAGACTTAAAAGGGTAAGGCACTTGCAGCATGTGGAAAGAGAAGCTGAGAGAGAGAGAGTATGTTGTGCATGTTTTCTTTTTAATAGGCTTTATTTTTTTAGAGCAGTTTTAACAGCAAAACTGAACAGATGGTACAGAGATTTCCCATATGCCCCTTGTCCCCACACATACACAATCTCCCCCATATCAACATCCCTCACCAATGTACCCAGAGGGGTACATTTGTTACAATCGATGATCCTACACTGACACATCATTAGAATCCAGAGTCCATAATTTACATTAGGGTTCCCTCTTGGTGGCATACGTTCAAAGGGTTTGGTCAAACATGTAATGACATGTGTCCATCATTACAGTATCATACAGAGTAATTTCACTGCTCTAAAAATCCTCTGGGCTTCATCTATTCATCCTTCCCTCTTCTTTAGCCCCTGGCAACCCCTGATCTTTTTACTATCATCATAGTTTTGCCTTTTCCAGAATGTCGTATAGTTGGAAGTACGTTTTTTCTTGCAGGTTACAGGAGCTTCGATTTGTTTGTGCTGCTTGGGTATCCCAGCCCTTTGGTAACCAGACTGGGAGAAGAGCCCTGATTCAGCCCCTGCCACCAGTCTGCCTCACGCCCTCGGGCAACTCGACCTTTCTAACCTCAGCTTACTCCTTTGTAGCGATAAGTGGTTAGACTAGACTACCTGATTGCTCTCAGCCTGTCTAGCTCACACTTCCTCTAGGGAGGTTCTGATTGCTCTCTTCCTGATCTCTTTCCCCTTTGCAGAGTTTGGATGGAAGGATGGGTAGAAACACTCAGAACGTGAGACAAAATCTTTCTTCTTTTTTTCTGGGCTCTGTAAAGATTCATTCTAATTTGTGAATAGTACACCTTAGACTTTAATAAAATGCCTAACTGATTCAACTTCGCCTCTCTAGAGAAAAACGTCTCATAGAAAGAGAAGTAGTTAGTCCCTGACTTTTAGATTGAGAAATCCTCACCTGGGAATATGCACTCACACAGACATGTTTGGATATAAGTAAAACCAAATGTCATCAGAAATAAGAGCATTTAGGGACTTTAGCAGAACGTTTGTTTGTAGAAGTTGCTCAGAGATTACTCACTTTTAATAGCACATCATTGGTAATTGAAGGATGATTTGCTGCAGCTGAAGCAGGCCAGGATGCTGCAGTCTCCTGTTTTCAGAACTGAAGATGGCTACTCAGCGTTGTGAGGTAGCTCCTCTGAGTGACAGAGACTGGGCAGTGCAACATTAATAAGTCACATCAGACCCCCTCGCCAATAACATTAGAGCTGTGTCACATCTTAATCATTATATATTTTGACAATATCAAGTGTTTTAAATCTGTGGATTGGAATTGTGCAAACATACATATTTTTTCTAAAATGCCTGTTTGGATCACTGTGCTTTTTGGAGCTGACTGAGATATCTAAAATTCCCGTAATTGAGAACTAGCATAGCCTTCTCTATTTGGGATAAACTTCTTCTACAGTGCATGAATTCTGCTTTACTTCTGTTCTAAGGATTGTAGATGGTTTCAATCCATAGTTTTTATATCTTGAGCAGAATATCAACTGAAATGTTTGTTTCTAGCTTGGTTTTTCAGTAAATATGAAAAGGTGAAATTTTGCGAATACTTGTTAATATAGTTTTCTTCTATTGGTGATTCCTTAGAACTAGGTCCCATGATTTATTATGAGCAATTTATGACCTCTCATATGCTTTGTACACTGCTGTATCCCACAGTGCCTAGAACAGTGCCTGGCAAACAGCAAGCATACAATAAATATTTGTAGACTAGATGAGAGAATGAATGAATACTTGTGCCTTCTATTCTGACGGATTTAAGGATGTCATCTGTTACCTAAACAAGTAAACAAGGCTGATTGTTTGAAATGTCAACACAGTCCTTCGTCAATATGTCATCAGTTCACCCTTATAAAGGACTGGAGCTTTTTTCCTCCACTGAAGCAATCTCAAGGTCTTCTGGTCACACACCTCTGCCAGGTGATAGGATGGCCACGGCTGTTTGTGTAAATTCTTCCTTCTTTCTTACAAGCTCTGTAAGGAAAAGTAAATGCATTTGTTCAAACAAAATTAAAGAATTTAATTGTGAATAGTTGAATATATATATATGGTTTAGAGGAGTTCATTATGAAGTATATGTAACATTTCCTGTGGCATTTTACACATACTCATTTTTATATTGACATGTATATTCCATGGTATTATTTACATTGAATGATATTAAATCTATTTGCAAAAGATATACTAAAATTTGACACTGTTTATGATCTCTATTGCTACTACTCCTTTACCTCTCCTCACTCTACAGCCCTCCCAATTTCCCCTCCCCCCACAAAAAAAAGAAAGGAAGAAAAGTGTCAGCTTACAAATTCGGGCTCAGCCTTGCAAGACCTTTAAATATACTTGGTGTTTTTTATTTGTTGGTGGATTTAACTATTTATCTTTTATTTTTTGTTATCGAAGTTAAACACATAGCAATGTTTTATAGTATGCACAAAAGAAATTGTGAAAAGAGAATGTGGAGAATAACAATTAAAATTATTCTCCTGGAGCATATCATGTATACCAATAAGCAAAAGAGTTATTTTCAATTTTGGTTTTATCTTCACTTGAATTCAAGTCTGCTTTCATAGTGCCCTCTGGCCATTTAGGTGTAGCTCTTTTAAACTGGGACATTTTAGAATATGTAGCATTGTTCTCCAGTTGTTTTCCTGTGGAATTTCAACCCATTGTGTTGTAGTGCAAAAATAAGCATGGTAGTTTGAGGGAACACCTTCCCAGCCTTCAGTCCCCCATCCTCATCACGTTTCATAGCAAGTGATTTCTTCCCTGCACGCTCTCCTCTCTGGTCTCCCGCTGTGCGTGATCATCCTCTGCAGTGTCCCTGCACTAAGAGAAGGTGAAAATCAGCCTGCAGGTTTAAATTAATTGCATTCCTCAGTTATGCTATGAGTTAGCCAGTGCTTTAAATCACAACATTCTAAACTTCTAGTTTAAACATAATTGGTAAGAAAAAGCTGACATTAAAGTAGTCAGTGACAGAGTAAACTTAACTAAAGAACAGTCTAAAACACTCATATGCAAATACTAAAATAATCTGATTAATTTATTCATAGGTAGTAAATATCTAATTTATTAAATATACCTGTTATTGACTTGAGACACTAATATAAACCCCTTATTGTTTTCAAAACTTACATGACTAATTGTGTTGCTTTTATTCAAATAGAACATTGCTTTTATGCATGATGGAAATAATTTTTAAAATATAATTTTTAGTTAAATATAAATATAATGCATGCTCATTGCAGAAAATGTTAGAAGTGGCTCCATTCCAAATTGCGTACCTTAGCAGTTAAGATTTGAATGATGCTGTTGGGTACAAGAGATCAAGTCCTGTGTAGGTCACTCAATCTTGTTTCAGATATCTTAGTTTATCCTGTCTTTATTTGGAAAAGAAACAGATGCGGTTAGTGGCTCTGCCTCTGGGCTCCCAGGGGACTGTGTCCATATCCACACTGTAGCACTTTTCACTCTGTATTTGCAATTCTGTATTTATATTTCTGTACCACTAAACTTTATAACCAGGACTTACTCATTTTTGTGTGCCCATTGCCCAGTGCAACACCTGGCACACAAGTGGATACCCAGGTGACATTTGCTAAAAGAATTAAGAGTTTATGTGAAGTGATAGAAGGTAAATGTAGGATGTTTCACTATGAATTTTGGCTCTTATGCACAGATAAAACTGACATATTGTATCTAAGAAAAAAAATTCCATTAGCATATCCTGTCAAGCTCTAAATAGAAGCAGTTCTTAGAACTAATATTTATGTGTAGTCATTAATTGCTGAGACTAATAATTTACTTGTAAATGCAAGATTGTATTAATTTTATCTGTAATGGAATTCTCGTTCCTCCTGAAATCATAGCAAATTGTTAAAATTGCTTTGTGGGGAGGACAAAGTTAAGGCAATCAAATTTGTTTTACAAGGACATTTGATGTAATTAATTTTTAAAATATATCTTACTTTTTTAAACCAGAGTAGATAATAATAATGATTTTTAAAAACCTTTATAAAAAGAACTGTTCTTCCCATTTCTCCTTTCGTTGTCAGTTAATCCTCAAACTGACCATATGCCTTTAAATTTCTTCTGTACACCAACTGGCTATGTTTCATCTCATATAATGCAGTCTAGTAGGGAGTAACTCAGACATTAGACATTCTTTTGAAATAAATAAATACATAATTCTTCATGAGCACTTTTGCCTATAGCTTCAGAGCAATGGATATTTATAAAATGGCCCGATCTTCAGCTAATGCACAGCATTATAGCTTCTGTACTAATGGTTAGCTTCTGTACTAATTGGTCAATGCTTGTGCTTTGCAAGTTATTAAATATTTTGACAGCAACCCCTTCTTGAATTATGACTCTGAGACTCTGTAAGAACTTTAAATAACTTTAGAATCATCATGGCAAGATTAATGTGTTCTCTGGGGAATGTTTGAGTTGTATATGCAATTCCAAATCTTTGAAACCTGAAAATTGGTCATCAGTAAGTCCTTTCTGAGTCATCCTAACCCCTACATTTCTGTCACACTCCACCTCCAATTTATCAATAAATTTTACTAGCTCTACCTTTTAAAAAGTTTCAGATTTCCCCCTTTTCATGGCATACACTCTGTTGCCAAGTCATATCACCTCTCTCCTGAATGGGTGTGATAACCTTTCATTGGTCTCCCTGCTTCCAGACTTGCCTCCAGCAGTGTGTTCTCCAAACAGAAGCCAGCATGATTCTTTAAAAAAAAAAAAAAAGAAGAAGTCTAGACGATATTTAAAAGCCACAACGGTTCTGCATAAGCTGGTCTTCTGCCTTTCTGCCCCATCTCTGTCTCAGTCTCTACACATCTTTCCTGCTCTGTCCATATTGCTGCAAATGGCAGAGCCTGTCCTCCAGGCTGACTCCAGCCTTGCACATCCCCTACTTGCTGGAACATGAGCTCTCTATAGGCAGGAAGGTTTTCAGTTTGGTTCTCTCCTGTATCTTCGGCCCCAAGAAATATACCTGGTGCATAGTAGTTGCTCAATAAATAGTAATTGGATGAATGAATCCTTGCACAGTATTTCCAGTCATTCCTTTTGAATAAAGTCTGTGTTTAGAGATAGGAAGCTAAGTGTGTTCTTAAATTTCTGTTTGTTCTTCTTATTAATGCTATTCTTCTATAGGAAACATATTGTAACAAAAGCAATATAAATCCTTTTGATTCTGTCCTTTAAAAAGCTTATAATTAAAAGCAGACAACACTGACAAAAGATACCAACAAAATATTAAGCAAAATTAAGCCCATCGAGTAGTAAATTATTTTAAAAAAATAAGATCAATATGAAAAAGAAACCATTTAATTTTACTAGAGGATGTACAAATGCCATCTAAATGGAAAGAAACATCATATTATTATATAAAAATTTTGTATCATTCTTTCAGATAAATATATATTTTAATGAGACTCTAACCAGATTTCCAACAGGAATTTTGTTTATTTTGTTCATTGACTGTTTTGTTTGAAACTCTCTTTTCCTCATCACCCAACCTAAAATGTCTCTCTTAAATGGATCACTCTACATCTCCTTGTTTTACTTTGTTAGAACACTGTCTTATTTCAAGCTTTATTGAAATATAATTGGCATACAACATTGTATATAAGTGTCAGGAGCATCACTTCATGATTTTATATATGTTATCTATTATAAAATGATTACCACAATAAGCTTAGTTAACAGATCCATCACTTAACATAGTTACAATATTTTATTTGTTTTGGTGCGGTGAGCACTTTTAAAATCTGTTCTCTTGGTATCTTTCAAATATACCATGCAGTATTGTTCATTATAGTCACTGTGCTGTATGTTACATTCCTGGAACTTATTCATCTTATAACTGGGAGTTTGTACCTTTAGACTACTTTCACCCATTTTCCTGTGCCCCCACCACCAACCACAAGTCTGTTCTCTGTTTCTATGAATTTGGATTTTTTTTAGATTCCACATGTAAATGAGTTCATACAGTATTTATCTTTCTCTGACTTACTTCACTTAACATGCATAATGCCCTCAAGGTCTGTCCATGTTGCTGCAAATGGCAGTTTTCTTTTTTATGGCTGAATAATATTCTATTATATGTATACACCACATTTTCTTTATCCATTCATCCATCTTAGGTTGTTTCCATATCTTGGCTATTGTAAATAATGCTGCAGTGAATTTAGGGGTGTAGACATGTATTCGAGATAATGATTTCATTTCCTTCGGATATATACCCAGAAATGAAATTACTGGATCATATGGCAGTTCTATTTTAAATTTTTTGTAGAACCTCTATACTATTTTCCATAGTGGCTGCACCAATTTACATTTCCACCAAAAGTGTACAAGGCTTCTCTTTTCTCTACATCCTAGTCAACACTTATCTCTTGTCTTCTTGATAGTAGCCATTTAAACAGGAGTGAGGTGACATCGCATAATGGTTTTGATTTGCATTTTCTTGATGATTGATTAGTGATGTTGAGCACCATTTGCTAGTTAGTTGTTGGCCATTTGAATATCTTCCTTGGAAAAAAAAATGTTCAGGTCCTTTGCCCATTTTTAATTAGATTATTTGGGGAGTTTTTTGACTATTGAGTTATATGAGTTCTTTATATATTTTTGACATAAACCTCTTATTAGATATGAGGTTTGCAGATATTTTCTCCCATTCTGTAGGTTTCCTTTTCATTTTGTTGTTTGTTTCTTTTGCTGTACAGAAGCTTTTTAGTTTTATGAAGTCCCCCTTGTTTATCTTTGCTTTTTTTGCTTGTGCTTTGTGTATCATATCCATAAAGCACTGATAAGTTTCCTTGTTTTCTTCTATGGTTTCAGGTCTTACACTTAAGCCTTTAATCCTTTTTTTGAGTTAATTTTTATGAGTGGTGCAAGATAGGTGTCCAGTTTCATTTTTTTTTCCATGTGAATATCCTGTTTCCCCAACACCATTTATTAAAGAAACTGTCTCTTTTCCATTGAATATTTGGCTCCTTGTCAAATAATAGTTGACTTTATATGCATGAGTTTATTTCTGGGCTCTATTCTGTTCCATTAGTCTATTGTCTGTGTTTATGCCAGTACCATACTGTTTTGATTATTATAGCTTTTATAATATAGTTTGAAATAAAAAAGTGTAATACCTCCAGTTTTGTTCTTTTTTTCTCAAGATTGTTTTTGACTAGTCAGGGTCTTTCCTGGTTTCATAAGAATTTTAGGGTTGTTTTTTCAATTTCTGTAAAAAAAAAAAAAGCCACTGGAATCTTTATAGGGATCGTGTTAAATCTATAAATGACTCTGGGTAGTAAGAACATTTTATCATTATTAATTCTTTCAGTTATGAGCATGAAACATCTTTATTTATTTGTGTCTTTAGTTTCTTTCATCAATGTCTAATAGTTTTTAGTGTACAGATCTTTCACCTCCATGGTTAAGTTTATCCCTAGGTATCTTATTGTTTTTGGTGCTATTGGAAATGGGATTGTTTTCTTTACTTCTTTCTTGGATAATTTGCTATCCATATATGGAAACACAACTGATGTTTGTATGTTGATTTTGTGTTCTGAAATTTTTTATTAGTGCTTTTTTTATTTTTGATGGAGTCTTTAAGATTTTATATATATAAAATCCTGTCATCTGCAAACAGACTATTTTACTTCTTTTCCATTTTAGATGCCTTTCTTTCTTTCTTTCTTTCTTTCTTTCTTTCTTTCTTTCTTTCTTTCTTTCTTTCTTTCTTTCTCTCTCTCTCTCTCTCTCTCTCTCTCTCTCTCTCTCTCTCTCTCTCTCTCTCTTTCTTTCTTTCTTTCTTTCTCTTTCTTTCTTTCTTTCTTCTGTTCTTTTCCCTTTCTTTCCTTGCCTAATTTCTCTGGCTTACACTTCCAGTACTATGTTGTATAGGACTGGTAAGAGTGGCCCCTTTGTCTTGTTCCTGATTTTAGAGGGAAAGCTCTCTATTTTTCACCATAAAGTATATTAGCTATGGACTTTATTGTGTTGCAGTGCCTTCCTTCTGTATGCAGTTCATTGAGTGTTTTTATTATGAATGGATGTTGAATTTTGTCAGAATCTTTTTCTGCATTGATTGAGATGATCATGTGACTTTTATCTTTCATTCTATTAATATATCATATTTTTTGACTTCCATATGTTGAATCATTCTTATATCCCAGGATGCATACTATAAAAGAGACATTGTATTTTCATTATTGTGGGAAAATGAAAAGTAACCTGTTGGCATCTATTTAAATGTAAAATATGCATACCATTTGCCAAGTAGTTCTATATTCAGGTATCTATCCAACAGAAATGAAAGCATCAGTGTAAAGAGATAGATGTGGAAGGATATTTATTACAGCATTGTTTTTAAGGTGAAAGGAACTAGAAGCTACCTAAATTTACATTAGATTTAGAATGGTCAAATAACTTATGGTACTTCTGTCCTATGGAATGTTAATAGAATTTTAAAACAATTGTTATATATGTTTTCCTGATTTGAAGGACTATCTACTATATATCATTACATGACTAAAAAATTTTCAGAGAATGTTTATTCTACGATCTATTTTAAAATTAAAATGTACATATTTTTATATATGGGTAGGTTTGTGTTTAATAACATAAGAAATATGTGGAAAGAGACATATCAGTCCATTAATAATTACTATATCATCAGGAGTGAAAAATGGGAACAGGAGAGATTATCAATATCTATTCTATGCTACTTTTTGGTTAACTTCGTAAAACAAATGTTACATTTTAATTTAAAAGATAATAAAGTTTGTTCAACATAAATGTCGACATACATTAAAGGACATTGCTAGTTTGGCTTTGAGCATGTGTAAATACCATATAGTATATGAAAGGAAAGCCAATATTACCGTGTTTGGTTAGAGATGTCGTCAGAGAGAATACAGCAGTTCTCACTCGACCGATGTGTCAGTATTCTCGTATAAATCTACTTACAGTTTGGAAGTTTGGAGTTTGTGTTACTTTTTTGACCCAATTAAAATTTAGTTATTGTAAGAAATAATCCCCAGGAAACCAGATTATGAAACAAATCACAATAGAAAACAATGCTTCTTTGTTTAAAATGTTAAGATCTTCTTATTTCACTCTTTATAACTGCTCGATCTAAAGATGATGACCTACTTTGGCTAGCATAATATGGTTAAATTGAACACTACCTTTTCAAAAATTGATTTTTTAAAACATGCTTGCAATATGTACATTCAAAACAAGGATTGTTTATCATTTTTCTTTTTTATTTCAGAACGCTTTACCCTGTACAGCTCTAAAAACCTTAGACAAGCATGGAATAAGTAAGTCTTTGTACAGATTGTACTCATTCTCTCTCTCTTTCTCTTAATTTTTAAAACTCTCCTGATAAGTTGTCATGACATTTTTTCATTTTTTCATTAAATTATTCATTCATCCATATATTTAACCATTAACTAGTTGTTAAGCCTTAACTGCATGCCAGCCACAATCTTCAGCCTCAGCCAACATTGTACATGAGTTTGGGTTCCTCGGGTAATGTGGCATTGCCTCAGAGTTGTAAATCCTAACATCTATTGTGGTCAATCTTCTTGTAACTAATTTCAAGAAACATTTTGGTATCAGCAAAATAGCATTTGTTAAGTACAGTAAAATGATTGACTTTCTAATCTGAATAAAGTTGGTGCCAACCTTTGAGCTAAATAAAATTGATCTTTCGAATTTTTTAAGTTTATCTATTTTTTCCCTAAGCCTTATTGGGAAACTAAATACATACATCACTTGATGTGTATGTACTCCATTTATTTAATTTCTATTCTCTTATCTGACCCATTGAAATAGTTTATTTTTTTGGTTTTGAAATTTGTTGACATCTGTAGATCTTAATTTCTTAAGCTATTTAGAGGTCTTTTATTGCAAGCCAACCTGTTAGTAAATCATTGAAAGTTGGAAAGTAGAGTAATTAAGTCACTCATTTCATTGTGGGTATCACGTTTCAAGCATTATGCTGGGAAAATGTATCTGGAACTGCTTTGATAAAATAAACTATAATTTGTTATAACAAAAATTTTTCTAAGGGGAATTTAGTGTTATTGTCTCACTTTTTACTGTTATAACACTTTAATTTTAGATACGATCAGTTATGAAAATAAAAAATAAAAACTTTTTATAATAAATGCCATTAATTAATGCTGTCAGTAGATACAGTAGACAGCTTATTGTGAGGAACTCCTAGAATAAATACATGAAATTCCTCGGTGGTTTATTTGAAAGATTTGGCTATTTATTTTGATTAAATTTATACTTAGAAGAACATTCCGGTATAATTATTTTTGTCTAACACAAGGCTCTGCATTTGCCATTTGCAGCCAATTATTAATATCCAGACTCTCCCTAATACCTAGGAAGGCACTTCTGTGTTTCTCACCATGTGACCTCCCCTACGCCACCCCCGTGAAACACACACATATTTATTTTACTGACCAGTGGTCTAACATATTTTAATTAAGTGCTTTCATTGACCAGGTATTATATAAGGCATATAGTTCCTACCTTAATGAAATGATCAAACACATTCCTCTCTCATAATTGCTCAAAAAAATCTTTTACATTCAGACTGAAATACTGAAGGAAGTATTACATTTTCATGTAAAGTTTTTTAATTAGTTGATAGAATTATAGTTAATGATTTTCTTTTAATCTCTACTATCACATTTAATTTAAAAAATAGAAGTAACTCAAAGTTATTTTTCAACCAGGTAACCACTTTATGAAACAATTCTTGATAAAGCACTTGACTCTCTAACTTTATCTCTGAATAGGAAAATCTGGCAAAACTATATATAGCATTTGTAGAGAATAGCCTCCAATTTAAATAACTTTCCATTTTCTTCCTTCAGAGAGACAGACCTAGAATGGCCTTCAAATTGCTGAGGAAAATATATGGCAGTTCTTATCCATTTAAAAGTGTCTACAAAAAATGAGAGGAAGTCTGTGGACAGTGCTGTGATATTTCTTCCACTGTCCTCTTGTGGATATGACCCTTCACCATTTGCACCTGCCCCCCCCCCATTCATTCGTTTTTGCAACTTGTATTCAGCCATCATAGTCACTCTAACATATACACCCCAACAAATGGCCTTTCTTGTTCAAACATTCCATAGTGACTCATGGGGTGTCTCTCATAGGAGATATTTAGTTACATTACTTTATCCCAGGAGAAACTAGATGAATTCATGTCTTCCAAAAAGAAAAAAAAATTTGAAGTAGTATTCAGGTTTGCATTGTTTCTCTTCAGTCTGACCACTTAAATCTGATGCTTTCCTTTCTCTGAGAGGTTATCGTTTATGTCACAACAAAAGTAGGTTAACTGAGAAAATTCAGGATATGCAATCCTCTGATAGTGCTGCTTTAGAAATTTTAAAAACTATGTACATTGTTCTCAATCTCTAAATTTTTCTTAAAGATGCTAAATATCAATGTGTGCTTTTACTTTTGAGGACAAATAAGAATTTTTCAGAATATTATCTTTTACACAATAAAAACAGTTTCTCTTTAAAATATTACTTTATAGATACTTAATTTGTTATTTGCATTTTTCATAAACATAGAATTTGTAATTTTTCTACCAAAAACAAGGTCTAAAATACTGAAGGAAGTATTGCATTTTCATATAGTTTTTTTACTTAGTTGATATGATTTTTTTTAAGACTCTACCATTGCATTTGCTTAAAAAAAATTAGAAGTAATTCAAAGTCATTTAATAAGCTGAGTTGACATAACAACCTTAGATGACATTTAAAACATTTTAGGTAAAATATTAAAAGCTGAGCTTGAGGTAAAATCTTTAAATTAGAAGCATTATTGTTTAGAACCATGCTATTTTTAAGTTCCCCGTAAGTCTTGTTTTTGTTGCCCTAAGGATTTATTTCGGAAAACACTAAATAGTAGAGTGATCACTAAAAGTATTATAAAAATACTTCTGGTATCTCAGTGTTATGTATTGAATCCTTAGAGCCAAGCTATAGCCTCTAGCCAGTTCAAACCCAATACAATTCAGAGAGAACTGAGAATTCAGAGACATTAATTATGTTATTGATTCTTCCGCCAAACGGACTTGTGCCCTTGCAACTGTCATTGACATTTCAACATTTCTCACTTCAGAGTGAGGTCTAGATTTGGAAGAACTGCAATTAAACACTATTAAGCAAGTGCTGGCTTTCTCCATTGCTGTTAACTAATTTGCTTGTCCACAGCACAATTACAAAACTGAAGCAGTTGGTAAGTTCTCTTGTACAGCACTAATATGTTCAAAATAGAGAGAACTCATTTGCAAGAACTAATTTGAATTCAGTTTAGATGGGTTAAAAAATGGGTAGGTTAATATAAAGAAGTAAGTCACTGTCCAAAATTAAGTAACAATGTCTTTAAATATATATATTAACTCAACTATTAAAACTAGTGGATATGTTAACCTATCTGAGAAAGTAAGAATTTCTTGAGAAATGAATCCTCAAGTCTCTTTGAACGGCTATAACGTCTGACCCAGATTATTTGGGGGCCAAGTCTGCCCTAGGTAACACCCATGCAGTTCCCTGCTGACTTCATTTATATAGTAACCGTGGGCATAATTTTACTCTTTGAAGGATTTTTTAGTATTCTGGGCAAACAAAGCACTGATGGGAGAAAAATATCAAAAGATCTAGCAAATATCTCAACTCAAAGGGATAATATAAAGGAGAAATCTTAATTATAGAATTGAGAATAATGAATATATATTAGTAAAGAAAAGAAAGTTGTTTTATTCCCTTATGTTAGAAGTATATGTATGATCAGGGTGGGCTCTTCCTGCTCAAAGGGGATTTTGGACTACAGGGATACAAATCTTAACTTTATAAATACATGTACTGTTTTCTGACTGCCTTCAAAACATTCCATTTTATTGGAGTTATAAAGACTCTCCCTATTTTTCTTCCAAATCTCTCTATTTATAGTTGTCTGACATTGGCATGTATGTGCAATCAACCAAGAATTTCAGCCACTTAAAAGATCTTTTATTATTTTGGCTGGAGAAGAAGCCTTAGTATATGTTCTCCAGAAAAGTTAAGGGTAGGATTTCAGGAACACATTTGCTTGTTTTGGAACTTTCTAACAGCTGAACAATTTTGGAGGTTTGAAAGTAACAAAAAGAAAGAAAAAACTGAGAATAAACCACCAGAGTCACAGAAAACAGATTTGAAAACACAGCGTGTAGCTGATAAAGCAGAGCCTGTCCACAGACTTGACTAGGTGTAGGCCAGCCTTATGCTGCTGGCTCCTCCTATGTGCTCTAGTTCTCCTTATAATCCTTCTCGTTAGTTAAGTCCAACTGGATTTCCTCTAAGAATTTTAAAAATTGATCTTTTAAAATGTGTAATAAACATAGAGACATTCTAATGCAGCTACCTTTATGGAGATACAAAAATAGAGAAGAAAACATTTATCTGTGTGTATTTGAATATATCAGTAGAGTCCTAATTTAGATGATTTAGAAATGTTTTCTAACTTTGTGTTCTTAAACTTTCCTTGAATGTTTTACCTAACTTTGTGATCAGCTTCCAGTACATAAAGATGATTGGCTAAATAGTTGTATTACATGTGCATAAAACAAAATGTATTTAAAATAATATTGAGAGGAATGACAAATATCGCTCTGTATATATTGGTGGTTCTCTACTGTATTCTTCTCGCTGTCATATGTAATTGCTTACCATTAAGGTTTAAATCAACTGACCTTCATAAGAAATGGAAAGGTCCTATTTTCTACTCTACCTTATTCTAAGTTAGTCCAAAATTTTCTGAAATAATAATATACTTGCCGAGTAAGTTAGAGCTTTCAGTTTCTTTACCAGTTGTTCAGCTATTAGAAGGTTGTTAAGGACAGTTATTGACACTAGGAGGAGCAGTTGAGTTAAGCCAGATCTTTAAATCGTCTTTCTCCACTGTTCATTTTTTTCATTGTTGATCATTTTTTGTTATAATTCTATTTACTTCAAAGTAACAGTTTTAATTTATTTAGTGCCTGGAGATTTCTTCTTGCAATATTTTCAAAAAAAATTATTATTATTTACATCATCAATGAACTTTTTTCATGGTGGTTTTATTGAGGTCACAAGCTCCAAAGCAGACATTTGGAATTCCATTCTCTTAACTCAAAGGATGAACTGGAGCTGCAGTTGTCAACTGCTCAGCTCTGCAGATTTGAGTGGAGCATAAGGAAGCTACGTGAGGTGTAGTTTCTCAAAACACCCTTGAAAATGTAGTTTTCAAAATGAGACAGTCAAATCCAAGTAGGTGTCTGTCTTGGCCTCGGACTGTCTTGGCCTCGGATCGCCACACATGGCAAAGTTTGGAGGTCCCAAAGTGTCCTCTACCTGCTTGAAAGTCACAGTTCAGAGCAATTTCTGAGGGTGTTCATTTTCACAAGAATGAATTATTAATTCAGATAGTAAAAGCATTATGTAGGTGAGATGTTTATCAGATCCATTAAACCCCTTACCGCCTAACAGAGAGCAGGTCTTCTAGGACTTTGCAGAGTGGATTCTTGAAAGGGAAAAAGAGGACGTTCTAAAATAGGAGCTGCTTTCCAGCTCTGGGCGGAGTCCTAGAAAGTAGACAGCAAAAGGTCTTTTTAAAGACATGGGTAGGGGGCAAGTGGCAATAGGACAAAGAGAAAGCTATCCAATGGAAAGTTGGTGAGTTTGCCAAAGACCTAGTCCTGGTCACTAATAGTAGCAACAGCATAAATGTCATAACATGTGAAATGTTCCTAGTCAAAGGCCCAACATCCACTCGTTCATTGATCCACAGTCATGCAGCGATGAGGGAATAGTGGTAATTGACATTTGGACAGCCTTCCACAATATAAAAATTGCTTTCCTATATGTCATCACATCCTTTTATCCTCATAACAATCTGGGAAGGTAGTTGGGGAAGATATTACCTCCATTTTATAGCTTGAAATAAAAAACTTGCTCGGATCCATGCTGTTGAAAATTATAACTTGGAATGTGAAAGAAATATTACCAATTTTAAAACCCTGATATTTGAATAGGTTTATCAGTATCTGATTTTATTTTGTTTTCGCTGTAGCTTTGGGCAGAGAAATCTCTTCTGGGAACTGATGTTACTCATTCCCAGTCTAGTTTTTAGGTATCTGGAGAGCTGGGAAAGAATAGAACCCTGACTTCCTCAGTCCTGGGGGAACAGTGCTCGCAGCAGGCTGGCCGCTCACATCAGCTCACGCCTCTCCTGTGCCACTGCTGGGTTGTGCACCACTTGGCTAAAGCTGGGTTTGTGACAGTCTCACTGCTAGAGATGACAGGCTGCTGGCCACCCACTCAGACCATAGTAGTGATATTTGTCTCCTACTCCACACAGCTCCCACTGACCCCAAGAGATTATCCTCTGTCGTTTTGTGTCATTGCTGGGATTTCTTATCCATGTCTTTCTTTTTGAAGTGAAGAAGTCACTGTCATTAATAACCCCCGGTGATGGGACAGCCAAGGGTAGGCTCTGTGCCGTTTGGTGTCTGTCAGGCACGAGTTTTTCATTCCCCTTCTAATAGAAAATAGCCATCTTCTCTCTCAATAATTGGCAGCATGTGCAAGGCCTCAGAGTTGGCAGCAGCCATTGTTTTTCATCCTTTCAAATTATGTGTTGGATTCCTCGTCCAACAGCACACTCTTATGGTGCAGCTAATACCTTCCTTCTGCCATCCGGCTCATTAAGGAATGAAACCCAGCCGTGCTTCTGAAGTGGCACAGAGCTTCCAGGAGCAGCTGGGCTGTGCATTCCCCTGAAAGGAGGCCGACAGAACTAGACTCTCTCAAACTGTTCCCCAAAACAGATTCTAGAAGTGTGAACTGAGGAAACTCTTCTGCTTCTTCAAAAGGTAAAACAATGTTATTTATATTCTGTTACTGCCGTAACAAATTGCCACAAATTTATTGGCGTAAAACACCCCAAAGGTATTATCTCACGGTTCTGTTGGGCAGCAGTCTGGATGGGCTCAGCTGGTTTCTCTGATCTGGGTCTCTCAAGGCCAAAATCAAGGTGTTGGTAGGCCTGGGCTTCGTCTGAAGGTTCTAGGGGAGCATCTGTTTCCAGGCTCAGTCAGGCTGTTGGTAAAATTCAGTTCCTTCTGAGACCGAGGCCCTGTGTTTTTGCTTCTTGTCAGCCGGGAGCCTCACTCAGGCCCCAAAGGCCACCTCCATCCCTCACCATGCTGCCCACTCCGCAAACCAGCATCAGCACAACAAGGCTTTCTCACACTTCAGATCTCTCTTACTTCCCCTTCTGCCCCCTCTCTTTTGCCTCCAGTAGGAGACAGTCTTCTGCTTCTAAGGCCCATGTATATAATTTAGGAAACTCTCCCTATTTTAAGGTCTATAACTTTAATTAATTACATCTAGAAAATTCCTTTGACATGAAAGGTAACATTTACAGGCTCCAGAGATTGACAAGTGGACATCTTTGGGGCCATTCTTCTTTCTTCAGGTGGGCACTGGGGTTTCCTGTTCAGTGATGAGTCACAGGGGGAAGCGGAGCAGAGAGGCAAACCCAGCCCTCTCCAGGTCAGACAGTCTGTTTTGCCTGGTCTTTGGCCCATCAGGTGATAAGGACAGGCCTCTGACTGTGATGGTTCCACATTGCTCAATTCAAAATTATGTGTAAGAATGAAATTCTTTTCCACTCCAGCATGGAGAAAAAAGAGTTTTTTGTCAGAAAGCTCGTAGTCTCTGAGAGAACTAAACGTTTGACCTGACATTTCTGTCTCCTCTAGATCAATGCTGGCCAATAGAACCTTCTCAGTTAATGAAAATCTCTCTCTGCACTGCCCGTCCAGCAGCCATTGGTCCCTCGTGACTAGTGAGCCTTGAAATGTGGCTAGTGTGCCTTAGGAACGAAATTTTGAATTTTATTTAAATTTAATTAATTTAAATGTAAATAGCCGCACGCTTAGCTGCCTTATTGGGTAGCATAGCTGTCTATCAACAAGTAAACTCTTCGTGGAAGTGCCCACCAGTGTAAAATAAGTGTGACTGTATGCTGCTTTGGAAATTCTATGCTCAAGAGCCCTTGCATTTTGCACTGACACATCCAAAGATCTTGCTTTATATTTTTGCTTCTGCCTTTTATTTGTAAACACTCAGAGAAGATAATAGCTCTGGAGAACCAAAGAAGTGTAATAAATCTGCAGAGGGAATATAAGTATCAAAGAACATCAAGCAGATATTCCTTCCCCTCCTCCTCTCCTCTAGAAGCCAGGCTGTTCCCTTCTGAGGGGCACTGCCTGCTGCAAGCCTCTATTCCTTTTTCTTTCTCCTGTTCTCCCTCTCTCCCTCCCTCTTCCCACCCTCCCTCTCCCTCTCTCTCTCTCCTTTTGGGAACTGCTAGGGGTTAGACACACAACTTTCTTCCTGTTTTGAACTCCCTTAAGAATTCACCTCTCTGTCGTTGTTCTGGGGCCCCTTGATCCCCCCTCACTCTACTGAAAAAATATCGTAAAAAGCTCAGCTTCCTCTTTTCTACGTGCGAAGTGCTGTTGAGAGGGTCTCCATTTTCTAAATAAGCCTCCCACAGGCCCCTGGAGGTGCATCTGTTAATTCTTCAGCTTCAGAACATTGAAAATTGAAACATTTTAAAAAGTAAAGCTTGAACAGAAATGTAGAAGTTTTTACTGCTTTTCATTTATAAGAAATAGCACCTATGAGATCCCTTTCCTCAACATTTGCTTATATCATTTTCTTTTGATTAAGAGAATGTATATGAATTTAGTGAGTTGTCAGTCTCAAAATTAAGTTGAACATAAAAAGTCACTGGAGAAAGAGATGATTGTAACAACGATGTCATCTTTCGTATCCGTTGTCCCTACTCACACTTTACTTTGGTTGCTTAAAATTGGACACAGAGCCCAGTCATTTGTCGGGACAAGGAGTCCCCCTCATAATTTGGGGAGACTTTCTGTAAAACTGAAGTTCAACTTCCACTCCTTGTGAACATGCTGTTAATAGACTGTCCGTGTTGACATGTGTGGCTGACATCTGCTGTGTAGACAGTGGTCTCACTACCTTGTAAGAATACAGCGTCAATAAATATTGTTAATATGAACCAAGAAAGAATAACAAAAGAGGAAGGCTGCAAAAGGTCGCAATTGGCACAAATGGCAAGCAAATACCTGAAACCAGCATAATCTTTGGTGTCATAGGGACCAAGTTCCCATCCTGCATCCCCTTCTGGATCACTTAATATTCAGGAAGCTCATTAACCAGTCTGAGCCCCAGTTTTTCAATCTTTAAAACCCGTACCAGGATTTTGTGAGGACTGAATAAGATACGCGTGTAAATGATGAGGCCCTTTTGGCAAACAATAACTTAGCTCTTGTCTGTTTTTCAGCACACCCCGTCCTCCCCTGCCAGCCAGACAGTTTCGTTCAATTCTAAATAAGCAACTATACTTGAACATGAATATCACTGCTATATCGGTTCCCCAGACATCTTCTGGGATATTCCTACTCTCTGTCTAGGAGCCGGTACTGGATTGCTTGGTCACCAGTCATTTTTTAAATACACTTCTTATTTAGAAACAAGATGCCCACCTTCCCCAACAGTTCCTTCCTAAGAGTGATATGTTAACAAATCGCATCATACATAATTAATGTAAAACTAGGATTTATCCTAAGTCTTGAAACACATTTATTAGACAGTTTTTCTAATTAGATTGAAAGAGACAAACACTATTACCAAGTTCAAGCATCTGTTAGACCTTTTCCGTGGTGCTCTCTGTGTGTGAAGTAAAGGGAAGCCTGCACCAGGTATGTAGGGCCTGGGTGTCCACTTGATGTAGGGGTTTCAGCCATAAGAATGAAAGTAATTTTCCTTGCTGAGAGGACAGATGACCTATCTCTGGAAACACAATGAATGAAGCTGGGAGTGTGGCTTTGGTTTGGCACACCTCTCCCAAGAGGAGGAAACCCGTAAAGGACTCCAAAGGAAACTTGGTTTTTTTCTTTCAGATGCTAAAAACCAAGTCCATACCCTAAGGCACAAATGCCCTGCTGCCTTGTTACATCCACCATGGGAATGACTTTAGCAGTAGATTTCATCATGTCTTTAACAACAACAAAGATACATTCGAATGCCTTTAAACACATGGATACAACCCCAAGTCAATTTTTTTTGTCTTATCTAAAAGAGCGTTTTTAGACCATTTTGACATTTTCAGAGTTTAGAAAAATCTAGTAGCAATTTACAGTCGAAGTCTTACAGTGAGTATATATTTGTGGATGTTATTACTCAGACTATAAATGAGATATAAGTTAACATAAATATTAATACCAATATTTAAGGAACTAATATTCTGGCCCTTGTTGCATTGTTAGACAGTGTATCTTTGTGTATCTGTATGTGAATTCTCTGCTAGTCCTCAACTGTATTAATCCCTCAAGACTTGATACACAAACATAATGCCAAATAGAGAACTTTCCTTAAATTATTCAAATCTCCTTATAAGTGATTTTGCACTTTTCCTTCAATGGAAAACATTTGATCATAAATTCAATTAAATCAGCCATCATCTTTGTGATGTTTGTCCAGCTAAATCCTTTAGTAGCTAAACTAATAAACATACCAGCTGTGTGTGTGTGTGTGTGTGTGTGTGTGTGTGTGTGTGTGTGTGAGAGAGAGAGAAAGAGAGAGAGAGAGAGAGACAGACAGAGACAGAGACAGAGAGACAGAGAGACAGTGTGTGTGTTAGCATTAGCTTATGGCACAACTGTTGTGGAAGAATCAATTTGAAGTAAAGATGAAGAGAAGTTCTCATTTCTGAGGCCAGATTTTGACCACCTCACTGCAGCCAAGGTTTAAAAGATTAAATTCTTAGTGGAAATAAAAACATGTATACTGTATTTCTTTAAATACATTGGCTTTTATTTTCCAGCTCAGAGCCCAGTTTTAACATATTGAGTTTTAGATCAAAATGGATAAACTTTGGAGATGTTAGTAAAAGCTTTAAAGTCATGTCAACCATTCTTCTTCCTCTTCTATGCCTTCTTTTTTCTAGTCAAAACAAAGAAAAAGTCACTGTCGACACACTGTTAAGTTTCTCAGGGGAAATGCCATAATAGTACTATTTCTTATATGTATGTCAGCTCAAAAGGTAAATGTTGAATGTTTCTCATCGGGATCCTAAAGCCTTTCAGACAACAGATAGAACCAGCTGCCTCCCTCTTTTCTATGGTACCTTTACTACTGATCCTACTAATTTAAATATAATCGAACCCTATTTATGTTCAATTACATATGTGTATATCCATGTGGCCTGTAGAAGACAGCATGTTCTGCGGGAGAAAGGGTAGGGGACAGCTACTGTCCCCATAAATATAAGATAAGCAACTGATTTTTTTTTTTCCTTAAGCAAAACAAGTCAGTTTTCTCTAGTAGAGAAGCCTGAGTGGCCTCATGCTTTGATTGTCTGCCCCTGGCAACCACTTCAAGTATCAGCTTGGATGGCAAATATTTTTATGATTTGGCTCAGCCATTTTGGAGGGTACGTATTTAAGGATTATGCCAGGTTTCATGCCTTTGCTTCTAGATGGAACTAAGCACATCATTTTATTTATCAAGATGAATACAGATGAGATTTTCCATTCTTCTCTCCTTTCTTGCCACCTTGAACTGAAGTTTAGAATTTGAGTTGAATTGTACCCACAGTTCTAATTTTATTTGTTGGTCAAGTGAGGCTTTATCCTCCTATCTTAGAATTCAGCTACCTTCCATGTCTTACTTTTTCTCGTGACCCCTTAAATAACTCTAACGTCTATTATTTTTCCCAAGGAAGTGAAAAACATTTCCACAGTGATACTTTCTACCCATTATGATTTCAGGTTCCTTTTCTTACTAGCCAGCACATCTTTGCAGTAATCTCTGACCCAGCCCACTTCTCTATAGCTACATTCATGGATTTCTCAATCCAATCTCTACTCTTCATCTAAAGAACCAAATCCTCCCAGTGTATAAACGACACAGTTCTTTTTAAAAATTTTAGAACTTAATAGAAACTACAGCAGATCTTTTAAGGATAATAGAGCAGCACAGTCCACTAGACCTTTATGCGCTGAGGGAAATGTTCTGGGCCTGCACTGTCCGGAATGCTGCCGCTCGCCACACACGGCTAACGAGCAGCCTAAAATGCGGTTAGTGCAGCTAAGGAACTGAATTTTTGTTATCATGTTTAATTTCTATCTAAATTTAAATAGTCACATGTGGCTTGTAGCTACCAAACTGGACAGTGGAATAGAGCATGACTTCTGATCAGTTTGTAACAAATGTCTTCCGAACTACATAGTGAAGTAGATTAGATTTTGCAGCTAAAAATCTACTGCCCAGGCTTTACTCTCTTGCTTATTTCTTTCTCATATAACTGTAGGCCTAAATCCAAATCCTCTGACTCTGTCTCAGGATTTTCCCTCTCTCAGAACATCTGAGAGATTTTCAATTTTCAAATTCTTCGATTTTGTTGAATATTGAACATATCTCTCTTGGGTATCCAGATGGAGTTTCAAAGTGCGGCATTTCAGCCGCTCTGGTTCTGGGGCACTGGCCATTTCACTGTCTAAGCTCAGGTTTTTTTCTAAATATAGAAACAAATGAGGAAATGTGCTAAAATCTGTCAAGCTCTTCCCGCCCACTCTCCATCCTTCCCTCTCTCTCAATCTCAATCTCTTTCTTTCTCTCTCTCTCCCCCGCCCTTTCTCAATAGATGATTGATAGTTAAATAGATAGATAGATTGATAGATAGATGAAATAACTATTTACATTGACTACTAATGAAGCCTGTTTATTCCATCCATTCTGAAGTAACTCAATATGCTTTTGAAAATTTGTAAGTTCTAATTTTTTAGAATGCTTCCATATGTTTGTACACAATCTGTAAATACTTGTCTTCAGTTTTCTGCTTATGCTAATATTGTTGATTTTAAGACATGAGACCTTTGTATCATGGTGTGTGTCATGCTTCTGCCTCATGAAAGACGTGCCTGAAACCTCTCTTACCTATTTATATTTGGCAGTACAAGTAGTTGGATTCCAAATGATAATAAATGTACAGCTTTTTAATGCTATTCATTTATCTTTCATTTATTTCACCTTTAAAGATAGAATTAGTTCTCAGGAAGATAAACAGCTCCAGCACTTATGCCAGTTTGGGGTTTCTTTAAACCATGGTAATTCTATGGCTCCCTTCTGTTAGAAATCATTTCCTGTTAAAGAGCCAAGTGTGAAGTTACATCAGGAGTAAAGGAACATGCAACTCAAAGGTTGTGCTCACTTTCAGCAGACAGCCTCAGCCTATTCTGTGCTCGCCATCGAACCACTCTTTGTAGCCCCCATCTCCCCAGAACCACAACCTCCACACAACAAGAGAGGGACGCTGGAATGGCTGGCAGTCATGTTATTCTCTAAGAGATTGGCCTCTTGGGAAAGTGTAAGGCACAACAGAGCAGAATAGAGAAGAGTCATGGAGTTCTGGTCCATACGTTGTTAGTAATGGGCTTTGGGACTGGGCTCCCATGCGCGAAGCCAGTCCCCTGCCATTCTAAGACAAGTAGGCTTTCTGTTAATGGACATGTGAGTTACCTGCAGATACAGACCAAAGTCTCTGTACTATAACAACTATTTCTGTGTTTGAAACAGCCATTTGCAAACTCTAGAAGCACTTTAGGCTATTTGTTAATAGAAACGTAGTCATATGCAGGTTCATCTAGGTAATAAGAGAAAGAAAATGAAAGATCAAAGTCAAGGGCTTGGAACTAAAAGAATGTTACGGACCAGTTCTTAACTCTTCTTGAGTTGGGATACACTCTACAGACTTGTTGCTAAAAATCACTCTTTAATTATACATTCTGATGTAGGAAGAGATGTTGTCTTGTGATGGAAATGTGTGACATATTTTTTTCTATAAGTTTAAAGATCCCTTCTGATAGATTCTCATATTTGTAGCATACAGCACATCACAGAGTAGAATAAATTATTTTCCAGGCCTTGAACCACAAAACTAAAACACAACAAAAAATTTTTTTTCTTCATACTTTTGTCAGCATCAGCCCCAGCCATGTATGAAATTACAGTAATCCTTCCCAAACACATGTTACAGTTACTCAGAATTCTGATAGAATTTAGAAGTTTGATATTCTACAGCTCTGAGGGCCCTGGTTCATGTGTTTGTGAGTCACTCCATTTGGGGACCATTCAAACAGAAGAATTGGAAATAGGAAAGGAGGAAGGTGGATAGATGAGTAGAAGACATGCTTTCTCGCTGTTGTCTTGATAAATCTGGACTCAAGGTCAGCACCTGTCTGCTAGACAGGAGGACATCAGGACAGGGCATATAAGACAGGACAGAGAAACAGGAGTAAATCATGGCGAGCCAGGAAATGAGGAAGACATTGGACATTTAGGAAAAGGACAAACTTAGTTGGAGTAAAAAAGAGATTGGCAAAGAGGGGAGTATAGTGTGGTGTGTCACACATTTACAAAATCTTAAAATGGAAAGGCAGATCCTGAAGTATATCTATAAAGAAAACGTTTCTATCTTAAGGTATATAAAATAATATTGAAAATGTTTTTACTTAAGGTGTGCTAGCATTTTATTTTAGTGAGAATTTTAAAATTATGAGACCTTTTTTATATGTTTACTCATTACCTCGATCCTCCTTTTTCCATTGATTATAAATCTCCCAATGAGGTGTTTTTTACTGAAAAATTTTGAGGGATATACTCTGATTTGGGAAAGAATATTAGTCTTAAAATTATCTATTTACTGCACTTAGTTGGCTCAGTTAAATTTTTTACATGTATAGAAGTGGTAGAGAAATAGAAATAATGTGTATTATTAAATACCAACAACTGCATTTGTTCATAGTACACATGGATGTGCCTACAGTGTGCCAAATGCTTTGTCTACATTATCTTATTTAATCTGAAATTAACTCTCAAATCGTTTTTCATAGTTTTCTGATAGGAAAAGTTAAACTTATTTTAGAAAAGTTATTTCTCTGTCTTCAATTATCTTGTAGCCTCAAGAGCAAATCTATAAATATATCCCTCACTTGCTATTTTATACATTCAGGACTAGAGACTAGGGTGAGACATGTAAGGCATTCACTTTTAGGTTCAAAATTTAAGGTGGTGCCAAAAACCATGTAAATAGCATTTTAATGCAATATTTTAAAATATCAAAAGATAGTGTCAATGTTTTCTACGCTGTTCATCAAACAATGCTTCATTAGCACCCATTACCCCAGATCCACAGGCTTTTCTTAAACACTAGTGCTGGTGAGGCTCTAGAGAAACGGGCCCATTTATTTACTGCTAATTCTACTGTAAACTGGTAAACAACTTGGAAAACATTATGGAAACATGTTAAAAGCAGCAAAGATATATATTCATGGCACATTCAAGAAATGTAGTTTAGCATCATCTAAATGTTCAGGGTACTTGGGAATGTCTGGACAGGGCTCTTGTTCTCATAGAACTTACCTACTAGAATACCAAGTATACTAAACAAGTAATAAAATAAACAAAGTCATCTCAGTGGTAATACATGAAGACAATAAAACAGAGCAGTTTGATAAAAAGTAATAGCATTGGCAACCTGTAAGCCACATGACGCTGGGATTTTGACTGTTTTGTTGACTTCCATATCTTTCGTACCTACAGCAGAGCCCATCACACAGTAGACACTCAAGAAATAGGTGCTGAAGAATGAAGGTACTCAGTAGTAAGAGTATAGTGAGTGTGAGGAGAGTGAGCAGAGAGGAAACTGCAGACTGGAGGCAGAGGCCAGGTGAGGAACAGCTAGCCTCATAGGATACAGTTGGGATTTCACTTGTCTTCCAATGAGAAGCCTGGAGAATTAAGTTTTTGAATTAAGTAGTTTCATTCTTTGGTGTTTCTACCTAGGAAATACATCAACAGAGTAAAAACCTAGTTGCCCAAAGATTCTCATTACTTTAATATCAAATTTTTTTTTAAAAGAGTCGGAACCAACCTAACCAAGATTAAGGGAAAGGGGAAAAGTTTAATAAATCATGATTCATGAATCCAGTGGAATGTTACACACCACCGATGTTATGATGGTATTATGAAGATTCTGAAAACATAGGGAATGCTTCATATGTTTTCTGAAAAAAAAGCAGAATAAAAAATTTTGTGCATACTAACGTTAACTATAAAATTCTATCTGTGTACAGTGACTAAAATGTATTATATGAGATGAAAACAATGGTGTTAGGATAGTAGAATTTGGGGTGATTGTTTTTCTACTTTCCAAAAATTATCTTTAATATTATTATCACATTATCTTAATAAGAAAAATATGTAGCTTGACTAGTATAGATTTTCTGTTTGGGGTGATAAAGGGTTTTTAAATAGATATTGGTGATGATCGAACAATATTGTGAATATAATTAATGCCACTGAATTACCCATTTAAAAATTGTTAAAATGGCAAATTTTAGGTTTTATATATTTTACCTCAATTAACAGATTTTCTCTATAACCACCAGCATGGTTCTGCAGCCTCCAAGATGGCACTCAATGGTCCCCTTCTTCTGATCTTCTTATCCTTGTGTAGTCTTTCCACATTGTACCAGGATTGGTCTTGGTGACCAATAGCATACTGCAGAAATGATGGCACATTACTTTTGACACTAAGTTATAAAAGCTGGCTCACATCTTAGCTCTGACGCCCCTCCCACCACTACCGCCCTGTGATCACTGGCTCTGGGGAAGCCAGCTGCCATGCCACATGAGCAGTTCCTGTGGAGAGGCCTGCGTGGTGAGATGCTAAGGTCTCTTGCCAGTGGCCATGTGAGTGAGCCACCTTGGGAGTGGGTTCACCAAGCCCAGTTAAGCTTCAAATGATCATAGCCTTGGACATCAACTTCATTGCAGCCTTGTTAGAGACCTTGAGCCAGAAGTAACCTAGTTAGGCTGCTTTAGGATTCCTGACCTGAAACCATGTGACATAAATATTTGTTGTTTTTTAAAAAAGAAAGGAAAATACAGAAGTTTCCATTTAATTTCCAATACAGCTGTCCTCAGGGGCATACAGTAATTACCAGTTGTTTTTTTCCCCTATCATTACAGTCTTATTTTTTCTTCTTTTCAAGGAAATTCTTGGTACAGCAAACTTAATGGCTACAAGTATATTTAAAAAAGAGTTGTGTAGTAAAATGGGAAAAAAAATTTTTCATCATGGCATCCACAGTGTCACAAAGCTGAGAGCATCGTTAGGACTTGGCCTGAAAGAAAATACCTTTAGTTGTGGTTTTGCACATGGAGAATTGATAAAACTAACTGCACTACTAAGGGAATATTGAGTGACAAAGTAAGAATCAATGTAAAAATTCCAAGTGTGAAAAAAAGCATACACCCTCAACAGAATACAATATTTTCAGATGTCTGAATTTGAGGGTTCTAAATTTTATTGTTGCTGTTGTTCTCTAGGGGAAAAACAAAAAGCTAAAATGACCTGAAAATGGACTTGAGTATAATTTCTAGAAGTTTGAAAAGAGCTTTTAAAATTCAGGTTTTAAGAGGAAATTTTCTCATGAGAAAAATGTATACAGTGATAAAAATTACAAAGAAATTAATTTATATATGTGCTCAGACCCATATGCATAGGACTAACATCTAATTTTGAAAAAAAAATGTTATCTCTAGATTACAGACTTATGAGATGTTTTTATTTTATGTTTCAGGGTTTTTTTTTAAATACTCTGGAGTGATTGAGTCTTACTTTTATAGTGAGAAAAAAAGTAGGATGTAAATAGGGAAGAGAGCATCAGCATTTGAGGCACCTAACATACTCCTCCTTCACCTGCCTGTCACCCTGGCTGTGTTGCTCTTCCTCTCTGAGCCTTAGTTCCCTTGTCTATAAGGAAAAATAATGAGGATCATCTCATAGCTTGGAATGTGAAATAAGAAAGGTAACATGTCAAAAGTTTCTAGCACATAGTAAATGCTCAACAAATGATTTGTCTCCTTTGTATATCTTCCCATAGTAGTATTTAGAACAAGTGTCATTTTTGGATGATCATGTCTTTTGCAATAATCAGAGATTAGGTAATTCAACAGATAGTTGGTTCATTGCGCCATCAAGAAAACCTTGGGTGACAGGAAAGACAGACAGAAGGCTCTTTGTAGTAGCAATAGAATTAAAAGGTATTTTGATTTTTCTTCCTAGAGCATCAGACCCTTGAAGAGGATGCCCAGCTATTCAACAGTCTTAATCTAATTCTTGTATTAGACGTAAGAACACAGACCGATTCTTTTTTACATCCTAATGAGCTCATATAGTTTCGAATTTTATAAGATAAGAAAGCTGAAATTAGAGTCCCCAGCAAATCATTTCTTCATTTGCCTTGAACTTAACTTTAATAACCCATAAGCTCTGACCTAACTGAATTTTCTGTCATATTGACTTAAATAGGAGAGCTATTTTGGGCAGTTTTCTTCAGTCCTAACCATGTCAATCTTTACAAGACAACTATTTTTTTTTTTTAAGGAATAGGAAAACATTATTTTTTCTTTAGCAGCATAAGGCATTAAACTGTATATCTTTGACTTTAAAAAAAAACTTTCCTTTTTATGTTTTTCTTATTATCTTGGATCATGTCCAGTCTCTAAGGAAATAAACATGTGAAGAAAGAGTTCTGTGGAATGTTAACTGCACTAGTATTTTTCTTCTTTTTATCATGCCCCAAGATTCGCCAAAGTTGATATAAATTCACCATGCCTTCTTTAAAAAGCATAACAGCAAGGCATTCTTCCTGTAGGAATCGGACTGTAAAAGGTGATTTCCTTTTACTCCATTTGGTTTAAGCCTGTAAAAAGCATTAAGTGAAAAATCTGATATATTTGTTAGGGTGTTTATTGCATTACCAAGTTATATTTTCAGTTCTCAGTGAAAGGTTTATTGAAGAGGTTTTGTTCAGGATTAAAGATATATTATTTTCTTCTCTTTTGGCAAAATACCACACAAAATGATGCCTTTCAGGAGCTATTTTTAGCACAGTTGAGGAACTCACCCTACCATTCTGGTGAGGCAGATAACAGCCTCCCAAACCAACCTGAGGTGATAAGACTTGTAACTTCGATAGTGTTTTAGAGGAATGAGGGCTGTGAAGTTGCCATTTTCATTAACTCAATTTACCATAATACAGATGCACCGATAAGTTAAACTGTTCTTCAGGAGCCTTTTGTGGTGACAGTGTTTTTCACACTGCCCATGTAATTGGTACTAAATATTTATAACTGATCCATCTGAATGAAATACATAAATCATTGCTGAAATTTAATGTGTACTGATTTTTTTTTGATAAATGAAGACTTGAATTGAAACTCTTTTTACAATTTTTTATCATCAAAAATGAGAGTTGTCTATTTCACATGAAATAGCGATATAATCAACTACTTTGAATTCAGGAAAATTGGATAATCTTTATTCTCTAAATAGCATAAATATCAATAATGTCACAGGGGTAGGACATTCACTAACAATTTACTTTACTTCACTCTTGATTTCCTTAAAAATGTTTTGAAAACTTGTAAAATAGGTGAAATAATTAGATGTCTATAATCGATTTAAGCAAGTTATGGTAAGAAAAGGTCAATCTTCACAGCAGTCCTGTGAAGTAAGAGAGGGCTATTAGTTTTATCCTGATCTATAGCCAGAAGTTGGAAAGGTTACAAATTTCCTGATGTCCTCCAGGTAATAGTGAAGCTCCATGTGGGGGAAGAGCATGTGGTTATGAAGGTCTAGTGTTTATGATCGGTTATAGCTGTAAACAAAATAACTGGGAAGTTGGATATCAGTTCTGTTGATTGCATATCCTTTGGGTTTTGAGGATATTTCACACCAACTTGTGAATTTAGAATTTTTTAAAAGTATTCTTCAAGTTTTATCCTTCTGGTTACAAGGGTTAATTATTAATGTATTTTTATTTCTTTAATGAAATAAAATATAATCCTTTCTATTAAGTTCTCTAGTCAGAGGTTTGAAAAGTAACTATTTGTGCTTCTTCTGCTATTAATCACATTATTAAAGCAAAACCGAACAAAAATTATAGAATCATATAATCACTAGTCTGTTAAATACCGGGATCATTTAAAAACATAAGTACAGGTATAATTTCTAACAGGTTTGTATTATCTTGTATAAGAAAAATGTCAATGTTTGGCAAGCTCTAACATCTTAGAGTAAGTTTTTAAATTATATTAAGCATTCAGAATTATAGGTTAAGTACATATGGGTTATAATGCTTTTTATAAGCTATTAAAAAAATAAAACTTTACAACTCAAATAAGTCACTGCTACTAGCCACTGAAGAAGAACTGGTGATAACGTTAACATGGAATCTCTGTAAAAACAATGCATGGAAGTAGTTAACCGATTCCTTTCTATAAGCAGGTTGAATGGAAGCATGATCTAAGTTTGTGGTTGTTAAGTAAAAATAAGTTTAAATAGGTACACAGCAGTTTTTGTTGAAAAGAATATAACATATGAAGTTCACTTATATTAGTTTTCTCCATGAAAATTTTACAATATCTGCATCAGTGGATTTATGAAGTATAAATATGAAAATCTATAGCTTCATATTAGTACACAGGAAAGGCTCGTATAATTATGTCAAAAGTTCACCAGTTTTTAAAAGCTAGCCCACTCTTCTTTTTATTTAAAGGTGAACCAGTGTCACCCCCAATAAATTTAATAATAATACAACAAGAGTGAATTTAAACATTCAAAGACACCTTTTTTTCCAGGAATGGTAGAAAATAATACTAAATAAAATCAAAGCTAGGAAATTTGGGGTAAATATCTAACTGAGCTCTGAAATCCAAAGCAAGAATTTAATATTTACTTTTTTCTAGTCTGCTTTTTGGCAGTTTATAATATCCTTAGGAGTGTCAGTACTAGCATTTTCAAAAACTTGATTCATTCACATCCTGCTGAGGTCTGTCTTCAGCACTTTCTGTACTTTTCCACCAGATCGAGTTTACTGGAAGGGTGACTGTGTATTGAGAAGATCTGGAGGAGAGACCTAGCAGGGCAGATTAGTATGACTGGCTTTAGAGATTTTTCATCTTGTCCGTGTTAAGGCTACATTCTCCTTGTTGTCTTTATTTAATATAGGGCAGTTGAGGTGTTAACAAGAATATAGAAAGAATGTTCTCTACAGAAATGGAGTTCAGAATTAAAGAAAGAGAGTGAAATATTGAAAAATGCAAGATGACTTTACAGAAAACTTTACAATAACCCAATAATCCCTTTACTAAGTGGGTAACATACAGTTTGGTATATATGCATTTTAGCAATAAATCTTTGGCACAACATGTAATGGACTCTTAAGATTTAAAAGTCAGAATTCTGGATACTCCTCATTTTGTAAATATGACCCTTTGATTACCTGCATTAAATAAAATAATGCATGTGAAAGCACTTTGTACAAACTGTAGAGCGCCCTACAAATAGCATTATCATTATATATCATTATGACAGTCAAATGAGCTGACCATGATGGGAATGAGTCTGCCAGGGAGAGTGTGTCATTAAAAAGTTTTACTAGAATAAATGAATGATATTCTATGCATAACAAAACATAACCTCTTTATGGAAACTAATACAAAATGTTATCTGTTTACCTTGAGGGGAGGAATCTCATTATTATTATTTTCTTTTACAGCAGTACATTGACAAGGAAAGTCTCAGCATTACACAATGCTATGTCTCTTCTTTATTAATGTAGCTAAGTCTTGCCTTTCATTTCACTGCATAGCCCAGTGAAGAGAGAAGTTCACTGCACAGGCCTAAATCTTTTCTTATATTAGTCTTTATTTTCCCTAACAATTTATCCCAATGTCAGGGATTCCCTTCACGTTCTGCTTGACCAATTACCGACCCTTCTTTGCAAAATGAATAGATTTGAGCCTATTTTCTAAAAATAAGTCACTTTTAGAAAAACCAGAGCAGTTTTATGACTGCAGTCCTCCTTCTAGTCAAAAGCTTTGATAAGAAGGTGATTAAATGAGCATTTTGCTTTTGATGTATAGACAAGAAGGAGCATTACATCTGACAGATCTGTTCAATGCACTTGAGGAAACAGACTTATCTTTATGGGTAGGTGGACTTCTTCACAAATCATTTTCGAGAGATCAGCTATTGTACAATCCTGTGGACAGTGCCCATGTTGGCACCTTTGCCTCAGAGATAGTATGTGCACTGTCAATTGAAAGGATCCCAGCCCTCTGGCTTTGCCCTGTGAAGAGTGTGACAATAAAGTAAAGCGTGAAGGTAGAGACCCGCCACTTCACTTGCTCCAGGTCACTCTATTTTCAACTGAGAGACAAAACACAATATTATGCTTCAGACATAGGCCCACAGTGTCTGTAGTGCTATACCATTATAGAATTAAGTGAGAGATATTCTAGAACTTTTTGTTCTCTCCTATTTCCTTTTAAGCTTTTATATGGAAATCAGTATTTGCATTGAATGTTTTAATAAGTAAATTGAACCTACTACACCTCTACCCTTTATGTCCAGCTTTCATGAACTAAAATGTTAATAAATTTCAGTAAAGATAAGATGTTTATGAAGATATTTAGAAGTCACCTCTTGGGAACAAAATGTAACTTGGTTGTTCTACAAGCATATATCATCAGTTTTAAAGGGAGTGTTTTGGAACAGTTTTTAAAAAAAAAACTTGCAGTCCCTGTTTACAAAATAACTTAAAAAAGACAAGAACCAATTTTCTTCCCACTTCAAAAAATAAATAAATAAAGACATCCTTTGGGGGATGTATACTTTGAGGTATTCCTTAAGGACCACAACTTGACCTGAAGGTGGTTTTCCTCAAAAATGATTATTTACTTTTAAAATATTTCTCATGTAAGGTAAAATTTCTATAGATATAACACTGGACATACTCTGTCCTCAGGCAAACATTTAATCATTCAACATATGTCATATCCCCACACTGTATAAGAAACCATGCCTTATAGTAAGTAGCCCTTTTCACCTTGCTTTACCCCAGGTCTTCTTTTTGGCACCATCGTTTTTATTCTCCACTTTTAATTTTCTCAACTTTGACAATCTCCTTTAGTCTGCAGAAGACTCTGGATTTGCTTTGCTCTTTATTTCAGGATAGCTTAAAAACTTAGGTGAGCTTTTAAGGGTTGTTTTTCAGTGTTCATGTTATCTTCCTTCACATATGTATGTATCTTCTTTCATCGATATTTTCTTTCATATATATATTTGTGCAGGTAAATGTGTTTGTGTGTGTGTGTGTGTGTGTGTGTGTGTGTGTGTGTGTGTGTTTTACATGGATATGAACTAGGAAAATGAAGAAACTTCATATGATTATATCAACATTCCATTATTTTCAACTGTATTAAAAGCATTTGTTTGACAATCACTCATGAGATACCACAAACACTCTGAATTCAGTAGAATTGTTCTTCTTCATTGTCATACAGATTTATAATGTAAAATTTTCTTAGTTTTTTCCAAGACAGTTTCCACAAACAACATCTTTTACTTTTAAAAAAATGAATGTGGAATGAACATGATGGTCTCCTGTTCCACATAACCTGCCAGGTATATGTGACCTTCATTAACACAGAACTTACTGAGTACACCTCTGAGCTAATAGGCACAGTCCTGACAGCCTGAGGTGGATCCCTACTCAGTGACCTGAGACTGAGCTCTGAAATCAACAGGAGGGCCTCACCATTGGCAGTAGCATCTTCCCATTTGCCAGAACATCCCTTGAGGCATGGGGCCTTCTTTCTCAAGACATGGAAGTCCCAGTGTCAGCCACTCACAAAGGGTCAGCATTCTATTTCTAATGCCTGAAAGTTCTTTTGTGGAAAACCTGCCATGCCCCATTTCTCTAAACTACTCTCTTCACATGATTTCCTTGATAAGTCTCCCTGACCCTACCCTCTCACATCTCTACATGGACTGGTGTCCATCCTTCTTGATCAAGATCTGGAGCCATTGAAAAAAATTCTCCTGTGTTTCTTTATTAACCCTTCCCACCCCAAGCCTCTTTAAACCACTGCTCACTTTTCTGTTTCTATAATTTTGCCTTTTCCAAAATGTCATTTAAATGGAATTATATAGTATGTAGTCTTTGGCTTCTTTCACCTAGGATGATGTATTTGAGATTTATCTATAAACTTGAGTGGTGAAGTTAACATTAGCCTAGAACAATTTCAGTCAGCTAGTGTTTAAACTTAACAGGGGTAACCGAAAAGAATTAGTTAAAAAGAAGAAAAAAAAAAACAGGCAAAGAAACAGAGTCAAACACTGATTTAGTGGTTATTCTTGGGAGAAAGACCTAAAAATTACAAGTGTAGATAATTTTATAGTAACTAATTAGATTATGGAGATGATAAATTACACCTATAATGGGAAGAGAAGTCTCTACTACTGCCATTAAAAATCACCTGAAATATTGGATAAAATACCACAAGCGCATCATTCAAGTGTATACACATAGTTGAACCAAGAAGAAAATAAGTGAAATTTCCATGGGTAAGAATGAAGAAACCAGAGTGATAAATGAGTGTTAAAGTTATAGCTTCCTTAGCAATGTTGCTAAAACAGGAATGTGGAGCCACTTGGGGGTCAGAAAACAAGGCTTTGGTTATGAGAAAGGTGAAGCATAGTAATGTAGACTTCTCATGTAAAGTCAAGACCTCAAAACACTTCAACCTCAGTAATGGGTTGGCTCAAAAAAAAAAAAAATCTGACTCCAGCAAAGAAAAACTGAAAAACAATTGTTTATTTTGGCCTTGACACTGGATGGGGATAAAAATGTCTCCCCTGAGAATTCTACAGTGATTAAAATTTGTATAACTCCCATGGTCTCAGAAACCAACAAAAAGAACTTGGAGTACCTGGTTATTGAGAGAGCTGCAGGACTCATGGCAGAAGCAAAAGAAAAGTCCTATGAAGAAAGATATTCTCAACCCAGACCCTTCAGGATTCCCACAGATTAATGTTAGTTAAGCATGAGCTCACAATTTAGAATTATAAAACATGAGAAAAAGTCAAGGATCAGCTAGCTACTCAAGCAACAAAATTGGACTACCCCCTCACACAGAACTTCAGATATTGAGAATTATGAGACATAGAACACAACTATATTTAAAACGTTGTAAAGAAATAAAAGATCAAAATTAAAACTTGAACAAGAAACCATCAAAATTGAACACATAAATTTGTCAAAGACTTTAAAAGAACATAAGAAAATGCACTGTGAAACAGCGTATTAGATATAATTTATTAAAAAGTTAGTTGAACTGAGAAATAGCTCTGAAATAATTACCTTGAATGGAGAACAGAGGGACTAACAAATGGAAAATATGAAAGAATGAGTAAAGACATGGAAAATTTAATAAGATGGCATTACCTTGGACTTCTAAAATGAGAAAAGAGAGAATTAAGTAAAGAGAATATTTGAAAAGTAATGGCTGATTTTTTTTCCAGAATTGATGAAAAACATGAAGCTTCAAATTCACTATGAATACCGAGCAGGTTAAATCAAAAGAATACCTTACACTGCAATCACAGAACTATATGGAGGGAGAGAAGAGCTAACAGGCTGCAAAAACAGAAGCCTGTGAAATAATATCTTTAGAGTTAAGGAGAAACGCTTTGAACCTAGAATTTATCCCCAGCCAACTATTATCCTATATGAAAACAAAACAGAATTTGCCACTAAATTCTTTCATCATGGAAAGAACTTCTGAAGTTTGTATTTCAGCTTAAAAAAATAATAATCTGAGAAAGAATGTCTGAAACATGAGAAGAAATATGAGTCAATAAATGATAAACATAGGTAAACCTAAATAACAATTACAATACCAGTGTTTAATCTGTGTCCTTAAAAAGCATAGAAAACAGAGAGAAACTATTAGACAATAACATGAGAGATGGGACTGGTGTCAGCAGAATTAAAGTGTCCTGATGTTCTTGTATTGTTTAGCAGGAGGGTAAAGACAAAGTTTAACTCTAAACTTTAAATAGTTAAAGTTAAATGTTAAAAAGTTAAGAAGCCATTCCCTTGGAGAACTGAAGGAGAAGGTGTAAAGTGTGAAAGTTCCTTCTGATATCCTTGATGTTAAAAAAAAAAAATTTAAACCAACTTATTTCATAAGAGGACACCATTGACCACAGATTGGGTGGTGCTGTGGCATCGTTGGCTCCATATTTATTAAGTTTCTGAAGGGAAGTGGAGATTATTGCCAGGAACACAGTATAACCTCTATACAGACAAGTGAAACTATAGAAATTCATTACAATTCCACCAAGAAGCTCCATAAGAGGGGTTAACTAGGACCCAGGAGGACTGAATTAAAATCAGGAAAGCATTTTACATGAGTTCTGACCTAGATGGGCGAAACCTGGGGGAACTTCCTTTCTATCGCCTTATTACTGCATTAAAGAGCTGCTACTGTTTGCCGGGAGGTTCATTTCACTTCTCATTACTCCCAACCTCACATGCAAAGCACTGAGAATTTCAAGTGCAGTATACTGAAGTAGATTTCAATTTCTTTACATCATTCTTTACATCACTTCTGTATTCTGTATTGAAATATTTCCATTCTTTCATAATCCTATCGGTTTTTTTTTTCGTTTTTTTTGTTTGTTTGTTTTTGTTTTATTTTATTTAACTAAATTGGCTCAAATGAATGAACCAATCTTGTGGTCAGAAACAGACAGTCCCATCTGTGCAACCTGAAGCAAATTTATAGAGAAACTTAAAAAGTGTGGCATTACCACAATACTAAGGTTATATGAAGCAACTTACAAAACCGCTCTTGTAGAGCAAGAAGGTGTCAGGTTCTAAACTGGCCATCTGATGGTGCACTACCATCCAACCAGACTGCTTATGTCTTGTAAAAATGGAGTTTCTGAAGAACCTAGTTGTTGCATTGGTGTCATCATGTTGCAGGTCTTGGGAGAGCTCCAGTACTTGTTGCCCTAGCACTAATTGAAGGTGGAATGAAATATGAAGATGCAGTAAAGTTCATAAGACAAAAGTAGGGTGGAGCTAAAAGCAATCAACTTCCGTATTTGTAGAGTATTGTTCTAAAATGCACCTGCATGTCAAAGATACCAGAAGTCATGGAAATTACCATTGCAGTCAATAAAACTGGATTGCCTGATGTTACTGCCTTGGAAATGGAACTTAAGATGGGATCCAATTTATGGTAACTATTAGCCAACATGTAGGCCTGGTGAATGAGAAGTGTAATGAAGTTTTCATAAGAGTATTGATAAGCAGTTTTATCAGACCTCAAGCTTGGCAGAATTTCAACCTCTGCGTTTGGATTATGATCAATCTTTTTAGAAACAGCAGTATATTCTTGCTGTTCAGCATTTAAAACATGCTTATCGTTTTTATCAATTGACCTTTCCTGAAACCATGCAATACTGAGTTATAAGTCATCTTCAAATCTATGACCATGCCAGAATCTTGTCAAACTATAAGAAATTTAGAGACATTGGGTGCCAAAATACCCAGCAAAATATTTGTGTGTTTTTAATATCATACAAAATTAAAATCTCAAGAACTATGAAAAATAGATCGTTTGTGGTTTACCCCTTCAGTCATTTCAAACATTGATAGTAAGACGTAAATGGCTCTTTGCCTGCTACTTTATGTTTCTATCTCCCATACTTAAAACGGTGTACATCACATTTGTGTAACTACTGATTTTGTTGCCTTTTGACCCAGTCTTTTGATGATTTTTTAATGTCTTTCTATAAATCTTATTTTGTACAATTATAAAAACCTCAATTTTGAAAATCACAAACCTTTGGTGGAAGAGTTTATATAAAATCCACATTGTACAGAACCACTTATCTTTAATGTCTACTGACAAAACATCTTAAAACTAATTGAAAGTTTGTACTTTGGAGTGCAACTCAAGAGAGGGCCTGAAAAGAGAGTGGGAGTGAGCTATTAATTTTAGCAAAATGGTTTGCTTGTCTTATATAGGACATATGGAATATGCCCTTTAGTTTAGTAAATATTTTTAAAAGTGAATATGCTTTGTTTTTATAGCTAAAATAATTCTTAATCATAAAATTTCTGAAAATTCTATAATTTTTCTCATTTTTATTGGAATTTGTTCACCAGCTTTTATCAGAAGTATGATTTTTTCTTTTCTCCCAATCTTTTTTGCAAAAAAGAGAAGTTAGTTTCTACTAATGAATTCAGCAGACACCTAATATTTTATATTCCTGTTGAGCTATGTAACTTAATATTTATATACTTGACAGTTTTACATGTAATTTATAAAATGGTGCTGTGTATTGATGTTAATTCAATTATATATCTATATTGTCTGGAATGTATGATTATAGTTCTTTGGGAAAAATAATTTGTCAGTATCCACCAGCTTGTAAAAATTTAGTCTGAGAGTTTAAACATCAAAATAAATACTTAAATGCAAAAAAAAAAAAAGAAAAGAAAGAAAAAAGTAATCACTAAACATGTGGAAATAGAATATATAACTTTTAAAACAGAAGATGGAAATGTTGAATTTAAAACTCAATCCAAAAGCAAGCATAAAAAGCAAAAAAAAAAAAAAAGGTAGAACAGATCAAAATAGAATGCAAGATTAAGATGGCAGCACTAATTCTAAATATATCAGTAATTGCAAATGTAAATGGACTAAATTTTCTTTTTATACAATGGGAGTTATTTAATTAGATAAGTATTAAACTAAGCTGTGTAGTTTTATGAAAGAGACACCTTAAAATTATGGTTATGTAACATTAAAAAGTAGGATAACAAAAGATACGCCAAGCCATCCAAATTATTCCTTCTTCCTAAGACACTCTCACTATTATAAACTCTAATTAACATTTTAAAACTACTTTTATTACATTCGTCACATGCATTTTCAACATCAGATTCTTTTTATCATTATCAGACACAATAAGACATCCCCAAGTGTCATATCTCAGACAACTTGAATGGACTCAAAAAGTAGTTTTTGAAATGAAAGTGAGGAAATAGCAAACTTTCTAAATTAAAATTATATGTATAATTTAAATATTTGTGTATAAACTGAATATCAAAATAAACATTTTATTATTTCATTGACATTCAAGTTTAGTCAGTTTGGAAGAAGGGGAAATGAGATTATCTTATATTAGTGAATTCCTTATATTAGGTGTATATGTATTAAACTTAAATGTGATCAACAATCTATTGCAAAAACAAAGATAGAATTATAAATATTTATACTTTTTCAAAATAGTGAAACTATTCTTTAATTATGATTCATGGCTTATTGGAGCTGCAGGGATGGCAGACATAATGTGGTTCATCACTCTTGTAACAGAGTCAAAACTAAAACTCAGATCTAGTCTCAATGTGGCATTGCTGGTTTTTCTTTTTATCAAAGCTATATAAAATTAATAGCAACCTGTTTTTCACCATGCTTATATATAAACTGTACATTCAATCTAAAGTGCATTCACCATAAAGTCTACCTACCTCAAACTTTGCATTTGATAGTTTAAAAATATTAATTAGAGTTTATAATAGTGAGAGTGTCTTAGGAAGAAGGAATAATTTGGATGTCCCTGGCCCCTCTTAAAGAAAAAGAGAAAAAATGGTAGAGAACTTGGAGAATGCCTCCTTTTCCTGCAGATTTATCTTTGCCAGGTAAAGACATTGATCAGTTGAAACAACAACAACAACAACAACAACCAAACAAAAACAGCCAGACACTGAACCTATCTGTGAGACCTTCACATGTGGATAGAGAGAGAAGGTCTCTTAGATTGGACCTTTGGAGTAATACTTTGCCTAGCTCTTTTTTCTTTATCTTCCTTTACCCAAATCCTTTACCTCCTTTCCTTTTCCTCACTCCAAATCCTCCCCATTCCCATAACAATTTTAAATCCATACTAAAGGGCTGCTTGAGAAGGGAAGTGGGGGAGTTGCTGATTATTGAGGAAAGATGTGTATTGGCTGTGTGTTTATTGCTTCAAGGCTTTTGAACAAATACCCACTGGTAGGTGCAATTTTCTTTACAATCTTTTGGCTGCACTTAAGAATTGTTGCATTTGCTTCAGCTTGTTGCAGAAACTCAGGAATCCATGGGTAAAGCCTTTAGAAACAATCTGAGAGCATCATAAATACAAACTATTTTGTTTATTTAAAAAATTTTTATTTCTCAATTATAGTTGATATTTAATATTAAATTAGTTGCAGGTGTACAACTAAACATAGTGATTAGACATTCATGTAATTATAAAGTGATCCCCTTAATAAATCTGGTACCCACCTGGCACCCTATATAGTTATAATAATGTAATTGGCTATATTCCCTATGCTGTATTTTACATCTCTCAAGCCATTTTAGAGTTAATTCTGGATAGGTTTGAATCCTTTTATGACCTGCTAATTAAGCAATCTACTGCCTTCTCTAACTCCCACTTAGCTTCCACTGCTAGTAGATGGGAACAGGATTACCTTATTGGACTGTAATAAATGAGAGAGTGCAAAAACTAAGTAGGAAAGTGCTTGACACATGTTCAACTATCCATTAATGGTAGCCATTATTAGGAATACTTTTATTATTATGTTAATTCTCTGGGTTTGTTTGCACTAAGCAGTGGAATAGAAAAGCAAGGCTGAGCTGGACCGTGTGGTCTGCTACCCATTTGAGAGTTGTACAACATGGAAGACTTTACTTCTCTGCTTTTTTGGTAATCCAGAGACACATATTTTCTATCTACTGTTGTTCTAAAGGTCATCTTGAATTGATTCAGCCCCGTTATGGTTTAAGCATATCCCTTTGTTAACCTGCATGTTAATATTCTGATTGTTGACATTTGACAGTGTACTTATTCCAACAATTTTATATTCAATGTAAGAAAATGTGAATTCTTAGAGAACAAATAACTTTAGTAACTAGAGAATTTAATAGTAGTTTTAATTCTCCTAGGTATTTTGTATTAATTTTCCTATAAGTGTTTCCAGATGTATATGCAGTACGTAGATCTTATGAACAAATTCTGGCAATTATCTGATAAATTATTGTCTGAAATTTTCTACCTCTCAACCTAGTTCAAACCTGAAAGTATCAACCCTTTGCTTATAGCAGGGATAGTTTAAATCAATGAGACTAAGATATCAAGAACAGAAGCCAGTTCAGAGCAACAGATACTCTAAGAACCAAGGTGAATTTGGCTTCTGTTTATTTTCAGCAAGTAATTTAACTTGTTTTCTTGGCTGACCCGAAAAGTTAGGCAAGCCTTCTGTCTTATTTAGTGACTTTTCGTGTTTGTTCTGATTTCTCTATTTTGTGCTTATGTTTTCAGGCTCAGCTACGTTAATCATGCAGAGGATCTGGCCTCCAAGCTCCTACAGTGTTCCCCAAAGAACAGACTATCGGCACAGGCTGCCTTGAGCCATGAGTATTTTAGTGACCTGCCTCCACGGCTATGGGAACTGACCGATAGTGAGTAGGACAAATCCAAACATCCAGTCAAAGCAGGGACATCATTTTAGCATCTTTGTGTAATATACATGTAAAGAGATTAATATGTTTACATGTGCATGTGTAAGATTATATTTTTATATGCAGGGTGCATGCATGTGTGTGTGTGTGTGTGTGTGTGTGTGTGTGTGTGTAGGGAGAGAAGGACAGAGAGGAAGGGAGGGAGGGGGAGAGAAAGAGAGAAATAGAACATGAGGGAAAGGGGTTGTGTGTGTATATATTTAGTGGAATCCTGCCATTCCATTGCTAGCTTACCAGACCCAGGAATAAAATGGATTCCTTTTTTGCTATCTCTGCTCTGCAGTCTGCAGCTGCATTTCTTTGTATTTGATTATGTGTGTTTCCGCAAAAATGATCTGAGCAGTCATAAAGAAAAAGGAAAATATGATTTACATATTTATGCATACAGTACTGTTTAACTGGCTGCAGTACAGAGAAGAAAAGATTCATTCCTGTTTGATTCTCAGTGACCATCTTGATTGTAACAATAACCTTAAAAAGTGCTGCTATGCAGTGAGCTGACGAACAGAGTTGGCAATTGGTTAGTACACTGAATTGACATGTGAGAACTAAAGACATATAATTCATTTTAACTACAAATGCTCTTGGTATTCATTCAGACAGATCTTCTCTGGATTTTTTAAAAACAAAACACATTCCTTGTTTTGTTTTTATAAAAATGTTCATATTTTCACAGCCTCTTTCAATTATATTTTAAATATTTGGGGGAGGATTTATGGCCGGGATGTTCTCATCTTTCTTCCAAAGTGTGAAACAGAATTCTTGTGAAATTTTGCAAAACATTATTGCAGTAAGAACATTTTTTTCTAATGGCAGTACGTTCTTTCCATATGCCAAAAATTAAAGTACTGCCTATATACATAGGCATTTATAATTTTCTTCTTAATCCTTGGGGATATATCACTTACCAGGTACATACATCAAGTTATTTCTTTAATCTCTTAGAGTTTAGACTTTTCTTCCTATTGTAGTATTGGATTCTCCTTGACAGCAATTCCCTTTATTTTGGAATTAAGTCCTAAGTAACAATGATTCTTGGGTATTCCTACCCTAAATCTTTTTTTGATAAACCCACATTTAATTTTAATTACTTCTTTGTACCCTAAAGTGACTATAGATATATTAATCCACTACTTTCCCTATGTTTAGTAAATCTTCTTTAATGTTTCATATATTAGCAACCCATATTTATTTTATATTATGCCCTACTTCTTTTCTAAAATTCTAGCCACTGCCCATTACAACAGCTGTCCACATAAAAAAAAAAATAATAAAGGTGAAATCCCTATGGAAAAATAATGAATTGGTGACATATATTCCTGAACCAAAAAAAAAATGGGCTCATTAGTTTATGGCTCATCAAACTCAAACATACGATTTGTTTTCCCGTTTATGATAACTTGTAACTTGATATCACTCCTCTTTGGTGACATCTCAATCCCATCTGACTCCATGATTGCATTTAAGCCAGGATTTTGATGGTCTGTGAATTCTGAATTCTCTAGTAGTACTTTTCTGTTAATATGGACTTATTACCCACTTGCCACTTAGTTTATCAGCCAGTAGTTAAATCCAGTTTCTATCAGTAAGTAAATGCCTACACATTATCACTCGGCAGCAGGCTGCCATGGGAGACAGCCTTGTCCCCATCATTAACAAGTACAATGTATGCAGAACACCAGAGGGGAATTAAAACCACAAAAAATACCTCAGGGTGGTATTTTTAATATGAGAATTTAATTTGTAATTTCACAGATTAAGAATTTTGGCTGCATTAATCCCTTTATCAGCTCACAGCAGGCTATTTGCAGAAGCGTAACCATAAGGCGATATTCATTGGCAGAAACACGTCTTTGCATAACGTTAAACATCAGGAGCAGTGAAACCTTTTGAAGGGGGGAGAATAAAGATGAAAAATCATTATATTTTTAAAGCAAGATTCTGCTAAATGCCTCTGGTAACAATTTTGAGTTACAGAAATGCTATTTCTGTGTCTAGTAGATAATCATTATGAAACATAAATCCAGTCACAAGAAAGGACAATCCCAGTATTAAATACTATAGTCACTTCCATTTAGAACAACGTGGTAGTCTTGGTAAACATGTTTACAAAACAAAGAATTCCGAGATTTTGGACACTTTTGGAAACTAGTTCTTTTAGGTGATGTGACTAGTTTTGGTGACTCTTATCCAGGTTAAAATTCTGCAAACTGTTTTTAGAAATTCTTAAAATATAATTTTACATTAGTATGAAGTGTAAAAGTTCACTTGGCAAATGGCTGTAATGTTGACAATACCCTCGTGTACTTCCTTTTCAAGGAGATTTAGTAGGAAGTCCACCTGGGAAGAAGTGTTGCAGAACCAATAAATGGATTGTCTTAACAACCAAGTCATGGTTTAGATTCATCAGTTCCAGGAACCTCACTGCATTAGTCTGCTCAGATTGCTATAACAAAATACCATAGATTATTGGGCTTAACCAACAAACATTTATTTTTCATACTTCCGGAGGTGGGGAAGTCCAAGATCAAACTGCTAACAAGTTGGGCCTTGGTGAGAGTCTCTTCCTGGCTAGGCAGACAGCCACCTCACTGTGTCCTCACATGGCAGAGGGACAGCCATTTAGATCCCTTTCTCTCTTTCTCTTCCTATAAAGCCACTATTCTCATCATGAAAGCTCCACCCTCATGACCTCATGTAATGCTAATCAGTACTACACCAAACCCTATCCCAAAATACCATCACAATGGGAGTTAAGGCTTCAACATATAAAATTTGGGAGGGACACAATTCAGTCCATAGCACTCACATTCTTTAAGATAGCTCACTGCTTTTTCTAAAAAATATCCACAGAAAGAAAAGAATTTTGCAAGCAGAAAATGAAACTGGGTTAAAGGAAGAAGAATGGAATCAAAATAAGTTCAAAATGGACATGAGCCTTCTCGGCCACTCGGTCTGAACATATCAGACCCTGTGAGAAGAGCGTCAAGTGTCATCAGAGTCTTGGCTGTATAGAGCACTGCAATCATTTCATGGATTATATAAAAATGAAGTTGTATACTCATGCCAGACTCTCATTTGCTTTGAAAGAACATATAATAACATAATATCTTTCTTTATTGTTCTGTTCCTTAAAATCTCATCAATTTACATAATACCAAATTTAGAAACAATATATTTGTGTGCTAGCAGGGCAGGAATTTAAAATTTTCAAACAAGAATAATGTTACAGTTATCTGGGGATCTGGCAGTTAAAGCTGGCTAATTCTGGTGGTACCCTGTCATTCTCCCTCTGCCCTGAAACCCCAACAGCCTTGCCCCACTTCTTCACAAAGATTTAATTGCAGGGAAGTAAACGAAAGGCTGATTTAGAAGAAATTCATTACTTTTTTCAAATACACCACAGGGCATTCTCCTGTGTATACTATCAAGTTACATAAATTATTAAGCCGAACTACCCTTGTCAAAGTAAATGAACAAAATACACTTCATAGCACAGAGTCCTTGATTTTATTACATTCATTTGCTAATTCACAAAACTCAGATCTGCAGTAAAAGAAGGCCAACAAATTGGTGCAGTGTGAAGAGCACTGAACTGGGAATCAGACCACCTGGACTTTAGCTTTGCTGTTAACGAGCTGGGCAACTTTGGAGAAGTGCCTGGTGCTCTGTGCGCTTCCAGGTTCTCATTTAGAAACACAGTGATCTTCGAGGACCGTTCCAGCTATAGTGTCTGCAGGTTTCCTACATTTTCCAAACTATGCATTCTGTATTATCCTAAATGTAACCCCGTGCCATCTTTTTAAAAATAAAACAAGCACACCCATTTCAAATATATTTAATTTGCTGCCTCCAATTGCTAGACTTCCATTATCTCGTGAATCCTTTTGAACCAGAGCTTTGCACCCAAGACTCCAAAACTACAGTTTTCCAGGTCTTATTCACTGATCTTTTCCCAGACCTCATCTTGATCCGTCAGCGGAATTTGACACCATTGACCACTGCCTCCTGTCAGGAACATTTACTTCACTTGAATTCCAGAACAAGACTCTCCCTTGGTTTTTCTTTTGCCTCTACCTTTCAGACTCCTTCCTGGATTTCTCCTAACCTGCCACTCCTCTCACCGTTAGAATGCCCTCGGGCTTAATCCGAAATCTTTTTATCTACATTCATTCCTTAGAGTTTAGATGGTATCATCCAATCTTGGATATAAACATGTTTTATACATTGACAGCTTCCAAACATTTATCTCTTGTCCCATTTTTCCTAACTTCAGATTGCATATCCACCGGACTACTCAGCATCTCCCTTTGGCCATCTTGTAGGTATCTCAAAGTTAATATTGCCAAAATTGAACTTCTTATCTTTTCCCCCCAGACTTGCTCTTTCTGTAGTCTTCCTCTTGCCAATACATTCTTCCAGTTGATGTAAGTTATTTTTGACTCTTTTTGTCCCACCCATACCCAGTTCTTCCACAGATTCCATTGGTGTTACCTTCAAAATATATCCAGAATCACATTTCTTCTCACTTCTCTGCTGCTCTCACTGTGCTTCAAGTCACTCGCCGTCTTCTTTCACCTGTGTTTTTGCAGTAGTCTCTTAACTGCTCTGCCTGCTTCTCTTCTTGTCTCCTTAGAGTCACCTTTTGCCGTTTCCTCTTTCTATATTTGTGCTTCCTCTTCCTCTAGATACAGATATGGCTTGCCCTCTCACTCTTCGGGTCTTTGTTCAAATGTACCTTAACAGGGAAGCTTCCACTGACCTATTTCCACCCTAGGACTTCCAGTTTCTCTTCTCTGATTTATTTTTTTATCATAACACTTACTACTAATTGATAGATTTGTTTGTTTTTATCTGTTTCCCCCAAATGGAATCTACAAAAACAGGATTTCTTTTTGTTCTGATTTATACACTGCAGGAAGCCAAAATCCTAGAACAGAGTGGGGCTCAATGAATATTTCTTTAATAAATGAGAAAATGGCACAAAGAAATGGCAAAATATGTTTTCATCAACTGAGCTATGGTTCTGAGGGGAAGGCAGACTATCCTGTTATATGTGTGTGTGAATCTATGAAAATGTGTGTGTGGCTGTGACCACTTGACATTCCAAAGACCAACACATACCATAATGTTCCATGTGCTAGATGTCCAAAATTGCATCTCAGTATCCATCTTTAAAAAGAAAAGATTATAAATACATCTATAAATACGTAAATGATAACTTTTCATTATGTCCACAGTGTCTTCTATTTTTACTGTCCCAAATGTACGATTGCAGCCAGAATCCGGAGAAAGCATGCGGGCCTTTGGGAAAAACAATAGTTATGGCAAAAGTCTATCAAATAGCAAGCACTGATGATTACAGCGCTCTCAAGAGAGTACAGGTAAAGTGATCTACTTTACTTGCAAAGTAATATTGAATAGATATCTAATAGATCTTTTCAATGAAATATTTCAAATTTATTTTTTCTGAGTATCTTCTGAGTCTTTTGTGTTCATTATGGCATTTATCACAGATTCTACTGAGGCAGATTACAGTCAGTCATTTCCATATTTTCAGGCACTACTGTATTCTAACCAAAGTTGTATTTCATTTATGTAGTCAAAAGCAAAACATTTCAGTCATAAGCAGATCACTTTAGTCATAAGCAGATCATTTTAACTATTCATATAATCTTTATTGAGGTAAGTAAAAGGTTAACCTTGGGCTATATCTAAGAAACAGACATGCTTTATTTGGCCTGCACAAATTTTTTAATTACTTGCTTTTATTTTAAAATGTGGAGATTTTACACAAAGATTTCTGGCTCCTCTGGAAAAATCAGCAATTCTGGAGAGATTGTGTTGACATTCCTGCTAGAAGTTTGTGTGTCTGCCTGAATGGTGGCTGCCTCCCTTGGAAAGGACATGGCTCCCTGGGTTTGCTCAGCTGCCGTGTGGGCCACTTCACCTATTTCTGATTCCTGCCAGGCCTTATCATAGTGAAGTACAGACCTTATCATAGAGAAGTTTTTTGTTTTTTTTTTCTATTTGATACTTTGACCTCTGCTATTCTACAGATAGGAAACATAATGTAAACAAGGTAATGTCTGGGCATGTCAGCCCAACCCACCCATCACACGTGCTTGACAGAAATAAGCACAGGACGGCTGCTTCTGAAAAGGCAGTGTCTCTTTTTATTGCCAGATGGAAATGTATAGGTTTGTTGGAATTTTATGCTCTCGTATATTTATTCTCATTCAATGTAATATAACTCTCTGAAGCAAAGAGAGAACAATCATTTTTGCAGGGAAGCCTTTTTTTTTTTTTTTTTTAGGCTGGTCCAGTGAATCGGAGGATGTATACAGCATTGGAAAGACTCCTCTTCCTTCACCTCTCTCTTAATGTAAAATATATTAACAGGCTGAATTGGCATCTTGGCAAAGAGAGCAAATGAAACTGTCCACCTTGTCTTGTGGGTGACTTGTCAATACCTTGAGCTATTTCTGAACTTAGCTTTTACATGGACTCAGTGTGGGGGCCCGTTTTGGCTGCTTAAAAGTGTGGTGGTGATTTATGAATGATTGGAGGTAAAAGATTCCCAGATTAAAGATCGTGTGTAAATGCCAGTCAGGAACTCTCCACTCTGTCCCTAAGAGTCTTCATTCTTCAGGTTATTTCTCCCTGTTGGATAAAAATGTTACCTAGAAGTACAACTTTACTCCCCCGGCAGCATTTGTACTTCCATTCTGAATTTCAGTTGGTCAGACAAAAAGTAGGGCTGAGTTTTTGACCAGTTACCTGTTGGTTCTGAGAAGGCTTTTAATTCATGAGGGTTGCAGGCATATGCTTTTTAAAGTATTTAACCTGCATTACCATAATGAGGGCCCCTGGCTTTATAAATCACTTAGCCAATTCAGTAGAACCAAACAAAGAGTAGACTTCATTTGTGCCCTCTCCCTCATATACACATGCAAACAAGTAAGCCTGAATTTCAATTGCAGGGCTGTATCCTTTCTTCTCTGCTCCTTTGAGGCTCTCTGACTTGAGCTTGGCCAGTCAAAGCTGTTAGAACGGGTTTCAGGTTAGCTTCTCCTTGTAAAATCAAATCAAGCTCACAGAACAGAAACATTGCCTATCAGGTCTCAAAAATTAATTGAAAATAAATTTTAAAAGGTGCTCAGAACTGCAATCATCAGTATTTGAAAGTCTTTGAAAAAATGTATTTTCTTTGCAGCATATTTTTTAAACTAATTTAAGGTTGTATCTGCACTGTGGAAGCTCTTCCTATAGAATTATTTGATAATAATATAAATACTTTCTCTATGAAATTTTCTTGCCTTTTTACTTTTAAAGCTTTAATATCATTATTGTTTTTGTTGTTTTCTTCCTAATCCAAATACTTCAGCTTGATTCAACATTATATTGATGAAGCATCTAAATTTTTATTTTCTCAGAAAAGCTTCAGGGAGGCTGGCTTCTAAGAATTTTTTGTCAACAGAAAAAGAAATTATTTTAATTTCTCACCTTTGTGAGTTTTAAATTCTAATTAAATGGAACCATCTTAGAGATCAAATAATATAGCCTATATATTGTCCTAATATATCCTGTGCAATAGAACTTATTCTGACCAATAGTTGAATACAAATTATAGAAATTATAAAGCAAAAAGTCTACATAAGTAAGGGCATTTATTGAGAAAAACCTGGAATTCCCTAGATTTTGATGTTGATGAATTGTTTAGAGCAAGATGCGGCATCTTAAAATTTCCTCAAATGTGTCAGTTCTTTGTGAAACCCAGAAAAAATGGAGAGGAGAATGAGAAGAAAGAGACTGAAAGCCCAAATAAACTAAGACTAAGCTAAGGCTAGCATTTCAACCATTTCTCTGGAGAGGTACACTGAAGGAAATATGGAAAATGCATTATATCATTCTCTTTTAAAAGTTATTGAGGACTAAGTAGTCAAAAGTGTTTCAGGTCCTAATTTTTCTTCCATCCCACAATGCCAAATTGTTTCTTTACTTGTACTAGGTCATTTCATTATTTAGTTAATAGTACTGGATTTGCATAAACTGGCCTTAGTGAAAAGCTAATGAGGACCATTTTTTTCTTTGCAGCAGAAATCAGTTTTGTTTTCTGAGTTCTCTGACCAAACTAAATGCAAAGAAGACCACAGGCACCAAAATTAAAAATGGAATAGGTGTCATTAGATGATCATAATACTGTGCTTCCTACATTTTGTTATCCTCTAAAGATGTTAAAAGACTAAAGATTACATAGACTGTTCCCATTCTTTTTATCAGCATTGAAGTTATCCTTAGACGCTCTTAAACATCTGAAAGAACCTTAAATGTACATAGAAGTTTTCCCCAAGGAAAAATCTAGAAGCTATATTGAATACCATGTCTAGTAGTATCACTTATATTTGCATACAATGATACCAAACACACTCCTAAATTGAGCCCGATTTTCCAGTTATTCTTTTTTTTAATTAATCAATTTATTTTATGTATTATGGTGACATTGATTAACATAATCCAATAAGTTTCAAGTGTACAGTTCAACAGTAAGTCATAGACATACCGCATTGTGTGTTCACTGCCTACAGTGAGATTTCCTTCTGTCACTACATATTATTCTCAACAAACAGAAAAGTATGGTCATTCTGCCTACTTCTCTTTTTGCTGAATATAGGAATAAATAAGAATAGTAACTAATCTTTTAGACAGATGTTTTATAATTTTTTTCTGAAATGACATGCGCTCATGGTACATCTCTTTTCAGCGAATCAGCCTGGTGAATTCAGACCCTCTTCAATTTGTAATAAATATACAGCTATCTGTCTAGTGCATGAAAAAAATTTATTTGGTTCAAGTGCAAGAAGCTTTTTTTTTTGTCTGCTTTTTTTATTATTATTTATAACTAACTATAGCACCTGATCTTCCTAGGTGGTCTCCCATCCAAATACTAACCAGGCCCCACCCTGCTTAGCTTCCAAGATCAGACATCGGGCTTGTTCAGGGTGGCATGGCCATAGACCATGCACTGTGGCTCCACTGGGGCATGAACTCAGGACCTTCTGCGTGTAAAGCAGCCATGCTAACTGCTACACAAAGGAACTACTTCCTTAAATGCAAGAAGTTAATTGCATACATATTTTGGTTACCCTCTCCTTGCCTTATCACATATTCTCTTTGCTAATCAACATTATTTAAGCATTACATGACAATAAAAAAATATGTTAGACTTTCCCTACTTGATTTAGCCATCAAGCAGTAATTTCCTACAAGTAGTATTTACCAAGATAAACAGGGTAGAATGCATAAATTACTAGAGAATTTTAATTAAATAAGGTTAAAGTTTTTTAAAAAACCAGACTCCAAACAGGACACATTGCTTTGGTGCTGAAGAGTCTCTGGCAGAGCCACTACCTGAACACTCAGGAGCCAGGGTTTCTCACATCCTGAGGTGCCAAAATCCTCCCTGGGGAGCTTTTTAAAATCTAGGTTCCTGGGGTCCATGGATCTGCATTTTAAAGCTCCCGGGAGGATGTTGATGCAGGTAGCATTTGAACCACACATAATGAAATATTCAGTAAAATATTCAAGAATTGTGTATTTATGGAGTAAAATAATCAACCTATTTGAGTCAGAACTGGATAAAGACAAACCAGGAAAATCCATCCTTTGTCTTCCCTTCCCTCTTTCTTAAGGAAGAGTAGAGTTGCCTTGTAACCACCTGTTGCCCTCCTCCACGTTCATTATGGCAGCTTCCTTTCTGTCTTTGCATCAGCTAACATTGCTTTCATCTTCTCTTCCTCTCAGGCTTCTGCTGACTTGTTCTGCTTATTCAAGAATGTTGCTTATTGTTATTTCTCTTTGTCTCTTTTTCTGGGGCAGACTATTACTGAGCGTTTTTTCTCAGATTCAAACCCTTCTCGATCAGCTCTGACTGGTGTAGTCATTATAATGAAGTAGATGGTAAGACACTGAACAAGGCTGTTATGTCAGTCACCCCTAGGAACTGCTGGTTGACTATTGATGACCCTGGGTCAGGCTTTGAGCTCCCATCCCATCAGCTGAGCTGTGAACTTGGTGGCCAACTTTTTCTTAAGGGACCCTTCAGAAGAGGGCTCTGAGTTTAGCAGTCTCTGAAGCTTCTATGAAGCAAGCAGCATAGCCAGAAGGTACTTTGCATGGCCTGTATGCTACCAAGGAAAAAAAATCAGACCAATACAGAGGGACACTTCAGTTTTAATGGAGTAACAACATCCTCATTGTGTAACATTTTTGACTAAAGTTCTTTTTAAGCCATGTTGCATTTTATCAAGTATGGACACAAAAGAGATAGTATCAATTAGTACTTATCACAATGTAATAAATTTAAGTGTTGGATCTAGCAGGAAGGCCTCTGATTTTTGTCTGCAAGAACTGTTATTGTCTGCATGATCCTGCATTTTTTTTTTCCTATCAAACACCTACAATTTTATTCTTTCTGTTTTCTCATGTAGTTGACAACAATAGTTCTGGAAATAACAGGCAGAGAGGGAAACAAACAATGTTTCTCGAAGGTTTCTAAAAGAATCCCTGTTTTTTGTCATTACTCCTTCATTGCTGCAGATTAAAAAATAACATCTTATCTGGGAAATTGACAGTGCTTCAAACCACAAATGCATAATGCATGTTATGAACCCCGGGTTGAGAAGAGGCTGGAATGTTGTTTAGTTTCCCCTCCCCGCTTTCCTTAAATTCCTCTCTACCCTGGAGGGGCTATTATCTCTTCCAAACTCTGATTCAAATTAGGAGACTATGGAAGTTTGTCTCTCCTCTCTTCTCTCTCCCTCCTCTGCTTCTCTACTTCACCCTTTCTTTGACCTGTGATCTGTACCGGCTTCATCACCAACAACCCCGTAAATGGGTTAGCAAAGAACTCTAATGCTTTTACTATCTAAAATAATCTGCTTAATTATGTCCTGGTGTTGTCACAAAGCAGAATGAAAATAAAGTTATATATATCATGCTTCAGCCAGAGTGCATTTTTAAGTATTTGATGTTTTTATATTGACATAATTTCAGATTTCTAGAAAAGTTGCAAGAATAGTACAAAGAATTCCTGATACTCTTTACGTACTTTCCCCAAATGTTTACACTTAATCATATTCAGTCATTTTATCATATTCTGCATTTGCTTTATCATATTCAGTAATTCTCTCAGCCACACACAGATCTGTGCACATGCACATTGTCTTTCTAAACCATTGTTTTGACTCACATGACACTCCATTACCTTTAAATATTTCAGTGTGTTTTTCTTAAAAAGAATTCAGAGTGATATTTTTCAGTTGAAAAAAAATACAGGTTTTTTGTTTTTTGGGTTTTTTTGCCCTTTTTCTTTTCCCTTCTCTGATTGGGAGTTTTTAAAAGCAAAATGGCTAAAAAAGAAGAAATGTTTGATGCTCCACAAATTGGTTCATCAGCCCACGGATGCTCGAAAATTGGCTGTATTTTTGTGATTCAGTGTTTCCAGGTCAGATAAGCTTTCAAAGTGGTGGTGGGGGTGGGGGTGGGGGATGGATAGCACTGCAACTTCCATCTTCTGTCTTTTTAATACCCAAATTAATTTCTTAGGGACTATTTAGACAGCAGCATAATATTAGTGAAGCTTTCTTATAAATAGTGGGCATAGGATGTGATGTGGCTAGTAAGTGAAATATCTATTATTAGAATGCTTGGCCAAACTATTATGAAGTTAGCAGTCACATATAACAAGTAGTTATAATCAGTCAGGTGCTCTATTTTTCCTTTTCATTTAATGTTGATTCTTATGAATTTGGGATACAGAGGGAATCGTCTGTGCCCTAAGTGCACTGTATTGTATTATTAATACCAGGATAGCAGCTGAGTCCCACTAGACAGTCTTTGTGGTCTGCAGATACTCTAAGAAGTGTCTGAGCATAAAAGGAGGCTGTTTGAGTCGAAGTGGGCTGATAGTCTGGGATGACATTTGAATGCATGGAGGACAATGTCTAAATGACAACGTCGAGAAGGGAAGGCAAAAAGAAGCTTGAAACTATTCCTATTGTCCTACGGACACTCATCACTCCTCTGGAGATATTCCTCACTGGGAGCTTTGTCTGGGTAGAGATGAGGAGTGGCATCAGGGAGGGGTAGACACTGGGGCCTGGGACAAAAGCCAGGGATTCAGATCCTTAGACACATTAAAATTCTAGACAGACAGCAAATGTAATGAAAATCACAACCCAAATGTATTTCAAGTCTAACAAAGTTAAACATTTTAGCTAAATTATTACAAGTATATTTAACAAAATGTTTGCAATACTCAGAGATGCTTCTATGAATAAAGCTTTTAAGAACATCAAATCAGTTGTACAGATGAATAATTTACCAAGTCTCTTTTGGAATTTAGGATAGCTGTTTCCTTTACCAGCACACACACACAAACACATACACTCTGTTCACACACACAGCCAAACAGAATAAATTTGCAACAGTCCTGGAGTCGTTAGGATAACATCATAGGTTAGTCAAAGGATTACTTAAAAACAATACAAAAGTTAGAGAAATTGATGGAAATTTATTTTATAATAAATATCTCTCTGAATGCTAAGCACGGAATCAAGTACTGTGCTGTTAACTTCTATAGTTGGGTGAATTTTTTTCCTTTACATTATCACCATTCTTTTAACATAGTTTGCATTATGTATAGTGCTCTTGGATTTTTAATTGCTCTGGATTATCATTTTCAATGCAATTAGTAAAATGCCCTCAATTGCATATAATAATCACCGTAAATGGGGCTATTGGCCTAATTACTATAAATGAGGAAAGATCTGTGATTATCATGTGCAATTAAATCATGTACAGTATTTATTTTACATTATTACATACAATGGTGTAATGATTAATTATATTGTATCATTCCTCGGTCAACAAATCTACTTTGTATTAAGATACCTAGACTTGTGACCCATTATTAAAGATTTGTACCAGCTCTTTCTTCTTAAAGTAATTGTATTATTTTGTGGGCTGAGAACCTGCTGAAGAAACTGTGCACAAGCAAAAATAAAACTGGAAGGAAAGAAAAGAATTTTCCCTACATTAATTAAGAATGCACAGATTATTCCTATGGTGTCAGTGTTAAATCTTCCTTGAGCCAAGTTCCACCATACCTGTTAGTTTTTTATGTAAATGTATAAAAATCAACATCCCTAAATGATGATAACATTTAAAATATGCCTGAAGGGGGGATAAAGGAGATCTTTTCTTCAGTGTAGCAAACATGATAATCACCCCTAGTTTACAAATGCACAGTTAACAAGCTTATAGCACATAATTAATTCTGCAAAGGATGCTGTTTGACAGAGTGGGATTATGAGAATTGCATATTGATAGTGGCAGAGAAATAAATCTATTTTCTCTACGTCAGGTAGGCTGTTCTTGTGTTCTTTAGAAACTGGCACATCTCAGAGGTGTTGCTCTCAAAATGATCTCAGGATGGAAAGAAATCAGTAATTACAGAGCCAGGCATTCAGTTGTGTCCTAATTTTCCCACCAGTTTTTCAGTGTTTCAGCTGCCTCAGAGACTTAAAGTATTCTCATTAGATAGCTGCAGAAGCAGCCGCTTGCCTACTCCCTCATTCTCTCACTCACGTTGCCTTTTTTTTTTTTCCTCCATTCCTGCCTTGGGAGTGACTGTGAAGATCATTTGCTGGAATGATTGGCAGGTTAGAGGATTCGATCAGATGAGTTCCTCTTAGTGTAGGTCAAAAAGGCTAGTTAGCAGGAGCTGTCGAAAAATGCCAGCAGCATTCGAAATGGGAAATGTCATGACTTCGAGGCAGGGGGTGCCACCTGGAACAGAAAGCCCCCAGCTCATTAGCAAGTTACAGGATGCGGGCTTAACTGGAGGGAGCAGAGAAGGAAAGATAATACCCAATAGAGAAAATGATTGTGAAGTGGAATTGATTTCATGTATAATTTGTTTATCACTAGAGGGGACAAATGCTGTCCTTCTGACATGAGCAGAGGAGTGTGGACTCTGAATGAAGCCACTTAGCATAATCTCCAGGTTGAGCTTTGGATTTAAACAATCCAAACTTCTTTATTCTTAACTGTGGAAATGATCAGGTCGTGTTACATTAATTAAAGCTGACATACTCTCAAATGTTTTATCTGGGAGATTGTGGCAATTCGACAGAAGTGGATAGAGATGAGCAACTTTAGAAAATAAGAGGGATTTTTTTCCCCTCTGCTGGTGTGGAAGGCTAGCTCAGTTGCATACTGAATTATAACAGGGCTGTGGTTAGCTAGGCTGCACAAACCAAACAGAGCTTCCCATTTCTTATTCAATATCATTCATAGAGGAGAGTATTTTCCCTTTGGGAGATTTAGATCTAATCCATGTAAAAATAGATTTGTATATTTTAGAATATGACTGTATCATATTTGGGTACAATGTTAAATTTTAATCTCTTTTTTTAAAGGGGAAGCTCTCCAATTTTATTACTACCTAGCTGTCAGTTTATCTAGAATTTGATATTTTACCATAAAGTCAGCAACTTACAGTAGCCATGTTTATAAACAAAGCTAAGCTACAAAGATGTTTCTATAGGCAAAATTAATCTGCAAATTGTAAAAAGAGAATGTAGTAGCAAAACAAAATAATATGTCTAGTATGTACTCAAATTAAACTCCAAATTTAAAGGTTCCAGTACTTTTACAATGTATTAAATGGGTTTTAGTGTAAAGCCTTTTTCTACATAAAGTCTATCAGAAAATGTTTTTTCTTTTGATAAGAAACTTTTATGATGTCATTTATCTTTTACTTGGAGATCTTCATTTGTTATTTCAAGTCACAAATGCCACAACTGCAAGTCTTTCTAGCTGAACATTAAACAATGTTTACTAAGCATCCAAGTTTTGGTTAAAATATATATATTCAAAATGTCTTTGCCTTGAGTTTCTCTTTTCTCTTAAATACTGAGACGTTTTATGAGGCAGTTATGAAATAGCCAATGCTTGTTTTATCAAGCAGTCTCAGACTGCTGTCGTAAGTGAATAGGAATCTTAAAACCTCCTAGTCAAAACACTGATGGAAAATTCATTCTGTTCTGTATTCAGCATAAAAAGCTTAGCATTAAGCTACTGAATATAGCTGTCAAGATATACTGCATTAGTTTTATCAAATCTAAAAATTTAAACCAGTGTGAATCCACTCATCCCTTCATTTGGAAGTTTTATTGTGTGGTCCAGAAGCTGGCCTTTGAAAAAAAAATTATGAAATGATGTTTGAAATGGTTCATCAAAAGCTAAGATATTTTTATTCTTCCACAGTAACTCAATTTGTTGACAACTGACAGATTTATTAGGAAAGAGAATAAATCAACTGTTTTGAGAGAAAACACTGTCAAGAATTTTTTTTAAAAAAAATAAGAGAGTTGAGCCTGGTTGTGTCCAGGTGGATTTCTCAGTTTTAGACTAGCTTTAAGATGCCCTTACCTGTGAAGATGGGCAGGTCAGAGGTGTGGGGCAATCAGAGCCAGAGGTGAATGGAGGCGTTCGTGCATGCCTCGTCTCACTGCCCACCTTTTTCTCCATTTCCTGCCCTTTACCTGGCCTTCTAAAGTCCGCACTGCATTCATGAACTACACTATTTTCCTCACGATTAATCTCCTCTTCATTAACTAGAGTACTATCTGGTACATATTGATATTCTTTTATTTTATCATTCTTTGTGAACTTTTCCTTAACTCCATGGAATGAGTGACCTGTTGTTAAAAGTTTCACCTTAAAATTTGTGGGTTCCTCTCAGATAAGTTCCTTAGGTTCCAAAGACATGACGTCCTTATAATTTGTCCTCTATATCAGCAATTTTCAGTGTGTGATCCATATACCCTAGGGATTCCCAGAGACCCTATGGGATCAAAACCATTTGCATAATAATGTGAAAATGTTCTTGGCCTTTTACAGTGTGTTGGTGTTTGTACTCATGGTGCAAAAGCATGGTAAGTAAACTTGCTGGCTCCTTAGCATGAATCAAAGTGGTCACTGGTACAAAACTGTATTCCTAGGCAGTTTTCTTTACCACTTTACAATGGTAATTATTTTTAAGAGACAGTTTAACTTAATAATGTCCTTGATGAAGAAGTTGAAATTATTAATTGTGTTAAATCTCTCCTTTTGACTAAATGGGAAGTTTGCACAAACCATCTTTACTGTAGACCTAATTACTATGACTGTCTCAAGGAAAATCTTTGGTGCAGCTATTTGAGTTGCAAGATGAATTTGCATTTTGTTTTGTTTAGTTTTGTTTCCTAAAATGTGGTTTTTCACTTGAAAGAATGACTGACAAAGATATGGTTATTTAAACCTGAATATTTGGCATTCATTTTCACAAAAATAACAAAAAGTGAGTCTACCACCCAAGGAAAACAACTCATAGTAATTGCCGCCAGTGATAAAGCTTTCAATAGAAAATTAGAGTTTGGGGAACTTTAGGAGGATCTTTTGCCACTGTGAGCTTGACAGTTTCCCAAACACTTTTCAAGTGAGATGGATGGTGATATAAGCAAAAGGGAAATTTTGATGTTATATAGTTAAATGTGTCAACATTTGAAAGACTTGCACAACTCATCAAGTCAGTGTTTTCAAAATGATCAATGCATAATTTAGAAAGTCATTGCATGGATAAAATATTCACTAAAATATAAAACCAATAGATGTTAAAGTGACAGAATGCAGAAATTTCATTGATTCAGATTTTCCAGTGCAACTTTTAGAAGCTGCCACTTGTTGAGTTTTGTACTATACAAGAATATAGATCCACAATTATCTGAAAATGCTACTAAAATACATTTTTCTTTTCTAACTACATATCTGTTAGAGGCCATATTTTCTTCTGTTGCTTCAACCAAAACAACATATCAGAAAACAAATTGAATGCAGAAGCAGATATGAGAATCCAGCTGTCTTCTATTCAGCCAGACATTTAAAAGACTTGCATAATTTTAACACAGTTCCACCCCTCTCACTAATTCTGTTTGGAAAATATAGTTGCATTTATTGAAATAATGTTTCTATGTTAACAATGTTACTTACGTGTAATGGGTTTACTTTTTAATGAATTAAATATTTTAAATAATCAATTTTAATTGCAAATATGGTAAGTGTCAGTAGCTATAATCCATATAAAAAAAGCTCTTGTAGGGTACTCTATGATTTTCTAAAGTATCAAGGGTCCTTAAGACCAAAAAGTGTGAGAGCCACTGCTCTATATCACTATTGCTGTGCGTTAACTCTAACATGCTAATTATAATTATATTGTGACATTTTCCCCTTTGAATAAGTTATTGTTCACTGAATATTTTGCTTTTGCTATATAAAATTATTCGAGTTCTATCTATCGAATTGAATATCTCAGTTTTCTTGGGGATACAATGGATAAAATCCCTAGTCTTATGTTCATATTGATACTATCTGTAAATGACATGTAGAGCATCATTTCCTATGCCCTTGATGATGAGTGGACCAAGTCTTAAAAGACTTATGCTATATACTAGTTGTTTGGGCTTTAGCATTTTTTATATATATATACATTTGGTTGGACCTTGCTTGGAGAGGCTCTGACTTCATAACACTAAATCATCAGGCCATTTCATAGCATGTTTATAGATCTCAGGAGGACTTTCAATACAGCACCCTGATCAGACTCGCGTACATTCAGCTTCTTTCAGGAGCAGGGACTCAGGTCTTTCTCTGCTCACCTACCAGGCAGTAGCTCATGGAAATGGCACATTTTAGGTTTCAAAAAAGTAACTACTCAGCATGAGTAGCAGTCCGACTAGGGTTGTGAGATTTTATTATTATTATTATTATTAATTAATTAATTAATTAATTTAATTATTTTTAAATACTTTTAGATTTATAGAAGGGTGGTAAAGCCAGTGTAGAGACCTAGCAACTTCTACTATTAACAACCTTTATAACCATGGTACATTTATCAACTTAAGAAATTAACATAGGTACCATACTATTAATTAAAGTACAGCTATTTTTGTAGTTCACCTATTTTCACACTCATGTCCTTCCCCATCCAGGGTACCACATTACATTTAATCATCGTTTCTCCTTAGTCACCTTTGTTCTGTGATAGCTTCTCAATCTTCCCTTGCCCTTTATGACCTTGATGCTTTTGAAGAATCCTGTTCAGGCATTTTATAGAATGCCCCTTATGATGTTTTCTCATGATTAGACTGAGGTTGTGGGTTTTAGTGTAGAATACCACCAAGATGAAGTGTTCTTCTCATCACATCATGTCAGGAAGCATGTGATGTCCACATGACTTATCACTGGTCATGTTGACTTGATCACTAAGTTAAGTCAGGTAAGGTTTTAAAGCCCACATGGTGTCTAGAAAGTAAAGTCAGAGAGGCAGGAAATATGGGACAGGTTCTTAATCAAATGGAAAGAATTCCACATGAGTTACTGAACTGAGGACAAGGACGCCTGATGTCAGAATCAGAAGCGAGAGAAATGCTACATTTCACTAGTAAATCTCCATCTTCTAATATAGCACATAATTTATGACCATTAAATATTTTTTAAATGTTGACTTAACTAGTGAATATCGAACTAACTCGCCATACCATAGTCTTCCGGGGTTTTTTTTAACAAGTATTTTTTTAGTAGCTATTATATTGATGTTGTTCTAGGCAGTAGTGAATAAGATAGATTTTAGCTTCAAGACACAATTTAGAAATACAAATATGAATGTTTAAATTTTAAGATAATAAAAACTACAGTAGATGTTTGCACAAATCTACATGGGAGGACAAATGAAGTAAAAATTAATTCTGCCAGACATGCTTGAGTAGATTTTACATAGAAAGATATTTTGAGCAAAAAAAGGAATTATATTTTCTGTAGGTTTGAAGGAGGAGAAAAGGGATATTTTCAAGCAGAGGAAACACCAAGAGCAAAGCCATGTCACAAAGTGTAGCATCTTACTTAGAGAACGGTCTGGTAAAGCTAAAAGGCATGGGGGTGGGAGAATGAGAAGAGATGGGACTGAAAAACTTACTTAAAGCTAAAATGTAGAGTGTCTAGAATGACATGCTAAAGAGTTTGGATTTTAAGTGATTACCCATGGGGAAATATATATGACTTCCTGGTCAGACACAAAAGAATTAAAACATCTTGAAGCTGGAAGATTTTAGCGATCATATAACAACCTTGAAAGAAGATGTGGTATTTTTTGCTTCCTTTTGAACTTCTGATTATAGTAGATCATATCTTGAAAGTAAGTAAAGGAAATATATAAAATTTCATTCACAGTTGTGTCTAACATAATATTAGAATATTAGAAATTAAACCCACGCTTATCCTTCTCTTTGGCTGAAAACCTATTTATTTCACAGCCTTGAAATCTTGCATATAGTTTCTCCATTATACATTTTTCAACGTGTACATAATGCATTTCTCAAAAACTTATGCATAAATTATTTGTTGAAAGACTATGACTTTTGTGTTTATATTTTTTTGTAAAATAATAAATGACCCTCTTATAACTTAACTTTTGTAAGTATGTAGAATTTCACATAGTAAGATATGCTGACATTTTTTAGGGGAAATGCAAAAATTCAAAAAAGAGATAACTGGTTTTCCAGGGATAAAAACATAACACAATTTTTGAAGTTGAAAGAAATTTTGAAGAATATAGTTATCTTCATGATCTTACTTATAATGAGCTCAGCATTCAATAAATGTGCAAAAGTGTTTTCAGGAATAAATTCATACTGACATTTACAAACTTTAAGTTCCTATATGAGTTAACTCTACTTTTCATATGCACTTTTGCATAAATACAAATAAACCGCTAAGTGTTTGGAAATCTTAAAGTGTCTAAACAATTTATTTACTAAATAACTTTTAAAATGATGATGATGATGACAAAGAAAAATGTTAAAACAACTAACAGAAGACAGATTAAACATAAATTATTTAGAGTAGACAACTTAAACATTTTTAAAAGGAATTAATTGTTGAATAAAGTATAGCAAACTAGATGGAATGTTCTGCAGCCTTAAACATTATAGTAATAAAAGCAAATAAGAAGGAGAAATACATGTGATCATGGGGAAAATTTTTAATATTCTGCTTGTACATATAAAGTTTATATGTAAGGAAAAACAAACAGCAAATGTGATATATTAAACTGCTATATCCTTGGTTTAGCAGGGAAAAACAGTTGTGCAAATTTTATTGTATAATTAAGATAGTTAATTTACAGTTTTATAGCCATAGTAGGTTCTCATCATAATTCCAATCTCAGAACACCCTTTGGATGGACCCAGATTCTTCTATGCTGTCTCATTATCAGACTTTGTCTTTAGATAGTAATGTATAATAAAGAGTCAAATGCCAGCTAAACTTATTTACAACCACAGAGCATTTCATAATGTAACACTTTAAGTACTTCTATTACTCCCGAGAAATACTGGTAAATTAACACTAGAAGTAGCAGTGTCCAGATGATAAAAGAACAGCATAGAGATATAACAGACAAAAGCAAACAGAAAAGTTAATGCAATCACATCAGAGTAAGAATATGGGTCTCCAGATTCTATCCCCACTGCTTAAATCAATACATTTCTCAAAGTCTGTTTTTTGAATCTTTTTTATTGGAAAGTTACCTTCTTTCCTATGCCAAGACCAACTGCGCAATGCTGTGTTGTGGGTTGAGAGGATGGAGACATTACAGAAAAGCTATGACAGTTTTCCAGTTTGATCCAATTAACTATAAGTCAGCAGCTCATGGCTAATAGAAAGTGTTCTAGGTAAATAATTTCTTTGTTACCTCACTTCATTTCCATAATATCTCCTGATCATGATAGTGTTGGTCTACTTTTAAGAACATAATACAGTCTTCAGTGGTCCACCGCCTACCTGCCAGGAGCTGAAAACATTGGCAAGAAGTCAGAAATTAAGACTCCTGACCTTATCTTTGTCTTGTCTGCTGCTTAAGGATAGGGAAGCTGGTGAAACAAAAATCAATAACTTGAAACAAAAGTCAATAACTTTTTCTTTTGTACCTTTTATTTTTAATGCAGGGTGAAAATAAAATTTGAAAATAAACAATATGTTAAGAAAAAATTTATCAGATTTTCATATCGTGTGTAAGCGCAAACATTTGAGACCTGAAAACAGCCTATGTGGCCATTTTACATAAATATTATTCAGATATATAAATTTACATTTATATTATTTATGTCAATAAAACTTTGTTTCATTTTTTTACTCTTTCACTTTCTTTGTGATTTACTGTGTGATACTTCACCATTCAATAAGCTTCACTTTTTTTACCTTTTCCATAATTCCCAATTCCCACCTTCATTCCATCTCTTTACTTGAAATGTTACCAGGGAGGAGCAAAAAAAAAAAAAGTGTGTATTTGTATGGTGGGGGACAGGGGGCAAGGTTAAAAGGAGGCAGCGAGAAGATTGCTGGGGGGTGAGATTTAAATGAGAAATAGAATGAATGCTTCATTTGTTGGCTTTTAACACAATTACTATACCTTACGAAATATGCAGAGAATAGTTAATTATGACTAAACGAGCCCCTTTTCGAGGCAATGGCAGGCCCAGGGAGCTGACTGTCAGAACTGTGAAAGATGTTGAATTGGAAGGCTAGTCCCCGTGTCAGGCTGTGGATGGTCTGCCGGGTGAGCCAGACAGAGAAAAGATAGCTGGATGAGAGTAGCCTCAGACAAGGGAGCCACGTACAGCATTTGCATACTTTTCCTGCAAAGGGAGTTTAATCCAAAGAAAGAAGGAGACTTCAGTATTGTCAGGCAGGCTTTGTTCAGGGTGAAGAGCAGAAGGAAATCTGCTGAAGGGGCCTTTCTCAAAGCCTTGGTCTCAGCCTTGAGGTTGTTCTAGTAAAGTTATGTTCTTGAGGGGTGTTTCCATTCTATTGTGTGTTTGAAGATCTTATAAAACCCAAAGGGCTCAAAGTATCCCCCTTTGCCAGCACAAAAGAAGGGAATTTGTGTGACTCATGTTGCAAACTGAGCCCAAGCACCTTTTGTTCTTGCACAAAATACTCTGAAGTTCCAAGGATGTCTTTCGAGCTGGACTGGCTGAGTCGTACCATAAAAGTGTTTGCATGCTGGAAAACAGGAAAACCATCCTGCACTTCTGTCTTTCTTTGCCAACTCAAAGAAGGCCTTAATGTAATTCCCAAAAAAGATGACTCCCAAAAATGTGGCAGATAAAAAAATTTTTTTTTGATTGACTTGAATCATTTTAGCCCTATTTCCTTACAAAATATTCTGAGAATTTAAATGTTTAAGTCTGAAGTTGAGGTAGATTATTTGGACCACTGAGCAGTGCAAGTTTTCTGACCACACAACCAACCATATCTTTTATCTGGCAACATGAGTTAATGACTGTGGTCAGAGTCCAGGTTTCAAAACTGTGCCTTTTTTTTCTAAACTATTATGTCTACTCTTCATCAGAAGTTTTTCAAATAGTCTATGCATTTATAGTGAGAAGTATGTATCTGCAATACCTTTATGTATAGTAAATCATCACAGTATTTATAGGTCAGAAAGCAGGATTTGTTTCAACTTTAGTAGTTGGTTTGAGCCTAAGTACCCATAATCCTTATACTTTAGGAAAGTATGTACTAAAAACACAGAACCAAGTTTTAAAAAAGGGCAATGTACTTGCTTATAAGGATAATGTGGGTAGTTGTGAGTGCTTTTTAAATTTATAATCTTCTACGTGGAGCTTAATGCTTCAAAAAAGATATCGTAACATATTACATATGTAATTCAAAATACATAAACTAAAAGTTTCTTGTAGCTGATCAAGCAGGATATATAATAAAACTTGACCTTGGAAGTTAGAAAAAAAAATATGTATTTATACATAGCAACTAGTTTAGCTTGAGAGGGTTTTTTTTTCCCATTAAAGGTATTGCTTTATTGTTGTTATTATTATTCTTACTGTCAATTCTTTTGCTGGATTTTTGGCTTATTTGAAAACCTACATAGAAGATCCTATACAAATTCAAAATAAAAATAAGTAATGAAAAATCTATTTGTTTAAGGGTCTAAAAAATAAGGAAATGTTCATCTCAGTTTTAAAATAAAGACAAACCTGTAGCATGTAAAGAGAAAGAGAAAATTTACTTTGAAATTTGTATGAGCTAGCTTTTGAGAAAAAAGTTATGCCCTCTTCATTGATGGAGTAATTAGGAAAACTTTTATCACGGTAATCATATTTTGGGGTTTTCACAGATGTTATAATTGCAGTGATTGTGGATCACAGGTAAGGTTGGAAGCTAAGACATTGCCAATGGCCTGATAAGAACTTTCTGAAGTTATAAATGAATGGATAAAATGGCGCTTGCTATTTCCCTAAATTTTTTTTTGTTGTTGTTATGGTTGAGATGCCTGTCTCTGATCTTAGTAAACTCTGCTTTGCTGCACGTGGTACATTTCTTTCTCCTGCTTTGCATTTTTCCTTGTGAGCAGTGTGTCTGAATTGGGGGGACCTGAATATACCTCTTTGTTGCTGAGCTTGTCAAGCACAGCGTTGTGTTCTCTTTCCCACCAGGAAGGTCAGGCCACTGGGGGCCAATCTGTTTTCTGAAATGAACCCTACTGTCTGTCCCTGGTGTCTGACAGATTGAAACAGTTGTCTGTGTTATTGCACTTTCAATGTTTATTAAATGCCTCATTTTCCAGGAAAAAGGTAATAATGTATAGGCTACATTGAAAAGATAAAATTTTTTGGAAAGGACTGGACTTTGGATGTTAATATTTATGTAAAAGACAAATTTAATTAGCTTTCTAAGAACATATTTACAGATTCAGGAAGTTAACTGTGCACTGTGTGTACACACACACACACACACACACACACACCAAGATAAGCCTTCACTTGTGAGTTCTGCTAAAGATTTATGTTGTGGGGTTTTTTTAATTGGAATACTAAAATTATGAAGTATGGAACTGTTTCAATAGTAGAATTGTAGAAGTAAGAGTCTTTGTTCACTTAGATTTCAGTTCCATGTATTTTGATCAGAGGTATGCATAAAGCCTGAAGAAATTTGTACTGTGCTGAGCCTTATTTCTGTACTCTCCAGATAATTGAGCTAATTAAATCTTTACCAACATTAACACAACTCCAGCATTCCTTGGATGGTGGATAATTATTGCATGAACATAGCAAGCTTAAACTAAACAGATGAAAATAGAGTTCTGTGGAATGGGTATTGAGCTTATTCTTTATTCATCTTTTGATAAGGTTTAATTAAAACTGCCTCTCTCCATTGTGGTAAGAATGAATGTGCTTGTTTTCTTAGTGAAAAGCAAATTATTCACTTCAGCCATGGTTCAGTAATCAAAGGCTTTGCAAAGTTTTGGGTTATAGTGTAGCTGTGGGGATATAATTGCTGCAATTCTGTATGAAGGCTTTATCTTTTTTTATTACTTTCTCTTACTTATTTTTGTAGAAAGAAATTTAGAAAAGCCCATTTTGTGATTTGGTGTGGAAGTATGTATGTTTGAAGCCTTGTTATAAGTTAAATATGGTTAGATTTTTTTTTAAGGTGTATTTTTTATAGCTTCTTGCTAAAATTAAAGGTGAAAAGCAACACACGTTTAAATAGATGTCGTTTGAGATGGTCTTTTAAGTTAGTGAAGAAAAATCAGTGAAACCTTTAGACCCTGTGGCTGACACTGGATTTACATAGTGAGTTGACAATCCTAAGAGAGGAAAGTAGTAGACATTGGGAGTTTTTCTGTAAATAGTTGCATTCTCTTTCACTTTGTTTAGGTCCACTAGAAATATTTTGTATTGTTCTTTTAAAGGGGCTGGATTTTTCCCCCCTTATGTTGGTGATAATTTTGAAGCATGAATAGATTTAATATATATTAATGACACCTTATTTTGGAACTTATTGTCATTATTGTGCTATTTCTTTTCCTTTTCCTTTCTTCTTTTGTTTTAATAGAATGGAAGATTATAAGAATACAGGATGTTTAATGAAACTGTGGACAAAAATAAAAATAGACCGTGGGCATAAACTGAAAGCAGGGACTTAAGCACAGACAAGCTCTCTCTCCTCCATCTTTTTTGTTGCCTTGATTCTGACTTTCTCTGCTTCTCTGGTCCACATGATGGAAACCAGATTGATTTGTCTCATGATTTGTCATAAGAAAAAGACCAGACATCACTCTAGGTCAGCATTCCCAATCTCTCCAAAGGAAATCGGCCCTTCTTAGATTAAATGAATTAATCCTGCATCTAAATTTTAATGCCTCTACTTACCACTTCTTACTGCACTTTTTCATCATTAGTTCCTTGGACAGGAAATGTAAACATAAGCAAAAGTTTCTTCATCTATAGAATTATTATGAGGCTGAAGTCATTGTTTTTTAACTCTCCTAATGAGTATTGATACCAGTCTGGTGGACTGGAAATAGTGTTTCTTAAATGGAATAGACTAGATGAAAATGAAAGTGTCAGTGATCACACATATAATAAGTATCATTCCTTGAAATTTTTGTTTCAGCTGTGTGTGCACCTACACTGAGTCACTTAATCAAATGTGTTTTTACAGACAGTGCTGGCCAAAACAAGTTTGAAAGCCAGTGACTGCTCCTTAGATCCCTTTCAAGGTGTCTCTTGGGAGGTGGCAGAGAGGAGATGCTGGGCAAGGTGCTAAACCCATCACTCTCCCCATCAAAGTAGCTCTACTTTAATCTGCTTTATTCTTTATGTTTCCACCTAAGATATCTTTTAAACAAAGGATGCAGTGGCCAAAAGTTTGAATAATGGTTTCCCAGGTCTTTTCCTGGGATTTTTACAGCTAACTACAGTAGTCACAGGAACCAGATCAGCATTATTTTTGTTTTCTGAACTAGAGAGGGCTTTGGAAACTATCCAGCCCATGGTTATTTGGGTTTTTTATTTCTTTCTTTCTAAAGTTGACATGCTGTTTCCCTACTTAATCCCATAAAATACTCTGAGACTTAAACTAAATCTGAATGGACTTTTAAACAGCCTTACCATTTAAAAAAGGGAAAAGCAGCAAGTCCTACTCTCTGAACTTTTTCCTGTTCAGTTCTTTAGGGAGATTTGCAAGGCAGAAAGTGAGCAATGGTGACATGAGTGAAAAGAATCTGGGCTGTTCCTAACATGCATGAATAAGGTCCTTGGAAAACTGAGGGCCATGAGGAGAAGTAATCTCTCTAATAGAAATAAATAGTAAGATAACAAAGACTGAATTAGAAAATCAAGCTGACTTCCCTAAAAGTGTGTTTTCTTTTGGAAAGTTGAAATTGGTTTAGCAATCAATTTGCCCTTGACATTGTTGAGGGGATCTAGGTGACACAGACTGTCCTGAAAGCTAGAATCTAATGAGCTCTTTTGTTCAATTATGAGTTCTGTTGTTCTTATTTGAAAAAGAAGAATGAGGAGGAGGAGGAGGAGGAGGAGGAGGAGGAGGAGGAGGAAGAAGCAGAAGCAGCAGCAGCAGTTATGGGCTTCCTTTATTTTGACATTCTGTTAGTGAACCTTTTATTAGTCACTCATTGCATTAACATCAGACCTGTTAGCCGGAGACTCCACTCAGTACAGGACGGTCTTTAACTCAGGAAAGCTGTGCAGGGTTGGGATTAGGGTCATGCACTTGGACCAGCAGCCTGGAGTCTGAGAATTCACTGCACTACTTACTTGCTCTGTGACCTGGACTAAATTTGAACCTTTCCAAGCCTCAGTTTTCTCATCTAGAAACTAGGACTAGGAATATTGTCTATCTTCTCAGCTTGCTGTGAAGATTAAATGGGATGCTAAATGTAGAGTATTTAGCACAGTGGCTTGCTTGGTTCATAACAAGTGCTTTGTAACTATTTTGAGTCCCCAATTTAATGAAGTGATAAATGATAGATTTATTTGAATTTTTTATAGTTATTTTTTTCATTTATCTTTCCATTTCTTTTACCCCAATGGAGAAAAACAAAACAAAACATTCTTGTATATGTTATGAGCCATTGAGTCAGCTCCAACTCCTGGCAACCCTCTAAGTGATATCCACAGTGTCCTTTCCTCAACAGCCCTGCTCAGCTCCTGTAGACTCACACCTGTGGATTCTTAATAGGGTCAGTCCATCTCGTATTTGGTCTTCCTGTTTTCCAGCCGCCTCCTATTTTTCCCAGGATTATTGTCTTTTCCAAAGAACTTGCTTTCTCATGATGTGCCTGAAGTAGGGCAGCTTCAGTTTTGTCATTTTTGTCTCTAGTGATGTTTCAGGCTTACTTTATTCCAAGACCCATTTGTTTGTCTTTCTGGCAGTCCAAGGTAAATATAGAGCTCTACAAATAGATCAAATAGATCAATTTTATCTCCTATCAGCCTTCTTTACTATCTAAATTTCACATCCGTACATACTAATTGGGAGCAGGAGGGTATGGTTGGTGCCTTGGTCTCTAGTAACACATCATTGCTCCTGATGATTTTTCCTAATTCTTCCATTGCCTTTCTGAGTCTGAGCCTTCTCTTAATTTCTTGCTATAATCTCCATTTAAGTTGATGCCCAAACCAAGGTAAGCAAAATCTTTAACAGTCTCAATATCTGCATTGTCTACGTTAAAGTTATATATTTCTTCTGTAATCATGATTTTTGTTTTCTTAATGTTCAAATGCAGTCCTGTTTGGGCACTTTCTTCTTCCACTTTAATTAGAAGTTGCTTCAGGTCATTGCTACTTTCTGCCAGTAAGATGGTATCAGCTGCATATCTTAGGTTATTGATATTTCCTTCACCAATTTTCACTCCTTCCAGAGTTGAGCCCAGTTTTTCATGATATGTTTTGTATACAGATTCAACAAATAAGAAGATAAAATGCACCCTCATCTGATTCTTTTGCCTATAGAAGCCAATCTGTCTCTCCATATTCTGCCCTGACATTGGCTTCCTGTCCACAATACAGGTTACACATCAGGACAATCAAATGCTGAGGCATGTCCATTTCTTTCAGAGCAACCCATGGCTTTGCATGATTCACGCAGTCAACGGCTTTACTGTAGTCTGTAAAACAGACTAAACTTCTGAAATTCTTTGCAGAACATTCATGAATGTTCACAGTTAGGTCTCAGGTGCCTCTTTCTTTTTCTAATCCAGCCTGAGCATCACTTTATTTGTGTGAAAAGTTAGAGTGATGGTTCCATAATTACTACATTACTTGGCATCTCCTTTTTTGAAAATTGGGATATATATTGATCGTTACTAGTCTATAGGCTCTTACTTTGTTTTCCATATTTGTTGATATATCCTTGTTAGGATTTTGACAGATTTAGTCTCTGTGGCTTGAAATAATTCTATCAGTATCCTATCTACCCCTGGTGATCTATTTCTTTTCAATACTTTCCAGGCAGTTTTCGCTTTCTAGGATTATTAGTTGTTCCTGACAAGAATCTTCTTCAGAGATATCTGCCATTCTTTTCTCTCTTCTGCGCAGATTTTCAGTACACCATTTCCACTTTCCCTTTATTTTCTCCTGGTCAGATAAGGTGCTTCCTTATTGGTCGTTCCACATTCCTAATCTAGATTTAAATTTCTCTTTTCTTTCTTGTATCTCCTGGTAGAGATCTCTTGTTTTCCCTTTTGTGCTCTCTTTTATCACCTTACTTTTAACTATTAATATAGTTTTTATCTCTATGTGATGGTCCTTGAAAAACTGCAGAGGACTCTAAATCTACTTTGTCACCTTTTGCCTTTATCTCTTGTCTATCTCTAATGATTTTTAGTGTTTCCTCTGTCATCCATGTTGGTTTTCTTTCCTTTTCCATCCAGCATTGTCTTTTCACATTCTTCCCTAATATTTCTAGTTTCAGTCCACAGTTCTTCTGGTTCTTGTTCAGTCTAGTTTAACAGTGCAAATCTTTTTATTTTTAATGTGGCCTTGAAATTGATCAGAAATGTTATTTGCATTATATTTTGTCACTATAGTTCTTTAGTGCTCTTCTCCAGCTTTACTCTGTTTGATATTAATTGTTCATGGCCAGTACCACAATCTGCTCCTGGTCTTGTTTTTGGCAGAGAAACTATATATAACTTCTTCATCTCCTGCTTCCAATTACATAGTCTATTTGATTTCTATATCTGCCATCTGGTGATGTCCTTGTATATAGTTGTCCATTTGGTTGCTTGAAGCATATGTTTGTGACGGACAAGTTGTTGGCTTTGTAGGACTCCGCTAGCCGACTGCTTCATTTCTCACCTCCCATCTAAGGTTTCTGACAACATTTGATTCTTGATTTCCTACTTTTGTGTTCCAAACACCTATAATTATCAGCATGTCTTGTTTTGGCATGTGATCAATTTCTTTTCAAATATGAGTTAAAGCTTTTAATTTCATCATCTTTAGACCCTGTAGTTAGAGTAATGATGGTTATATTAATAGGTTTTCCTAGAAGTCTGATTGATATCATTTGGTCCAACCTTTCATAGTAGCTCCTAACTACCTGTGCTGCATCGTACTCCAGTATTAAAGCTGCTTTGTTTCTTCTGAGTTTGTCATTTCCAGAGTAGAACTGACTGGAAATGTCCCATTCTAGTTCATTTTAGTTCACTAACACCAACCACTGCAAAGTTTAAATGTTCAGTCTCTTGCTCTATAATTTCTAGTTTACTTGGCTTGTGTTTCTGGCGTTCCACGTTCTGATTGCATGTGTTGTGCAGCATCCTCCTTTCCTTTAGCTTTTGTGCACATTGGCTGCTAAACGGTCCTTCCAGCTTTGGTCTAGTTGGGTCATTAGCAGCAGTGCTATTCTTACTTGCTCTCTGTTCTTTCACATAACTGTTTGAGTGCTTTCCAACCTATGAGTCTCATCTTTTAGCAGTATCTTATATTTCATTGTGAACTGCTTCATCATAGGGTTTTCAAGGTAAAACAAAAAGAAAAAAGAATAAGAAAAAAATACAGCGGTGGTTTATTGCCTCCTGCTGCTCAGCACGTGGGTGCAAACCACATGTGCTTGGGTCCGTGGTGTCGTTATCACCAAACGCCTCCAAAATGTAAGCACCCCTGTGGGAAGACAGTCTTACAGTGTAACATAGTGTTTCATACAAATAAATGCATTATCATGACAGAAGAAAGAGCAAATAGGGGCTTGGTTTCTTCTTAGTTTTAAAAAGGATGAAGAATGAAAATTGGTGGAAATTGGGAAAAAGCATTCAAGAAGGTTGCTTTTTTTTTGTAATCAGCAAAAGAGCGCAAAAGTAGAATTGGACATGTTACATGCAGAAGATAGCAAGAACTTATTTGAGCATAGCAAGAAAGGTAATAAAGTGGGACCCATCCTTAAGGAAGGTTCTTTAAGTTTCATGGACTTCAACAGGGGGTTGTTGAAAACCATCCCAAAGAAATTACTAATGTGATGTCATATGGTTGAAGTAGGAAGAAACAGACAAAAGAAGAGTTAAAATTTCCTCCTATTTTGTGAAACTAGAGAACTGGCCAGATGGCTCCTCCACTTGTGGCCTGGAATAACTCCGATAAACAGTAGATGAGGATGGGGATGTAAATTAGAAGTGTCTTTTAGTTTAGGTTGGCGTATCAACAGAGAGAGAGTGAGAAATTCAAAGCAGAACCGAAGATTTGGTTGCTGCCAGCACAATAGTGCTCTGATGAGATCAACATAAAAGTTCAAAAGCTGGATCTTAACTGAGCTGTGAGCAAGAGAGAGAAAGGTCAGAATAAAGATAGAAATAAGTTATAGGTGCACCCCAGTTACCATCATCTCTATCACACCAAGCCAACACATCCCATACTACAACTGTGTTGTCTTTCTCAAACTTTCCAAAACACTTGTGAAAGCCATAACCTGGAAGTCTTAACAGATATTGCCCATACATAAGGTATTTCCTAAAACAATGTTTTTAAGTCTTTAAGAACCAACATTTCAAACTATTTAGATTTTACATAAAAATCCAGATGTCTCTGCATCTCATTAAATAAAAAGGACAACTGAGGCATTCTGGGCATGCTTTAAGTCATCTGCTAGAGTCGAGTAGTGGCTGCCTTCTTTAGAAAGGGCCATGCTCTGAAATTTGCCACAATCCCTGCTACTCACAACTGGTATCAGTGAGGCTGAGAAGCAATTGCTACTTCCCTTCACCTTTGGGCTGATGTTTATCTCAACGTAGAGGGAAAAGAAAAGGGTAATTGTTTTTGTAACCATGTCTCTATCCTAAATGACAAATGTAAAAATAGCCCAAGGGAGCCATTTGTTGCATGAAAAATTGGCGAAAACACATTTCTCTATATAAATAACGCAGCTCAATTCACTCACATGTTACCTTCTTGACCCTTATTGGGTCTTAGAATCGTTTCTAATTGTTTGGCAGTAAATCAGGTTTACTATTATGTGTTTACCTTCCATTCCCAAGGGGCCGATAAAGCTTCTTGAAGTGAAGTTGATTTCTTCCATAGTGCCCAGCATAATGTTGTACACGAAGTGAAATCTTTGTATGGGGAATGGGGGGCACTGAAGAGAGTATAACAGGTTTTCAGGGAAAAAGACATACGTGGAAATATATGGCCCAGATGAACGAGAACCAAAAGACAATTGACAAACATTTATTGAATACCAAGAAGTCATGTAGATAGATTTGTGAGAGATATCAGGAAGTGGTTGTATTAGTCAGCTGGGGATGCCATAACATAACACCATAAACTGGGTGGTTTAAACAACAGGCATTTATTTCTCACTATTCTGGAAGCTGGGAAGTCCAAGATCAAGGTGATAGCAGATGTACTTCCTGGCGAGAGCGCTCTTCCTGTCTCATAGATGAGCCACCTTCTCTCACTGTGTCCTCATATGGCGGATGGGGAGAGCTCTGGTCTCTCGTCCTCTTATAAGGACGCTAATTTTATTATGGGGCCCCAGCCTCATGACCCCATCTAAACCTAATTATTTCCCAAAGGCCCCAACTACCAATACCTTCCTTTTGGGGGTAAAATGAATTCAAGGGGACACAAACATTCAGTCAATAACAATGATCTCTACTGTCAAGCAGTTTACAATGCAGTAAATGACATAAGTTACCGATGATGATTAGCTCAAGATAAAATGTGAAAAGTACTATTATACAAGTGCAAATAAAATGACGAAAAACAGCAGGCACAGATGTCACTGAGTCAGGGAATGCTTTATGAGAAGATTGCATCTGAGCTAAATCTTAAAGACTAGGTGGGATGTTTATGGTCAGGGACCAGCTTCCAGAGAGCGGGACAGGATGTCAAAAGGCACAGAACAGCTAGAAAGTCCAGGGTGTGTTTGAAGCTGGGCAGGAAACATAATGGCCTTGACGGCAGGGTGTGCAAGTGGGTACATGGATTTTCTCTCCAGCCTGGGGAAGGGCTGGAGAGAAAATCTGCCCAAAGACCATTCACAGTAATCTCTGAACAAGCATGAGCTACTCTTTTCTGTAACTTTTTCTATTTGCCTTTTATTTCTAGAGAATTCTAATATGCTATAAAGCATAGTTGATAATAATAATAGTGACAACATCTCACTTTTTGAGTGCTTACTATGTGCCAGGCATCATGTTGAGCACTTTACATGAATAGTCTCATTTAGTCTCCACAAGAGCCCTCTGAGGTGGGCGTTCTTATCCCATTTTGCAGAGGAGGAGACTAAGACATGAGTGGTTTTGTTCATCTTCCATAGCTGAGTGAGTGGTGGAAGCACTCTCAAAGCCCAGTTCAGTAAAATGCTAGAAATATAGCAGTGATACGTCATCTCATCACACTTATCACTGGTCCTCTGATTCTGACTTCTGACAAGCCTGCTTTATTTTTAGACGTTTCAATCATAATCAGTCTAAGCCTAAGCAATTATTTAGTTGCTAATGTCTGGAGGAACTTTGACTACCTCTGGAGATAAAATTAGAGATGCAAGAACTACAGTGCCCCCAAGACCCTGTCCAAATTGAGTTAATTAATCTGTAACTCCAACACCCTAAAGGCCCTATTTAAATACAATTTCACTGTTAGTGAGAAGCTCCAGGAACCTTGATTAAAACTGAATATAGTCAGAAATAAAAAGCAGAGATCTGTCATTAATCTAAAAGTCTCAACATGAAAATGTGGCACACGTTTCATATCACAGTTATTAATAAAAAGAATTTATATGTTTCACGAAGGCACAATTGGTATGAGAACATGTGAATTTCCTACATAAGCACTGTTTAAAAAATAAATAAATAAAAATATACTTAAGATACTATTGGGGGTGGCTCTATAGTGTAGTGGTTAGCAAGTCTGCTTTACATGCAGAAGGTACTGGGTTCATGCCCCAGGTGGAGGCACGGACCATACCCCAGGTGCACCAGGCCCCTTGTGTGGACTAGGGTGCCAGGCTCCGGGGGGTGCCAGGCCCCGGGGGCGCACCACGAGTGTGTGGGAGGAGACACCTTGCCTTCGGAGATCCAGTTCTTAAAGGGAGACAGCAACATCAGTAGGTCAGGGGTATAAGTAAGGGAAGCGGAGAATTAAAGAGGGGAGAAAAATAGATACTATTATTTTGGGCCACATTCATACCATACTATTATTTTATAAATATTCCTTTCAGAATTAAAAAAGTAAATACAGTAGAATTCAGCTGCAGTTGTCTTTTCTGACCAGTTTCCATAGATTCAGGCATATATAATTCCCTTTTTTATGTCAATGCAAGGGACAAGTGAATCAGACAATCCAGAAATCATTGAGTTTAGGATACATTGTTTAAATTGCAACTGGACCGTCATAGTAATTTTGGCATAGTCTAATGGTAAAATTAGTTTGTACTTCTTAAAACAGTAACCATTTTGGAGAAGGAATTCCAGAAGGTCCTAATGCCTGGAGCAAGTCTACAAAAGGGATAATTCACTAACATGTATTCGAGGGCTTTTAAACAAATGTATATTAAAAGCAAATCTAGTGAAGAACTAGAGAGAAGAAAACCTGCAAAGGAGCAGTGATTGAAAGAAAAACATAAGCTATTTCTAGCTTTTCATTTCTACTATCAGACGTTAAGGTTATATTCTTAGAGATAGAAAGGTATGGGGACAGAGAAAAAAGAAGGGAGACTATTACAGACATTCCTTCATATACAGAGATTTGAACATCAAGATAGTATTTTCTCCTTTTGTTTTCACCTTTTATTCTTACTTAACTAATTGCTGAAGCTTGCATGAGGAAAGCCATAGGTATTTGCTGTACAGATATCAAGTACTCTTAAAAACAGAAAGAAATGGTCCTCAGGGTTTCTAAGAAAAACACTAACCAAATGAGACAGAAGGAATGGTGACCTAATCTCTTCAATGTTTTAAGATTTCCTATTGATGTTGATCACCAGTACAGGCGAAGACCTGTTCTGATCGAGCAGTCTCACTGCGATCCATATAGTGCCTTATTTCTTGAGACATACCTTTTTAGAGGGTTGAAATTTAAATTAATAAACCAGCCAGGGCTGCATGCCGACATGACTTGAAAGTTAACTGGAATTTATTGATCTACAGCCTACAAGCTGTTCTATGCTGCGCTGCACGTAAGAAAGCCAGTCTTTAAAGTTGCAAAAAAATTTTTAATTACCTCAAAAAAGATCTTCATATCTTTAGACAGTACTGTTGTCTGACTGGAACCTTCTCCTCTTTACCCTTCTTCCCCCCAAATTTGGTCATTAGTGGCTAGTGTTGACAACAGTATAGCTAATGCAACATGCAGAATCCACACTCAATTTTCTGCATTAATGGAGGGGAACAGAGCTATGGTTTCCCAGGCCAGCCACTCCTCAGCCTCTGTCTGTGAGGGGTGGGGGAGAGGAGAAGTTCAAAAAGTGGGGATGCAACTGGAAGCTCATTTCCTTTATTAACCTGGTAAGAATCTAGCTTCCCTGAATGTCCCAAACTTTTTAAGCCTATTTCCATTTTTCATGAGACACTTTCTCTTGAAGAACCACCTGTTGTGTAAATCTAAGCCTTTTCTGTCAGGTGTCCAAAAGGGGCCTTTTAAACTTCAAAAGGGTTTACCTGGCTTTGCTGCAAAGACAATGTGTAGAATGGATACTCCCACTGTGTCTTTTGTGATTTTATAAACTTTCCCAGTTGCTCCTCTCAACTTCTGTTTTTCCATGCTCAACAACCTCCATTTTCTATCCTCTTCTGTCTGCCCCTGTTTTTTTCTTTGATCTCTCTCTCTCTCTCTCTCTCTCTCTTGCTCTCTTTCTCCCCCTCACCACTAACACACTTACACCACACACACACACACACACACACACACACACACATACACACACACACACTTTCCCATGGTTTAAGAAGCACATGGCTCCTGCAGATTTGCTTTTTTTTTTGAGTGTGCTCTCTCTGAGATAATTTTTAATATTAAAAAGAAAATTCAGTTAATGCTAAATACTAGTTACTTTTAACACTTCTCCGATAGAAAATGTTAGTTCTGCTCATTATTTCCCATCTTTAATCAAGTTGTCTCCCTAAGAAAACACTCTTCCTGATCCCATGTTAACTCTGTTTTTATAAACCATCTTTGATGTGGAACCTTGTCAAAGGTTTTGAAAGTTTAAATAAATTATGCACCCTGCTTATTTACCCTCTCAAATAACTCTAAAAGATTGCAGAGACATGCCCTTTCTGTATATAAACTGTGTTGCTTTTCCCTTAACAGATTATGTTCACATATATGATAAATACCTTACACTTTCTTGTGTATATTACCAACTTGCCACATAAGAATTGAGGCTATTAGTCCCAGGATCCACACCAAACTTTTTTTTCCCTATAAAAATCTGGTTAGGTGCATACATTATCCAAGATAACAACCAACTCTGAAATTATTTCTCTTTTGGAATGCTAATACTTGATAGCTTTTATTCTTTGAATCTGTGTTTCTAATGATGTTTAACTTTAAAATGAACATGTTTAGCATTAAAATCACTATCAGAGAATCAATCAAGAGGTAAAAACAGACAGGGTTAAAAGTTTATATATCTTTATCTTTTTCTATATCTGAACATTCATACATATATATACACACATGTACATATATAATCAATAACTATCTCTAGATTCTAAATAACATGTAACTAATAAAATTAAGCTGTACAATACAAAATAAAAACTTATTTTAAAAGAATTTGTCAATCAGACAATGATGTGCACAGAATTACATTTTACTCATATAGAAACTCTCCATTCCCAATCTCTTTAATAAGATATGATGGTCACTTCTTTGGTGGGTATGAAGTTTATGAGGTAATAATTAGCTTCAGTGCCCTAAGGCAGAAAGTAGAGTGACTCCTGTAAGTACAGCCCTGTTCAAGTAAGCCGAGTGCCCATCCTCAGGGATATTGCAATCTTATGGGGAAGACAGACAACAATCAAGGAGTCTTGCCAGAGGTAGGGAACTGTGGTCAGATGTGCCCAGGAGTCCCAAAGGAGCACAGAAGAGGGCTGTGCCAGTGAGGCTGCTGCTGGGACTCCTTGCTGGAAAGTATCATTTCCTTCATATCAATACAAGTCAACAAATGTCCAAGTCTTGCTATTTGCCAGGCATCGTGGGAGACAAGATATAGCTGCCCTCTGTAAGGGGCCTACAGACTAACAGCAAAAGTTGTTGAAATTTTATATAAAAACATAACACACCATATGTGAAAACTTACAATTATGGAGACTGTTACTACTATGCATAGGCGCCTAATTATTTTTGAGTGTTCTGGATGGGCCAATAGTCCAGCTCATTTTGAATAATATTTGTTTGACACTGATTTTTGCCATAAACCATTTTTGCCCTCTTGAAAAAGAATCATTACAAGAATATAAGTGAAAGGGCCATTTCAGGATACTGAGTAAACATCCCTGCAACCAGAGAAGTAATACTAGATATGAGATGTTATTTAGGTGGGAAAAAATGTTGAAAAGAGCTTTATTTCAAAACATTTCTTTCCTCTTCTGAAACCCTCTTCAGAACATGCCCTTCACATTTGGAGCTTCTTTAAGAAAAAAAAAAAAAAAGCACCATGTTTAGCACATTACAGCCTATTTCTTCATGTTCTTTCCTTTTTGACTCTCCTTTCCTTTCTGCCACCTCCCTTGCATCCTCCATCCTCTGGTGCATGCACACATAGGATCCTAAACAAAAGCTGCTGATGTACTGCAAGTGACAAAGTGACATTCTAATAGTTTTTAGTAGTTCAGGCTCTCTGTTAGCTTGTAGCTAATGCACAAAATGTTAATACCCCTTTAAAAGGACATATGTTACAATCTCAGTGCCTTGTCAAACACACACTAATCTGTTAGCAATTTTAGACCTGACAAAACCTTGTTCTTGGCCACATATCTGTCTCCATTATATATCCTGTGCAAGTTCAAAGCGTGATGATGACATTAAATAGCACATTTCTTGGTTTTGTTAGCTAGCTCTAACCTGTTTTATATAAACACACTAATTTCACTGTGTGGAATTAAATATGCCTTTTGGGTGTGTTCCGGTTGGCCTGATACATTCATTTTATTCTACTCCATTTTCTCTTCTCTCTTTATTGACCCAGTGCATCCAGATCTATAATGGGGGGAAAAATTGATTGACTCTGAGAGTAGGGGATTGCAATGTAGTGATTTCACGCTCAGTTGTTGGCTAACAAGGCACCATAGTTTTTATTTAGCGAGGCCTGGTGGCAGGAGATGAAGAATTGTCTAAGGCCCAGCTGCCACAGTTACAGAGTAGCCAGCTTAAAGGGCTTCAGGGTTCCAAGTGCGAGGGGAATTGTCTCTTCCCAGCAGGTAAGGGATAGATCTAGACAGTCTGCCGTGTTCAAGATGCTGACTGGCCTGGCCAATTCAAAAATCCAAAAAATTACAACATCCTCCAGGTGGGAGGTAGTGGAGGAGATGGTTAGTGGTGTACTTAACTCTTTTAATGCCATGGATGGAAGACCTTCTGCTTACTGGTTGTTTAGAAGGGGATGTTTTGTGTTTAAAGCACTTTTTAAAATATAATTCCTCTTTCCAGGAATTTAATTTACTTTTAAATTAAAATGTTACATCAACTAATTATCTCGGTGAAATCTGGTCAGTCAGTCTATTCGCTTTTGCTGCTCTGTAGCAAGGTAATGTAATATAGTTATACATTCTTTTCTAGGCACTTGATGATTTTTTCGTATTGGTCTAAAAGAACTAAGAAAGCCTAATTTTATATGCCACTTTGTGTGGTGTGTGCGTGAGTGCACGTGTGCACTCACAGACAAATAAGACCTCTACTAAATTTTTACAGCTTTTTAAACATTTAAACTTAAATATATAATAATTTTTGGTAAGTCAAATGGCCTCGTGAATTTGGCCTTTCTTCCACCTATGAAAGATAATTTACTAAATCAATAAAGGTTCTGAAAAGGAACACAAAGGCAAGTGTTTATCTTATTGAGAAAACTGTTCTCAAGCATCTTAAAATTATCATTAATATGCTAAGTCCAAATGATCCCATGAAGGACCACTGCTTGATAAAATTAGTCCTCTTCTAGTTTCTGTGTATACTTAATACACTTTATCTCTTTAAAGAGTATTAGAATTTAGATTTTAATTCAGCTATGTCTTTCAGGCTATTATTCCAAATTAGGTTTTGCTGTAACAAACATAAGATTCATATTTCTTGGTTTTGGGCCTCATTAATGCATATTTTGTTGTTTTGTTTATGTGGCAAACTCTCTGCTAAAGGACACAGGTGTCATTATTAATATTTGTTTTTTAATGCCTGCAGTGGTCTGAAGATTGTATATCTCATGAAGCAGGCATAATTTGTTCTTAACACTGGAGTTCCCTGGTGGAGACCGCTCCATTTGCTTGTGTGTTAGCTAGCGCTCAGCCCTTGCTCTCACCCCTCCCTCGACCACACCCCACTCTTCAGGCTGTCTCAAAGGTTGGGACAGAGAATTCAGATTCTCAGTTCTAAAGTGAGTCTGATTTGCTAACCATTACATGTCCAGTGGAAACGTCCTTATCCCAGAGTCCAATTGTTTCAGACCACATCCTTAATAAAGAATAGACATATTAAAAGTGTCCTCTTGTTATTTAAATCCAGATACTATGAATCTCATCTTGCTGTCATTCATGTAAAACATAACTTCACCTGTTAAAAGCTTGAGAGGATGTGGTTAGCCTATAAACTGGGGAGCTGGACCTGAGTTTCCATAACTCTAGAGTTATGATAGAGTTTCAGTTAAAACTAAGCATTTTTTATTCCTGATTTTTATTTCTTTGTTTGATTTCTTAGCAGTTCTATTTTAAATAATGGTTTCCATGCTTTTACAACAACCTAAATAAAAACTTGTTTGGAATGGCTTCCTTCTTGGAGTTCTCCATTTGGTTCCAAATATGCACTTTTATTCATTATCCCATGGATGAAGGAGAGGACGAATGCTTCTCTTTTCCTCTCTGCATATTCTCTCTTTAATCTAGGTTTATGCCTAGATGGGTGACAGAATCCACTGGTAGCTAACTACCTGCATTTCATGGTCGTTAAGGTAGAAAGGGAAGTCTTATTTTTGCTGACTTATGATGTAGTGTTATGGCCCATAGAACTCAAAGAAGTAAAGTAGTCTAAAGAAATGGTAATTAGAGCCAACATGAAATGGAAAAATCCTTGCAGAGTCGGTTGAAGTTATACCCATGCATTATATAAAACCAAGCCTGTGTGTTTGGGATTATGGTATTCTTAAATTCAACCAATGGCTTAATTGGTATATTAAACAGTCAGACTTTCCTCATGTGGTTACAACTTCTCCAAAGCTCCACAGAAAAATTACAGCTTTCCTTATGGACCATTTATTCATACAGTGTTGTGTCTTGTGAACTGCGGTCTGATCCTTTGGTTTCCACAGATACATAACAACTTAAGTGTAGTTTAGAATATAATGGGGAAAAGTAGCAACTGGAATTACCATTGGAGAATTTTCACAACCAATAAAAATCTTTTTTTCCTCCTCCTTCTCCCCTCGCCCATTTTATTACTAAATCTCTAGATCAGAACAACCTTGCAATATAAGAAATTAATATTATGGATAAGACATATTATATTTTCAGGTTAACTTTGATAAACTTTTAGATATCTTGCAAAGCTAGGTGAACATAGAACATATATATATATATATATATGTATATATACATATATATATATATATTGCTCTAACAGTTTCATTCATAAAGATTTTAATCATTTCTGGCATAGTATTCTAGTTATAAGTCATGTGAAAGTTGCTTTGAGAATTTTCCTCAAATAGCATATTTATTTCAGATAAGTGTTCACCTATTTCCTCTAATCTGTAATTCATTCAACAGATATTTATTGAGTAACTACTATGTGCTAGGGCTATAAAGCTTAATTAGATATTAGTACTTAACTAAAGGAGCTGACAATTGAGCAAGAAAGACCTTCATGTAAATATATCAGTTTAATTTAGGTGAGAAGTGCTATAGCCCACGTGTAAAAAAATGTGAGGTAGAAGACAGAAAATGGCAACTGAGACCAGGATGTAAATAATAAAACTGCAGCACATATATAGGAAACATTATTAATACAACTTGCTTGGCTTGTGTGTGGTAATGATGATTTTCTCTAATAAATATATGGCCCACGGGTTGAGTGCTATTTTCCACACATGGTAAAACTAACACGTACAAAACATTTATGAATAAATCCAAGTTATACTCTAAGAATCCACCAGAGGAACTGATGCATCTGTGTGGGTGTGCTGTGCGCCATGGTGTGGGGCTCTGGCCGGGCCTTGATCAACCGCAAAGCTGCTGGGCAATGGGTAAGGGAAGCAAAATGAAAAGACCAGTCTGGCTGGGACCGAACATTCTCCTGGAAGACATAGATTGGGACTGAATAACCAACAAGAAGCCTGAGACAAAGGGGCTTGAACTGCAGGCAGAAAAACTTTCAACCCAGTGTAATAGGTAGTAAGTTTATTGTCATATCCTTGAGTGGGGAAATGGCACTATAGAAATAGCGGGATTTGAATATTATTTTTTAAATAACATTTATCATAGGATGGGGGCTTTGATTACAATGTATTACATATTCATTATAAATTTTTGGAAAAGCATGAAAATAAATCTTTTAGAGTCCCAATACTTCAGAAACAATTTTGGTTAACATTTAGGTATCTTTGGGTTTTTTTAAAGGAGGAGGCTGTTTTTTCATGTTTTTCTTTTCTTTTTTTTTTTTTTTGCCACCTAGTAAACTTAAACATTCCCCATGTCATCAAATACTCTTCTGCAATATCATTCTTAATGGTATATATTTCCTCAGATGAATGTGCCACAGTTCTACTTAACCAACCATTGAATATTAAAGTTGTTTCCAGTTCTGAACTATTACAAATCATATTACAGTGAAGATCCCTGTATATAAACCTTTCCATACATTACTAATTATTTCTTTAGGATAAATTTTCAGAAATGTTAACTCAGATTTTGAGTTAATAAATAATTGAAGTTTCTAATATATATTGCCACATTTAAAATACTGTTTTAGAAAAATAAAGTGAATATAGTGTGCAACATGATGTGGATGAAAGATTTTGTGAAAAACAATTCAATTTACTGCTGTAGAATTCTAGGATCAGATGCCTGGTTCAAATCCTGGCTCTGCTTGCTGTGTGATAAATTCATCTCTGTGCTTTAGTTTCTTCCTGTGTAATGAGATAATTAATATGAAGCAATCAGAGCAGTGTTTAGTGCATAATAGCTGACATTATTGAGTTGTTATTATTATTGCACTAATTTAAATTAGAAGTGATGGGAGCCTAGATTCAGTGAATGAGAAGAAAAATACAGAGGGAGAAATCTTTGATAAATCAGTAGGACTCAGGGACTGATTGGCTGTATTAGACAAAGGAGAGGAAAATGTAAAAAAGGAGTCAAAGTTTTTAACTCTGGAGTAGTTCTCTCAGTGGTGGAGGTGGCTCTGATCATACTGAAGTTGACATAGTAGGAGAGGGACACAGCTAGTTGGTGTCTATAGGTTACAGGGTGCAGACTGAGAAAGGACATGTCAATTTGGAACTGATCAGAAATGACTTGTCAACACAGAAGCAGGTGGATTCCAGGAAAAGTGAGAGTCGAGAGAGCAAGGTTCAGGGTCCTGGACTACTGGAGATAAGTGGTGACAGGGAGCGGCAGGAAGAAAGACAAACCAGCTGCAGTGACTGAGAAGATGCCATTGCAGAGGTGGACAGAGAATCAAATCGTGGGTACCATGGGAGGATAAATGTCACAAGAGAGAAGGTACTCAGCAGTGCCAAATGGCAGAGAGTTCAGACATGACGGGAAATAAAAACCATGACTAATTGTAGTCGATAAATTAAAGGTAGGAGAGTTTGAATTTTCTTTGTGTATTCTATGATGGTTCTTTGTGTTGATTTTTCTTCTAGCTTTTTAAACATTCTTTGTGAATTTTAGTCATTATGTTTTAGTGGTCATTTTCAAACATTATTTGGAATTCTTTTTGACTCTGTAAGTTACATTTTAAGAAAACTTACAACACAGTCTTCCAGATTGCCTTCTAACAAATCTTTATTTCTCAATCATATCATCTTCGGCACAGTTGCTTAAGCATTTGGTTCGTATAACCATTAAAAACACATGAACAAAAATGCTTTAAAATAAACAAGACTGCAATATTTTATGCAGTAATCACTTGCCAAGTCTCTCCTTTGAAACTGAAGCCATTTTTGTGTCATTGAAGTATAGCAGAATAATCCGTAAACAAGATTTCTGTTGGATTTCTATAATAAAACAGATGAAATTATTTTAAGTAAAATGTTAAAAGCATTTACTTCCTAATTCAGACAAAGCTTGATCCAAAAAATATCCAAAATAAAACAAAAAATAACTAAGTTTTGACCTCCCCATTCTTTTGCTGTATAAACCTGAAAAGACTTTTCAAATATAAAAACTCTATCACTAATGTAAGTCATTTATTATTTAATTCCACTCTGTCCAAGTTGTTTTTTCATGATTTTTATTCTTACATTTTGAGGCTTAGCTTATTGGCACTCACTTATCACCTTCTAATTTTATATGTAATTCTTACTGAAATTGACTACCAGACCTCTTGTTACTAGTTACCTGCCTTGTGGTGTTTCCCATCACCTTTAAATACACTTTGCCTTGTTTGGGTTTCACATTTAATTTGAAGTATAATTCTCCTTTAGGCCTGGTCTACTTGACTTTGTATTAAATCATCCTGAGGCTGATCTTTCCCCAAAAAACATGTGGTCGAGTAATTTTTAAATATCTTTGTCATATTCGACTTAAGCTTGTTTTCTCCTGTTTTCTATTATTTCTTGGGTGTCCAACACAGCCCTGATCCCAGATGTATTCCGTAGAAGGGCCGTTTGACAACAATTTGAGGGAGGGAGGCGATCCTTTTTTCCCTCTTGCCTACAGCTGCTCTCAATATGGTTCATCATGACTGAAAGGAAATGAATAAAGATGAGTTATCTGAACTGAAAATCAGCCACAGAGCAGAAGCAATTCTTACTCCTCACCCCATCCGTGAATTCAGTAGGGAAAAGGAAGTCATTGCTGTCGTCTGTTTATTCATATATTTTTAATAGTGGCAGGATCATTTTTTAAATCTTGTACCTTTGAGTAGTGTCCATTTGGAGCATTTGTAAAAGGCCATATGGTTTCAAATGAGATTCCCATCACATTCTGTGCATTTGAAACCGTTTATGCTGAGCCTCTTGGCACAGCCTGTGCTTGGAGCATGAGCAGACCCATGCAAATACTGTAGACAAAACTAAAGAACATGTAAATAGCATTTAAGGAAATGTGAGTGGTTTGACTTGCCATTTCTGGATCGGCTTTCATTTGGATGATACAACCTATATTTTATTTTAAGCAACTATTATTTCCATATTTTGTGCATTACATATCTCCAGTGATTAATTTTTACCCTTGTGACTTAGGTATCTTAAGTGCTCGAAAATATTTCAATCAGGGAAACGTAGAAAGAGAGTTTTCAATTTGGGTCCAGATTAGCATGGAGGATATGGATCCTCCATAGAGAAGTTGTGGAATCACACATTTCACATTTTCTCTGTGAGAAGGAAAGATGTGTATAAGTATGAAAGGCAATTTCTAATAAAAATGATCTCATATCTCTTGAGATATGGGGTTATGAGCACCTAAACTCTGACCACAATCAGCTTTTATTCATGACAAACAACAGGCTTGTCCTTCAGAAGCCACATAGTGCTTCTAGTTGTACTTTGGGTTCTTACAGACCTGAGTTCAAATCCCAGCAACATAATTTTTTTGTTGTTGTTTTGCTAACTGGGTGCCCATGGGCTTGTTTTCATCATTTTTAAGTATGGATAGTACCACTTATCTTACAAAGGCATCAAAGAATAAACTGAGACAGGAGGGATATCAAGCACCTCATATTACCTGAGAGGTGTTGTTCATGGCCATCAGGAGTTCTGGCTCCAAAGCCAACTATCTGGGTTCAGCATTTACTACTTCTGTGACCTTGGGAATATAGCCCTCGTTTCCTTATCTGGTCAGTGATAGTAATCATATTCATATCACTTAGACTTGTGATGAGAAGTGACTGAGATGATACATGTAAGGCACTTGGACCAGTACTTACCTGGTACATGGAAAGGGCTCAATGCTCCCACGTGCTGACCTCACAGGATGGTTGGGCAGATGGGCGTTACTGTCTGTGATTCCTAGTGCATCATGAACAGACGGTAAGTAGTGGCTGCAGTCCCTGTCATCCGAAAGTAACAGCATTGATTCCCACCTCACAATGAGCTCTCTTGATTAGACACCCTGTCTCATCACTCTGGACCATTGTGGCCAAAGAAGCATCTGATCTGGCACTTGCCATCTGTGCTACTGCTGTCCTTCTCCAAAGCCACGTTGAGTTCCACAGCTACCGAGAAACTTTCTTTTTCTCTCACAACAGCCATTTGCCAAACATAGATGTTTTTGACATCCAGTTTGGCTATGGCACTCCAGACTAGTTACATTGGAGGTGTGGAATTGGTCACGACTCACATATTTATGGAATCTGAGCAGTTTTCTCTGAAAAGTAATATGTCTTTTCCAAGATAAGTTACATTACATTGCAAATTTCTATAGGAAAGGAGGACTGTGCTAGGCCATTCCAGGGCAGGTGTATGAGTGAGTGATTCTTCTGCCTTGGCAGAGGTGCAGGGCTGATGAGCAAAGGGTTGACTTTGCTTAAATATAGTTCCAGCTAAAATATAGTCAGGTCAGGGAGCAGGGGGAGGTTGTATTTAATGTCCTGGCTATCTTCAAGCAACTCAGAAAAATTACATCCTTAAACCTCAAGGCTCCAAAAGAAAAAGGAAACTATGTTATATTTTCAATGATGTGCCTTTCCAAGAAGGTTAGAAAATGTTTAATATCTGTGAACACTTTCTTTAATACCCAACAAATGTGATATGATGCTGATAGAAGGGGGAAAACTATTTCAATTTTGTGTTTTATGGTAATAGAACAATACAGAGTTGACATTGTAGTAACCGGGCTCTAAAGTAACCTTCTAATGAAAAACAGCACTGTTTGGGCAATATTTTCTGGCATCTTTATGTTTCCTTTAACTGGAAACAGAGAAAATGCTGGCTTGATGTCATGGCAACGGGAAATTGTGTTTTCTAACTAAAAACAAATTGTGGAGACAGTTTTGCCAAGAACGATGAAGGTGGTTAGAAGGTATGGAATGGAGTACTTCTGGGGTTCGTATCTACCAGCATCACAGCCACAGATTGGCTTAATAACGAAAAGGACTCAGTAGTTGTAGCATACAACTGCTGTTATTTTCTGAAATATGATCACTTACTCTCCTTTCTGCTTAATGTCTCAGTGATTAAAAAAATAATAAAGTATTCTGTACAGATGAATATCTTACCATTATGAAAATCATGTCAACTTGGAATTTGAAAATATCGGAAATCTAAAGTAGATCTAGTTATTAATTACCCAAAGGCCAGTTATTCAAAGTCTGTATTATCTGAAACATTTGTCCCAAACTTGCTCTCTGGGCAGATGTCAGCAGAGGCTGTGCTGGGAGCAAGACGTGAAACTGGCCTGTGGGTTGAAGAGCAGGGTGGTCTCGAGGAGCAAGGAAAGGAAACAAAATGAGACATAAATCCCATTGTGTATCACAACTGAGAATCTGGCAAAAAAAAGAAGGGAAGAATCCAGCAGACAGGCAGTGGGACCAAAACTGGGGTTACAAGCCTAGGACAGGGTATCTCAGTGCAGCTTGATGGTGGAGTCTAGAATATGTTCACGGTGTTTATAGGACACCTGTACCTTCCTTCATGGCTGGTGAGAGAACGGTAGAGGCAGAGCAGCAAGTCAGTTGAGCGGCTCGTTTTCCTTGAGTTTCCAGCTTTTCGACCATATACTTCTTTAATGCATGAGGGTAATGGGAAAACATTTGTACAATGTTTTAACAGCTAAAATCAGAATTAGCCTCAAGGTTGCTACTTTTGTCTGAAAAAATATTGATTAGAGATGACATTTAAAAGTGAGATCCACCTAGGTTGGGAGAATGAGATAGTGCCAACATTTCGTCTAGAAAATCTGAATTATTTTATCTGGAATGGAGAGAATAATAATAATAAAAGGTAATAGGAAGAAAGGAGCCATCTGGATGGTGAAAAATCACATGTGGTTGGCTTTACCCTCCCCAAATCTTCAACAAATTTCACTAATGGCATCTGCTATGAACTGTTTCAGTGTGCAGGTCCCAGCAGGTGGGGAGAGCCCTGAGAGTATAAGTATCACACCTGTCCTTAAATTTAGAGAAATCTTGGGGACTCTGGACTCCTATGGGCTAAGGAATTGGCAAGTTCTCTGCCCTTTTCACCCAGACTTAAAGGGCAGAAAAGTCCCCAGCTACCATCTGGGTGATATACTTCTAAAGGTTACATTTGGCAGGAAAGGGAAATAAATTCAAATAGATGGCTTGTACAGAAATGTTCATTTTTACAGATGATTGAAACCTATAGCTAAAATTCAGTTTATAGTTACCTATTGATTTTACTTGGCCAGGTTTACAGGTACTCAGTGCTTACTACATACTATATTTAAGATTTTCTTTGTCAGTTTCAAACTCCTTTTACTATATTCTATACTTGCTTTTTCCTTTTTTATTTCCTTTGTTATATCAATTCCACCTATGTACTTGGATGCTGTGAATTTTACAGAGTGCAGAGTATCACTACATAATAATGCAGTTGCTTCTACAAGCCATGCAAACCAAACCACACTTCTTTATTTCTTAATCCTATCACAAGCATTACATATTTATGCCACAGTTCATTTGTCATGTGATTGAAAGCAGCTTACAAATTTATATGAAATACAAAAGGTAAATTATTGACTGTCTACAGAGTCCCTGATTTCCAGGAGTTCCCAGTCTAGTTGGGGAGGGAGATATGAAGACCCACATAAACCCTGGAAGGACAAATCCTAAGAGTAGGAGTGTGAAGAGATACCAATCAGTGCTGATATCCTGAATGCAGCAACACTGTTTCTGGCTTAGAAGACTCTTAGTGGAGGTAGAATTTGAACTAACTCTAGACGAGTTGGTAGAATTATGCATACTGTGGGTTAGAAGTGAGTAGGTGGACAGAGTCAGTGGAGAAAGAGCAGGCACAGGGCAGCACAGGCAGATGGCTAGAGGTGGCATTTCTTAGAGTGGACGGTAACGCCAAAAAAATGAATTCACTTATTTTAGAAATCAAGACAGTCTCTGTACAATTTACGTGTATATCTAGTATATCCCAAGAAAAATCTGACTGGTAAGGTTCCCAACATGCAAGGTGTATTGCTCATTTTTCTGCACTATCAAAGCAGAGTGAGAGTTAACTTCATAAGGCAAGCCTTGGATAACATCGTTTTGTTCAACGTCATTTTGTTGCAACATTAGTCAGATACCATAGTGCCTTAACTCTGGTTTGTATCAATTAGCCTTTGGTAAAATTGGTTTCCTTATACATCCTCATTCCACTTAATGTCATGGAATCTGTCAATGATGTTAAGTGAGGATTTACTGTATATATATTCTAGGAAACAGCACAAGCTATTTCTGTGATAGGCTAACCTTAAAACCGCTGTGGAGTGACGGTACAAAAATCATGTTTTTACAATGAAGTCATCAACTTCATTATTTTAATTATGCTCCCTTGTTAATAAATCCTTTCCTGTTTCAAAATAGTTTGAAGCAGACAACTTGTATTTCGTAAATAATACCAATGAGCCTGAAATGACTTTTTAAAATCTGAGATATGATTGCAAAATAAATAGTTAAACTAATATTAAAACAACAAAGCTATAGACACTGTGAAATTCTTGGCATTCAGCACATAGCTAGAATATAATAAAATATTAGTCTTAGTTTTCCCCTCAATTTGTGAGTCAATAATTTCTATTAACAGTTCATAAAACGGCATGTCGACATGAAATGCAAGTACATTTTTTATGTAACACTAAAGTAAGAAAATCTCTACAGAAGTTGAGAAAGCAAATTAGCTATTCTGCCTTCTCCAAGCTTGATACTTTCAAAAGATTAACTTTACTCTTGGTGTCTCAAATGTTTGTTATTTTTTTAAAAAAACTCATGAAAGAGAGGCACATAAAAGAGAACAGTTGTTGCCTTTTTTGCCAGGCAAGTGGCATTAGCATGGACAGACTTTTTGGAAAACCCTCAGTGGAGAACTTTATAACACATGAGATGATATATATTCTGACAAAATGGTCTTTCTTTCAGAAGAGCATCTTCTTAAAACAATCTAACAAAAACGTCCAAGTTTAAGTTTTCAAAAACCTCTGCTCAAATTCCAGTCTCAAGTTCACCTCATTTATTCAATCACTTAATACATTTTTATTTATTGCTCCTTATATATATGCAAGAAATTTCACTAATTGCAATGGTCTCCTTAAGCAATGCTTTCTCTAAAATAAGTATGTGTGTTAATAAGCACTTTTTCATTTTCTATATTAAATATTTCTTCTCCATGTATTCCTTTGTGTTGAAGGGAAATGATTGTTTTCTGTTTCAGTGATACATTTAAACTACTTTCACTCTCAGGGAAGACTTCATAGAATAGGTAGAAAGACTTCTTTTGGAGAGGAAAGAAGAGGTGGGAGATGGGACACTGGGAAGTCTGTGTTTGGCGAGTGATCCTGCGAAGGTACCAGTTGAGAAGCAAATGGGAGGAATGATTGGCAGGAGGTTGCTAAGAAGTGGGCTGGGAGGGTGAAGGGCAAGGGACCCAGGGGTCAGGGGCACCTGTAGGCCTAAAGTAGTGATGAAGAGCAAAGGCCCCAGGATCAGACTTCCAGGGTCCAATCCCAGCCTCAGCACTTACTGACTGTAACCTGGAGAAGTGACTTATCCTCCTGCACCTCTGGTCCCTCATGTATACAATGGAGAAAACAATAGTAATAATAAAAATCATTCCTATCTCAGGATCGTCGTGAGGATTAAATAGAGTTAATATGCATAAAGTACTTAGAATAGTCAGGCAAATAGTAAATGAACAATGAATTTTAGCCATTATTATTATAGTGATAGGGGCTCTTAGAGAGAAGGGACAGGTAGATAGGACAGCCTTCCCTTGGATTTTAGTGTTACAAAGCCATTCCAGTCCCCTTTCTCTGGGAAATGTTGTGTGTGCAATAATTCAGATTGTACATTTAGTGTACTTACACGGCTGTTCCTCAGTTATTATCTCTATCTTCAACACAACAAATGTATCTATATTCTCCTTAAACTAGCACCTGTGCGATTCATTCACACAGCTCCCGGTGGCAATGACAGGCATTTCCCCCCTGACCAGCAGGGTATTTAGTCATATTTTATTAAATGTGTTGTACAAGCATGTAGCAGATTTTCTTGCTAGAATGTAATTATATTATCTCCACTTGCCCCTGAGATGGCTCTTCATGTCAACTCTGTGCATTGCTGGTCCAAGCAATACAGAATGAGTTGGTGCAAGGAAGCACCCAGGTCCTTCAGTAGCCAGTGTAAAGTTTAATGAATATGCTGGTGGTTTTGCAATGTAAGCATTCCTAAGACTAGGTCAAGGGTTCTAAACTGAGGAGTTTGGGTCTAGAGATAAAATAACACTGCAGTTATTCTGAATTATTGAAGAATGAGATGGTCCATATACGAAAAATTCTAAGCAGATGGAGTTTGCACTGTTAGGTGCACAAACTAGTTATTGTTATGACCATTTTAAATAAGAAAACGTGTAGGAAATTGATTAAGGCTTTGTGATCCAAAAGCATGGGCTTGAGTCTTACATAAAACACTTGTCTAGTTATGTGATTATATTGTATTTATATTGTCTAAGTCTTAGTTTCCTCACTTGGGAAATGACAATATGAAGAGCACATACCTCATAAGGAAGCTAGAAGGATGGATTACTAGAATTGGCAGATAGCATACATTATCTGCATAGCAAGACCTTAGAAACACCTGACTGTCCAAAAATGGGTGAATGGTTGAGTCAATTACAGTATAGCCATACGATGTTCATTAGCTTAACAAGCTGTTCTTTCACTGATGTAAACATAATTACAGCCAGCTGAGATTCAAATCATGAGGACGTCTTCATGGAGTAGAAATAATAATTAACAACTAATATTTATGTAGTGCTTATATGCCAGTTCCTATATAATTCCTGCACTTACAGCTACTCATTCAATCCTCAGAATGACCCTAAGAAAGAGACTATTATTTCTATACCCATTGTCCACGTGAGGATAGTGGGGCAAAGTAAGATTAAGAAACATGTCAAGCCAGGAAGCGGTCAGGCCAGAATCAAGGAAAAGAAACTGGAGACTTCATATGCAGTTAAGAAGTAGAGTGGATGAAAGATGGCTTCTCCAAGTCTCATCTGGCTTTATGATTTCCTAAACAAATGCAGAAAAACTTGCCTACGTTGCAGGTGAATAAAATGCACCACTGTTGCAATGTTGGAGTAATAGCACCTGGTCCGAAATACAGATGGAAACTGCAGTAGTCGGGGTAGAAAACCCTCTAAGTATCAAGGTTGGCGGCCAGTGCTTCTGCAAGCCCAGCGTCTAATTGCAAACCTTTTTCTGCCTGCCTGCTCTACACTGCCTGCCTTTACTGAACACAAACTGTGACGTACTGAAGGAATCCAAGATAAATTTGTAAAACATCATGTCAGGCCCTTTCTAGTTCCAGTATCCCCTGGTGATCCAAGGTTGGGGGCTAAAAAAAAGAACAGAACAGAGAAGAAAAGAGGAAGCAAACACTAACTTGCCACAGAGATATGTAAAGTGAAGGAGATATTTTTGTTTAAAAGACAGACAGCTGAGAAAGAGTTATTTGATCCCTGCTGCTTGAGGGACAGTAGGGAAAGAAAGGTATTTTTGTGATCACTCCTCGGCGTTCCCCATGCGGCTTGGTTCATACAGTCACAACAAAAAAACAAGCTCTAATAATACATTGCAACCAACCACAGTTATGTTGCAAGCATTATGCACACTAGTCTCCAACGTTCAGCTTATTTTTGATTACTTCCAGGCCTGTGACATTTAGTTTTATGCACATTTCTTCTAACCTCTATGTACATCTAATAATCATGTGCTGATGTAGAAACTCTAAGGAATTGGTGTCATTTATCTCTGTTTTATCACGTTTAGGTTGATCGGGTGAATGAGCACTGTATTAGGAGTCCAAAGACTTGAGGTTGGGACTAAATCTAACCGTGTCATCAACTGGCTGTGACCTTGAGCATGTCACTTAATCTCTATGAAGCCTCTGATTCCCTTTCTTTAAAATAAGAATAGAGTTTGGGGTCTCCCAAAAGCCCCTTCAACTCTAATATTCTGTGTGAAGTCATCAGTGAGCTCTGGCTCGTAATAGTTTCAGAAGGGAATAGTGTTTATGTCCCACTGAGTAAAATGAGAGAGCAGGAAGACCAAGAAAGTGGACATCTCAGATGCTTGTCATGCTTATCCATCTTCTGGAGATGGCTCAGATAGTTGCCAAAGGAATCCACGCATCCTCATTTCTAAAAAGAGAGGGGAGAACGTTAACGTGTATTTGAACATTTTATATATCAGATGCCTCTGCATCGATTTGACTTTTAACATTCTCTCTCCGGCATCTTCATTATCACAGTTAGTCAACTGCATCATTAATGGGGACACATGAATGTTTTTAATCTCACCTAAGTCTACTGTACTAAATTTTATTCTGTTACAGCATGTTTGAAAATTTGTGGTTTGGTCAGAGAATGCATATTTTTTGAGCAAAATAATGTAACGTGAAAGAGCATTTTTCAGTGTTTCCCTCTGCTTGTATTTGTGGGTGCCCTTCACTGTTAACTATACCAAGCCCCACAAACCATCACAAACGGAGTTTTTGTCAAATGCGTTTCCCTAATAAAGAGGCAACGTGTTACTGACAGCCTTGTGTGTAAAAGGTCCCATGTGGAGGGACTCATGAAATGCATATCTAGATTTCTATATAATTTTTTTTCAAAAAAGTATAACAAATTCATGTAGTCAAATCTTAGGAAAGGAAGTGTATTTGGTAGCTTGAGCCGGCTGCCCGTACAGGCTCTGTGTGTCTGATGTGAAAGACCAAATATCATCCCAGTGGACCTGACCTAGTTGAACATAAATACACCATTGAGGAGCAACTGGCTTCAGAATTAATCAAATTTATAAATAAATAGGATGGCTTTGCAAAGAGGTTACACTTGAAGTGCCTCTTAATTAATTTTTAAGGCAATGCAGCAGCCTACAGCTGCCCTACTGATGACAAAATCTGTGACATGAAATTGTTTTGTAGAAGACAATTCGATGGTTCACATTTTGTAAGATTATAAAAAATTTAACACAGAATAGGACCATAATACAGAGCCTTATATTTTTTACTAAGATGCTGATCCAGCCTAGGAGCTGAAAGTTACTAGCCAAGTAATTTAGCATTTTCTCTTTTTATTTGGAAGATCTCTGAGTGCATGTAATATGTTTATAAATGCATCTCAATTTCAATTTTTGTTGTTCATAGGGTATGTACACTGGTTTCTCTGACCTGTCCCAACAATTCAGATCAATCTGCATCTGAATTGATCAGTTATTAAAATTTAGAGTGGGGTTGGGGACAGTTGCCTCTATGCTCCTGGACCTGCCGGTGAAATTCATTAAAGAATCAATCACCAGTGAGAGCATCCATCCACAACGGTTGCAGAGCAAGCACCCAGATCCTCACTTCACTTGAGAATATTATCTAGAAAAGAGGAATATTTTTCATTTCTTGCTCACCTAAGCTGAATTTTGAGAAGTAACCATAAAACGATACTGAGAATTATAATTGGGTCTTTGGGATAGACAAATTATACTGTCTTTTGATTTCTTATTTTAAATTCCCCCTAAAAGGTCACTGGATACAAAGACAATCTTTGAATTTATTGAAGGGAAAGCTACAAAGCTGTTACATGCAGCTCTGTATATGCCTATTTGTATTTCACACTCTTTTGTCACTCAGTAACAGACAAAATGGAATTCAATCTAAGAATTCTTTTTCTGTTTTTTAAAGAATTTTTTCCAAGGACTTATTTCCAAACATGATGAAAAATATTTTTAATTAAAAAAAAAAAAAAGAAAGAAAAAGTCCCCACATTTGCCTTATTATACGGTATCTGTTCTGCATTCACAGTGGCAAATGTTAGAAGTAGATTTCAAGTTGCAGTTCACCTGGATGAATGTAAACATAAGGGATCTTTTCGACTAACTGCCCAGCCGATTGCTGTGATGTAGATAGGGCCGTGGCTCCAGTGTGAACCCAGTCTCCATGCCACATTGCATTTTGAACTTTTTTCTAGGTGACTTATTAGTTCTCAACCTGGGGTCTCAGTTTTGGATTCCAAATGGGCCAAGTGGACACTGTGACATTGCCCCCTGATAGTGGGGGCCTTGGGTGCCTCTGATGCCGAGAGGTGGTACAGTGAGGTAAGGGTCGGGCTGCCTGGATGTGGGCTCTGCATCTGTCACTGGGTTGCTGTGCAATCACTTAACTTTGGTGGGCATAATATCCTCATCTTTAAAAAAAATTGTGGAAAGAGTAGCATCTATCATAGGGTCTGAAATTAAGTTGTTTTGTAGACGGTAGTTGGCTTGTTCACATTTAACTAGATTAACAAATGTATTTAACACAAAAGGAAATCATAATGCAGAGCTTCATAATTTTTCGATAAGATGGTGATCAAGCCCAAGAGCTGATTATTGGGGCCACTTTATATATGGTTATGTGAATTAAATAAATTAACTTTTGTAAAGTGGCTCAAACAATGCCTAGCATATAATCAACATTTTACTTGTGTTACCTATTGTTATTAATATAAATTCAGTTATATATCACAGTTAAGGAGCCCCTTGCTGAAGTCATAAATGAGAAATAAAGTGTTAAATTATTTAAGCTTTTTAAAATTATACTTGTCATGCATGATGCCAGTTACCTTATATCCATTATCTCATTAAAGGCTACATGATTTCTTGGGGAATATATATTTTACTCTGTTAAAAAGAAATTAAACAAGTATAGAAGGAATATATATTTTCTTTTTTATATGTGGACCAAGTATCCATTGATACAAGTTACTCTTCATTTCTCAAATATTTGTTAAATATCACCCATTATAGCATCATGCTGCATTCTTTTCAACTTATAAGAATCCTTTCTCATTTAGGAATTAATTTTTTGTTTATCCATTTTGGGAGGTAGACAGGCCAGGAATAATAGGAAATTATTATTTCCAATTTAGAAATGAGGACATTGAAGTTTTGTGAAACCAAGATTATAAAGCAAGTTCATGGTCCAAGGCCACAGCCACAGTCCAGCCCTCCATTGCCCTAGGCCTCAATTTCAGCCCCTTGACCGTTCCAGGCCATGGACTCTGCTTTATCATGCCTCTGCTAAACAGTCATTTCCAAGAACTGAATAAAATCACCAGCTTTGCATGATTTCCAAAGCTATTGATTGTGCTCCTATTCTTTATTCATCTAGTGGATAATAAATCCATCCATTTAAGACAAGAAGAATTCAATGTTCAGCTGTGGTCTGCTACACACATGTCCACTTTCCTTACATTTTCTTTGAACAGAACACAGTAAAATCTATTGTACAGCTCACCGGCGTGATATCGCTTTGATAGACACTGAGTGACCTAATATACACACTCCAGTGTACTCTAATCTGTGGTCTCCCAGCTCCCACTCGGCAGGAATTCTGAGATGTTGATAGAACCCCGTGATTTAACAGAGCAGCCAGGCTGCCCTTTCACCCCTCACACTGGTTCTGACAGCTGCCTGCCATGTGTAGAGAAAACCTCACAGGCTGAAACCCTGTCACAGAGTAAAGGTCCTTGAATAAACATACAAGCATGATCATGCTACTACTACCCCCAAATTAATTTTTTTTAAACTGGATTTGCAGTGGGGACATTTTACAGCATAAGAGCCGAAGCGCCCCAAAGTGTGCCAAGCACCTCTCCCTTTAAAAAATAAAACAAAATAACACAAAGTAAGCCTGGTCTTGTCCATACTTATATGTTACCTGTCTTTTTCAAATGGATTAGGCCAGTTTACCAATGTCTGTATTTTTCTATTCTGAAACATTAACAAACCTGCCAGAAAAGATGTGCAGTATCTCCTGGTTTAGTTAGGAAACTCGGTTTGTGTTTAAGCTATCACTTTAATCCACACTGCCTCTGTACTTTTATAAAGATATTCTTCAGGTAGAAAAGAATGGAAGGAGGCTTTAGGCACGACTACCATCCTAAATATAAAGTTGGGTTAAGAAAAAAAATCCCTACTCGGCCCAAATAGCATTGTGCTTTATAATTCATTCTTTTCACAGACGGTACCCTGCGTTATCATGGCTAATGTTTTCCTGCTGAGCTGCCATCATCTTTTGTCAAGCTGTCAGGGTATTAAATTGATGTACCTTCCACATTTGGATAGAGGTCATTATCCTGTTGCCTGGTTGCATTGCCTCTGCTGAGCAGGTTAACTGCTTGAGGTCTTTCATCTAGATAAATGTTTTGCCAGCACTTTTGCTCTGTGATGACATGAGCTGTTCCTTAGAGGTCAAATAGTGATTCTATGATAAGATCTTACCTGTGTGTTCATAGATAGGGAAAGGACTAGAGTTCTAACTTTATCATAAGCCTAAAAATAATGATAAATGCTCATTTTAGCATATCCGTCCCCAAAACTAGCTTTGAGCCTGTTAAAAATTCATACTTGCTTTTAAAAAATGTATTTTATTGTTTCTGTATCATGAATGATTCCACTAAGTGTGTCAGAATCTACCATTTACTTCTGATGATGGCAGAAATAAGCGACTGAGAGTGCGTGTGTGATAGGTAATATAAATTTGCAAATGTAAATTTGCAGGTTTTCTAATAGTAAAATAATATTTAGAACAATCTAAAGACAGCAACTGTAGATACCTAGGTTCTATTCACATAGGAAAACAGTTTTTATGTGGGGAGATACAATTAAATCATTTCGCGTTAGTGAAAATTGATTTCTTAATTAAAAATAACTTCACTTTGCTTGTATTTGATTTTTTATAATGAAGAATATATAAGATAAAAAGGGAAAAATAATTTTTAGTGATTGTATTATGACCAAATAACTTACATGAAAAACTTTTTTCTGAATTTGTGGGTTTTTGATCCAATTTTCTTATTGTGGTAAAGTACATAAAAGATAAAATTTACCTCCTTAACCAATTTTAAAAATACAGTTCAATGGTGTTAAGTACACTTACATTGTTGAACATCCATCCATCTATAGAACTTTTTTTTAATGTTTTCCAGCTGAAGCAGGCTATTTTCATATCTACTATAACTGGTGTTATATGAACTAAAAGATGCTTTTTTGAGTAAATAGAATACATTTTGCAAACAAAATAATACTTGGAATTAATTTTTTTGATATGTATTGAATAATTTTAAGCCAAACTGCTTCATTTTAAGCTTTCCAGCCTTAGTTGAAGCCCTCTTTATCCGTTATCTGCTTTCTAAATTGTTTCTCTGCTTCTAGTTACTTGTACTCCTGTCCCTCACTGCCATCCATCTTCCTCACTGCTAGAAGAATTTTCTTTCCAAAACACCAATCTGATCAGTCACTTCTTGCTTAGAAATATTCCAGTGGGTCCCATTGGCTTGGGGTGGAGTGAAGAATACAGAACCCTACATAATCTGGCCCTGATTGATCTTTCCAACTGAACCTCCACCTAATCTTCTAGACTCCCTCAGTGCCACCACCCTGGGGATGCTCGAGGTGCTAAACACGCCTCATTCTCCCACTCCCTAAGCTTGTTTCCCTGTGCATGGAAATGCCTGCTTCCTTATTCCTCTACGAAGCTTTCTTGTACTTTTCCAGGAATTGGTAATTATTTCTCTTTGACCTTATACCTTACTTGTTAATGTATATGTCTCACCCTTAAAAATTATAAAGTCCTATAAAGCATGAATTAAATCCTATTCCTGCAGTTTTTGAAATAGGATGAACATACCCCTCTAAACCCAGACTCCATTCTAATTTTTTATTCTGTTCTAAACTTCATCTTCTTGACAACACCTGCTGCTTCTCCTTTCCTAACAGCCCTTCTTACCCTTTACCAAAAAAAGTACCCTTGCATCTATCCCCACTTTACGGTGTAGAACTACCTTGAGTTATACAAACCTCCAGGTAACAAACAAAGGGATGAATCCCTCTGTGGGTGCCCAGAAAGCCTCCTCTAATCAAAGCACCCAGAATCATTCTAGTAATAAACACTTCTTCCAGCGATGCATCAACTAACTTGGAGAAAAAGAAGGCCACCCTCATCTACCTCATCAAAAGAAGCAATTCCATATAAAAGTTTAGTTTTATGTTTAATAATTATTTTTCAATTTTATGATATTTTGTCACTTCGATCAATTTGTCTTAGGAATTTTTGTGTAAATTTAAATTTCTAAACATACTTATGCCATGGAGTATTATAGAATGATAAATAAAGACATTCCAGGATAAGAATATATTAAGATACAATTCTATTACAGAAGTACAATAGAAATAAAAGTTAAGAGAGAAAAATGTATGATGTAAAATATCCTACTGTTAAAGAATTATTTATTCATGTACTTTTTAAAATTGAGGATGGTTGAGCAAATATACTTACATTCCATTGAACTCATTTTAAAGAATAACATAAAAATCCTTATTTTAAAATGTTAATATTTTCAGTAAGCCAAACATACATCTTTTGCTATTTAATTTATGATAAAAAAATCCTATTTCAACTTTAAAATGAACAGAGAAGTGCATAGTTTAACAAAAACATTTATAGAGTAGTCAAGTAAAAAAGTTTGAAGACGTTAAAATGATCAGATTTCAATCCTAGAAATGCTGAGCAAATATATGGAATGTTCATCCCCTGTACCTTAAAAAGAGTTGTTTATACTGTTATTTTCTGGCCTTGAATTTTTTTTTACTGAGCTCAAATACCAGGAGCTCATGGACATTGGACTGAATGTATAATACGATCCAGCCTTCAGATTCCCCTTGACAGCTGAGATACCAGAGCACAACCACATGATTAGCTCCATGGGATGCTCCCCCTCGAGTAAACTCGTCAACGTTTGTCATGAAAGATCCTTTGCTAGGTGCTTGGGATGCAAAATGTACCGCAAATTCACATCACCCCGTCTTCACAGAGTTTACTTTCTAGTTTCGATGAAAAGTTTAAATAATAATACAGTTTGTGCAATAGCTATATTAGTCACTAAAGTAATATTTAATAACATACTGAAATAAACTATGTGTAAATTACACTATGTAATTTACTATGTTTACTATATTTAAATATTAACAATGTTTCTGTCTTGATTGAGTAGAATTCTGGGTGAGGTTAACTGCCTTGTTGCTTATTTGTAACTTCTACAATGAGGGGGTCCCTTTGCTAATAAAGCTGTTGTCATTGGGCCTGGGGATGACTTTAGGTTTCAAGTGTGAGGCTATCAGCTGTGAACAAGAGACTAGACTATTAAAACAGACTGGAGAACCTGCTTCTCTCAAATGTATTTTTGGAGGTCAGAGCATAGGTAATCCTACCATTAGAGAGGGCCAGGCACCCATTTTCACTCACATTAGCCCAGATTCGGGTCTCTTCTCTGAGAAAAATTACATTCTTGCCAGAAAGCCAGGAAAAACTGGAGACAGAAGCAAACCATCTGCCATGAAGCTTTCTCTTGTTTGGCCCTGTTTGGGCCTTGGCCATCTATATTCTACAGGACTGTGTGCCTGAAGAAGGGCCAGTTAGGGTCTGTGCATACTGTCCAATCTTTGGCATCTGTCTCAGATTTCTTTCAGCTTTTTTCATTGCTAAGAAACATTTTGACAATTTTGCACTCAAGTGGAGGGGGAGGGAGTTTGGTAGAGCAGGGAGAACTTCGTCTTATTGTTGAAGCCTCATTCCAGCCCTTAAAAGATAGATCATCTGGAAAGTACCTGAATGCCTCATTTTATATCAAGAAATATCTTTTGAATGGGGATTGTACCACTTGCCATGCCTCCTTTTAGAAGAATTTGATAAAAAGATAAAAATGTGGATGGAAAGCACTTTTAAAAAAAAGACATACAAATATAAGAAATTCCTAACAAAAAACCTAACTTTACATTGAAATATTATTCAGAGACTCAGTTTTTCTTAACACTTTAACAAGATTCTATTTCTTTGAAAATGTTGGGGAAGAAATTCTGCACTCAGTACCTCAGCTGAAGTGCAGCTTCCCAGGTCATATCTATTTACGTGGAACAAGTAAACACCGGCTAAGATTCACGCTGCAAACCTCTAATGCTTAGCTGACTTCTAAGGGATTTAATCAGGCTACAGGATATATGATTCAAAAACAGATTGTTTCCATTAATTTTATGAGGAATTTTGTTTTTGTTGGCCATAAACTAAACCCCAGGCGGAGGTGGTGCATAGTGGGAGGAAGGGCTTCTTGGAACAGCACAGGGTTTGTGTCAGAGACGTGCCTTACTACACAGTCATGTAAGCACCATGTGCACACGGACCAGCCATCGCGACTCTGTAGGCAGAACTGAGTTCTTCTTCCCCTACAAGTCAGCTACTCCTCTCAGCTTTTTTCTCTGCATCTTTGGTCCCACTCTGCTCACAGTGGCTCTTACGCTCCTTTAGCCTGCATTCCTTATCAGTCTCCAAGACCTGCCCATCTTTGCTTTGAATGGTCTATTGAATTTCTGCCCTCGCTTCATTCTCCCACATCATACCAATGTTTCTGTAGGAGTTTCTTTGGGCTCAGCCAGTCAAACAACAAACATTTATTGAGTACTCGCTATGAACACAGGCTCTTCGTTGTTCCTCTCCACCCTGAATGGTGACAGACAATGTCTTCCAAAATGCTGTTTGCATCATGCTGTTTTCCTTCTCAGAGATCTGAAGTGACTCCTTATTTTTTTCTACCACAAGTCCGGCCTCTTCTGTTTAAGCTTTTCACATTCCGACTTTATCCTACTAGACTCTACTCCTGAAGTTCCACTTTATCTACTCAGGCCAGATTCTGTGTCTGTGTTTCATGTATGTTTTCTCCATGCTAATTCATTGAACACCTGCTAAATGTCAGGTGCAGTGCTAATAATCACCTAAGAATAAGATATGATTATTTCCATTAGAAATTCCCAAAGTCTAAAAAAGGAAATATGTAAGGACACAATATAATATAATATGATCAATAATTCATTAAGGTTTGTGGGGAAGTTCAGAGAAGAAAGTGACTCCTGATTCACCTGAGGAGGGCTGAGGAGGCAGTTTTTATCCAGAGATATGACTTACCCAGAGAAGCCAGGGAAATGTCAAAAGGAGGCCAAGACCAGACCAAACAAAGGGGAAACGGGAAGGCAAAAGCTGATGCGCCTACCTGCTACAAAAATCCAGATCCAAATCCCATGAACAGGAACAGAATTTCAAATGAGGGAAGGATCAAGAGTCAGATGGAAGGAGAGACAGAATGGGAGCATGCAAAGACAAGAGAGTGGGTCCTGGACAATCTGAGAGCAATGTTAGAGTGTGGAGGGCTCACCTTTATTAAATAGTAGGTGTTTGGCTCAAAAGCATTGAATTGGTGGGATGAAGGCAACAGTGGGAACCAGCACATTGAAGCATAGGATTATTATAGTTTATACATAGAATAGGTGTTAGAAATGGTTATGATAGGACAGGAAAGTTGGAGTTGTATCAAGAAGGGCTTTGATTGCCAGCCCCAGGAGCATGGACTTCACCCTGTATGCATTTGGGGATTGGACCATCAGAAAGGAGGTTTGACAGGCAGCAGGGTTGGGACAGGTCATAGGTGAACAAATGATTGACTCTCCCAGCCTAGAGAGGATCCAAACATTCCCTACGAAAAGGGGTACCTTTTTCTGATACGCATAAGGGCACGCATAGGTTGCAAATGGTAGCCCCAGTTGTCACCTGTATTTTAAGAAAAGGATTTTAGCAACAAATATTTTTTCATGGATTCAATTAATGTTTATTGAGCACATAGTATGTCCCAGACTGCATTCTAGCCCTAAGGTGATAAATAAAAATACATCTCGACCCTCAGAGCCCAGCAAAAGTAAGATATAATACTTGAAATAAAAACTGTTTAGAAGGCTCTTGACCTTCTCTGGACCTTTCTCTATTTTATTCTACCCACTCTTCAAAGCCCAATTCAATTCCACTTACCTTACCCAGCTATAGTCCCTATTGATGTCTCTCCCCAGAGCTTCTACTAAAGTGTTTAAAAAAACAAAACAAAACAAAATAAAATCTCTAATTCTTAACTTTTTTCTGATTAAAGAAATAACATGTTCAATATACAAATTCAGAAACAAGTACATAGTATGAAGAAAATGTACCCCATAATCTCATTCACTAAATACAACCACTTTCCATTAGTACATATTCCTCTAATATTGTAATTCTCTACAGCTACCAAGATATCATTGTGATAATGATGTTCATCATCATTATAGAATGGGAAAATAACTTCCAAAGTTATAGTTTCAGACTTTATTCCTGCACAGAGCATAGAATTCTTTTATTTTTATAATTTTATTGAGATATATTTCACACTCCATAAAATCCACCCCCTTAATAAAGTGTGCAGTTCAGTGGTTTTTAGTACATTCACAGTGTTGTGCAAACATTACCACAATCTAATGTTTCCAGAACAATTTCATCACCCTAAAAAGAAACCACATACCCATTAGCAATCACTCCCCATTCCCATTTCTCTACATGCCCCCAACTCCAGACAACCACTAATCTAGTTTTTGTCTCTGTGGATTTGCCATTTCTGGAAATTTGACATAAATGGAATCATGTAATATGTAGCCTTTTGTGACTGGCTTCTTACACTTAGCATAATGTTTCTAAGGTTCATCCATGAATCATGGCACAATTCATGCATCAATATTATATTTATTTCTTTTCTTTTTCCAAGAAATATTTTATCCAATGGATATACCACATTTATCTATCCATTCTTTAGTTGATAGACATTTGAGTTGCTTCCTTTTGGGTTGTAATGAATAATGCTGCCATGAACATTCAGTTGGCTACACTGTTTTACATTCCCACCAGCAATATAAGAGGATTCCAATTACTTCAATTGTTCTCTTAGGATTCCTTTAAAAGAAAGAACTGCCTTCACATTACAATAGAAGGCTCTAAGGCTGGCAGGATGGCTACAATTTCCATTCATTGTGTGTGTGCAAATTATAAAAGCTTTGTTTTTCAGGGTATAGTAAAGTCTGAGAAGCTGGTTTTGAGTGAATCCTTCTCTTTGGAGAAAGAATATTTGTATAAGTTAATGTTCTGCAACAAAAGGACACATTTAAACATAGTCTTCCTCTTTTAGCAATCACAGGAATGCAAAAGGTATTTTCTTTCTTTATTCCCTTCTTCCTTTCCTTCTTTAACAAAGAAAGAGCCTGAATTTAGGTATCAGGAGTTCTGAACTATTGCTGACCACATGGTATATGTATTCTCTTTGTAGGATAGTTATACCCTTTAAGGGAAAAAATATGCACATGAGATTTTATACTTGGTAACACTTCTGAAAATCACAGAGTTATAATAGATCTGTAGGAGAAAGTGTCTCCAAAAACAGAGTAAAGGTAAAATATTAGCTCAATTAAAGCATGAGAATAGGATCAGGATTAAATAAAGCAGTGATAAAGAGCAGTTAAATTATTAAAAACAGTATGTAATTATGTCTATATCATCGCATCTCTTTAAAACTTCCTCTAATTTATTTAAACATAGTAATTACTCTTTGCCCTTGTAATAAATTATTCTATTTTTGTTACAAATATAGTTAAGTACTATTAAGCACTTTTCTGGTAAGCTCTTTGCCACATGCCCCAATTAAAATATCCCTCTCTTTTTCATATTGCAGTCAAGACATATGAGAATCAATAAACAGCCACTTCAGTGTTAGCTTTAAATCCAAACTTCAGTGAAGGCAAATAGTACAGGAAATCTCAGCAACTTCTTCCAGACTTATTTCTAAACACAGTAATTTTCCTTTCACTGTTAATCCCATATTCTCCTTCTTTTCATCATGAAGTATTATTTTATTTGTCAAGAATCGTAATAATTTAAAGATCTGAAAGAGTCAGGGAGCCACCATCTTGAATGATTCCTGAGTGCTGAGACTTACTGTATGATTCATTGTAATTTTTTTAAAGAAATTTGATTTCTAGCAAAGATTTTAAGAAGTATTACTTAAATATTTCTCAATATTTTTAAATCATACGTATTTTTAAATCATATGTATTTTAAATCATACTATTTATTACTGATGATGGACAGTGTAACAAAGTGCAAATGTTAATTAACCCTCGATGGAATTGAAAGGAAAAAATTCCTAGGGAGAATCTAGTGTTTATTTCCTCCCAAACCAAGCAACTGAAAACAATATCCAGACAAATCAGACCCCCTAATGTTAGTGGAATTCTGTAGAGTTGTACTCAATTGTCAATTTCTTCCCCTAGATTCTGAGTTCACCAACAAAGAGCTAGAAGCTCAGAGCCAAGGTGTAGTATATGTGGAGAGTGAAAGAAAGAGAGAGAGAGAGAGAGAGAGAGAGAGAGAGAGAGAGAGAGAGAGAGAGAGAGAGAATAGAGAAGGTAGGTGGCTTAGATGTAGATTTGAGGGAGGGCGAGAGATAGGGAGAGAGAGAGATGATAATCATAAGAATCATGCAACAATTATTTTTAGAGTAAGAATTGCTGAATCTCTAGTTAAAGCTTTCAATAAAAATTACCAAGTCCAAAGCTTTTGTCCTGGTGCTCATTATAGAATATTGCCAACATTATATCATACCTCAAAATAAGGATGTTACTGTATAACAACTGTTTATCGATATGTTGTATAATTGTTGATCAGTTGAGAAATGAGAAATTCCAACCTGTTTTCTTTTCTGTAAAGAAAGAAAAGGATAAAATAAAAGCATATTAAACTTGGAAGTTTCATCTTTAATTTAGTAGTGACCAAAGTGCCTAAAAGTATGTAGTTACTTGATTTTTTTCTTCATTCATGTGTCTTGTGTGTTTATAGTTAAAGAGGTCGAGCAACATTTGACATTTGTGATTATTTTCTATTTTGATATCATCTCTCTTTTTCCTTTTTATCATTTCAGTTTATCATTAGTGCCTTGAATAAATAGCATTGCCAAAAAATTACAAAACAATTCAATTTGTATTTATAATGTGCAGCATGAAACATTTTATTCTTCTGTTTCTGAGCAATTTTCTCTTAAACATAAGGATATTTAGCAAAGCTTTAAACGATGCTGATTAACTAAGCCAGGTGCCAAACTGGTTTAGTTTTTCATTTCAGTTATCAAATATTACCATCTCACCAAGCCAAGTTATGGAGTCAGCATTTACCTATTACATTGTGTGTGTGTGTGTGTGTGTGTGTGTGTGTGTGTGTGTGTGTGAATTACACAAATAATTTTAAAAAATGCATTCGTATTGGAAAGTACCCAAATAACACATTAAAACAGCTACTAAAATTTTAAAATTTCCACCCTGCAGAAAATCTTAATCTCTTTCCCAGACGAAACCACTATTAACAGTTGGTATGTTTCTTTCTAGATCCTTTTTGCTACACTTGACATTTTATATTTCAGATTCAAATTATATGAAGTTCCACTTACCCAACCTGACAGTGATAGTCCTATAAGAATCCCAATTTTTTCACTAAGTGTCTGGAAAATCAAATATGGTTCTATTGCTTTCCAAAAGTGAATCTTCTCTCCTGCCCATGTCATTTAAGAGTTAACTGACATCACAATAAAGTAGAAAGGGTATAGGGTTTGAAGCAATAAAATGGGTAAATTTTCAACTTTGCCACTTGTGACTTCTTAAGTAAATCATTTGTACTCTCCATCCTTCATTTTTCTTATTGGAATAAAGAATGGCAAAACCAACTTACTCGGATTGTTTCTGAAGGGTGGATAAGTTGCAGTTTTTATCCAAGGACTTATGATCCAAATAAGACATGATAGGCATTGTATCACTCGGGATGGTCTGGGTTTTGCTGTGGCTTAATATTACAAACATGTATTTCTTGCTTACGGTCTACTTCCATTAGGAGCCATTGGGGGCTCTGATCACAACACGATTAACAGAGGCTACATCTACACACATGCGTCCTCAATCACCTGGGCAAGAGGAAGAGATGTGTTAACATGAGAACTGGCCTTAAAGCAGTCTCATAAATGTGTATGTTTCATTGGTCCTAGCAGGGTGAATGGCCATACCTCACTTAGAAGGGATCTGGCAAGAGCATTCCACTCAGGGTCCAGAAGGCAGAGAGCTGAAAATTAGTGAATAGCACTGATGACCACCAGAGAAATGTTAACAAACACTGGAGATAATGTAAAGCATTTTTAGGGCAAAGTGAAAAGTCATTCCTTATTGCCTGTGATCCCAGAGACATTTAGAAAAGATTTCCAAAGAAGGAAAATAAGTCTGAGGACAAAAATGGGAACCTTATTGTTGGTGTCAGGCATGGGAAGGAACATAGATTGAGGACTTTAATAAGAAAAAAAAGTGAGGGAAAGAATGGCATCAAAGTGAAACAGCTGAGTCTCACGTGCAACTAGAGATCATGCCCCACACTTCTAAATCTGAGAGGGTTGCAAACTGCAGCCTGAGTGAACTCTTCCTCTGTCTCCTCTGTCTCCTCTGTACATCATTAGACGTAGGATGCCTGCTCCACACAACGACCTCAAAGCCACTTGACTCTGTCTTTGTGCTCAGTTCCTGGTAGTGCCTCTGGTGTCTGGTCTCACTGTCAGCATTGTGTTCTTTGTTTTGGCTTTTATACAGTTCCTGGTCCTTCTCTGTCATGAAAGTTCACTTACCTCGCCAGGGCTGGCAGCACTGGCTACCAGACATCATAAGCCACTGCAGGGTTTTTATTCCTGTTTTCCCTCAGGACTTCCAAAGAACATCCTATTTTCTTGGCGCAGAAAAGTAAAGGAAGTGAGCCTCCCTTATTATTTATAATAAAGACATGTCAAATGAAAGTTTTTGGTTTCATTATGCCAAGTCCAGTTTTTTTTTTAACTTCCTCTCCTTTGGCTTAATTATAGAAGGATTACAAGTCTGCAGATGCTTAGGATCCATATCCGTATGTTTAGATTTTCTCTTCAGAACATTCCTTATTCAAGAGATATATCAACAACTGACATTCAAATGATGTGTGTGAGAGAGTGTGTTGAGGGAATTGTAAATCAGGAAAAGGAGATATGAAGCTTCAACAAGGGGACATGAAGAATGATCTTGTTGCATTCGATTAGGTGGAAAACTGTGGTCAAAAACACGTATATTTTAATTTTGAAATTCTTAGTCTCTATTTAATGCTCAAGGGAATAAATGGTAAAAAATTAAGTTGTATAAAGGTAAAATTCTGTGGCTCAAAGAACTGTAGCAATTCTGTGTAAATTCCCTTGAACACCAAACCGACAAGCAGATTGGTGGGAGGAGCAAGGTAGAGGGACAGTGCAGTGTAGTTGCTATGGCAACCTTGTGCTGATTGAAATTAAACTGAGGAATCATGATTCCTCCTTGACTTCACATTTTCCTTTTTCCTTCTTAACTGGCTCCTGAAGATTTGCAGTCCTTGGGGTCTCAGTGCTACCAAGCCAGGTCACAGAGAAACTCCATGTAACCAGAGGTAGCTGTTCCCCTGTATGAAAGCACAAGTAATTCATGTATCTGGGATGAACTGGGTACAAGCATAGATAAGACTGAACCAAGGAGATGAAAAATAGCAAAAATCAGAATGCCAAGCTTCTAGGCCAAGTCCTCATACACTATGACTCTGAAATGACAGAACCAAAGTTAAGACCATAAAAACCAGCCTATGAAGAGCAGGTGTAGAATAGGAAGAAACACTGTCACTGATAAGAGAAACAAAGTTTTGTCCTGAGAATGGAAATGGGAAATACTTCTCTAACAGATTGTTTTTTTCAACCGTAAAATAAAATACCTGCCTTGAAGGTTGCTGTGGGGAGCAGACATACAATAAATTTTCTCCACCTGCTCACATGAATTATCCGTGACCTTTTCTGACTGGGTAAACATGGGTGGCCATAATAAAAATAATTGCAAGTTCTTGGCTGATATCTTTTTACCTTAAAAGGGAAAATAGAAGTTCGGGGTGATTGGCAAAGCTATGAGAGTCCTCATGACAATTTTTATGTTCGTAACAATAAAAAAACAAAGATAGCATATGAAATAAGATGACTATTAATGGTATTTAATATAATTATTAAAAAAGGGTACCACAAAATTAGTTTCCATTTACCTTTTACCTGCAATAATGTTGGTACATCACTGACAATGACTTTAATAAAGAAGAAAAGGGAGAGAAGAGTGAAGGATTGTATTCAGGAAAGGAATCTCCTCATACTCTGAGGATCCTCAACTTACGTCCCTATATTTAGGGATCCTGTTGGCAGTTATCTTCATCAGACAGAGTGGACTGGGTTTCACCTCTCATGAAGGAAACATGATGTGTAGACTGGAGGAGATCTGGGATTTTGTTTTGGTTGGTTGGTTCTATTTTTACCATCTAGGGAGAATGTAGGAAGTCACATGAGCCTGTTTGCCCCTTAATGGAGTGTCCCTGGACTGTGCCACCTACTTGAAAGAAAATATCTTTAAGTACTTAAGTTTCATGGAAGGTATATTTCCTCTGCAATGTGCTCTTAAAATTGTGGCTAAATGGAAATACTGCTTGATGCTTCAGCATTCTGACATTCTAATCCTGAGGTTCTTGATGGGGTCCGTGGGTCTATTAATGAAATTCAGAAGGACTTTTAACCAACTGAAATTGTATGAAAAAATCTGCATGTAGTTACATAGATACAGTCTTCTGGAGATAATTCCGTGATGTTCATCTGGTTCTCAAGTGTAACAGTAACTCCCAAAGGTTAAGAATTTTCTCAGCTTGAGTGCTCCGTTCCTGTTCTGTTTGGGGCAGTAGTTTTCAGTGTTTTGTCCACTGAGTTGTTGGTAAGAGTAGAAAAGAGGGGTGACATTAAATGAATTTTTTGTAAGAAAAATTATATTTTTAGATTAGAAATTAAAACCAGTGTCTCCTATTACATACCAACTCATCAAATGAAGCACCAAAAATTTGTGCATTTTAGTATAAGTAAAATTTACCTTAAAATTTATATTGGGCTCTAATTAATGATATGCTTCAAAATTTTAATAAAACATTGGAAGAATATATGGTCATAACATTTAGAGTACATCCAACTGTGTATGTCACAGCAGACAAAGCAGATATCGAAAGAAGTGAATGAAAATTGATTTTATAACTTCATAATTTATTGAGTTAATTCGGAGGTGATTCTTTATTTTAGTTCATGGAAATAAATCTATACAGATGCTCCTTAACTTATGATGGGGTTACACTCCAATAAACCCATCATAAGTTGAAAATATTGTAAGTTGAAAATGCATTTAATACATCTAACCTACTGAACATCATAGCTTAGCTTAGCTTACCTTAAACGTGCTCAGAACACTGACACTGGCCTAGAGTTGCGTAAAATCATCTTGCCGCTGCTGCCCACCATCACGAGATGGGGCAAAATCATCATGCTAAATATCACTACCCAGGAAAACATCAACATTCAAAGTACAGTTTCTACTGAATACCTGTTGCTTTCACACCATTGTAAATTTAAAAAATTGTTTAGTTGAACTGTTGTTAAGTTGAGGACCATCTGTATTCAAATTTCAAGTACAAAGAATTTATGGTCAAAGGAATGACTGTGTGTAGTGCTTAGCAAGATAGGCTTCCCAATAGTGATCATGGTTGCATATTTCTTCCAGATTGGATAGTTGCCACAGTTTTATCTGGAGGTCGTTCTACAATAAAACTCTTAACATTAATTATTCTCTAGTCTCTCTAAATATTTCTTTGCTTCATTTCACACCATTAATCTTAGTTAATTCCCCTCTACCCTATATGCTTCAGATATGTCTTATCTTATCTGAATCACCCATCTCTAGTATGTAAACAGTCTTAACCACACTGCATCCCGGGTAGCTAAAGAAAGAGTTTCTCTGTTCTTCTTTACATTTCACCAAGCATATATCAGTCCCTAAAAATCAACCTGTTAGAACTTTTCCTAATAAGGAAGTACTAAGAGAGACGAGATTTAACTCTACCATGTTAATTCAAGCATGAGTAGTTTTATATCCTGCTTGGACCAAGATACTCAATAATTGATTATGAGAACACTATAAACTCTAGCATTAAAACTCAGGAGGTTAGTAATTAGGAAACAAAGAGCTTTTCCATTTTAGCATCCCAGGCTCTGGTTCATTGTGCATAACATCTCATGCAGAGCCACTAAATCTAAGAATTGCAGAAGGAACAAAATCAAAACAGCCAATAGGAGCTGATTGGACTGTTTTGCTTTGTTTCACATTTGTATACTTCATACAATACACATTCTATTGAATTGTTTAAAATGGAATTGTGGTGATATTTTTCCCCATGATAACATGAAATAACTAAGTCACTAGATCTTTTTTCTTCCAAATGACCTCAGTGTTGAAAGTCACAACTTTTGAAAAGAAGAGAGCATCATGAGACGTGATAAATGCTTAGGGTGCAATTTTAATGCCAACAGACTGGAAAACAAACAGCATAACCCAGACAAGACATGACTTTGTTCTTTAACATCCGTGTGAAGAGGAAATAAGAGCTTTCTGGGATGTGCTGCCATTCACAGGTGTGGAAGAGAAGATGTCATATTCTTGACTTACCAAACTGTCTGTTGGATTCTGGTTTGGGGCAAGGCAAAAGGGTACTGCATTGCCTCTCACAATAAGAGTTCAATACAGTTAACTCTTTTGGTGCTTTTGTTTCGGTCTGCCACAAGTAGACACTAGAAAAACATAAAGCATCCCTTAATCTCATGAGCCTAGTGTGTGCTGGCTACTGTCACTGCATTCTCCAGCTCTGTTGCCAATGGAAGTGAGTGATTGACCCCAGGCCTGCAACCACTGTTTTTTTGCTTTGCCGCTAAGCCACTGAGCTGTTGGCACTTTAATTGTTTTAAACCAGGAGGAAACCAGTTATGTTGCTGTGAATGCCTTATTCATCAGACATTACAGGCTTCACATTCCTAGTCCACGACATGTAACCACAGTGAATCAAGACAAGACTGTAGTGATGACGTTCATTGCAGTTGCTCTTTAAAAGATTTGATGGTACTTCAGAACTCCAAACACTGAAATTTAAAGTCTGCCTGAAGTTATGTGCTAATCAAAAACAGTAAATCATGTTTGAGCTATAAAGGACAGCAGTTATAAAGCTATGAGTTAGGAAAGATTTTTTTTCCTTTTCCTTTTAAATGCATAGACAAATAAGAAGACACAAGTGAACAATTTATTGAATATCTAAGACATCTTTCTGGTGCATGACATACCCAAATTATACCCATGGGCTATGTTTTGAAATTTGCAGTCCTCGGGAAGAAGTGTAGTTTCTATGTCATCATTAGTCTAGGGTATTTCTCACAGGCAGGATAAGACCTTTCAACATTGAATGTTACAAACCTGGTGCTTTGTGAGCAGATGCAACAGTCATTTGAAGAACCAGTTGCAGTATCTGATTCAGTGGCACCCTGAAGAAGACAGCTCTGTACCCATAGACTTCACAGAAGCCATTGAGTCTTCTGTGTAAAAATATACAACTGTCCCTGGGTTGGAATCTGAGGAAATTCCAGCTCAAAACCTTCTGAGACCTCGCTACACACAGACAAAGCCCAAAGCACGTAAGGCCCTCTGCTCCACCACCCTCACCTACCCTCTCTCACATCTTTTTTCTAACATCTGAATGTGTGCCTGTCCCATTGGCCATTCACTGCTTCCCAGAGCTCTTGGAAGTTTGAGGATACTTTCTTTCCTCCTTTTCTACACATTAAACTTTTATATATTTTTCGAAGCCCAGTTATTCATCTGCATAGGGACATCGAGGATAACACATCTATTTTCCACCTTAGGTTATTGTTGCACTGGCCAACATCCCCTTCCAAACTCTTGAGGCTCCTAAGAACAGCAGTGATGTGTTGTTAAATATCAACAGCTGGCTTTCCAGAAAGAAAGCCGAAAAGCCCTAATTGGTCATGCTTGTCTCACGGTATAATCCCTCTTTCCACTGCCCGTATCAAGGATGGCTATGTTTAACAACTGGCCTGCAGAATTTCTGAAAATTTTAACACTGGCTTGCAGATTTCCTGAATATTGTAATATTCTACTCATGAACCAGTTCAAGCCAGCTCCAAACCACCACTAGGATCTTGCTTCAGTGGTCCTTGTATTATCCCCTTCCACCCTAAATGCTATGCTTTGCTTTAAAAATAGATACCCACTTTGTAAGTTATATAAATGTCTAATCACTATGTTGTATATCTGAAACTAATAATATTGTATGTCAACTGTAATTGAAAATTTAAAAAATAATAAAAATAAAAATAAATAGATGCTCAGTAAATGTTTCCTGAATTGATAGGCAGGCCAGTTGATGGTTTGGCTCTGCCACTGATCGTTGAGTAGGTGGTTGTTTGCCGTAGAGATTCAGGCAATGTTTACACTTCTTGTCATTTGAGAGTGATATCCTTAGCCATTCCCTCCATGCCACACTGCACAGCCGTGTGATTTTAAATAGACAAATTTATGGAAAGTGCAACTGAGAATTGTGGTGTAGACCAAGTTGATGGTCTTGAATTCAACAACCTCATTAGAGCAGAATGTGGTCCACCAAGGCTTCAATTAAAACTTACAGAGGAAAGTCAAAAGCACAGAGTCAAAGCGATCAGTGAAAATTCCTTGGGAGGGCTAAGAGGAGAGAAGGCTGTGGGCTCAGTTCCCACCTTCTCTTCAACAAATCTTTTGCCATTCTGTGTTTAGCGTTTGTAATACTTTTGTGACGCACATTATGAGATTGGAATGTCAGCATGTTTTAGTTCACGTGGTGAAGTGCCAAACTTGCTGGCTCTGTTTTTATAATAAACTTGGAAATTATAACATATCAATCCTGTTGTTTCTGTTGGGTTGACCAACTCATTCTGGTTCCACATCCTGGAAACCCACCTCCATTCTATAAACCAGGACAGATGGTCACCCTGGTTTCTATAAAATTTGTGGTTTCTAGAGTGAATGCTGTGGGTACTTAAACCCAGAACACGCCCCTTGCTGCCGGTATAATAGAAGACATTGAACCAGTGACTAGAAGAATTAGAACTCTTTAGAAAGTGTAGTTTATAGAGTATCTTCTCTTCTTAAGGTTGTCATGTTTCTATTTTTCAGGCATTTTTATTTTGTGAGAAAATAAATGGAAATGTACTTTGGGCAGGAGAAAAATGCTATATGAGCACGAAATGCTAGTATTTATTTCTTCTAATGATCCACATGTTCCATGATTATATCTGTCAGAACTCATCTTGAGTATGATAGAAATTCAGCAACTTATCTTTGTAGGAAGATCAGTATCAAAGTACTTTAAGATAACCAATTATAATTTTGTGGTGAGTGCATACCAGATATATTTACATGCAGATAAAACCTTTGCTTCCACGAGTCAGTACTCAGTGATTTATTCTTCATTGTTCTTTGGCACAGTTTGTATTGTAAAGCAGCTACATGGGAAAGGGTTGGTGAGGAGCTTAGCCGGCTCTCTGGCATCTGTGTCCCTCAGCATGGCCTTGTTGGACCCTTTTTGCTGTCAACAGACATTTCCTGGTGGAAAAGATGTGCTATGGTAGTATCTACAATGTGTCATGATGTGACAATATCAGAATATGTCCCACAAGAATACATGTTTCTGCTATAATGTGTTGTCCATACTCCTACCTTTCTTTGTTCAGTAAAATAGTACACTAAAAATTGTATGGCTTATGGGGGAAAAAACAGAATAGAGGGCAAACCAATCAAATTGTATTCTACTTGGTCTGTTTGAGCTGTTGTAACAGAATACCAGCTTGTGAACAACAGAAATTTATTTCTCACAGTTTGGAGTCTGGGAATTCCAAGATCAAGGCACTGGAAGATTCAGTGTCTGGTGAGAATCCTCTTTCCTCTTCTTGCTGTGTTTTTACATGATAAAGGGGCAAGAGAGCTCTCTGGGGAATGTTTTGTAAGGCTACTAATCACACTAATGTGGTCTCATGACTTAATCTCCTCCTAAGGCTCTACCTCGAAATGCTGTCACATTGGAGATTAGGTTTCAACCTGTGAATTTGGGGGGATACAAACATTCAGTACTCACAGAAGCAGTGAAAATACCAATAAAGATACTAGCACAATTTACGGGTGAAAGAAGTTGAATGGAAGAGTTGAGGATGCCAAACTTCGGATAAAGGAGCAAAATGTGCCAAGATCTAGAAAAATTGTACAATAAATAGTTAATTCCAAGATAGAACTTATGGCCAGACCAAACCACAAGGAAGCATGTGGAGTAAATGGACAGCATGTACAGTACCGCACACTTTTTCGACTTGCATGCAACTGTGTTTTTATCTCTTGCACATGGCTGCTGTGCTCTGGCTGCTCAAAACTTAAACGTTGGAAAGAAATCTCTCCTATGAACCAACACGGCTTTTGGCTTATGCTGACACCATTCTCTATTTACCAATGATAGGAAATCTAATTTATGCTACAGAAGTGCATGTTTTAGCTTTGCAAATTTCTGCTGAGTAAAACGGTTCACGAGACAGATTCAAATTATAGGTCATCACATGTATTGAATTCAAAATCCTTAGCATGAGAACTTCTTGTGCTTCAACAATAATATAGTCAAGTTTTAATGTGAAAGAAACATTCTACCCAAAATAGTTACATCTCCCAGATTTTCAAATTAAAATCAGACCAGAACCCTTGTGTTTCTCTGACTGCTAAATACTTAGAAGTGGTTTTATGAGATTTGCGTGTGTGTTTTAAGTTGTAAAAAACAATGCACATGCAGCTGGATTATATGACTTCATGTTTGGTTTATTTAAATATACTTTAAATAAATAGTAGGACTGTCATATATAAGAAAGGTTAAATTATTAGAATCCTACTTAATGAACTTATATCCACTTAGGAGCCAGTCATTTGTAAAGGTGTGCTGAGCAAATAGTTTCAAATATGAAATCCTTGAAAAGAATAGGCCACACTTGGTGAAGCCTTTTCTATTCTTAACTTTGTCATTAAAACTATTTCAATGAGTTATTTCATGCCTTACAGTATATGTCTGTATACATGTATATGTGTTTGTATATATGATTATATGTACGTGTATGATTATATGTACATATACACATATGTGTATAGATATGTGATTTTTTGAAAGATTAACTATATTTCGGTGGTTCTTAGATGACCTAGACCAGTACTTTCCCTGCATTTCTTTCTGTCTCCTCTGAGACAGGACATTCTCCCAGAATTGCTATTCTTTATTCCACAAGTGTCTAAAATATGACCCGTGTTTTACATTTGCATAAATCTGATTTAAATAACAGTAACACTGTTAAAATAGAGCATTCTTTTCCATTGTGGCTAATTGCACATCATATAATGCCTGGCCTTTAATGAGGATTTCAATAAATGTCTGTTGATAATGATGATGACTGAAATGATATGTTAAGTCAGTCTTTGTTTTGAAATGTTAGACTTATAGCTTTGCCTAAAAAAATTTTAATTAAAATCACCACTTTGGCATGAAGCTGAAAATGCATGGAGTCGCTGCAATTAGTCCATTGTGCCTCCATATGGATGTTTCCAAACAGCTTTAGACTTAAAGGGTTTGGGCTGTTTTGAATGATAGACCTTCTGTTAAGCTTAAAACAAAAGCTTGTCTATCTCTGCATTCATTTTAATTAATATTCTCTTGCTGGTCTCAAAGATGTTCTCTTCTAAAGAGAAGAAGCATGATTACCATGAAACAGAAATAAGTTACAGAAGTAGGTTTGACTGATTTTCTGTTTCTTTCTCTTTCATCCCATTCCTTCCCACCCCACAAGGAGTTTCAGTGCAATGTCAGAGTAACTGAAAATACTGATTTCAAGTGTTCTAACAGAAAACCTATATTTCTAGTCAAATCATAACATAATTAAACTCACTTGAAAATCTAAGAAATTAAGCCATCTCCAGATTTTGTAAAATCAGTATATGAAGTTTAAAACTTATCATTTTGAGTCCAACATTAAAATCCATAGTATAAAGTTTGAGTGTATGTGTGATGTGTATATATAAATGGGTACATGTGTCATACATGTATATATTTGTATATATACATGATATTTTTACTCCAGAGAGCTTTGGATGTGCCTAGATACTTAGGGTTTAGCTACCTTATTTGTGGACTTAATTTTCTATAGTAGCCAAATCTGCTTATAGATGAATTAGGTACAAAATATTAATTTTGTTGTATCTCTTAGTATTTTAAGCAAAATCAAACAAAGTGGCACAGCCTAATAGGTTTTATTTTTTCCTGGCTAATTTTTATGTGAACTCTTATTATTATAGTACTTTGGGAAGGGGAGCTTTCTGAACATTATTTTCCGTGAAAACAATAAATTCAGAACAGTTACATGTGTTACTTAATGTCCTGATTTTCTATTTTCAAACATCTCCCCTATAGCTACTGTTTATACACCTTCAGAAAGATATTCACTTTGATGGCCACTGGAATCTTCTGACTATCTGGGTGTCCAATTTAGGCCAATTTTAAATGCCACTTTAAGAAGCAGATAGCTAAAATAATCCCCACGAATTTCAATAAATTTTTAAGAATAAGATAAATGAAAAGTATAAAGCAGAATTATAATATACCAGAACATATGACTAAAGTAATGCATCAACATGGGTATGGAAAGGCACAAAATCAGTCAATTGACTCTAGAACATCACCATTGCAGATTTTGTTTTTTGTGTGTTTTTGGGTTTTTTTCTTTTATTCCGACATTACAGAAATTCAATCACCATAGCCATGGAATTTGGCACAAAGATACCCTAATTTCTCTATCCTTTCTGAATATTTAATTTCTATTTCTTTTTTTAAGACATATAATTAATTACATACCTATCTTTAAATGCCTCCTATATACCAGTGTTTTGGATTCTACATTAGAAAAGAAGGTTAGAATTGTCTAGTCTAGGTTAGAAACAGATAAAAGCTCATCTTGGTCAAATGACATGCATTGTTTTTCTTGAAAAAAAAACTTATTTTATAATTTTATACTGTCTTTGCTATCATGAGTCAGCTTTCTTTTGTAAAATTTTAATAATTCTTCCCTCTTTGTTAGGCATCTTTACAAAGAAATCTCTCAAATAGAAATGAGTGGATTACCCTACAGCTTCACATACATCCTGGTGAATATCCTGTTCACAGCATAGATGAGGAAAGGAAACCCTGCAGTTGTTCTAATTTGGAACCAAAATAATCACTTCTCTCCAGTGAAGACTTGGGGCTGGGAGGTGGGGAGATGGATGGGCCAGAGTCTAACAGAAAAATGAATACTTTGTAAAGAGTCAATGCAAGAGGGAAAAAAATTTTTAATAATTTAAGAACAACAGTAAAACAAACACAATACCTTAGAGTGGGTAAGTAAGCTAGCGAAAGAGATGATCTGCTCACAGAGAAGCACCCTGAGCTGGGGTCCTCCTCGGCTGTGCCATCCCGCCGGCGAGTAAACTGCATGTGTGTTTGCAGGGATGTGTGTGTCTATGTACACACAGAGATTTAGCGGGGAGCATGGAGGGAATTAGAAAGAGTCTGGCCCATTTTTAATTTGGGTCTGTTTGCTTGCATTTAGCACTTAAGGGCTCTGCATTCAGTTTGCTCAAAAGAGTGATGAAGCACTCCTTGCTTATGCCTCAAATCAGAAATGCATGAAGTGCAGCTGCAGAGATAATACATTTTCCCCAAAGGCTTTGGCTGAGCAAATTAGGTGTCAATGGGGTGCCTGCGCAGGCAGTACTCTCTCTAATTAGTCTCTTGAGCCTAGTTGGTGGCGGGTATGAGATGATCTAATCAATTGGTCTGTGTCTGATGGTTCCTGTAAAAATCCTACCAGGCAGACTCTCTCCCACAGGTCACCCACCTGCACAGCGGGACTGCTCATTTTCATTTTTCATCTCCTCCATCACATGATGCTGACAGTTGGTTTTAAGAAAATTGAATCCAAAAAATATCTAGTTCATAGGGCACATGGGTCAGAACAAAGTTGCATTATGGGTACCAGCGATCCAATTAATTAATATTTATAGCTGAGAAGTTCTATGTAGATATTTCTGAATAAGGAATTTATCAATAAAATCCAATTTCGTGTTTAAAACATTAATTTCTAGAGAAAGAACATTGTAAAAGCAGAAAGCAAGATAAAAATGGCATCCATTAATGTAATGATAAATATACCTATGAGTTGATTTGCACAGAGTCGAGCTTAGACATCATACTCATTGTTTGTCTGTATTATGTATGCAGTCTGTGTTAATCAATTAAATGTAAAGGAGGGGTTTACATTGCTGTTGTGTTTTGCTTACCTGTGAAGGTCGGATACCCTTTCTTCTCCCACCTACATCCCCATGCATCAAATGTGTGATTACCTTTAGAGTTTTTCTGGCAGTAAACTGACCTGCCTTATATGTAGTCCTTGAAAACTGAAACTGATGCCAATGTTGCCCAAGGAGGGAGAAGGGACATCCCATGCTGCCAGCGAACAATATCAGGCAGGTTAGTTGGCGCAATTTAAGCTATAGAGTAATCTCACAGAGATGGGAAAGAGTCTATTTCTCATTGGCAACTCCCTTCTTCTTCTTCTTCTTCTTCTTCTTCTTCTTCTTCTTCTTCTTCTTCTTCTTCTTCTTCTTCTTCTTCTTCTTCTTCTTCTTCTTCCTTCTTCTTCTTCTTCTTCTTCTTCTTCTTCTTCTTCTTCTTCTTCTTCTTCTTCTTCTTTCTTCTTCTTTCTTCTTCTTTTTTTTTTTTACTGTTGGCTCCTTTCATTAAATGTCTGAGCCCAAACCTAAATAAGAGATGTCTCCGTAGTCACTGTGTTCACCATTTATTATTGAATTACTGTTTTTGTATATTATCCTCTATTATCCAATTCTGTTTATGCCCTGGGTTAGGTAGATGTGATTCTCTTAGAGATTACACTCAAAGAATCAGGACAAAGCCAAGGACAGACACCACTGATGGCTAAAAAATGTCTTAAATCAACCCAACAGGATAGTAACATGCTATGAACTATGGTGACAACATACTTATTGTTATATACTGAAAAGCAAATCATTCTTTTCAAATAGAATGTCATGTTAAAAAAAAAAAAACAGGTTGACCTACAGGAAGTTGTCAATCCTACCCACCTTTCTCAGCCAGTGGTATATCTGTTGATGTCCTGCTCTGTACCCAGCACTGTGTTCTAGAGCACAGGACAGCGTTTGCCCTTGGTCAATGTGCCATGAGGGAACTCTACCTCTGAGAACATCTTCCATTCCCAAGTTTTCAGATTCTACCTTTCCCCTTCCTATTCATTCAACAAACTTTGCTGAGCTGGGTCTGGGCTGTGCTCTAGGGACATAACAGTCAACAAAACCAAGCTTCATCAAGAACATAATGATGCCACCTGCCCCCTTACTTGCTCCCTCACAGGCAGTGTCCCCACATCTCAAGAGGAACTAAATGAAGTTACTAGTTCAAAAGGTCAACTTGAGCAACAGATCTGTATTCTGTTGATTAATGTGGTGGAGCAGAGGAGAGCCAGGCAAGGACTATATCATTTCAGTGTAGCTGTAGGGACTCCATGCCTCGGCAAGCAATGTCAAGACAAACCCACAGCTCCCTTTAGGCCAGGGTTCCTGGGAGAGCTGGCATCTCAATTGCTGTTTAAGCAATGTGGAAGAGAAAGAGCTTTTTTTGTCGTTTGATTAATAAAAATATCACGGTTGGTAGTGGTTGAAATGCTGCGGAGACAAGTGTTCTCTCTCACCTTGATGTCATGGACCTCAGAAAAGATGTCAGTGCCTAAATCAGAATGCATGATTACATGAAAGCAAAGGTAGATTTTCTTTATTTTCCTGGAAGAGCAAGGGGTGGAATGGGGGGCTAACACAGTAGTTCCTATGTAATTATTTCTGCCAGGATGGTGACTTTTTTAAGGTGCGGTTTGATAAAGGCATATCTGGGCAACCTGGCAAGTGTGAGGGGTGGCCAAATTAGCCACACAGGGAACTGTTCCACCAGCAGCAGATTTTTAAGTTAACAACTGAGGGGTTCAGACTTAATGGCAGTAAGGGACCTGGGTGTGGCATCCATCTACTCCCAGGCCTCTCCCAGAAATGTCAGGTAAGGATTTTTGTTTACATTTGGCTCAGTCATTGAGGACGAAGAACTCTTAAAAATAGAATGTTACCCCTGCTTCACACCGTATACCAAAATTAACTCAAAATGGGTTAAGGGTCTAACTGTTTTAAGGACAAAACTCTTAAAAGAAAACATAGGGGTAAATCTTTATAACCTTAGACCCAGCAATGAATTTTTAGATATGACTCCAAAATCACAGGCAACAAAACAAAAATAGATTAATTGGAGTTCCCAAATCAAATTTTTTTTGTGCTTCGAGGAACACTGTCGAAAGAGTGAAAAAGCAGTCCACAGAAAGGGAGTAAATATTTGTAAATCAAGGGATTAATATCCAAAAGATATACAGAACTCTTACAACTCAATAACAAAAAGACAATCCAATTAAAAAATGGGCAAAGGACTTGAATAGATATTTCTCCAAAGAAGACATACAAATGGCCAAAAAGCACATGAAAAGGTGTTCAGCATCACTAATCATTAGGGAACTGCAAATCAAAACCACAGCGAGATACCAGTGCACACCTACTAGGATGTCTAGAATCGAGGAGAAAAAAAGAAACAAAATAGAAAGTAACAAATGTTGGCAAGGATGTGGAAGAACTGGAACCTTTGTATGTTTCTGGTCGGAATATACAATGGGGTAGCCACTGTGGAAATAGTTTGCCAGTTTCTCAAAAGTTAAACACAGAATTGCCATATGACCCAGCAACTCTACTCTTAAGTATTTACCCCCCAAAATTGAAAACAGGTATTTACACAAATACTTGTACATGAATGTTCATAGCAGCACTATTCATAATAGTCAAAATGTGAAAACAACCCAAATATGCATCAACTCATAAATGCATAAACAAAATGTGGATTACCCATACAATGGAATACTAGTCGGCAAAAAAAAAAAAAAAAAAAAAAGAATGAAGAGCTGATATATGCTACGTATAGATGAACTTTAAAAATATTACGTTAAGTAAAAGAAACCAGACACAGTAGGTCACATATTGTATAATTTTATTTATTTGAAATATCCAGAATAGGTAAATATGTAAATACTGAAAGTAAATTAGTAGTTATCAGAGGCTAGAGCAAAGAAAGGGAGTGACTGCTTAAAGGTCATGGGATCTCTTTTGGAGGTGACAAAATGTTTTGGAACTGATAGAGGTGATAGTTGCACAACGTTGTAAATGTACTAAATGCCACTAAATTGTATGCTTTAAAAAGGTTAATTTTATGTTATGTGAATCTCACCTCAATTTTTAAGAAAAGAATGGAAGGTTAACCTTTCAAAAACTCACCCTTACAAAGTGGGAGAAGTGAGTAGAGAGTGGAGAGGATGCTATTCTCAGCTGTAAGATTGGAACTTTTTACTCTCTTGGTCAAGATAGTGCCATGCAGAGATGAAGTCGTTGCTACTACAGCCCACATGGGCACCAGTGGGGTGACTGCACCGGGATATCTCCACAGAAGGCCAAGGTTCCCTCTCTGCCCAGAAAGATGGCAATGTGGCACTACAGAAGGGGACAAGCAGGCCTGATCAGGCCTCGGTGACCACAAGCTTCTGAACCGAAATGACGAACTGATTCTCGGACTCAGTGGAGCTGATAGATGAAACTCTGAGCTCTGTGACTTGAACCTGGAGTGTTTCTTTTCAGCTCTCATAAGAAGACATTCTTTTCCCATCCTAGAGACTCAGTGAAAATGCTAAGGACCAAAAAAAATGTGGACAGAAGCAGCGTGAACATTCGTTCTCTCTTCTTGAACTGTTCAAGAAGTTACTGAGTTTAAGCGGGGATCATTGAAATAACACAGTCATATGCAGGAATATGGGAAGAGACTGGCAATTCAGGTCATGCTAGCCAATTTTCATTCTACTGAAGCTAGGTCTGATAATAGGCAACTGAGGAATTATAGACAGCTGGGTTTTTTTTTTATTTTTTAAGCATGTTTGTGATTCATTCTTATTCATAAAAATGAATAAGATGAATGTCTTTCTAATGGTCTGTGTAGTGCTACTGATTAAGATCAGTCTTACTATGGATGATTTAGGGAAGGAAATTTGCTGAATTTCTTTTTCTCTAATCCAAGGGAAGTTTAGATCATGTAAATTTATTGAGTTAAATTCTTTCAAGGGAAGAAAATGCAGTCAGAACATTTGTTTATGATATCATAAGAATTGTTTTGGTGAAAGGGACTACTTCGCCTCAGATATATGTGCTTGGGGTAGTTGTGAGGAAAACCAATAGGCATACTTTGGCATGATCAATTTTGATGTCTTGTGTAATTTAAGAAAAATGAATGATGTAAAGTTTTTTTTTTTTCTTTTACCATATAACAATTTTCTCTTTTCCTCCTTCCAGGATTAAGTTGTCATCATTCTAAGAAGAAACAAAAACATTAATGAAGTGGCCAATAACACGAAGGGGATCATGGATCAGTTTCCTTTCACTCCCTGTGGTGGATTTCACTTACAAGAAAATTGAAGCTGGCAAGACCCTGTTTTCTCTGCAATTTATTTAAAACCTTGCACGCATTTGGATACCTTGTGATTTCCAAGAACTATGTGAAGATTAAGCTTTGCTTACTGATACATGGCATGTATTCTTTTCATTCTTTTGTATTTGATTTTGTTTGATTTCCCTCTGCAGTGCAGCATCTCTGTAAAGGTTTTTATGCCTTTACTAACCATGTCTTAAATACATTAAGACAACACATTTGGTGTTCACACTTCTTCAGTAACATCTGTACTTGAAAGCCACATAGTGGCATAAAACCATGTGTGTTTTCCTTGAGATCAGTGCACATTTTGCAACCACCAGGAAGGAGATGCTTAGCTAAAGCAAACCCGTGTTCTCTGGCTGACTTGACAACTTGGTCCCTGGCCTATCTTTTTAGGACATTTGCAGATGTGGGTTTTTTTTTCCCTTGGAAATAACTGCACATTTATATAGGATGTCAGAATATGCTTAGCATTTTCAGGCCACATAGCATGACTGTTCGTTGAGTAGATTGGATGTGAAGAAATAAGTATAAAGCATTTGGAACAGAAACAGGGATAAATTGCTTACTTTTCAGCCTTTGGAAATTGAGGTAACTTTTTACATGTTTTCTGGGCCTTGTCAAGATCTTATTTTTACATCCACTCTTTTATACTTTATGAGTATTTTCTGAATGGAGAAAAAAGTGAGGAACAAAATGTTTAAAACTGGAGTGCACAAGAATTGAATCTGGTGAATGAGCCCTGAAAGCCATCTTTGCCAGTTAACATTTAAAAAGCAAATTACGAAGTTATCCAGAGTTAAACATTTGCTCATTTACACCAAAGCACCTTTAAATTACATTTTTTCAAGCATTCCAAGCTGGTTGAAAGTCATCATTGGGTAACCTAACTTTAAACAGTCTATTGGAAAAACTGTTCGAATGCAGGCTTTAGAAGCAATATAGGAGTCTTGCTTTAAAGATGGGAAGAGGAAAAAGAAAGGCCAGCTTCCCTTGTTTGAGATGTTGAGAGACCCTGGAGGATGAAGGCGAGTATGTGACATGGAGGAAAAAGTGGATTGGGCGTTCGCGGAGCTTTGATGTAGAGGGAGAGCTGTCTGATGCTGGTGTCACCCAGTGGGGCAGACCTCACTGCAGAATCCTAGATAATACTGAGGCCAAGGGGGTGGTTAGGAAATTCCTCTAAAGCCTGAAACCTAGTTCCTCACTAGTTCCATATTTCTATAGAAATATTCACATACATTATTTTACATTTTCCCTATTAGTCAGAAAGAAGGAGAGACCAAAATCTTGAAAGGCATCACATTTCTGGAGATCAAGACTAGGAATTATGAGCCAATTTGACAAAGACTTTCTCTGAGAGTCAGGTGAGGGAAAAGTTTTTCTCTTGTCAATCCCAGTATAGCTAGGGAATTGGACCCAGAATTCCTAAACATTAAAATGGTATCTTCCCTGGAGTGGGATGTGAGTATGTATTCAGAGCCACAATCCATACTTTCCAAAAGTAGTATTCATTGTAAGCTTCTAAGTGCTAAGCAAGGAATTATTTACTGATTGATTTTAAAGAGAGCAAAAGTTACCCAAGGCTAGAATGTTTATTATTTGCTATCTAGAAATCTTTCCCATTCTTTTGTACATTCCAACCCATTGATAGTTAGAGGTTTTTTGATTTAACATGTACTTAAATTAGGATTTTTTAAAAGTAAATATGGAAAAGAAAATCTTACGTGCAATCAAAAACGGCCTTGCTTATGATTTGTCTTGAATTATTCATTTGGGAGAGAGGCATAACTTTTGTATTTTACCAAGTTTAAACCAGGAGCAACTGATGATTAAATTTTGCTACTTAATAAGCTTTCTAACTTGAAAATTTAAAGATATTTAGTGTTAAAAGACTTCAGTTAGGAATGTTAGAGTCATTCAGAGATAATATGCCCCTGTCATTGGTAGCTTCTCTTGGGAAATGAAACAGAATTCTACTCAGTGAGGGGGGAAATCTGTCTCATTACAGAGACATACCTCTCAGAAGATCTTATTTAGGAGGTTTTAGTTCCCCATCCTTGCCATGGGTAGAGGAAATTCAAAGTTTGGTTTGTTTCTCTCTCCTTTCCTCTCCCATTTGCCATTCACATTCTCCTTTTCCTTCTTTCCCCAGCTTCTCTAGCTGAGAAATATAAAAATTATTGCAGAATGTCTTCATTAGCAGATTTATTATTCTGTTGAGAAAGCACTGGACTGTTTTTGTGAGAAAGCTGGAATAGTAAGAACACGTTAGCATGGTGATTGTATCAATGCGACATGACTGCACACACAGTATTCTGAAAGGAAATTTGGGACTTCATTTCCATGTTCTTAAAGGAACAGTTTGGTTGACTTAAAAATACAAGTAGGACATGAAAAAAACGTTTGCAGTGCTCAGAAAGAAAAAACAGGGCCATAAGGCAGGGGTAGCTGTCTATCCACTGATACAAGGGTGAGAAGCTGTTTCTACCTCTCAAGAGTGGTGAGAAAAGTGTCCAGGGGTGCCTCCAGGCTCACAGAGAAAGCAAGGCCTCTAGGTATCCTTTCCTCCGTGTGTATGTGACAGCCAGTGTAATCAGTACCCTAGGTTTTGTGTTTATATAAGATATTCATCTGTGAATATTACTGGTTTTGTAATCTTTGTTATATAAAAGAATGTTTAGGCTGTACATAACTGGGGTAGATTATTGCCTGCCCCCTATACATAGGAAAGTGCGGCATAATTGAGCATAACTTCCATCTCTCTTGCTGGCTTATAGGCAGAAGAAACCACATATGTTACTGCCTTGTGATTTTCTCACACACCAAAAACAAAAACAAAAAAATCTCAAATAACATAAGCACTCTCCTATTCTTATTCCTTTCTCACAGTAGCATATTTTAGAGGCACATACAAAATCTACATTCTCTAATCGAGAGTGGATTTTTAAAATTTTTCTTTTATCTTTCTTTTTTTTTTGTATCATACACTGAGGTGTGTACTTTCTAACAGAGGGTTGGTACCTAAGAAATGTGCTAGCATCATTCAGAAAACTATTATTCTTCAAAGTGACACATAATAAGAAGAATGGAATAATACATTCTGCATATTTGTTACCAATTGTAATTTGTCTGTATTATGAAAGATGTAATGGTTTGTCAGCTGTCACTGTTGTTTTCTTGTAACATGATATGGAATAAAATATAGCAGAATCTCTACATTTTCTTGGTGCATCTTGGCAGGTGCCAAATAACACCATATACTGTGTCAAAGAAGCATTGTCTTAAAAACTTTGACACAACCATTCTTAAAGAGGGAAATAAGAGATCAGACACACAATGCTCTTGGATGTGGGAAGGAGTGAATTAGCTGGAATGTTCCAGGAGTCTGTTAAACCCTCCCTTTCCTTGATTTGCAGGGCCAAATTTAGGTAAAGGCGTAGAGGCTGTGCAAACAAATCATGAGCTCAGAGATCTTCTCAATTCCCCCAGCTTCTTACTTATGTACGCCATATGTTCTATGCATCTGGAGCCGATCTAGTTTTGTTTAATGACAATCTTATTTATCTTTTATTGCCTCTTTTTCATTTTTTTTTCACATATCCTCAGATGAGATGAGTAGGTTATGCCCTACTAAATACAAATCAAAGCTTCGGCCTGCCGACATTCTGCTGGAAGCATTACTGTTCTCCGCGCCGAGCACACTTCTCTGAACACCACCTAGTGGGGGCCTGCTCTGAATGGGCAGGGCACTGTGTCAGAGCTCTCACGGGGTGCAACAGTGTCGCCTCAGGAGGCCCGTCTCATTTCTATCATCACCTCCTTCTTGGATCTGTCAGCTTCATAACCCCAAACAAACCCCATGAGTTGATCAACTGCTAATCAAGTTCGTGCCAGATACAGTCATGAATTTATAGATATGCAATTTGGTGATTTATAAGTGTTTACACTTGAAGGTAAAAATCAAAGTTCAAGTTTCACATTAAAAAGACTCAGGACCCTGGGTTTTCCCCTGTGCAGACCCTCAACGCCAGCAGCAGCCACCTCGAGTTTCCCTCCTCTCACTGCTCTCCTAGAACTGTGATTTCATCTTTCATAAATCCTTCACAAAACTAGACACAAGTTTTCTCAGCTGCTGATGCATGTCCAATTCCAGAAAAGCTCACGGGAGCCACCACATCTTCAGAACCCCAACTCTCCCTGCTGTTTCCCCTAAAGCAATGACTCACCTGTGCCAAAAGCACAAGCATCTTCACAATCCTGCCACCACCAGTGGATTCTGAGACAGGAAACTGCATGGAGGCAGGCTTTATGGTACCCAAGATGGAGATAATAAGGAAATTTCATAGTTAAATGGGAGCCAAATATCACTCTGGAAACCGATTAGAATTAGAGAGATGTCAAAAGAATAACTTGTTCCTCAGAGTTGTTTCAAGGGAGCAAAAGGTTTGGCACTGCTCCCCTTCCATCCACTACGGCAGTGCATGTGCCCATTGGCGAGATCCTTCCTGCAGCCTCAGTGGTGGGCTCACAATTTAGAGCATGTGTGCCTGGGTTAGTTTAATTCGATAAGCTCTTAATAAAGAAAAACAGGGAGGTGGAGGGCTGGTATCCACAAGAGCCCAAAGAAATAGCTTTGAGAAATACTTCTGAACTTTTTAAATGTGGCGGTAGAGATGACAATCGTCTCTCAGCTCCGTAATGGCCCAGTGCTCCCTTTTTCGACAGGGGCCAGCCAGCTCTGCCAGGTTGGAGGATGTGATGTTTGCTTGCTGAGGTAAGCAGAGTAAGGAGGATGGCAGTCCTAGACTTGCTGTTGGCCCCCAGAGTAAAGAGAAACCAGAGGGGAAGGTGTTAGAGCAACCCTGCGCCACTAGGTTAACACGTACAGTTGGTGAATAATGGCTCTGCAATGAGAACCCCACAGTGGCCCAGCAGCCTGCTGCTACCAGTGGGTGGTGGCGTTATGGGCATTAGCTTTGAGAAGCTTATACAGCAGAGGGAGCTAGGATAAAGGACACAAATCAGGGGAAAACTGACAAGATTAAAAAAATCCAAGGCCTCGTATTTACTGTTCATCCCCCACGCTCTCGGTGTGCTATATTGTCTGCGTTGAGTCATGCTGAGAGAGAGCCAGGCACAATAATAGCTGGGAGCAGCCTTGCAGCCCCGGAGCCAGCCTCCGCCAGCGAGGCTGACTGCGCTGGTGGAGAAAGGGATTCTGATAGAGTTGTCTTTTTTTTTACCTCCTTCCCTGCAAGACCGCTAATAATTATGGAGGGCACGCGGCAGCGATGGGTAAGGGTTCCCTGTTGGAGTATATCCTGAGAAGTGGCCCAGCAGGGGGCCCGGCAGAGGTATGTGTTATAACAGCCCAAGGTGTGCCTGCTTGACAGATGCAGACAATGCTTGGGACATCCAAGGACATGTGTTTGAACTAGCAGTTCAAGGATTCAGAGAGGTTCAAATGAAACAGCTTTATGCATCACGCCACAGTGTGAAACAATGACTTTCCTCTCTCCATCTCCAACCAAAACAGGTAGCTGAGTATCTTGCATCCTCAAATAAAGGCTGCAATCTGCTCAGGTCCTTGGGAAAAGCAGGCACCAGTCCCGCGACATTATTCTGCCTAATGTTCAGGTAATCCAGAACTTTACGTGTCCACTCCCTTAGTCCAGTGGCTTGCAGCCCTGGCTCCCATTAGAATTATGGGGAAGGTTTAAAAACACCCTCACCCCAGATTGATTCATCCTGAAATATTGAGAGTAGGGCCCTGGCATCGGTCTGTTTTGGGATCTCAACAGGTGATTCTATTGTGCAGCCGCATGAGAACAGCTAGACACATCCCTTCCTCCTGTCTGCCTGCTACTCCAGGGAGAGGGCAGGCGAACTTCTTCTGTAAGAGCCAGAGAGTAAATCCATTTGGCTTTCCAGGCTGTGCAGTCTCTGTTGCCACACTTCTCACTCTGCTGTCATAGTGTGAAAGTGGCCACGCACAGCGCATAAATGAGCGAGCATGGCTGTGTGCCAATAAAACAAGTTATGGGCACTGAAGTTTGAATGTCATACAGTTTTTACAAGTCATGAAATATTTCTCTTTTGATTTTACAAAACTATTTAGAAATGTAAAACCCATGCTTAGCTCACAGCCTATATAAAAACATGCAGTGGGCAGGAATTTGCCTGGGGCTGTAGCTTGCTTACCTTAGCTTAGCATGTGGCCCTGGTAATGGGGGGTAGGGCAGAAGCACCCCTGACATTTGATGGTCCCAGGATAGAATCAAATGGAAGCTCACATACTGTATAACTAAATATTTAAAAATGTAATTGTGACTAACAAAATGTTAAATATATTCAATTTTCTTACCTCATCAAAGATGTCTTCATCATGACCTAAAAGGCCAAGGTGGCACTTAGAATTCTTGGACTTCTCAAAAAGTTTGCCAAAACATGGTGGCATGCAGAGAGTCTCCCTGGTTTGAGACTAGCCCCGTCTTTTCACTTCCCACTCCTACTTCTAGGGGTGCAGATCCCATGGGAGGAGTCACACATGCATGTATGTAAACACTTGAGCCCACACTCCATCCATGTCTTTGACAAACAGCTCGTCCTTGGCCATCCACTGGGATCAGGTTCTTACTCCCTGGAGAGAGTGATTTTGGAGAAAGACTCCATTTGCAGAGAGAATTCCAGAGTCCTGGCCACCTGGAGTGTAAGGAGTAAAATTGGGGAGATAGTTTCCTGTTGGGTGTGGTACCATGGATTTCTCATTCTGTGGGGAGGGCTGTGCCTGTGCAAGATCAGAGCCTGGTCCTTTAAATGCAGGAAACAAAACAGGGTAGCCCTCTTGAATGGGTTTAAAGTCACTGTCAGTGGGTAACAGGAGCCTAAGAATAAGTTTCTATGAGTTTTCAGGTTCCTCGTAGATGGCCCTAACTACTCCAAACCCATGGAAGCAGACCTCATAATGTGAAGCAGAACCGTTCTGAGGAAAGGGCAAAGAACTGCTTTTATCTTTTGGAATTAAAGGATCTGGCCTCTGTCAGTCATGTAGTGGAACCACTGGTACCCGTTCACTGGAACCAACTTTTAAATACTTAGGAATTTTGTGAGCCAGTTCTTACATCATTGATAACTTGAAATCAGATGGGAATACTCCTTGGATTAGAATGGCCTTTCTCATTTTTCTGGGAGACAAGTTCCCATTAATCCTTTTAAGACCCTTTCATAGAACTACAGCTTGCAAAACATTCCAGAACTCCCTCAAAACAGTTTCTCCTTCTTCCAAGTTCCACATCACTTTAAAAATAATAACAACATGGGTCTTTTTTAAATCTCTATATCCTCGAACACCAAAATGGTGATTGAGGCACAGTAGATACTATTTAACATTTTTTAAAGCGAATCAATTATTAAAGGATAATACAGATTAAACGAGAGTGAAATGGAATACAGTTTACCTTCCTAAGAGAACATTTAGAAGCCTGCAAAGTGAATATACTATACATATACTGTATGCTATCATATACTATATGCTGCAATATGTAAGGTATTGCCTGGTCCAATGGGAGAAAGAGGAACCAAAGAGAAAAGATCTCTGCTTGTCTTCAAGAAACTCACTGAAACACTGATTCTTACACTTGGCTGACTACCAATATCTGCCAGGGAGCTTTCTGAACCTTCCTGCTGAAACACAGTCTTCAGGGTGGCAGTCCAGGTGTGTGTACTTTTTAAAATCCCAAGTGATCCCGATGGTCAGCCATGACCATGAACCACCCTAACCTCTTATGCAGTTTGTTTGCCTCTCCCTGAAATCTCTTCTTCTACCTTCTTCAGATAAAGACTCTGTTTGAATTGCAAATTATTTGAGAGCCACTCCTGCTTCAAACTTTCCAGTGGCTCCTCCTTCTCTCCAGGGTAGAGTCTAAGCTTTGTAGAATGATATCAAGCCCATCACACCCCGTGATCTCCCCTTCCTTCCTCTTCATTTCATCTCCTCTCCTCACCTCTCACTTCTTCCAGCCTCAGGGAATGCTTGCTTGTTTCCTCCATTTTTCCTCTCTCTAACCTGGGATTCCTTCTCACATCACTTCAGGTAGCTACATCCCACTCATCCTTTAAGAATGATCTTTTGCATCATCTCCTCCATGAAGTCTTCATTGACAAGGTTCCTTCTTCTGGTTAGTTGACCCTTTTCCCTTCATTCCTTCCTCCCTTCATTCACACATGTGGCAGAGGCTGGCTAAATGTTTCTCTCCTGGTCTAGACTAGCTAGACTACATTTCACAGGCCCCCTTTCCAGGTCTAACTACTAGAGTATGAACGGAAGTGACTGCACCACTTCCAGGCCTGACTCATTAAAGCATCCTGTACACAATTCCCATGTCTTCTGCCCTTTCTTGCCACCTTCATGCAGGTGAACATCGTCAATTATAAATCAAGTGTTTAAGAAGGTGGGGCCACAGTATGGAAGAATTACTGCTTGGAATGGAGCCATGTGATGGTTAATAAGGTCTTTACATGTGGGGACTTTACCTGAGCAAGACAAAAATTTCCATTGTGAATTAACTATTAAAAAAAAAAAAAAAGGCCTTGAGATGCCAGACACCAAGAAGTTTGAACTTTGTCCTGGATTATCATGCAAAGAGTGCCATAATCTGGACTCTACTTTGGAAGCAACCATTTGCACAGGTTGCTTACATTTTTCATTTTACCAAACATCTGCTCAATGCTGATATGTGCCAGACATTGGGTTACGCACTGCAGGTACATGAACCAGAAAGACATTGTCTTTCTCCACAGTCCAGTTAAGGTGAACTGTGTGTGTATTATTTTAATGCAGCAAAAGTTATAAGTGAGAGTCACAGAAGTAGTACAGAGGAGGTATGATATTTTGCTTTGGTTCGGGGGCAGGAGATGGGGATGGTAGGGAGGGTGTCTTAGGAAGGACATACGGAAGTTTTCCAGGGGACAGGCTTTCCTAAGCAAATACAAACACACAGAAGGATGAAACAGCATATTATTATTTCAACCCCATTTTCAAGATTATATAGTAAAACCATTAAGGTTTTCCCATTTTCTCTGTCAAGGCTAGGTGGTATAATTCAAAGTATCTCTTTTAAAATAATAAATACCTCCAGGGAATTCTGCACACTCCTTCCTCAGAGCCCCACCTCCTCCCTATTATCCACCTGCCATAGATCTTGTTTGTTTTATCCCCCTGTGGACTCTGAGCTTCCTAAGAGTAGATGCTTGGTCTTACTCATTTTTGTAGCTTGTGTCCAGCACAATTCAGGTGCTCCCAGAATTCTGAGGTATAGAAAGAGAGATTCACTTTAAGCGCATAGAGAGGAGCATATTGACAAGTTATTGTTTATGTCTTGACAAAGTGAAACAAAAGGATGAAATTCCCAATTCTTTCCCATATTCTGGGAAGTCGTGGGTGCACTACTGAATGTATGAATCTTTGATCAAGATGCCAGAGTTACAACATGTGTTCTGACTTACTTGTCTTATTGACCCCAGAGGACAGCCACTCCCTGAGGGGCTGAATTACCCTGCAGTCTCTGAGTCAATTATCTGCCAAGTGTACCAGAGAACTCACAGCATGCTGAAGAAAGTAGTACTTTTTTCTGCTGTTTGACAGTAACATCCAGGTGAGGGTGCATGTTTTCAACTGTTACCAAAATTGAGAACTCAACATTTTTCCCTTTTCCATTTGCAGCAAGAATACTCATCAGCGGTGCTTGCAGCTGCAGCATTTACCCCAAGATAACTCACGGATTACAGACTTAACCTTACCCCCAAAGTTTACCATGAAATATTTGGGTTTTATTATTATTTTCACATCACTTTAATATATCCATAGTCTTTGGAAATAAATGACATCATTCCATTTATAGCATTCTGTTTTTAGTAGTTTGATCACTGAAGATGTCAAATCCTAGAAAATGTAACACTCCTACATGTGATATTAAATGAACACTGGCAGCGAGCTATACTCTTTTCTCTAAATGAGAAAAGGGTTCCCACTACTGCTTATCTTATGTCATTCCATGCTGAAGTTTATTCATAAGTTTATTATTAGAATCATTGTATTTTTGGTCATCTCGTTTTGTGGGCCAGGAAACAGACTCTGAGAATATAGGTGCAGCTTGACTAAAATGTTACCACCTTTCCATGGAGATCATCGGCTGCTGGTTGAGGTCCTGACTATCATCAGTAACTTTGTTCAGTTGAAGGTTCATTGAAAAGCCTAGAGGTATATCCCACCATTGAAGCTCACACTGTGAAATAGACAAAAGGCAGTTATTTGCATGGAGTGGAAATAGGTGAATGTTTGCATCTCCCAGATCCCCCACAGTGCAGAAGGGATCTGGGAATGAGAAGAGAAGGGGTCTCCATTTGCTGTCTTGTCAGATACAGTGTGCTAAAGAGGAGATCAAGGCAGGATTTGAGGGATATCCCAAGACGAATGCCCAAAAGAGATTAGCAAAGTCAGGGCACCATTTTATTAGGGACTAGCCTTGAAGTTTAGTATCAAATAAAGTTAAAACATGAAGTAAAATGGAAGTTTTCAAAAACGGAAAGAAGAGAGGTAAAGTGAGAAACACAGTAGCTGGGGAAAAGCCTGAAGAAGTCAACCAATGCCTATTATTGGTTTTGTATGGACTCCTAGGATTTGTGTGAACTCTAAGGATTTCTATTCATACAGAATAAAATGTGACTGGGGTCCCCTCATTCTGATTATCTATTGCTGTGTAACAAACTACCCCTAAAATTTAGTGTCTTAAAACAGCAATCATCTATCATCTCTCATAATTTCTATGGGTCAGGAGAAGTTCAGGAGCAGTTCAGCTGTGTGTTTCTGGCTTGTGATTTCTCATGAAGTTGGTTTAGCTGAGGTCATCTTTAAGCTCATCACTCACATATCTGGTGCCAGAGCTAGGAAAACTCGAAGACCTGGAGGCTGAAAGAGCTCAAGCAGAGCACCTCTAACTTAAAGGGGTTTCTCCACAAGGTCTCTGAAGCATAACACTCAGGTTAGCTGGACATTTTATATGGTGGCTCAGGGCTCCAAAACTCATCTGTCAAGAGAATAAGAAAAACAGGTGGAAGCTGTATTGCTTTGCTTTTTATGGCCTAGCATTTTATTTGTTAGAAGTGAGTCACTAAGGCCAGCCTATGTTTAAGAAGAGGAAAATTAGACTTCATCATTTGATGGTAAGCATGTCAAAAAATTGTGAGCATGTTTTAAAACCATAACAATCTGTCCTCCAGCCACAAGTTATTTCTATTGATGCCATGTGCAAAATGCACTCATTCTCTCCTAAGACCCACAAATATCTCGTCTGGATGGCATCCATCTTGGGCTCAAGCTCCAGTATCCCACCACCCAAGTCTAAGTACAGACCCTCCATGGCAGCTACTTGAATATTGTTTTTGATCTTAAGATTTGTGAACTTAAGTGACAAGTTATTTGTTCCCCTCACCCTATGTACTTTGGTGAGATGGGCATAGCATAGTTGCTAGATATTTCTGTGGTCTCTAATCAGGGGTCTGTAGCCATTCTGAAATCCAGCCAAATATGTGTTTCCAGTTCCTTGATAAGAGCCGGTATTATTTCCTAAGAATGATTCTCCGTGACTCTTGACTCCCCTCTCTGGGCTCTTGGTTTCTCCCTCCCAATTATCCTTCCTGTTCTATCAAATGCACCCATGTTGATAGCTGAGTAGTTTTCTCAACCTGCTCCTTTCTCACAGAATGTTGGGAGTCCAAACGCCTCTTTTCATTTTACACTACCCTGTCCCTATTAGTATGAGCTGGCAATGTTTTCCTTAGTACAAATCTTTTTAACGCTTTGTATGTTTCCAGTAAATCTTGTTGGGATTCATTTCATTAGACAAAAACCTCATTCACAAATCTCACTGAGATAAACTTTTCTCTTCTGTAGATTTCTTCAAAGGCTACTGTGGGCCTGTGCCCTTAAGATCTTTAGAAGCATTTCTATTTAATGGAGACATCAGAAAGGCATGTCCTGAAGACCTTTAGAGGGACATTCGACGGTTTAAGAGAATCTATGAGACACTACCTTAAGTCTGAGGTTTTAACAAGATTCTAGAGTCACACCACTGCTTTCATCTTTAGATGGAAATTACGTATTTTAATGTTAGCCTCATTATCCATCCGGAGAGGATGAAACTGAGAAATAGTTGTATTTTTGAACCTTGGCTCCTAAATCTTGGCTCTTTTGTATTTAACAATTCTTTCTTGAGGTCATCTCTCTCCTTTCATATTTTACTATGAGCAGCTGGAAGAATCAGGCAACACTTTTAATACTCACAGTAGATTATGAGTTCATTAGGTACATTTTCTATTTTCCATTGTTACCACTGGTGAAAATATTGCTAGACTTTCCACCACTTTATAACCAGGTTTCCTTTTTTCAGCTTCCAACACACTTTCCTTGCTTTCCTTTAATCCCACACAAACAGCCTCCTCAAAGCTCTTCTAATCTTCACGCAGGCCCTGAACCACCACCATATGTTTTAAGTTTTATTGTGGCAATGCCTCACTTCTAGGTACTCCCAAATATCTAATATCTATTGTTGTAAAACAAATCATCTCTCAAATTGGTGACCTAAAAACAACATTCATTTGTTTTTAACTTTTATGGTTTCTGTGGATCCAACATTCTGGATCAGCTTGCTTGGGTGGTTCTAACTCAAGATCTCTTAGTTAAACATTGCTGGGGCTGGGATCAACTCAAAGCTTTGTTGCTCAAATGTCTGGCATGTATTCTGAGAAGGTTTGAATGGTTGGTGCTAGAACTGCTAGGTCTCTGCAGGCATCTCTCTATTTGTCTACATGGTTTTTCTCTGCAGTTTCTCTAGCATGGTGGTTTCCATTCTCCAAAGGAATGTACCTCAAGAGAGGGAGCCAGGCAGGATCTGTTACCTTTGATGAACTAGCCTTGAAAACCACAAGAATCACTTCTGCTACTTTTAATTAAAAGCAAGTCGCTTGGGCCAGCCCAGTATTTTAAGGGAGGGGAATTAGACTCCACCTCTTGATGGGAGGTATTTCAGATCACTTGCAGACTTGTGTAAGAACCACCATACCTCTGGAGTTGAACAACTTAGGGGTATTATCCTAGTATGCATTTGCTTACTGATCAGGATAAGTTTTGTAGATTGGGGGGAAATTCAAGACTGTGATTTTTTTGGAATTCTGAAAGTTAGGTCTCTGCTTTTAAAATTATCTGCAACTAAACGCTATCTCTCGTAAGTACTTGGGAAACCTTTGCCAACTTTGTTGCTTTTGAATCTGGAGATGATAACTTGCCTCACAGGAAACATATATTGTATTAAACAGAGGAGTTTTGTTCTCTGTCCCTCATTAGTTTCCTGCTTCTCAAAGCCAGGCAGCCACTGTCCCAAAGGAAAAAGATTCCTCAAGTAGCCAACAGGCAGCACTCTCTCCATCTCTAGCATTTAAGATTTGCTAATGCTTGGATTTGACTTAGTCTGGGTAAGCAGCTTTATAATATTAATTTTTAGAAACCCAGCTAAAGAGTTAAATAAGCCATTGTCTAGCTTTAAATGCTTCACTGAGAAATAGAATAACAACTTTTGGGACAGACAAGCCAGTTTTCAACCCAACCTCATTCAAGGCAGTAAAACCACTTTTCTACAAGGTTTTGATGCTGTGCAATGCAAGTTTTGTGGACATAGCTATGATAGTGTGCAATCAGTTTTCCAAGTGTAGAGCAATTCTAAAAAAGTGCAGAGATTTTTCTTTGTAGGCTGACAAATGAAAGTATGTTTATGGGTGTGGTGGGTGCAAAGCAGTGATGTTCAGCCCTCAAAGATGACCGGAGGCTTCTTTTCTATATTTAGACTATGTCTTGCAATTCATGAAAATGAAGTGCTTGTTCTCCCCCTTTTCCCCCTCTCTTCCTCAGACTTCATTTGTTTATTTTTAAAAATAACTTGGTCACATACAATTCATTCCTAAAGTTTAAGACTTACTTTTAACAACTTGCTCAAACACAAATTCTATTGCTCACATCCATAGAAAGAGTGAAAAAAAGGGAGAAAAAGGTAGAGATTTTGTGTATATTCTTTATTCAGTGATTAAAGATTTAATTTATATTAAAATACATTGTACAGGAAATAAAAAAATGTGACAGATCTTTGAGTAATCCAAAGACTACTGTACTGGAGACCAGATGAGAAATGATTGAAATTCACAAAGCTTTGGAGAAAACTGTGAAAGGAAATTTTCATTCAAAGTTTTTTAATGGTATCTTTATTGTTGTTTTGAATGCTGAGGTTCCATATATTGTTCCAGGGGACTCCTTCCATGACAACTTGTTCATTTTCTCTTCACTGTTCACAAGGGTTATTTGGAGTCTAAGAAGTTTTGATAGAGACTTAGCTGAGGTAAATCTCAGAGATAATTGATTTGCCACAGACCAGGTGAGTGGAAAAAAGAAGTCAAGAAGGGTGAGGAAGGAAAGAAAGAGAAGGGAAGAGTAATAGTAGACTATGATGACCAATATATTGAATCAGATCAACTTTCAGCTCTTAGTCTCTTAATTTTAATCACATCTTTCCTTCTTCCTTCTTGGGTATCAACAATATTGCCCTCAAAACCTACAGCTATGGGTGACATAATCATTTAAATCTACCAGAGACAGATGACAACATAAATCTCCCTTGTTGCTCTCTTACAGCAGGGGTTCCCACACCCTGGGCCACGGACTGGTACTGATCCGTGGCCTCTTAGGAACCAGGCTGCACAGCAGGTGAACAGCAGGAGACAGAAAGAAGCTTCATCTGTATTTGCAGCCACTCCCCAGCACTAGCATCACTGCCTCAGCTCCACCTGAGATCGTCAGACATTAGACTCTTATAGCAGCACCAGTCCTTGGTGTCAGAAAGGTTGGGAACCACTGTCTTAGAAGATTCCCAGAGCTGGTACTGCTGCTCTACAGTGAATGGGTCATTAGAGGTGATTATTTCCCAAAGAGCACTTTTTAGACTGATCTTCAGGAGGTTAAGATGCTTCATTGTTTTAGAGAAAATTTTGTTGGCTAAGGTTTGTTGGCTAAGATTGTGGGGATTACAACAGCAATAGAAAGCTAATACTGGAATGAAAGTTACCAATTAGCAAATCTACCACTTCCTGTTTGCCCAGCCTCTTAGGATAACAGATGAAGTTGTTACAGCAGGCCACCTCTATCCAAAATGTTTGTTCACAACCGTACAGAGTAGCCTGGCTAACTGTTTGCCACATTAGGGCCAAGGAAAGCTTGATGGTCAAGCCCTGTTTTTGATCAGGAAATTAAAAGAAAACAAAACACTTAAATTTATGATTGCGCACTTAACCAGAATATGGCTTTTTGCTGAATTATCTTAATTTTTTAATGTCCCATTTTCTCTGTTAAGTGACAACCTCTGGTTGATTGATCTTCACTAAATACATTATAACATTTTAGATGACTATCCCCTGTACATGACTCCAAACTCTGCCTGCTCACTATGCGAGCACAGGGTCTGGCAGACAATGGGCCCCTTGTCTGTTTTTCACACCCCCTGAATAGCTTTTCATTTATTTTATTCCATCATCTTATGTTAGGTTATAAGTGCTTACCTATTTATTACTTATCTACTTATACAATTGCTATTCCTGTATGTCAAAAGGACCAATAGAAGTGATTTCCTATGGTTCAACCTAATAGAAAAGCAGAGGCACATAGTGGGTATGCATCAGACAGACCTAAGTTGAATGCTGGCTCTGTCACTTCACTCACTGTGTGTCTTTGTCAAGCTCTTTAGTTTCTTCATGACTCAGTTTCCTCATGTGTAAAATGAAAAGAATAGTTGCAACTACATTGTAGTGGTGGTGTGAAGATTAAATGAAGCCTGCATGTTAAAATGTAAAATGCATTGCTTGGCTCATATAATAAATGTTAGCTACAGTCAGTCAATAGATAAACATTTACTGAGGGCCCACTGTGTACCAGAGACAGTGCTAGTTGTTGGAGGTACAAAGGTGGGTGAGATAAAAGCAGGCTTACCTTCACAGAGCTCACAGCCATTTTAAGTGTGATGCGTTTAATCAATCAATGCTACAAAGCAGGAAGTGCTGAGTTCTAAAGGCATCTGTCTCCTAACTCTCATGCTAGGGTGGAATCTTTCTATAGAGGTACTTTTTCCAGCAAACTGTGAGAGGCCTTGACTATTTTTTTCCCTGGTGTATGGTAGATACCACAATTCAGTAACTAGTACATGGTGGATATTCAGTAAAAGTGTGTTGAATGAAATCAGTGAATGATTCTGGTAATCAATGAATGACTGAGCTGTAGCTCCAGCTCTAAGAATATTAGACAGAAGCTTCTCAGGTCGGCAGTGCCAGTCAAGGCAGCCAAGAGTTCTTTCCTAGAAAGTTGAAGTGGTCCAGTGTTTTACTACAGAGGTTTTTGGGCCAGAATCTATTTTTGGTAGAAATGGCAAAGTGGTGTTGCTCACCTAGAACCTGGATTTTTAACTGGTTATTTATTTTTAAACTACCTTTTTACAATGTCAAGTCACACAAAAAATGGTATTTGAACATTACTGTTTATGTAAAATATAATTAGGTAAGCAAACAAAGAGGAGAAAATGAGAGGTGATTTTTCCCAGTTCACCATTCATTCATTCATTCATTCGCTCATTTATTTCATACATTCCACAAGCATTCTATGTGCATGGCACTGTGTACATGGTATGTTTAGGCCCCCAGCCACACTATCTAATAGCCCTCTGTTCAGGATCTTGTTTCTCTTATCTTCTAACTTATTTCATTGTGTACACTTATTTATTTACTTAAGAAATATCTGTCAAAAGCCAACTATACACCAAGCCCTGTGATGGCCACTTGAGGGCTCAGTGATGAGAAAAGCTGTCTCAGCTTCTGTTTCTATTAAACTTGGAATCTAATGGGGGAGAACAGACAATATCAAACAGTCACATAAATACATAATCGAACTGCAATTACTGTAAGAAAGAAAAAAAGAGCACAATGAGAAGATGCAACAGGGGTCCTGACCTGGGAATCAGAAACAGCTTCCTGTGGGAAGTGAGTTGGAAACTGAGACTGAAAGTTGAGAGGAGGAGGCAGGAACTGGAGAACGAAGGAGTCAATGTGGGGAGTGGTGTGGGCTAGGGGCCCGTGGAGATGAAGGCAGAGCATTGAACAGGGGCCAGGGAAATTTAGGTCACATTACTAATTTAGAAGAATGTTAATAAAGGATGTGACCTGCTCAGATTTACATTTTTCACTGTTTTCCAGCAACTCGATTGTGGATCTTTGAGTTATGAGACTGCATCATACTCATTTTTACATTCCGACTGCATCCAGCAGATGGCTTTGAATGCAGATGGTGCTCAATTAATGCTGATTGAACATGAGAAAGGATGTGACAATGCACTGAGATGTTAACAACAATCTAGGTAAATGAATACTTGTATTTCCAAACCAAGAGATGCCCTAGAATCCCCAGTGGTTTCCCTCAGCCCAGGGGATGAGAGATGAAGCGGCATGCCCCTGTTTTTCCCTTAAGAAATGTTTCAGTTTATATTATTTTTCTATGAGAGAAAGAGTTCTTAGCTATCGCCTTGCCAGGATTCTCACTAGGAGAATTGTTAGTCAGTCACAATCCCAACTGCACAACTCACTGAGCGTCATTCTGATGCTCGGGGGCGAGTGGGGGTTCTCTCCTTAGTTTCTTCTTGCTCTGCTCTTTCATTCAGAGTCTGATCAGCAACTCAGGTTCCACATTCTCTGACTTCACTCTTTCTATTCTGAGGGCCTTTGCCCCCTCCCTCTCCCTTCTCCCCAGGCCGGTCAGTGAATTATGGGGGTTCTTTTGGAATTGTGACTTCTGTGGGATTGACTTCTCTTATATTTTGGGATGGATGCTCAGCAACTATAGTAAATGCTTCCACCCTCTGCTAGAGAAAACATGGTCTTCGAGGTCCTGAACAATATAGTTGCCACCTCCATCTTTAGATACTAAGGAAAAGGCTTTTTGGAAGAGGGACAACAGCTAGAGATACCTTTCAGAGGTCCTTTTCACACAATAGTAATTTTCTCAACATGGACCCAGATTTCAAGGATCTTCATCCCCTCCGGAGAGGTTTTTCTTCCCAGTGTGTGGATAGTGTGTGAATATGATTATATAAATGCAGCAGGAAGACAAGCTCTCGATCACTCTTTACATTATTTGATGCTGACAATAATCTCATTTTTCAAGTCACTAAAACTTGACTAAAAAAAAGACAATGGCTAAATTACCGACATATTCTTAAACAGCTTCCATATTTATTTGGCTGTTTTCATCCCTTCTTCTTCCTTGTGCCATTCTGTCATATTGCCTCAGTCTCAGAGATTCAGCGGGGCTGTGTGCTGAACACATGAATACTAAAGAATTGGTTTCCTTAGTAACAATAACCATAAAGCGGCTTTCAGAACTTCCTGCCTTTCTGTCTGTCTGACTTACTGTTTTCTGTTGGTCACTTGAAAAAAGACAACCAAATAGGGCCTGCCCATAAAGAATGCATGTAAATTTTGTGACCCGTAGCAGAAGAGAGACTGTCTCTGCTGATATTACATTTCTTTTCTCAACCTACTGCCCTGTTCTGTATGGGGAAGGCTAAGCCAGAGCACTTGCAAAGGCCCAGGGCCATCAAAGAACTGCTCGAGTCAAAATCTGGAACTAGAAAACCATGACTCAATACCCATAAGTGACATTACCCTTTCTCTATGGGTCACCAATGTGGAACTTTACAAAAAGAAGATGTCCTTTTCTTTCCACAATATTCCTAATTATAAAAAGTAAATGTTAATCAAGCAGAGAAACTTTAGCTGGTTTTCCAGGTGTTTTTTTTCAATGTCTGTTTCTTGTGAGGACTTGCCCTGCCTCCTGGCCCTCTTCCCAGCTCTAGTCAGGGTGAACCCCAGGGGCTCTCTCCCCAAAGGGTGCAGAGTGAAATGCGCCTCAGGCAGCCTTGGGCTCACCGTCTTCCCTCTGGGTCTTCTTTCGATGGATTGTCCAGCCGCTTTGGATGGATCCTGCCAGCTTATCTCCTGCACACATTTTCGGGTGCCTGCCCTCTGTGACTTCATCTCTTGGCTTGAATCCTGGCTATGGCTACAGAAGCATCCCTCAGCATAACATATCATGTGCAGGCTCCTTCTTGCCTCAGTTGTCTTCTCGGGGCTGTGTCCACTTGGTGTACAAGCACAGCAGAGCACCACTTGGTGGCAGGCACAATGACAGACACCGTGAGTCCGAGAATGGCTACAATGACACAGTTCCCACCTTCATGAGGCTCACAGTCTGAAACAATAATATGGATGCAAGGCAGTAATTATAGTACACTGCAATAGGAGCTGTACCCAGAGTGAAAAGGACCACTTGAGAGAAATGTCTAATACAGCTTGTGAAATTTGAGGCAGAACAGGAAAAACTTTTCTTAGGTTAAGCCTAAGCTAGGTCTTTATAGATATACAAATATAGTAGGTATAGGTAAAATACATTGAATACTTACTGTATATAAAGAACTTGACATGTGTTGGACAGTAGGTCCTTAAATACATCATTTCGTTATAACATTAATGAGATATCATAGAAACTTATCAATTAGCCTATGGTAAAATTGGTTTCATTATACATCATTTTACTTAAAGCTGCAGACCTCATTGATGATGTTAAGTAAGGTCTTACTGTGCATTCATGATTTAATTTAATTCCAATCATAGTGTCCTATGAAGCAGATTCTGTTATTGTGCTCACATTACAAACTGAGGCACAGGAGTCAAAATTCCTCACACACAGTCAAGAGCTGGGAAGCTGAGGATCCTGCAGCCAAACCCAGAGCTGCGTGACAGCGAAGTCCAAGATCTTAAGCATAGACTGAGTAGAAGGAGAGAATCCCAAGTACTCTAGTGTGATAGGCACACGGATGGTTGCTTTTGCCAGGACATGAGTGTGAGGTGAAGCATGGGGAGAGGCAGCAAGGCCAGATGATGGCGGCCTTGCTGATGAGCTTGGCTATGGTCAAGATAGGCTGCTGAAGGGTTTTAAATAATGTGTAAGAATGGTCCACTTTGTATTTTGGAAAGATCTTTCTGGCAATTACGAGAAGAAGAGATTTTAGGAGATAAAACTGGGGGTAGGGAGATCAGTTAGAAGTTCCTTGGAGTCAGTCATCCTGGTAAGAAGTAATATTGACCTGACTTTGGACATCAGAAATAGGGACAGAAAAGTAAAGACCTCCCACTGCTTTCCCCTATAGCTCCATCTGCTGAACACCTCCGTCTGGCACTGCACCTACAGCTCAGGTTCCAGGGCTTCTTTTGATGTCAAATCTTCAATCTATCTGGGGTTACCTTACTCTCCCATATTCTACACTGCATCTCATTTTGTTTTCAACTGAGAGAGCCTAGTATAGCAGTAGGCACTTAGCAAAAAGCAAGCAAACAAACAACAACAACAACAAAAACAGTTGAATAGAAGAATGAACTGTGGTCCTGACCATTGCATGTTCTGATCAAGCATGACATATGAGCCATCTGGCTGTCTCAGTGCAGATGACCTTTGATTGATAGATATGTAGTATCATTTTCTCTGTCTTGGATTTGTCACTAAGTGATAGATGTCAAACAGTATGTAACTCAGACCTTGCAGCTAGAAGAGAAGGAAGAGAAATTTAAGAAGTTAATTCTGTGCAATTTGAGATTTGCTTAAAGGTAGTGGCAGCAGTGGGCCCTCTCTTCATAATTTTCCCTATTAAAAACTGGGCCAACTCTTGGGATTTGGTGACAAATTGAACTGGGCATCCACACAAAGAGATTTCAATCAGTTGAGGACCTACTATATAGCATTCTGAAAGCAACGCAATTCATAGTTAATCACTTAAATAACTTTTTCCATCTGGTGGTCTTAATGTGTCCTTGATCTAGAAGTAAAATTTTCAAAATGTAAACACAACCCACATACAGATGCTTATAGGTACAATTTTATTCATAATTGCCAAAACTTGGAAACAATCAAGATGTCCTTCAGTAGATAAATGGACAAATAAATTATGGTTCATGCAGACAATATTACATTATTTAGCGGTAAAAAGAAGGTAGCTATCAAGCCATGAAAATATATGGAGAAACTTATAATAATTATTACAAATTAAAAGAAGCCAATGAAAAAAGTTTATATACTGCATGATTCCAACTGTATGACATTCTAGAAAGGGCAAAACTATGGAAACAGTAAAAAAAAAAAAAAAAAAAATCAATGGTTGCCAGGAAGGGTAGAAGAGATAAACAGTCAGAGCACAGAGGAATTTTAGGGCAGTGAAAATATTCTGACAATATAGTAATGGGTATGTCATTACACATTTGTCCAACCCATAGAGTGAACTTAGACTTTGGATGATTATGATGTATCACTGTAGGCTCATTATTGCTTAAAAAAAAATGTACTATTCTGGTGAGTAATGTTGATAATAAGAGAGACTATGCACATGTTGGGGCAGAAGGTATTTGGGAAATCTCTAAATTTCCCCCTCAGTTTTGTTGTTAACCTGAAACTTCTCTAAAAAATTAAGTCTTAATTTTAAAAAAGACAAGAAAAGACCAAACCAGAACAAACAACTGTGGAGTAAAGTCAGTGACATCACCTGCGACAGAGTGAAGTGTACATAATGTTCTATGGCCCAGCATTTTAGCAAATGACTCAGGCTTTCTACTTTTTATACATATTCCCCAAAAAGAATTTCAACAAACTGTGTACAACCCATGAACATTTTCCGATATCTTAGAAAGAGCTGGATTGAGATGGGGAAAAGATTCAGGGACCCAACTTGTGTGGAACCTTGTCTGCTTTTATATGACAAGATGTGTTCCTGATAAAGAAATAAAAACATGCTGATAAATGCAAAGGGGGGACTAATGTAGTTGTCAGGTTCTGTGGTAAGGAATGGCTATGGCCTCTGACTTACTGGCCAAAGGCAACAAATCACCACCAACAACTCAAAAAGGCACAGGAAAATACAACTACTTTTTCAAAAAAAACATACAATAGCAATTACCATATTTTAGCATGTGGTTCCACACTGAATTATTTCACATTTATAATTAGGTTGCTAATGCAGTGCAGAATTGGATGATACACTAATTTGTTATACACTTTATCTAATCTGATGGAAACGCAACATTTAGAGGGCCTGACTTTTTTTCATACACAATTTAAAAGGACTTCTTCAATTTAAAAACTTTAATACCACATTTTTTTTTTTTTTACTGTACTGGGCTTTGTGGGGTGTGTGTGTGTGGTGGGTAGGGAGTGTGTGGGGGGAGAGAGAGAGAGAAGAAAAGAGAGAGAGAGGAGGGAAAGAGAGAGATTTCATCTCAATTATAGGCACAAGCCATACACTTTAGTCTCTGATTTGTTTTCCGCATTCATCATGTAAAGACTCTTTTCTTGCTTGCTTGATGTTTTTTTCTTTTGCTTCGGTGAATTTAAACTGAATTTTCTTCAGGATAATTCTCTGTTCTCATCATAGTAAATACCAATTTCATTTCCATCCTATTATTTTTCTAATTAAGCATTTGTCATGCAAAAAGAGATCTGAGGTGTCTGTGCTTTCCATTATGTAAAATATTCAGTTATGATAATAGCTTTGGGATGGTATCTTGAAGGTGTTGTGGAAAGAAATCAGGGAAGAAATAAAATAAACTGTATTTTACCTTGAATGTTTGTCTGTTTATTTTCTTCCTAATATGCCACATTTGATAATACTGACAATGTCCCATCATGAGGGATGTACACATAATCAATGTCTTTTAATAAGAATTCTGTTAAATATCTATCCAAATTTTTTAAGGTTAAAAAGTTAATTCTGAATCTCATTTTTTTCTCTTCTATTCATATTTAGCAAAACTTATAACTTCTATACTTAATGAAATGTACTTTTGAGCTCAAATTGTTTCAGAACAAAGTAGGAATATGCCAGAAGGATAACCTGATATTTCTTGGAAATTCTTTCTTCCTTCTGATGACATCCCAAGGGGCTGGGCTTTGTCGAAGGAGAATTTATTTTTTAATCTCTTTGAACACAAAGCTTTTCCATTTTCTGGGGCAAAGTATGTTTCCCAGATAAACATTAACAAATCACATCTTATATCTATATTTATATCCACCCTTATACCACAGATCCATAGATATATATTTTTTATATATGTGTGTATGTATATCTATATCTATACCTATATCTTTATCTATCAATTCATAATATCTTTATGACTTTAAATTTTCAATGCTTTCAATGATTTGCACAGAATAAGCTGTGACACTGGATTATGTTTTATAAAGGTTTCCTCTCAGTTTCTCAAAAGTGAGAACTTCATGGTTTGGGAAGGAACCTTTGTGTATTTTCTGAAATTGCCACATCCTGAAACACCGAAAATGGGTGTGTATGTGCACACGCGCACACACTGCCTGAGTAGAGAGGGCTATTAGTTGAATTTCACTGTAACTTCGTGGTCTGTATTCCAGAAGATTCTGCTGTTGTTCCCCCTCCCCGATCCATCTACTGGACTGAAGTTCTCACAGCTGCTCTGAGTTTGGCCGCTGAAGGCTCACAGATGTCTCCACTTCTGGGAAAGTCGCTCTGGGCTAATTGAGGAGCCACTTCACCAGGAACTTAGTCAGGGGTGGCCACAGCCAATGACTGATTGTTAAGCGTACAAAAAGCTAGCACTCAGGCCCCAAGAGGGAGCAGTCCAGTGTTGTGGTTAATGCTCCAGAGTCCTTCTCCCTGATCCAGTCATGGTGGACTTTCTCCCAGACCACACCGCCCCCTCACTTTCCTCTCCTGCTTCACTCCTTCCCTCAGAGGATTTTCCTGAAGAGCACGTGCTGTAATTGCCTGCACCCAAATCCCCGTCTCAGGCTCTGTTTCTAGGAACCAGCTTTCAATTTCCTAATTAATAAAATGTGGATGATAATTCCTGCAGTCTCTTTCTCAAAGTACCAATGGCAAATTAGGTGGAAAAAATTTGTAAACAGCCAAAGCAGTAAAAAAAATATTTTGCAAGCAAAGTATTGTTTTAATATTTTATTAATTTAATATATTATTAATTTACTATTTAACCTTAGGTTCTATGAAAATATGATTGATTTCTCCCAACTTGTATTTTTTATGCTTTAGGCTAATGTCCACTATGTTCATTTTATCACTCTAGTAAGAGCTGAATTGTAAGAGTTGCTGACTTATCCACATCACTCTCTGTATTTGCACTCTCTGAATAAAAAAGAAGTGAAAGAGAGAGTAAATTGATTAACTGATAGAGGAAGAAAATCTTCCTATGAAATTTTGTAAGAGCCAAAGTAAAAGATGTGAGTCCAGCAAAGAACTGTGTCAGCCTGGAGAGCACACAGCCCTCACTGAGGACCAACTGAGCAGGAACCCAAGACCTCGTCTTGCCAGATCTTCACATGGTTTTAAGCAAAGCCAGGAACCAGATTTTTATATGAAATTTCCAGATTCTTGAATACTAACAACACATTAAAAAAAATTTTTTAACACCCTACTATTCAAGCAAAAACATGACTAGAGGCCTAATTGGACTAGCTGTGTGTTGCTAGGCCCAGATTTAAGCCCCTGAAATAACAGACCTGGTGATCCCCCTCAAGGCTTCAGCTCCCTGAATAGTGCTTGGCACATGGTAGCTGGAAGACCCTGGAGAAACAGGACCATCATTAGCAATACAGGTTTCCAAGGAGTTAAATGACTGACCTCTAGTTTTAGTAAATAGTTCTCTACTGTGTAAAAACCACATGGCATATGGCTCTTTTCTCTAAACAGTATTACAACACATGCAGATTTTTATTCACTTGCCAGCTTGCTATTGCACAACTTTTCAAGGACACTTAGTTTGTTTCCTCATCTGTTAAACAGAAATAATTATGCCTGACCTGAAAATAAGTGAAAGCTTGTAAAATGTTTTACAAACAGTGGCGATCAACCCAGATGTAAGAAATCACTGTTCTCTAAATTCTGCCCTTGTATCTAAATCTCATACTCAGAAATTTGAAACCAAGGAACAAAGGCTCTCTTATCTTTCTGCTAGGATGGTGTTTCCTTAAGTTTAGTCATGTTTTCTATAAAAACTGCATTATTATTTTCTATTAGTATTAGTTACCTAATCTTTTTCTTTAAGTCAAATACATTTTTTCCTTACTATCAACTATCTTTTTCAACTACTAACTTAATTTTTGTACTAAGCAATAATATTCATGAATTCATAGGTTTCCTGTCCTAATATTTAACCTCTATACACATATACCCACACACATACATATATTTTATAGATGTGCGTGTATATATATATATATATATATATACACACACATATATGTACATATACATATAAATGTCATCTATATGCCACCCAATATCACATTGCTTATCACCAATTATGTCTTCCATCATTTTGGAATGTTTTGCCCACCAAGAATAGCGGAATTTCATTGGAAGATACTCTGCCTCTCTCGGTTTATTAATTTACTCAATGAGCATTTGTCACCTACTATCTATTTCATGTGAACCAGAAACAGATAGCAGAAGATCACCAACATTGGTTCCACAAAAATCTTAAGCCACTCTAAAAAGTTTTGTGAGCCCATGTAGCTAATGAATTTCAGATAGAAAACTCAGGCTCCAAATCTGTTCTCGATTCCTGTGGACTTGGTAAAACTCTCAGGAATCACAGAGGGAAACCGTGGGAGAGCCATATTTGCAAAGTGCTTAAGCTTGCCTCTTAGAGTTGCCCCAGGGGAACTGGGGTAGTGCTACTGGTGAGTTTTCACACAGCAAAGTTTGATGGTGCCTTCTCAGCAGCTTTCACAAAGGAAGCTGTCTGATGCTGTGTTCCTAACTATCCAACCACCCACCCACCCCCCGCCCCACCACATGGTAATTTCTAAGATGGGCTTTAGTCATTTAATAAGATAATGGAATTCAAACCAGTCTCCATTAGGATACGAGATGACGTTAATAATTATCATCTGTGTTTAGGTGGCGCCTCTCTCCATACTGAGAGTTTTATAAACGTTATCTCATTTTCATCGTCATGACACCCTTGCGAAGCCAGCATTTTATATTGCGTTACTACAAAGGGAGAAGCTGCAGTGTAAAAAGGTTACATGCATTGCCCAATGTGAGATCCCAGATATTCAACCTGGTTTGATGTTGCCTAAAGAAAATATCTATAATGTGTTTGTGTATGGGTTTTACACTAAGTGTGGGGAATGTCCCTGAAAATATTTACATTTAGGTCTGGCTCTTTAAACCTTGCATGATGTTAGAATCAATGGCATGTACCTTCTCTTATTAGCAAACAAACATAGAAGTCTAATGCCAGAGTCTGACATATTAAATACCATCTTCTAGATAACTTACTTAGTACTTCTTTATATAGTACTTGCATCTGCCAGGCACTGTTCCAAGTGCTTTCTAAATATCAACTCACTGAAACCTCATAATGACCCTATGATGGAGGTACCATTACATTCCTCATTTGTATAGGGAGAAAAACAAGAAGTTAGACAATTTGCAGTACTTTCCCACGGCTGGTAAGGAGCAGAGCTGGGATTCAAATCCACACAGTCTGGTTCCTGAGTTCATATCTTTAAACCAAAACATTCTGCATTCATCAAGCTTTTAATAGTTGTTTGTTTGAAAATGTACTATTTCCTTCTTTCTCATGCTAGACAAGGATTTTTCCCCTTATGTTAGTGGTTACCTTCTTAACCCTATTTCAGGCAGTAGCTTCCTATTTAGCTGAGGATCCTGGTCCCCACATTGTGTTTGTATTTAGATGGATGACTAGCTAGTATTCTTAGCAGAGTGACTGCAAAAGAGGGTTTCAGAAACTCAGCGGATCATCAATCCACTCCATTCAGAGTGCAACTGGGCATCTCCCAAAAGTATAGAAAAAAATCTTTTCTTTATTTATGCTTTGGAAAAGGAAGAAAAGGAAGAAGAGGGAAATTCTCTCACCAACTTGCCCCAGGATTGGAATGAGTTTTTATAGTAAGCAAAGATATTTTTTTACAAATAACTTATAAAATATACCTTATGTTTGGAGAGTGTTTTCAAAGTGTTACATATGTTCATTATCTCATTTGATCCTTACACAACTGCCCAGTGAGATAATCAGGGAAGGTTTTTTTATAACAGCCATTTGACAGATGAGAAAACTGAGGCTCAGTGTCGTTAAATAAACTTGTCCAGAACCATCAACTAATGAGCTACAGGAGCAGAATGTGTCCAGTGTCATATGTTAATAAGCCCTATAAATGATCTCATCTCATATTAAGCTTAATAGCTTCTGGTGATATCATTGCTAAAACCAGACGTTTAAACAAGCAAGTCAGAGTGATTCTCAGTCAGGGTTGCTGACAGTCAGGACACTTGAGAACATTTAATGATTTCCATGTTTAGCTCCCTTTTCCTGCTTGAGAGAATAAGAAATAGACTTTCTAGGGTTGATGAAAGGAGAAGAGCTCCTATGTGACCTCTTCTACCAAACTTGGGACTTGAACTTGCCTGCTCGCTCCAGAGGCTGCCTACCGCTGAAGGCAGGGAGCTTCTGGGTCCAAAAAAAGAGCTATTGCCCTTGTTTCCCTTTTTCCTGGTTGTAGACACTGTGCGCTGAGAAACAGGTCCCACTAAAGAAGGAACAAAAAGGATGAGTAATGTATAGGCTGGGGGCTGGGCCCTAGAGGTCAAATCTGCCAACTTTTTTTTTTTCATGTTTTCTGCAGAAATTTGATTATTTTTCTCTTTCAATTGCTAGTACAATTGCAATGAATTACTTATGATTTAAGCTTTTTTAAATTCTTAGTCCGCCTGCTTATTATTATTATTTTATTATTACTGATATTCTTCCAAATGGGTCATTAGTGCAAACATTGGCTTCCCTTCTCTGCATAAGTTATTTACCACCACTTGACTGGGATCCAGTCATCTTCGTTGGTTTTTCTACCTGCCACATCAGGGTTTCCTAGGTAGCCTACCTCAGTCCCTCTTTCACAAGAACAGGTGGCTTCCACCCTTCCAAGATGAAATCAACATCCACTTCTGTGAGAGTCCCCTCCTTTACCATCTCCTCAAGAACTTTATTCTGTCCCTTACAAACATGTCCCCCTGACATTCCTGCCCAACTGTGTATCTCAACCTCTCTTTACTAGAACATTTCCCTTTATGCACCAAGTGGTTTAAGTCTTTTTACTTCTGTTCTTCATGACACATTTCTTCGATGACTTTTATGACATTAAAGTCTAGCTTTCATCTCTGTGCACTTTCTGTTTCATTTACTCACATTCTCCACATTCTCTCGCTTACCTCCAAATTTGGTCCTCAGCATTTTCTCTATTCTCTAGAATTTCTCATTTGGTAATTTATCCATCACATTGTTATTATTTTTGTGTCTGATGGAATATTATCTTTGTCAAGTTTCCTTTGAAATAACAGATAGGTTTTATTTATAAATAAAAAGCAATGCCCCAAATAAAATGTTTAGCAAATAGAAAATGGCAAAAATCAAAAGAGTAATACACTATGAGCAAATGTATGAAGCTTACCCTAAAAAACGGGAGGATAGCTCAGTATTAGGGAATTTATTAATATAATTCACCACAGTCATAAATTGAAGGAGACAAAACTCATATAATTACTCAACAGATGTTGAAATTTAATAAAATGTAACATTCTTTCTGATAATAACTGTCAATATTGAGAATAGATGGATACTGTTTCTTTCACATAATAAAATAAATGTTTCTCATCTCAAATGCCACTTTATCCTTATTCAGAAGTACCTCATTAGATCAAGAATAGGACAGTTATGTTTAATGTCACCAGTATTATTTAAAATTCTACACAAACTTGCCAACACAATTATAGATAAGAGAAATAAATGAAATATAAAATAGCAAAGAGAAAGAGGTAAAATTATGGTTATGAGAAAATCTTAGAGACTCAACTGTAAAACTGTAATAAATAATAGAGAAATTGGTGTAGTTGTGTTAGACAATGTGTAAGGATACAGGCAGTCTCACTTTTTGCTGGTAAGAGTATAATTTGGTACAGCTTATGTTGAGAATAATTTGGTAACAGCGATCAAAATAAAATTGGTCCAACAATTTAATTTTTAGGAAAATATTATTGTAGTTGCATATGTAAAAATGATACAGGTACAGGATACTTACCACAGCTTTATTGGTAATAAATGACTAGAAGCAAACACCCATGAATAAGAGATTGGTCAAATAAATCATAGTATATATGCAGTAGAATATTACATAGTCACTGTAAAAAAAATGTGTCAAGTATGGAATTACCTCCAAAATACATGGGCCACCAGGAGTCTCACTGGCTCCCTGGGAGTGCTGATGGAAGGGATGTGGGGCTCCGGATAAGACCACCAGTCCACCAGAATTAAGATATGCTGTTGGCCATAAACCAGATATCTCATGGAGCCTCAAATGTGTCTTACTCCTTCATACCTCTGAGTTTTTGCAGACACCATTTCTATTTATCATAATGCCATACTCTCTCTCCTTCCCACACTTTCCTTTCGGCTTTGCTAACTCCAGTTCATCCTTTAGGTGATGGGATCATATTCTCATCCATAGTAACATTTTTTTATTGAGCCCACCTCTTCCTAAAATTAGATAGATGTTCTTGAGGCAATTCCTACTTCTGTTGTATAAACAATTTTGCAGAGAATGTCCCATCTCTTCTCTGGGGTTTTAACTCATCATTCAGGAGCGACTCCCTATACCCATGTCTGTACACTACGACCAGCTTTCGTGGCTCTGATCAATTAGTCCAGGGGCAGACACTACAGTCAAGATGGACCAAAGACATTCTATTCTGGACTGAAAGACTTGGAGTTTTGATAACTAAAGCACATTAGAAAGAATATTCATAAACTCCTGCCAGAGAGGTAGGGCTAATTTGAGTCTTACATCTGTTTATCTCCTCCTTGTATTCTCTAAGACTTTCCCATGCATTCCTTTCTTTGATGAAGCTAACCAGAGTTCTTTATAACTCCCAACCAGAGACAACACAATTTATACCAACTGAAATGAACTCAGGCATGCATGTATAACAAATGGTATAAGTATTCTGTATGCTTTTTTAGTGCTGGAATAAAGGATCTGTGAAGATGGGGTAGATGTCTGCCTTGTTTGGTGTCATATCTTGAACATCAAGCAGACTATTCGGCACATGATAGGTGCTCCATATTTGTTGGATGAATGAATAAAAGGAAATATGAGACTGATGTGGTTCTTTGTGAAATGTCTGGGAAAAGATGAGACTTCATTATAGCTGGGCAGGAGGGTAAAGGGATTTCATGAGTCTGGATTCCATGTTGGTGAGAAATGCTTTGAATGGAAATGCTTGATTGAATTGCTCAGGTGGTCACATAGCTCAACCTTTGGAAAACATTTTGTGTAATGACAAAAAGAGCAAAGTACAAAGACCCTATTTACCTTTGGATGCCAAGATTAACTGAAAGAACTTACTATAGATGGAAAAATCTCTCTAAACTTGGGCAGTATGGGAGAGGAGAGTGGTAGCTCTGTGAAGCAGTGGACCTTTCTGGGCCGTGTGGCCCATCACTGCCTGGGGAGAGGGCATCTGTGAGGCAGGACTTATGTTGGCACTCCCTGGAAGTTGATGTGTGAGGACAGAGCAGCCACAATAGCCATTTGGAGAGCAGTGCGGGGTGTTTGAAAATGCTGGGCTAAAGGAGATCCCATTTTCTGTCTACTCCAACCCTCTGGAAACAGGCTGGCAGAGTTGAAATTTTAGTATTCATATTAGTTCTAAAGCCACAGAGTTCTGGGGTTGCCTCTCCTCCCTAAATTCTTAGCATTTCCAGGCTGGTGTCACAAGAATTATGCTATTTTAACTGCATGCTGAAGTTTTTTAGTAAAAAAGTAGAAATTCTGCAGGACACAGGTTTTTAATTCATCACAGAGGTGTGTCTCTTTGCAATTTTATATTTTTTTGTAGGACATGAACATGTTAGATAACTTGGTCTGACATGTAAAAATTGAGTTCAAAAAATGGAATCTTCATGTTTCTGTGCATTAGCTACTTTCAAATTGTCCTGAAAGATGAAAGTTTTGCGTGAGAATATGCCTTGATAACAGCCTAATTCTGGATGCAAAAATTTCTGAACTTTGAAACGATAATCAACTAAGAGCCAAAGACAAAAGCCTGATTTCCCAACATTCACAATACAGTAACCCTCGAGCCTCATGACTCACCTCATTCTTCTTGGAGAAGGTTCCAGTTCTACAAGTTCAAGCCTGTCCAATCCTGCTAGGAAAATACTCTGCCAACACACAGGTGTCTATGAAGAAGCGAGACATTTTTGTTCAATTGCTATAGGTCCAAGACTATCAAATCTGTTTTTTAGTTTATAATTTTATCTAAAATATTTCTTAATATTTGGTAAAGACTCATAGCTTTAAGTTTCTTTTAAAGATTAACAGTTCTTAAAAAAGCTTTTCCATAATTAGCTAAGGAGGAATTATATAGCTCAGTGGTTAAGCTCCTATAGTCTATAGCCAGACAATTTTGGTTCAAATCTCTATCCTTCTGTTCATTAGGCTGTTGCCAGTTTCTTATTCTTTCTAAGCCTCATTCTCGTCTGTGAAATGGAGATAATAAGAGAAGATTTCTTATGGAATGAATGTAAGAATTAACAAGCACACAGTAAGCACTCAGTAAATTTTATTATTATAGCTATCTTTAACTCTTTCATATAAAGTAAAATTCCTCTATAAATTCAGATTTCTTAGTTTGGCAGTTTTAGAAAATTGCTACGAACTCTTTGACACTGCACCCATTTGAAGTGGTGTCTATGTCTCCTCACTTGAATCTGATCAGGCTTGTGACTGCTTTGACCTTTGAATATGTTAGAAGCGACACTCCGTGACTTCCAAAGCTAAGTCATGAAAGTACGTGCAACTTCAGCCTTGTTTGCTGGAACACTGAACTGCCATATACAAAGTCTGACTGGAGAGACCACCTGTAAGCACTCTGGGTGACAGTCCATCAGAGTCTAGCCATTCCTATCCAAGAGCCAGCCATTTTGGAAGTGGATTCTCCAGCCCCAGCTATTTCAGTTCTTAACTGCTTGTGTCACATCCTCTCTAGGGCTGGAGTCCTCCCAGCTGAATTCCAAGTCATTCCTGCTGTCCCTGTCCAAATTCCTGTCTCCATGAACTATGAGCATAATGGAATGACTTATTTTATGCCACTAAATTTGGGGTGGTTTGCTACATAGAAACAGATATATGAAACATTTAGGAAATCATGGATTTGGGGGTAATAATGAGGTAAAAAGGAAAATTAACCATATGAAAATCAGTCACTCCAATCTTGATCTGTGTGCATATTTTTCAAATATATATCAGTTTTTATTGATGGCAAAATTTACTTTCTTCTTTCTAAACTGAAAGTCCTGTGTTAATCTAAGGCCCTGCAGCAAACAGAATGCCATATAAACGCCACAGAGAACAAGGCCCCAAGGGGAAGCACACCAGCCAATGCAGACAGAGACTTCTGTTCTTGAGAGAACTGAGGGGACATGAAAGCTGAAAAGAAAAGCCCTTGATTTAAATGCACTCCAACCTATCAGATCAATATTGTAGTGATTCTTAAAATCAATGTGCTGTGGCAGTTTTATCAAATGCACTTGCCTAGTGATTAATATTCTGACTTTTAAAGGTAAACATGCATACTTCTTTGTCGTGATTAGAATTACTGTATATTAAAGATAGCAAGATACACAATACCCATTCAATTATCATTCTAATTTGATGAATGAGGAAACTAAGGCTCAGGAAAGCAAGAAAACTCACATGATAAAAGAAATGGCAGTGCCTTTTACTCATCCCCAAAGAATACACACCAATGACCAAGCCTTTCTTCTGATGCAGAATAAATGTAAGAATGGAAAGTATATCCCCTCGAAGTCTACCAGTGAATCACATCAGATCACAGGTAAGCTATACTTTGAGTCTTTTTTTGCCTTTTTACAGAAACTCCTTCACCTACTGAGGATGCACCATTATATATACTTTTTTTTTTTTTTAATCATGGGTGGGTATAAGAAATGGTTATCTGACAATGCCCTATGGTGTTCAATTTCTTTTATACTAAAACGTCCAAGTAACTGTCTTAGAACTAGATTCTTGGCAGCATTTTATATTTCCTAATGAACTTTCTTTAATTAGGTTACAAAAGCTTTGGAGTTTATCTTGTTTCCCTTGGCTTGGTACTGTGGCAGTGCATGTGGTAACTGCATCTGAATTCTGATGCCTTCAGTGACAGGTTGTGTGAGCAAGTCAAGTTCTTAAACCTCCATTTCTGTATCTTAACTGAGGGTCATAAACCTGTTACCTTCATCAATCTTGCTGTAAAGATTAAGTCATATGCTATGGTATAATGGTAATTTTCATGGTGAAAAAGTGTTTTTTTTTTTTTCAAGTATTAGGATTTCATCAGCCTTAGATGTCTAATAAAGTATAAATAGCACAGTGTTTTTCTTTACCCTGGCCAAAGACATGTTCTCAGACCTAAATGAAAATGCCTGGTCGCATATTCCATTTGTTCTTAATCATGATTCCAAAGATGTTATTTCAAGATAAATTTGTATTATTACTTTAGAAATCATCGATTGACTTCCATGTTATCTTCAGCCACAAGGTTTCAGGTAAAAGCAAGAAACAAATAAACAGAATGAAAACAATTTGATCAAACTCTAATTTCAAAAGATATATAACATTATTTCTCCCACACATAGAAAATGTCAAGTCGTATATAAGGGAAAGTAGAAATATTCACTTATATAAGCACACGATTTACTTATTCTCTTAAAAACTTTCTGCACCAAAATCATTCTAAACTCAGCTCCCTACATCTTACCCAATTAAAGAAGCTTTTTAAGTTCATGAAACATCAGGTTTTAATTTACAAAGAATTATCAATATTTCTTTCCAGGGCCTCACAGAAGGGCTGTATTTTAAATTCAGTATAAACACCTATATGTTTTGTAAAAGTTTTCCCAGATAATATGCACTATTTGCAATTGCATTATGACAACAGAACTAATTAAAGCAGAGTTATGAGATACTTCTTTACCTCTGATCTTTTTGAGACACTTAGGTTTAAGTAATAGATTTAGCAAAATTTTCTTTTATAGTTTAATCTTTGAATTACAAGAAAATTTGGGGTAATTATTACCCTATCATTTTGTTGGTGATTTTTTTCTTTCATAATTCTATTTATTTAATGTGTTTTGTGAAATTTGCATATGAGTAATCCATGATTCCTATTAAAACCTACAGAATATACTTGTCTATATTAAATCTTTGAGTCTTGCCATGTTTAAAATGTAAATTGTAACAAATTATGGTTGACTAGCAAAAGATAACTTAGTTTAGAATCTCAATATGAATCAGCTATGTCTATCAGATAAAAGTCAAGATAAGCAAATTTACAATCTCTTTTGATAAGTTATTTAGGGAAAGCAATGTATTTTTTTTTTTAAAGATGGACCTTTCAAAAAGAGTCTGTAAATTGAGGCTCTTTAAATGAATCTAAAAACTTTCTCACCAAGGTCAAGAACAGATATGTATAAGAATAAAGAAAAACATGAAGAAAAGACATTTAGTTTTAGAATTGTTACAAAAGAATACAGATGTTTTGGAAGATAAGAATTAGCTAATGCAGAAATTCCTGGGTTGGAAATTCAAGAAAAAATGAGGCAGAGATCTATGCTGAAAGTTTAGAGTTGTACCTAAAGCATCTCGTTAAAGACAATATGATAGACTCCTAGGCGGTGCCCTCCAGCAAGGAGGGAATAGCATAGTATGAGTTTTCTCTCTCACTATGGACAACTTAACCAAACAATATCCCTTCACTAGGAATTTAAAGAAAAGAGTCAGGAACTCAAAGCATAGCAGGCCAAGTTCTCACTTTCTACTCCAGACATAACAAAAGTGATACAGAGGTGAGAGTCCCACCTTACAAAGTTTAGTTTCAAAATATGTCTAATCCAGCATTTCTCAAACTTTATTCCATAGCACACACGTATCAAGCAAAATATTTATAAAATGTATGTGTTCTGTATGTGTGTATTCCAAGTGTGTAAGTATATATGTATATTCCAAATGTAGAAAATACTAAGTAACAAAGATTTTAAAGAAACTTAAAGCTTAAAGAAAAAGTTTTAAAAGGCTTCTTTCCCTCAGGGCTTCTTAGAGATTTTATTAGGCTAACACGAATCTCTGATAAGGACACAGAATATGGCCTTTTTTTCCAAACTTATCTGAACAAATTTATTTCACAGAATACTCTTAGGGAAGTTACTGTATTTCACAGAACACAATTTGGAAAATGCTGAGCTCACTCATCAGTGATACCCCTACCATTTATATTCTAGGATAGAAGACTACGTTAAATACTGAGAACTCACCATGATCTGCACTCCAGAAACCACATTTCTCCCTATAATTTTTAGGAGTGGACATGTTCATTTAATGGAAGTTCATGGACCTTGGTCAGACACAGGCCTACTCTGACACTTACTGGCTATGGGACCTTGCACAAATTACTTAACCGCTTTGGGCCTTAGGTTCTTCATCTATTAAAATAATATATTAATTAGTATCTACCTCAAAGAGTGGTAAAGTTTAAATGAAACAATATACATACACAGAGTGTACATTAAGAAAAACAATGCCAAATATATATGGTAGGAGCTCAAAAATCTAGTATTAACCAGTGTTATAATTAATCTGTTATTCAACAAAAACTATTCAAGCCTGCCACCTACAAGCCAGCAACAAAACAAATCACCTAGAAGCTCAAGGTCCACCAGCTTGGAGCATTCACCTAACTAACTGCTTGCTCTTACGTGTCCATGTTCACTCAACTGTGTGTAATTCGAACTGGATCTCTAGCTCTGGTAATGATTGACATTCAACCTGACATAAGTAGTCTAAAGAAACTTCAAAAGATTTGAGAACTGCCTGATAAAACAAAATCTTTGATATAAGAAAATTTGACTGAGTCTGATGCTTGAAGAACCAATATCAAGGAGAAATTGAATTATGTTTATAGTTTTTACCTAATTGAAATATTTTTATGAAGAAGTTCATAATAGTTCATACTTACTTAGTAATTTTTATCTGTAGATCTCAAATTTTTCCACATCCTGAAAAAAATGATTGTTTTTAGATTAAAGTAAAAGTATGCTGCTCACATTTCTCTTCTAATATTTTGTTACCCACTACCTTTATACCTTCCGGAAAGACCTTCCATAACACTAATTGTTATTGGTCAAAACTCTGAACTGTTCCTAATTTTAATGGCTTCCTCTGTATCACATAATTTATAAATAAAAGACTATACTGGTATAAAAATTATTAAGAAATCTTTTTTTTTCCACTTTGGAAGAAAACTTTCAGGAAATAATGTTCCGCCTTATTTTACAAGGTCTTTTTTTTTTTACACAAACTATTGAGAACGTCTTCAGAAAACTGGTTTTTTTCTTAATGATAAACTACTTGAAAAAACATAAAAAAGGTTAAAATAAGCACCTAATGAAATTCAAGCCAAAAAGGTCATTTAACCTGTAGTTCATCCCTTAACATTTCTGGGCCTAGTATTCTTAATTGTAAACTGGAGAAAATTAACTAGTTTCTATATGATGCCTTTATTTTCTTCCAGTTCCATGATCTAGTAAGAGTAACTTTTTTTTTTCCTTTTCACTCCAGTCATTGCACTTCTGAGCCTCCTCATTAGTAAATTTCATTGTTGAATGGAAGATAAAATAAGCTCAAGGATTTCAATAGAACAACTTTTGAAACAGGAGAGTGTCACCTAGTCTGAGAAACAAAACTAAATATTCTGCTATATTTCTTGTGCCCTATCCCCCTGGGAGCAAAGGGTTTGGGGTGATAGTGGCAGTGGATGTCTTAATACATGTGATGCTACTTGGTAATTAAGACGAGAGAATAAATTCACTTTTCACTCAGCCCAGTCACCTAGAATGACCTTGAGAGAAGAGAACACAGGACAGAGAAGTGTTTACAAGTGAGGAGTGGTAGAAGGAAGACAGCTTGGTAAAGTTTCTAAGTATGGAATATTATCAGCAGAGGAATGAGCATCAGGGTGGAAGGCTAAAGAAAAGTATCTCAGGAGATTGTGGGTCAGGATGCTGGATGGTAAAATGAACAATACAGACTGTAAGTGCTCAAAGGACATCAGAGAGCACCTGTGCTTCCCAATCTCCTTTTCAATATCAAAATGTTTCATAAATAACTGCCAACACACACACACACACACACACACACACACACACACACTCCTTTTCTCTCTCTCTCACACACACACACACACACACACACATACACACATGATACCTATTGTATATTTAGTACCTGTTGCTTTCTCTTTTCATAAATACTAGGAATCCAGAAACATTTTAAAACAAATATGTATTTTAACTTACTGCACCCATAAATATTTGAAAAACAATACTATATGTATCGGAAACAGTGCCATTTTATTTAACACATAAAGATATGACTAAACACTCTAGAGACACCAAATGAAGTTCATAGTGCCCTGTGAGTATGTAGTATACATAGTATACATAACACTCATCTTAAGTAGTGACCTCTATGTCTAGATTAATGTTCAAGCTTTTAAGTGACAGTATGTCCCAGGTTCTCTCTTTCACAGTCTTCTTGAAGCCATTTCCTACTTATGTGGGGAAAAGTGGTCTTTAATAGCTCCCTATTGTCTATATAATTTACCTAAAGTTTTTAGCATGGACTAAAACTTTCTCCTGCCTTTCCCAGAATTTCTCAGCCACACTCACACCCCGCCTCACTTTAGCAATTTAAGCACTTCAGAGCTCCTGTCTTTTGCATCTTCCATCCATCTTTCCATCAGAACCCTCCCAGCCTTTCCACAGACTGGCGGCTTCCCTAGAGCTCCTCCAGCTTGGAGATGGTCCTTATGATAACTAATCTACATTTCTATGCCTCACTGTACTCAGCCTTCCTGCAAAGCTGGGCTATGTCCTGTTCATCTTGTACTTTCCTACCTAACAGTACTTACAGCATAATAAGTGCTTAGTAAGAATTATTAGACAAATAAATGGATAAACAAAAAATAGAAAGTAGCTGTAGGAAAGTATCCCAAGAAAGAGTCTAACCATAGGCCAACAAATCCTAGGTAGAATATGATGGCACTTTATTGAGAAAACTAAGTCATATAGTTAAACCATCATTTAACAAAATCTTACTCAGAAAACAACAAGAATATGTCTGCTGAGATGGATTGTGTTGTTTGAAATTAGGAAGAGAATGTGCAGTCAGTCTGCTAATTATTTTCAGACTTTGTTGTTTTGTTGGTTTGTTTTCTAAATCGGCATCCCCAGCTCTGCAGAGGGTGGAAGACCAACGCTGCAGCCCAGCCTTTAGCACCTAACTGGTCCGGGTCTGACACTACCAGAAGTTCCCCAGAGCCACTGACGTCCCGGGCTTTGGGAGGCTCCCAGTAGCTCCCCGGGCTCCAGGTTGCCCGCCAGTGCAGCTCAAGCCCGAGCCATCTCTTGGGGTATCAGACAGCGAGGACGCTCCCAAGGGGAAGGTCATTGGGTTTTCAAGTTTTTCTCTGTAAATATTTAATGGGTAGTTCTCCCATTGCTTCTGTTTCTGACTTGATTAAAGAGGAGGAAAATGAGTTTGACTACAAGAAAAAAAAAATAGCTGACGATGCATCTGGCTTTACTTTTTAAAGTCCTTCGAAGTTTGTGTTTTGTAGTTCTTGTTTTTCTTCATTTGACAGCGATCTCGTGAACTTCTCCTTGGGGGAAATGGCGCGACCAAAGCCAGCCATGCCCAGCCTGAAAGTTCTAGGATTTATTAGAGTAATATTTTAAACAAAACCTCAAAATAAACTCAAAGGAAGCCGTGCTCTCCTTAAGGAAAAGGCATCTTTTCCGATCGCAGCTCTCAGTTTGCTGTTCGTAACCAGCGTTAAGAGCCGGATTTTTAAACATGAACATGGATAAAAGAGAAGAAAAGATAAGTCTCGCGGTCCACCGATTCCTATTCATTATCTCCAGCAGCATATGGGACCATTCTCCTACTTGTCCTCGCCCTTTCTTCCGCAAAAGCAAAAGCAACCAAGCCTGTCCCGCTTCATAGCAAACCCACTCTTTGTGCCTGAGTGGTGCCTCTGCCACCACTACTTCCTCCGCCTCCCGCCTCCCCTTCCTCCCGCCCGCCGGCGACTTTCGCTCAGGGAAGAAGGCAGCGGGAGCCCTTTGCGCCCGGAAGCCAGAGCGGCGATTGGGCGACGGTCCCTGGGCCTCCAGAACCGCGTCGGTTTCAAGGCTCCTCCCTCCTGGTGAAAGACAGACTGCGGGGCGCCTGGAAACCGGTCCGAGGGCGCGCGAGGGAGAGGAGACCTAGCGAGTTGAGGGATTGACACAAATGGTCAGGCGGCGGAGAAGGAGGCGGAGGCGCAGGGGGGAGCCGAGGCCGCTGGGCTGCCGAGAGTTGCGCGCTCCACGGGGCCGCGGCCACTAGCGCGGCGCCGTCAGCCGGGAGCCAGCGAGCCAAGGGCCAGGAAGGCGGGACGCGACCCCGGCGCGCCCGAACCACCCGGGCTTCTCCCCGCGCTTCATGAATCGCAAGTTTCCGCGGCGGCGGCGGCGGCTGCGGGACGCGGAGCGGGAGCCGGGCGAGCGGGCCGAGTGCGGCTCGGACTCGACGGAGGGCACTGGCACGGAGCATAGCTCCCCGGCCGTGAAAGGAGCCGCCGGCCGCCGCTGCACCGCCAGCCCCAGCCGAGCGGCGCCAAGATAGGAGCCGAGAAAGTATGGCTGAGGAGGAGGCGCCTAAGAAGTCCCGGGCCGCCGGTGGCGGCGCGAGCTGGGAACTTTATGCCGGGGCGCTCCCGGCTGGGCCGGTGACGAGGGGGACCTGGGACGCGGGTAGCCGCCGCCCCCCAGCTGACTCTGGACGCTTGGCGCGCAGGCTACTGCTGCTGCTTTGGCTGCTGGAAGCTCCGCTGCTGCTGGGGGTCCGGGCACAGGCGGCCGGCCAGGGGCCTGGGCCGGGTCAGCAGCCCCCGCCGCCGCCGCCTCAGCAGCAACAGGGCGGGCAGCAGTACAACGGCGAGCGGGGCATCTCCATCCCGGACCATGGCTACTGCCAGCCAATTTCCATCCCACTGTGCACGGACATCGCGTACAACCAGACCATCATGCCCAACCTGCTGGGCCACACGAACCAGGAGGATGCGGGCCTCGAGGTGCACCAGTTCTACCCGCTGGTGAAGGTGCAGTGTTCGGCCGAGCTCAAGTTCTTTCTGTGCTCCATGTACGCGCCGGTGTGCACTGTGCTGGAGCAGGCTCTGCCACCCTGCCGCTCTCTCTGCGAGCGCGCGCGCCAGGGTTGCGAGGCGCTCATGAACAAGTTCGGCTTCCAGTGGCCCGACACGCTCAAGTGCGAGAAGTTCCCGGTGCACGGCGCCGGCGAGCTGTGCGTTGGCCAGAACACGTCGGACAAGGGCACCCCGACACCCTCGCTGCTGCCGGAGTTCTGGACCAGCAACCCCCAGCACGGCGGCGGGGGCCACCGCGGCGGCGGCTTCTCTGGGGGTGCCGGCGCGTCAGAGCGAGGCAAGTTCTCGTGCCCGCGCGCCCTCAAAGTGCCCTCCTACCTCAACTACCACTTCCTGGGGGAGAAGGACTGCGGCGCGCCCTGTGAGCCCACCAAGGTGTACGGGCTCATGTACTTTGGGCCGGAAGAGCTGCGCTTCTCGCGCACCTGGATCGGCATCTGGTCAGTGCTGTGCTGTGCCTCCACGCTCTTCACGGTGCTCACGTACCTGGTGGACATGCGGCGCTTCAGCTACCCGGAGCGGCCCATCATCTTCCTGTCTGGGTGCTACACGGCTGTGGCGGTGGCCTACATCGCCGGCTTCCTGCTGGAGGACCGGGTGGTGTGTAACGACAAGTTCTCCGAGGACGGGGCGCGTACAGTGGCTCAGGGCACCAAGAAGGAGGGCTGCACCATCCTCTTCATGATGCTCTACTTCTTCAGCATGGCCAGCTCCATCTGGTGGGTGATCTTGTCGCTCACCTGGTTCTTGGCGGCTGGCATGAAGTGGGGCCACGAAGCCATCGAGGCAAACTCGCAGTACTTTCACCTGGCCGCCTGGGCCGTGCCGGCCATCAAGACCATCACCATCCTGGCGCTGGGCCAGGTGGATGGCGACGTGCTGAGTGGGGTGTGCTTCGTGGGGCTCAACAATGTAGATGCGCTGCGCGGCTTCGTGCTGGCGCCCCTCTTCGTATACCTGTTCATCGGTACGTCCTTTCTGCTCGCCGGCTTCGTGTCGCTCTTCCGCATTCGTACCATCATGAAGCACGACGGCACCAAGACAGAGAAGCTGGAGAAGCTGATGGTGCGCATCGGCGTCTTCAGCGTGCTCTACACGGTGCCAGCCACCATAGTCATCGCCTGCTACTTCTATGAGCAGGCCTTCCGGGACCAGTGGGAGCGCAGCTGGGTGGCCCAGAGCTGCAAGAGCTATGCTATCCCCTGCCCCCACCTCCAGGCGGGCGGAGGATCCCCGCCGCACCCGCCCATGAGCCCCGACTTCACAGTCTTCATGATCAAGTACCTTATGACACTGATTGTGGGCATCACGTCAGGCTTCTGGATATGGTCCGGCAAGACCCTCAACTCTTGGAGGAAGTTCTACACCAGACTCACCAACAGCAAACAGGGGGAGACCACCGTCTGAGACCTGCGATTCGGCCCATTCCCAGCCCTCAGCCAGGTCCCAGCCACTCCCAAATTCTGGCCCCCTGGAATCCTTGCCAAGCCCGGCTACTCAAGGCTTCCTCACTTGACACTCAACTTTCGCAGGCTTCTTTTAACAGCACAGCTCCTGCAAAAGCTTCCGTCCCTGGGGGCAAACGGACTCGAGGGCCCAACTGCCAAAGTGGGGGATGGACAGACCTCTGTCGTTCTCTCACTCTGGTATAAGGACTATAGCTTTTATGACTGTAAATAACCTGTGTAAGATTTTTGTAAGTATATTTGTATTTAAATGACGGATCGATCACGCGTTTTCTTTTACTTTCTTTTTTGTGTGTTTGTTTAAGTTGGAATTATTTAGGGCAGTTTCACCAGTTGAGGCTTCTCCTTCTTGCCCTTTTTGGAGTACTGCGGAGATAAAACCCGAGCGTACCGGGCGGGTGCTCCTAGAAGTTCTCTCGCGCGCCCCTCCTCCCTGCGGCGTCTGGGTGCGTCTGGGGCTACGCTGCCCAGGCCACTTTCTGCTTTTTCTGCTCCTTCCCTTCCCTTCCTTGCTTGAGGTTGGGGCTCTTAAAGTACAGAATTTCTCAAAGCTTCCAAGTCTGCCCTTGTCCGGGGCCAGATTTCAAAGGCCTGTTCCTTTGACTTCCCGCAGCTGAATCTTTCACTGTCTAGAACCTTTCCCCTAGCTTCCAGGAGGCCTATCCATGTGGGCGCCGACAGTCCCAGCCTCCCTCCGCACTGGCTGCCAACGCCCAGACGCTCCCATCTTCCACCTAAGTTGGTTAGAGGGCGAGTGGGATAACCGTTGCCAAACTTTTTAAAGTCTAATTTTTGGTGGATGAGCTCATTTCATTCTCTAGTGTCTAAACCCTGGTATGGGTTTGGCCAGCGTCGTGGAAAGATGTGGTTACTGAGATTTGGGAAGAGGCAAGAAGCTTCGTGTGGGTTGGGAGAGACTGAAGATGGGGGTTATAAAATGTTCATTCTAATTGCATACTGATGCCTGGCAATCTGCCTCTAGGACTGCGACAGTCCACGTTTAGATTTTATGGTTCTGTAAAATGGAAATGTTGAGGTCACCTGGAAAGCTTTGTTAAGGAGTTGATCTTTGCTTTCCTTAACAGGACAGCAGAACATAAACTGAATCTAAAAAGTTGCAGGAGATTTCAGTGTAATGGACTTCCTCAAAATGAAGTGCTACTTTTATTTTTAATCAAATAATAGACACATATCGGGAAATTTACAATGTAAAAGTTGTACTTTCAACATGTTATTATGATTGTTACTCAGCCACACATTCTGAGGGAGGAACAATCCACATCACTAATAACCTGGTAAGATTCTGAGAGGTAAAGGAGGTGGGATTAGCTCCTGAAATAAATAAAATAGGGGCATGCTAAAGGGAAACTGTGTGCAGATCTGCTGCATTAAATCCTGAGTGCTCCTTTTTGCGATTTACAGAAATGTATCAAATGTAAATTTTGCAAAGCCATTTAAAAATACTCACTTTAGTTCTCTGTGAAAAAGATGAAAAAAGCAGTCCTGATTGTATTGTTGTAAACTTTAAGAGTCTATCAAAATGCCGGTACTTAGGTCCTAAATCTACTATGTCTGTCATACCCCAAAATGATAACGGTCTTTGAATTTGGTATGCATTTATTCTGTTCACTATCACAAAATCATCTATATTTATAGGGGAATAGAAGTTTATATATATATTATATATATATTATACCATATTTTTAATTTCACAAATAAAAAAGTCAAAGTTTTGTACAAAATTATATGGTTTTTGTGCCTGAAAAATTATAATAGAGCTGAAACTGTTTGAACTACAAACTATCTTTACTTTTTATATTGTCTCTTGGCCAATCCCAGAGTATATAAATTCAGGAATTCAATGAAAAAGTCTATCTCCAAAGCGTCAGACCAGTCCTTCCAAAGAATTATTCTACTCGCATTGTTGTGATTGACATCGTGAAGTCCCTAGATAAGATCTGCTTTCATGATGATGACAGTATAAAATAGAAGTTTGCAAATTATTTCTTTAATCAAAGATTATTAAAAAGATTACTAATTTTAATAAGGCTTTTTTCTTTCAAGGAATAAATTTACATGACCTTTTATAACATGGAGGTGCATTTTAAAATCATCACCCATCACCATTGCCACGATTTTTATGAGGTACTGTCTTATATTTTCCATAATTTTGGATATTCCAAAACCATAAGTAGGTATTTAATAAATGATTAACTGACTTTATAAGCATTTTAAACAGCACTTGGGTGTATAAGGCTGTTTTGTTGTTTGCTTCTGAAGACTCCATTTTTATATTGTTCAAGGAACCTTCTCCAGAGGAATTACCTAGTTGGTCTACTCTAAGTCAGAATTTATATAGCATATATATGAAGAGTATATATATATGTATATATATATACACATATATATATATACACATATATATACATATCCACATAAATATAGACATTAATTTTTATAAAATAGAGATAATAAAGTTTATTTGTACATTTTACAATATAGAAATAAGTAATGAGAAATGGAAAATGCCAAATGGAAAACCTTAAATACCTTTGAAAAACAAATCTTTTATTCCTTCACTGGCTAAAAATATCTTTATTAAATTTCTCATGAAACATTTTGGGCTAAAATGAAGACCATTGATAAAATAGAGTTATTTTCATGGTTTAAGGAAATTGTCTTATAAGTAATTTATTTTAAGGCAAATAAAAAATTAAATCTAATTGAAAATATAGCATTTGGTTTTAAGTACCAAGATGCAATTTTATGGTTTTTTTTGTGTGTGGTTGTTACATTAATATAGTAGATATCTGTGAAGATTTTATTGTATAGACACACACAAAAATAGCAATTCTCAGGCCAAATTAAAATGTGTCTCCTCAGATAATTCGATCAGGTAATTTCTGGAAAAAAATTTAAGTTATTATTCTCTATTATAAAGCATTCTTACTGTGGATGTCCTTAAAATGATCTAACTAAATTTGATGGAGAAAGGTTTTTGAATGCTGGATTTAAATAGCTTTAAAAAACATGTTTAAGTCAACATCAGACTTCGTTTTTAGAAAACAACTTATTTTAAATTATGTAGCATATAGAAAGCCAGAGTATTATTTTGCTTCTTTCAATACTGGTAGCAAAATAAGACTTGCCTGGAAAAATGTAAAGCTACTGGGAATATGGTCCCATTAACATGCTGTTTCCATGACAAACCCTATTTTCAGATAGTTTGGTTTGCTTGTTTTGTTTTTTTTTAAAACCACCTTTCAATAGGCATAAGTTTTCCCCCTCATGGTGTGCATGATTCAGCTTTTGTAGTAAATGTATATATATTATAAAAAGCCTTCTGATGCTTTTTTTTTAAGCCATTTTTTCATGTAAACTTTGTGGGGACAGAAACTCCTATTTTAAATCTCAAAGCCAGCTAGTGTCAAACATATGCAAAACAGCTGGACCGGATTTTTCAGTTTGTCAGGGGTAGTCACTTGTCAGCCTGAGTTTAGTCCTAGTCCTTTTGTCTCCAGAAATCACTGAAGCATTTTGCTTTAGATGCATCATTCCCAAAGTCCAGCATTTAACTAGGAAAGGAGAACACAGTGAAGAATTAGTGTGTGATTAAGAAAACAATTGCCTAAACCGTAAACAATTTCAGGAACTTGATGGCTTCTGATCACTTGCTCTGATAATCATATTTCAATCTTGGGACTTCTGTTTTTTTAAAAGATGCTATATTTTCAGTGTATATATTTGGGTTCATCTTTAGCTACTTTAGCTTTTATTGCTTTCTAATCCATTTACTGGCTATAGGCCACATTTTCTGTAACATACATGCAGTTAATTGAAAGTAGTGGTATGACACTGGGTATCTCTGATACATTTCTGATTATAATGTTCTATGTAACTGGGGCCTGAGAATTAAAATGTGGTCATTACCTATTTCTTGAGGTGGACACTGGTGATATTGTTATAGAACACTTCAATAATATACTAATTTCAAAGTCTTGCAGGATTAACCTGTAGGAGCCAAAATAAGATGTGGACTACATGTAAGAATATTCTCTAGTTACATTACTTAAAAGGAAATTGTAGTACTCCCTAAAATTCAAGGCTTTTATCTTAAAGCCCTTACATTTGAATTACAGTCTTATAAGAAAAATGCCAAACAAAGTAAAGTTTATTTTGATGTCTCCTAAGATTTATATCTGTATTTTGAACTGTTGGCAGGTGCCAATAGCCCTTAAAATTTGTAAAAGAGGCGTGAGTTTCAGTCATGACTCAGAATTCCTTTTAACACTTTGGGTTTAAATATTTCTATTCACTATGTTCATACCTTTTGACAATGGATGTGTTAAACCATAACAATTGTAGTGACAAAAGAGCTTATTTGGGAACTGGTGATGAAAAGACAGATTCTAGACTAATTTCCTTAAGTTTCATCATGATCTCTGGTGACAAGTGTCTGTACTCCATTACAGAATCAAGTTCTGTTTAAATATAATAATATTTCCTTTGGGGATTTTTTGCTTACAAGTTTTTTTGGGACCCTAATAACAGGTCAAATCAAAGGACTTCTTATAGAATTATTTTTTAATGTAATGCATAGGCTCAAGTGCAATCTATAAGTACATTCTTTAATGAACAGATAACAAATATTCCAAGGATTATCATCAGTTTTATAAGTTAAACCTATTCTTAAATCACTTGAAAAAATGAGATAACATTTTACAATAGAGATTTATCTAAGTAAATCATTTCATCTTAAGGCAGTGATAATCTAAAGGTATATTTTGGGGTGATAAAATTCAAATAACACTGAATTTTCTAAAGGAATCATTAATACACTAGCTGAATTGCATATTTGTATAACTAATATATAACTAATAATTCTAAAAACAAAGTTTTGGGATAGCATTGATTTGCACATTTTACACATGCATGCTATTTTTAAAATAAAATCGGCTTGCTTGAAGACAAAAATTTTTAAGTTTTAATATTTGTAATATGCATATTTTATACAAAGAAGATCTCAAGAAATTTCATTTCCAGTATTGACTTTCAAAACATGTTCATAGGAATATAATGATTAGCATGAAAAGGACCCACTATTTCTTCTTTGAGGCAGTTCTCTGTGGCCTCGATTTCTTTCCTTTTTAAAAACCAAGTATCCTCTAATTTGTGAATATCTCCATGTTTCATATCTCAATACCTGTTTGCATTAAATTTGCAAGAGAATAACTGCAGGATTCCCGGCTTCCCCCGCCCCATAAAGTGTGGCCATCGTTTCCTTTCAAGTTGGCAGTGTGTCCTTGCTCAAATGAAACACTCTGAGACAGATTGTTCTCTTGCCCTTGGAAATGCCAAATGCAGCAGCAAACACCTGAAAGTCATGCAGGATAGTTTAATGCATATTCCAAATGCCAAGTGCTGTTTGATTGCTACAAGGGTTTTTTTTTTTTTCTTTAAAGATAGATTGGAGATTTCTTGACCTTATATTTCCAACTTTTGGGAAAGATTTTTTTTTTTAAGTTAACTCTAATACATACTCTGTCAAAAATTCATAACTCAGATAGGGTGACCCAGTGTACACATTTGCCTGGGACTGAGGGGTTTCTTGGAATATGAGACTTTCAATAGTAAATCAAGGAAAGTCCTGAGCAAACTGAGATGGTCAGTCATCCTATTTTATGGATTAAATTGTGTTCCCAAGATAGAGTAAAACTTTTATCATGGTCACTGGTCCAACATTAAAAGTATTCCACTGTAGCTTTAGCCTTTTTCACTACCAGATGAAAAGCCAATGAACACAAACCTTTGTAACTGATCTTCACAGTGAGAACCAATCAACAGAAGCTGAGTGGAACATGAAAGTATAATGGAAGAAACCACATTGATATCTTGGCCATTCTGCCTTTAGCCTCTACCTCCTGAGTAATGGGGCCTAGATATAGAAATCTAACCAGCCATGGAGCCCTGTTCTGGCTACTCATGAAATCAGGTTAAGTAGCTATTTTTATAAAAGACTCTCGAAAGTATTCTCTTGGAATGCATAGAGTTTTCTAAAAATTGATGTTAACAGTTTATTAGATTGTGAGGAACTATTAGGTTTATGCATATGTTTATATTTATTTTATTTTTCTGTATAATAATGCAGTCTGCTGACATGAGATTACAAACTCAGATAGGGATTACCCCAAATGGCTATATATCAACACATACTTTTTCTCAGAGGTAAGTAGGTTTAGCACTCATACTTTTCCCAAAATGAAAAGGTGCATCTACAGGAAGGAAAAAGAAGTAGATAAACTTAAAATTCTGTGATAATTGGAAATTGTAGAATGTAGCACATGGACCATGCATTTCATGGCCTCCACATTTCTATTTGCATGAAACTCTTTGGTCACAATTGGTCTACCTGCTTCTGAACTGAGTTCATCCTTCTTGTTATCCTTCTTATCTATCCATTCTTATCATTCTTTGGAAATGCATACAAAACTTCACTGGTTTTGAGTTGAAACAAAGCACTATTCTTGCTATCTTTTAATTAAACTCAATGTAAAGGAATAAAAAAGATGCGCAGATAATATAATTATTAGACTCTGGAACCATGATTCTCATTTGGCAATATCTGAACACATTTTTGATTGTCATGATGCGGTGGGGAGGTGAGGAGGGGAGGCAGTTACTATGGGCATTTAATGAGTAGAGTCCAGGGAGGTACTAAACATGTCACAATGTACAGGACAGCCCCTGACCACAAAGACTTAGCTGATCCAAACTGCCAAAGTTGAGAAACCCTGCTCTAGAAGAATACTGAAAATTGTGAAATATACATTTTTAAATAATGATATATATTAAATTTATAAAATAAAATTGAAGAAAAGTATGGATTTACTGTGCTTACAGCATGGTTTTTACTTTTGACCTGAAAAATTCATTTTAAATTGATAATAGCCTGATGATATAGCACAGTAGTCATCTTCTTGATCTGCTATCACAATATGCCATCCACTGAGTGACTTAAAAAACAGACATTACTACTAGTTCTGGGTCCTGGGAAGTCCAAGATCAAGGTGCCAGCAGATATGATGTCTGATCTTGCTTCTTGGCTTATAGACAGTCATCTTGTCATGGTGTGAGCTCATAGGGGTAGAGCGATCTCTTCTCATAAGGGTACCAATACCATCACTAGGATCCTATACTCATGACCAAATCTAAAATTCATTATCTCTCCCAGGCCCCACCTCCAAATATTAGCACATTGGGGGTTAAGGCTTCAACGTATTTGATGGGGAAGCAAGCATTTAGCCTATAACAGTCAATAAAATAAACCTGCTTTTATTCTTTAAATCTAGACAGGGACGTACAGTGTCATAATTTCACTGGAAATGAATCTGTAATAACGTTAAACAAGTTTACTGGAAAATCTCTTAAAGGTGTCTGTTATGCTATTATACTTCATATTCCACATTTTCATTTTCTTTTACACATTTCCCTGCATCATTGAAGATGCTATGGCACAGAGGACGAAGTTTGGCCTGGGAGCCAGAAAACCTACCATTCTGGTATCAACTGGGCTAATCAAGTTAAGGTACCTTGGTGAGTCTGACACACAAGATTTCATGAGTCAAATGGAGACATTAATGAAATGATAGGTGTGAAAGCCTTTTTATAAACAACAAAAGCTCTGTAAAAATGTGACGAGTTTTCATTACTATTCACATTGAGCTAATTAAAAAGGCTGAAACTGCTTGAAGGCTCTTTCTCAGCTTTGACTGCTCCTCCCCACTTTTAGAAAAGGATGTTCCAGTCACCGATAGGACCCAAGGTCCCTGGTCACCCATCCTCTGGCTTTGTCACTACACTTGGGCTGTCCTGGACAATGAAGGGATTCCCCCAGTTTTTATGAGACTTTGGTTAAATTTAATATAAATTAATCTGCAATGCAGCTACTTCCCATTTGAGCGGAGCTGGGTCCTCATTAGGAAAAAGAAGGCCTTTGTCCAAGAGGGTTGGTTTGGGGCAAGCGTTCTAGAGGAGTGTTTTAAGGTCAGAGGAGTAGGAGCTAAGATTATGTTCTGGATCCAAATGTAGCTGTTTCACAGGCAGACATTCTGGATTGAGAACCTTCACAGAGTGGCACAGGTTGTCCCAGGAGCTGCTTGTCCTTTTGTTCACTGATGAGGTGAGGTAGATGGGAGAAGCAGCTTTGGGGTGGGAGTGCTTTATGTCCTGAAGGCAGACAAGTTGAGGTCACTTGCCATTAGAATGGGTAAAAAAATAAAGGGGCATGATGAAAACCAAAGTCAACTACTCTTTCCTGGGACTAGCCCCCATAGGGTTGAGTATAGTAGTTGAATGGAAATATCTCTTGAATTGGGACATAACCCTGGATTGGAAAAATCACCTTTATTCATCTTTCTTTTTTTTTAAGAAAAAGAAAAAGAATTACAAGATAATAGGGAACTGGAAACAGAGAAGTTGAATATTATCTTGGAAAGAATGTTGGACTTGTAAGACCTGGCTTGAATCCCAACTAGCTCTTAGATTCAGCTCAATTTACTTAAAATGGTAATAGTAACAATTTATACTAAATTGGCTGTTGGGAAGATCAAAGAAATAAAGTCTATAATGGTATTTTTAGCACTAGAGAGGCATCTATAAATCTTAGTTCCCCTGTATATTTCTTTTCTTTCTTCCTCTTCTACCTGTTCTCCAGCACCTCTCCCCATCTCTTCTCTCGTTTCCCATAATTCCTCTCCCTTCTCATCCTTCTACAACTCACCATTATCACTGATGGAAATTGAAAAGGCATAATGCAAATGAATACCTTATTTTTCCTGCATCCTCTTTTCAGGCTAAGCATGTTTTACAAGACTTACTCAGATAAAAGATTAAGTTAATGGGCAGTCTTAAAGTTAAATGACAAAAATCATGTTCTGTATATTAACTAGTGATATTGCTGTTAAAGCATAAATGCATTTCAATGCAGCCATGCCCACTTTGGACACACTGTTTCAAATTCAATTTCTTTACAGCTGCTAACAATTCTGACATAATTGGTAGGTTATACACTTGGGTAACATGGCAACAGCCCTTCGAGGCTACTCCAAATCATGACCAGGAAGAGAATCATAATTTTCTTTCAGAAATATGCTCCTCTACTGCATTGATAACTAATTGAAAGAGTCCTTTGTTTGTCCTTCTTGACTATATTGCCAAAGGGAGCTTATTTAATAGTGTTATGAAACTATTCCTTTGATACTACTGAAACATACTGAATACATTTTGATGCAGGAAGTTGAGCAGCATTGAGGGCTTATATCAAAGCAGTTGTTTGGTCATTTCATTATTTCCTCATATAGAAAGAGCAGATAATCATTTGGTGCTTTGGTTACCCCCATGGTCTAGTGTATTGATTTTTTATTGCTATCATAATAAATTACACACACTTTAAAAACACGAATTTATTATCTTATAGTCCTATGGGTTGGAAGCCTAACATGGGTCTAATCAGCTATAAGGTGTAGCATGGCTGTGTTTCTTTCTGAAGGCTCTTGGAGAGAATCTATTTCATTGCCTTTTCCAAATTTTAGAGGTCACCCTGTGGTTCATGGTACCCTCCCCCCCATCTTTAAAGCCAGCAACATTGGGTCGAGTGTTTTCTCTCACTGTCTGAATCTCTCCAGCCGGGAATGGCCCCCTGCCTTTAAGAACTCACATGATTAGGTCAATACAGAATAAGGTTCCAATGATGAAAGTGTGGACATCTTTGGGGGACCTTTATTCTACCTGCCACATCTATATTTAGCTGTTGGAAATAGCTAGAGGATGTTTTCTTTAGAAGTATTCCCACCACACACTCTTTCTTTACAATTCCACATTTTAAAAAACTGGCTTTCTAAAGAGACCAAAGGGATGATTGCCAGAAGGGTGGGGGTAGGGGATGGGTGAAAAGGTGAAGGGGAGTATAGTGTAATAAGTTTGCACGGTGACAAATGATTACTGGAATTAGTGGGGTGATCACATTGTAAGGTATAGAAATGCTGAATCATTATATCACACACCTGAAACTAATATAACTAATATAAAATTGTATACCTGCTATACTTAAAAAAAATTGGCTTCTTGAATTTTTTTCTGTTCTCCATTTCATTCTAAGTACATTTCTGTCAATGGTCCATAATTCCTCAGTGATTTTACCTCTCCTTTTACTCCATTTCCTATTAAGCAATCTATAGATCAGTCCTAATCCTCTAACTCTACTGGATTTCTTTATATTCCAGATGTCATCTTTCTTCCTCTGCCTTGCTACATATCCTCTTGTTTTCTACCCTTTTGTTATTCTGTATGTCATTTCAACACAAATTCCTCTAGATTCATGTTTAATATTTGTCCCAGAAATAGGTCAGAAACTGTTGGCGATTGACTAATGTCAACCCTCTTCTTCCAAGTGAACATATGTAATCCCAGTTTTTTGTTTGTTTGTTTGTTTGTTTGTTTTTTACTACAGATGATATAACAGTATGGATTTCATCAGAAATACATCTCTCAAATTATTGCAGTTTGGCAAATAGCTAGATGTGAGAGATAGTGGACACAGTTCATTTTGTCTTTGATTAACCAGATCTGTATTTCTGGCTGTGATTAGAGATTTTAAATCTTTATGAAGTTGCTATTATATTTATAATGGAAATTTTTTTTCTCATGATCTTTAAACATTTTGTCCAAACAATACAAAGAAATTTCGATTGCCTGGGTTTCATTTTATGCAAATCCAGGTAATAAATACGTGTGCCCTAGTTAAAAGTGTAATGTTGACATTTTTGGAGAAGAAATTTTTTTAGCATTACAAATGCATCCTTAAAAATGTTCTCTAAAATGTAATTTTAAGTCTACACTAGAAACCAACTGTAAGATTTTTTTTTCTATCTAGACCATTAGGGCTAAAAGTACATATTTTCCTTTCATGTACATATAAATCTGTGAAAAAATATGCCTTTTCCAGCAACTATTTAAGAAGGTTTTAAAATTTTCATAATAATCACCAAATATGCATTATTTGCAAGGATCTGAATTTGCAGAGATTATATAGAGACATAGTAGTTTTTCTAGAAATCAGTAATGAGTTAACATATATGAAGTTTTATTACCACTATCGTTTACCTTCTTTTAAAATTGTATACCATTTATCCTTTCTATACTTTTTTCCCAAGTAGGGATAACTCAGTTACAGACCAGAGGTCACTTGAATGCAGTAATGGTTGTATAAATAAAGAATATATATTTTAATAATATATACCTTCATTAGAGCCAAGATGAATTAATGTAGGATATGCAAGGTGTGTCTGAAGATCTCAGACAAGGCAAGTTATAATGAAACCTCATTTAATGCTAACTGAACTAAAACCAGATGATCTTCAAACTATATACTATTTATCAGAGGTGGCGATGCATGACTAGGAATTCTTAATATTCAAGGAGTTTATTAAATATGAGGATTTCTGGCCTTGTTTACAGAGACTCTGATTTTGTGGAGAAAGGTCCAGGAACCTCCATCCTGGAGGTTCTGATGCTGGAGTTTCTTGATGTGTTCTTTGAAACACTGGATTAGATAAAGTTAAGGAAATAGAAAAAAGACCAATTGGAAGAGAGATGGTTTAGAGAAGTAACACACTAGCAGACCCAACTGGGGGCAGTGTGATTTTGGATGAAACTGATGACAAGACACCCAAGAGGCAGCCGTGCTGGCAGGAACTTCTGCTCCACCAGCCTCTCCCCCAGTAGAGACGACTGCTATTTCCCGAGCTCATGTGAAGTGTTTAGCAAACACAACTTCAAGACAGGTTCTTAGACCTTCCTCCTACCTGCAAGCTTCCTCTTAGAAACACTTGTGAAAATTTTACTGGACTCAGGCTTGAAAACTAGGAGAGCAGCTTTTTAGAGCTTTCAGTAGGGAGCAGACCCGTCCTGCCTTCACTGTCTTTGTTCGTAAAGATCAAAATTTGGAATAGCCTGGTGTGCCCAACTGGCCTCTCTCCAAGGCCACCGAGTTTTCTGCATGGGTCTAAAATTCTTTTCATTCATTCTTTCATAGGAGATGACTTTAATTTGCACAAGTAGAGGTTAACTTAGAGCTATTCCTTAGTCACGAGATTTTTTGAGTGGAATCATGTCACTGATCACTAGGTAAGAAAGAAGAAAGATATGGAATCTCTTTTGCTTTGATACAGAGCTTATGACAGTGACAAAGAGAGAGGGGACAGTGCAGCAGCCAGAGGATTGATGGGCAAGAGGAAGAGAGACTTCAAAAGGCTCCAGGTCCCCTAAGTTGGGCTTATTTGCTTTCAGTGGAGCAGCAGCCGTTGGTGGGAACTGAGCAAGGAGGCTTCTCAGGCAGTTTGGCTTCCCATCCTTTCTGAGTTTGTTTGTTTGGGTTTTCAATACAACTGACTTCTTAGAAGGCCTTTCCTTCCCAGGGAATTCATTAATCAAGGTAATACTCTATTTATTTCCATAAACAAAGCCTATGAAAGAGCAGTTCATTCATTAACTAAGAGATGTGATCATTTCCACTGTTGTAGTCGAGTGCTTCAAAGCGCCATTGTTGTTCACATCAATTAATTCAGGTAACTGGGAAATGTGAGTAAAACAGGACTATAATATATGCCAACTGATTTTACAAGATTAAAAAAACAAAACAAACCTAAGATATCTAAACTCATGTTGTCTTAATCATGCTAAGAACTTGCTTCGTAGGAAAGAATAATCACTGTACAAAGAAAAAGACTGTCACATCTTTTTAGAATAAAGTGATTCTGTTCCATAGAATTTCCTGGAGCTTGGAAAGTTTCAAGCAGCTTCTTCCTTTGTACTGGGAATATACTGGGAGGAAATACCTCCTCCAGGAATAGCAAATGCTATGGGAAAATGGAAAACAATTCTTGAAAATTTTTTATTATTAAAATGTTTTTATCGTCTTAATAAAGATATTGAACTTTCAAAAAAATATTTATTAGTTCTAATTAATTATCTGTATGTAATCTTGATTCTTAATTCAAAGAATATTTATGACTAATAAGAAAAAAAGTCATTTAATAGCCATTTCTTCCAAATAATAAATTGTATAAATTTCATGGCTAAGAAAAACAAAAATATTTTTTAAATATTTTAAAAGTAGTTACAAAAGAAAGTACCTGAATTAACTAGAGATGGTTGAAATGATAATCAAGTTATGCTCTTTGGGAAATTGATCTATCTCTCACACATTCTATCTGCCCCAGCTAATTCTTCAAACTTCCTTTTTATTGAGATATAATTAACATACCATAAAAGTCACCGTTTAAAAATGTGTGTTCAGTGACTTTTGATATTTCACAAAGTTTCATAACAAATACCTACTTCCAGAATGCCAAAAGGAAACCCTAACCCATTATCAGATAGTCCTCTCCCGATTCCCCTGGCAACTAGTACTCTATTTTCTATCAGTATAAATTTGCTTATTCTGGATATTTCATATAAATGGAATCATACATGTGGCTTTGGTGTCTCGCTTCTTTCAGCTATCATAATGATTTATAGTTTCATCTGTTGCACTCCTTATAGCTGAATAATATTCTACTACATGCATATATCACATTTTGCTTATCTATTCCTCAGGTAATGAATATTTGGGTTGTTTACACTTTACATTATTGTGAACAATGCTGCTATGAACATTTGTGTACAAGTTTTTGTGTGGACAGATATTTTTCAGTTCTCTTGTGTCTACACTTAATGAGTGGTGTTAGGTTACATGGTAACTCTAGGCTTAATTTGTTGAGGAGCTACTAAACTATTTTTCAAAGTGGTTTCAACATTTTATATCCCCACTGACAATACATGAGGGTTCCAATTTCTCCACATTCTTGCCAACACTTGTTATTGTCTTTTTCTTATAGCCATTTTAATAAGTGTAAAATGACATCTCACTGTGGTTTGGATTTGCATTTTGCTTCTTTTAATATTTTGAAATTAATTCCATGATGAAAAAAGGAAGGAAGTTCATGATAGTGGTCATATCTCTGAATAAATTGAAAAAAAAAGTGACACTAGAATTAGTTCATAGCTTACCTATCTATTTATGCATCAATATTACTAAAAAGGATACATACTGCTTATAAAAATGTATAGTATAACGTAAGTGTAGAAAAATATAAAGTATTACTGTAGAGTAATAGGACTTACTATTTGGGGTGAGTAGAAGACAGATGAGGTAATGTGTAATATGCAATGCGTGTATACTAAAGTTTTGTACTATCACTAGAGGTGGGTTAAAATTTTGTCTCTGATTTTGCTAGGAACCAAAATAGAAACAAGCTGTAAAATCCATAATGCTCATAATATTAAAAGCAAGTTAGAATTCTTTACTGACTATTATAGTCATTATCTATTCTCTGTGTGATCTCCAATGTCAAGGAGATTCTGAATCTTGATGCAGTTCTTTCCACTGTTGACTATTCCAGATGACAGAAGAGCTAAACTCAGCCCCTAACTTCCTTCTTTCCTGCAAGTCCTTATCTTCAATTCTTCATCTATGCCTTGCCTCCTTTACTGTGGAGGAAATTCAAACTCCAGTTTTTAAGGCCAATTCACATGTTATTTTGTTTGTTTAGTCCTTAATACCTTACCAGACATAATTGACTTTTCTTTCTCTATGTTACTATAGCACATAGAATTTCTCATTGTGATCTGTCTACCTGTCAGTCTTCCCAGTGGACAGATTTCATAGGAGGCATGTGTCTTCGTTTGTGTCCCCTCAGTGCGTGGCACAAAGCAGGTTCTCAACAAAGGGTGGTTGTGACAAATTGATTTTTTTCAATCACTTCCAACTTCCCCCCCTGAGAAGGAAGCTGTGAATGCATGTCCTGAATGCAAGTTGATTTGTTATTATCTTTCTTTAAAAGTGCCCCCCAGAATTAAAAAAAAATTATTTAAATTTTAGCCTATCAGTGTGCAAAGTGCCCATCTCCTTGGGAAACTGGATCTTCCTTAACTTTCATTTTCTTATCTAAAATGGAGGTCTTTATTTGTATCCCTGATAAATGTAATCTTGTTTCTCACAGGAAAAGATAACTTCATCTTGCCAGACTAAAATGATCAATTTCAGTTTTTTAATATGTCGCCTGTCATATCAGCTCTGTCCACTAGTTTGACGTCATCTGTGTATGGGGGACTAATGTGAAATATGTGCTTTTGCCTTTTTAATGTAACTATGTATTTAGTGCCAAAGGTGAAAAATATCTAGTACATTTAATTATTTACTAGAAAATTTTTGTTATTCTTCTAATTCAAGATTCTAAAATATCACATTTCTTTCTTCCTCTGCTTCCCACCAAAGTTTTAGATAGCTTTGGGAAAATATGTCATCATTTAATATATGTGTCCTCTGCCTGATATGTCTCCCTGACCCCCACAGACCTGCTTATATGTCCCCACTGTGCACTCCTGTAGCATCTGCACATTCATTATCAGAGCTTGCTATATTTCATGTAATAGTTTTTGTGATTGCCTCTCTCCTGTTACCAGTCTGCAATCTGTTTTACACAATATCTCAATAGTTTAGCACATTGCCTGAGTCAAATCTACCTTCAATCAATTGGATACTATGTATAAATAACCACATTTTTTTAATGTAGATCTACCAATGGATCAGTAGCTAAAAAAAGGTGGCAGGGGAGGGGATATAGCATCTCAAAATAGCAAGACAGACATTTGAGGGAAGGTTAAGGCAGTCAGCAGATCAAATTATTTTTCTGATAACACCATTTCAGGTTTAAATAAACTAATCAAACAGGGACTTTCATTCAGCAAATTTAAAACCCCCTAATATAGGGAATATAATATTTTATTAATAAATAAAACATTAATTTGGAATTTAATCATTTCAATGTTTTTTACTTGTTGCCCTGAGACTTCTACATAACTCTAGGCTGCTATGCTGAATCAATTGGAGGCATCTTAGGCACTATTTGTTCCTTGAGCATTAAATAGATCTTATGATAAGCCACTCAGACCCCAAAGGCGGTCCCACAGGGGAAAGTCTAAGAGACTGTTGTGGTGAGAACTCACTATAATTTGGTTTTTAAAAATGCCACTTTATAAGACATTCCCATAACATAAATATTCCTAATTAGCACAGAATTTCAGTTCCTTCATGCAAAACACTGCAGTGCAATTTAAGTCTGCTTAAAATTATCTTAACTTGTCGCATTTGGCAAACTAAGCCAGGGTCTTAAGAAACATAGAGCTGCAGTATGCAGGAATGTGGGCAGACTGTGCAGCTCCTTCCAGATCTGAGAGCGCCTTTTTGTTGATCTTATACTGAATTCTTATGTTTGATTATATCATCAGGATGCAGTGGCCAGCTACTGGCTAACTGACAAGAGAAACTTCTGGAACATCAAGGCAGAAGAATGTAAGAAGTAGAAAACTACCCAAACTAAAATTTTTCAGATATGGTTCATTTCCTAACATATATTCACATAAACACCCCTAAAAAAGTAGGTTTTCTGTTGGCTGAAGAGGAAAAAAACCATTCCTGTCTGCTTTATCTTTGGTTAGTTATTGGATGCCACGAAAAAGAAAATATACCTATATTTCCTAAACCCACCCACTATTTTTAATATCTCGACATCTATATTTATGTTCTGTTCAAAAGTTAATAATATGAAGGATTTATTTTAAATCCTGAGCTTTTATTTTGCACATAGAATTGAGTTTGTGCTGACAAGGTCCTGTTCTCTAGAAATTTACAGTTGAAAGAGATGTCATTTGACAAGAAAGATTCCTACGTACTTTTTTCTACCACCATAAAAATAACAAAGTACAAGAATTTAGAAAAAGGACAAATTTTACACTAATTAAAAACAAACCCACAGAACTTGGAAAACTGTCAAGAAAATGTGGGAAAGGGAAGAAAACAAATGAAGCAAAAGTTAAAGAGAAAGGGGACTAAGAATATAAATAGATTAAAAAATAATTGCATGTGGCAAATAAGATTCATGCCTGAATAACTAGAGTACTGACAGAGTTTTGTTATAATGTGGACAAAGGCACCTCTTGGGAAACAACTCACCTTAGGCTCAGTTAAATCCCCCCCAGACTGATGGAAGGTTAGTGCCAAAGTATCACGAGTGAAATGTACGGGTATATTGCCTTTGGGTGGATCCCCAAGGAATCGTAGCTAAAGCCTACCAAGAAGGTAGCCCAAGAATGAACTACAAGTTCACTAAAAGTGTTGTTTTCATTAAAATCTGTAAAAGACACTAGAAGCACAGTTCCCAACTGCACTGACAAAGCACACCATGAAAGGGGTGCCTTACTTCATTGCAGAATTCTTCACGACTTTGTGGAGCTGAAAGTCCTGGCTCATCGTCAGCTTCAGCTATTTCGGTGCACCTGGTTCACTTAGAGCTATCACTTTATGGCATCATCAGGGCAGGTGTAACCAACAGACTTTGACATTAAATGGAAGTGGCCCAATGCCAATGGGGGAGCAGAGGGGTTGCAGGAATAGAGGTTCCAAGGATGCTACAGGCTTCAGAAGCACATCTCAGGAAAAGGAAAATGGTAGAGATTATACAATAATTGTGAGAACCATGTTCCTGAGCATGTGAGACACCTTTCAGGGTCTTTAAATTAGCAAATGAGGGCGAATTTTAAAAAAGTACTGAAAGAGTTAACCATGGTTAAGACTAGAGTATGGGTTATGAATAGGGTAATATGTAATTTGTCATCTAAACGGATGATTTTGAGAGTGAAGGGTATGCTGCTAATAATTATGATAAGACTGTCCTGGTCAAATTGGAATGTATAGTCACTATGAGAAACTGTCAGTTTCAACTCTGTTCATTTTGTAATGTTTGAAGTTTTAGCCTAAGCATGTATTTTTTTTTAAATCAGAAAAATACATGAAATTATATAACTTACATATCTAAATGCAGTAGGGGAAATGAGGTCTCAAAGGATGACAAGGCAAAGGCAGAAGGATAATGCTCACATTGTTATGTTGACCCTAGCATCCCCCATCCTGACTCCACACTGTAGTCTAGAAAATGAAGTCTGAAAAATTATGTTTGCAAAATTATTATGTCTTTCAATTATTTATCACCCACTGGCAACTTCAAATTGCCCTACCTTGCTTAGCATGGTCACATTGCCCCAGTAGTCGTGGAATGCCCCAATTTAGTTACCTGATTTTACTCTCTGCCTCATATTCCTTCTTTGATTAGCCTTCGAAATCCCAAAGGGATGTTTTTTTTATGTTAAAGTCCTGGGGGGTCAAGTTTAGAAACACAATGCTTTCATCACTTCTGGCCACATCTGTCAGTTCTGACAAGATACTAACAGGAAAATTTTTTGTACAAATATAGGACCCATGAGATCAAGATCGTAATTTACTTTGTTTCTAATTCACAAAGAGAAGTTGACTTCTTTTTTTAAACTAAGTTGAGGTTTTGTCTTTAGTGAATTCTAACATATAGCTTCACGTTTCCATTGCAAACTCTACTTGTTTTGTTTTAAGCTCTTTTCAAGTGACTTTATAACTTTTATAAAGTTACAGCATATAAAATTGAACTCTTCCTCTATCAGGCTGGTACAGATAGAACTATGCAGTCTTCTGCCATTGTCCCCTCCCACTTCCTTGAACCATTGTCTTTGTGAGAGAGAGGACATTCGGCTACTTGGCTCTCCAGTTCTCACAGAGGTGCAGATAGACTAGAGTATATGAGAGCAGATGGATTCCATTGACTCTAGGTCTCATAGCTCTACAAAAATTGAGAAGTGGCTGTCACCTGCAAAAACCAAGGCCCAGCAGGGAAAGTAGCTGACTATTTGGTCTGATTTAAGATCTCTGCTAAGAGTCTTTCTAAAAATTCTCTTTGTTAAGCTTCCCTGTAATCTAAGATCTGTGAAGGCATGCATTTTTGTGTTTTGGTCACAGGAGTATCCCTGTAATAGTGCCTGGAACAGAAGAAAAGCTCAAAAATAGTTGTTTAATAAAATAATATTTCTTTTTTAAAACAGGGATAGTAATAGTACCTGTAGCCAAGATTGATAATCAGCTGGCTTCCATTTTAACATATAATTTTAATGTCTCGGGGTTACTGTAAGGATTGCTTGATTTAAAACAGCACTTAAAATAGAACCTGATATATAGCAAATTGTCCAATAAAAGTTAGCAGCCATCAGTTGGAAGACAAAAAGAGTGACATCCAGGAAGAATGGGGAACAATGCCCACTGCTGGGCATCCTGAGTTTAAGAAGCAGTAACTGTTGTTTATGCTAAGTCCTAGTTGATTGTAGAGAAGGACAGTTGACAGGAATGCTTTATCTACTTAGGATGCAGTTCATGGTACTCATCCTTTAAGTTACATATGTAAGAATCAGGTCAGTTGCAGTAGGTTAAGTTGGTTTGGAATTTATAGTATTTGTGCATTTGATAATAATAATTCTTATACTCACATTTGTATAATGGAGTACATATAATCTATATATAATATATAATCTATTTGGTCACAATAACTCTGTGAGGTATGTAGGGTATGTAATATTAACTCTACTTTATACATGAAGAAACTAAAGCACAAAGAATTAAGATGCATGGATAGTAGTAGAAGCCCCTGGGCATGAGGATTCAAACCATGGTTTTCTGACTTCAGATTCAAGGATTTTTTTTTTTTTAACCATACTTGGCTGCCTCTCAACCACAAACTAATTGGTGGCATCTGGCAAGCTGAAAAACAAGATTGTTGTATTTTTTTCTTTTTGCCATTAAATAGAAAACCTGGGTTCCACCAGTTCAGTCCCTATTAAAACACTAATTGAAGAGTAAGCTAGATCTATTCTCTAAATCAGCAGTTCTGGAGGATATACAAGATGATCCATTGGGGTATGGAAAGGAAATATTAGAATTTTTAATTTTATATTTTTAAATGTGTTTAAATGAACAAATTATATCACTAGAGTATACCTTAAAATATATACATAAACATATGCACAAATATAGCAATAAATGTGTATAATTTGTAAGTGTATTTACAAATATTGAGACGCGTGGTCTTTTTTTTTTTTTTTTAACACTGAATCACAGGCCTAAAAAAGCTTGGAAACCATTGTTCTTTTAACTGTTAACCACTTTCCCTAAAATGTCTGTACTATTTTTAGCTAAAGCACACTCCTCTTTTTTTTCACCTTAGCTTAGTACAGAGGAGTACAATATAGGCAACTGGCTGCTGTGCCTAGAATAACAAAAGCTCGAGCAAGAAGGGCCTGGAGGGATCAATTCACTTAACCCTCTCATTCGACAGAGGAAGAAACTGAGGCTTACTGGTGTTAAGGGATTTGCCCAAACTGACAAGTTAAGGTTGAGCCCAACAATATGGGAAATGGATGGAAAATCCAGTTAATACTTAGCTAGCCATAGTAATGTGTCATGGAGCTGGCTTGCAGAAATTAAATCCGTTAATAATCCCCAAACCTTATTTTAGCCAGAAGTTTTAAATGCCTCACCTATCAAACCCTTTGCTAAAGGTGATAACGTAATGACTTTGTTTCTCTGGTGCCCAAGAATGTCTGCATTAAACAAAAATGTCACACATATACTGCTCACTGGATATCAGGCTGTGTACAAATACAAATATGAAGTATACGTACAGCTGTTTAATCATACACATCTAATCATACACATTTAATCATACATTCCTCATGCCCTGATTGTTGTAAAAAAATGGAACCAAATTATAATATTCCCCAACAGGCAAATAATTAGTCATTCAAAATCTACTGAATTTTGAAATACTGTAAATCTGCTTCTGAAGGCACAGTCATTTCCTAGGAATTTAAGACCAGACCAATGCTGTACTATTATCATATGCTAAATTCAGGGTGTATTTGGTTCTCTTTCTAGACTCTCAATTCTCTTCCATTGTTCTGGCCATAAATTTAATTACCAGTGAATAAGGGTTTTATTTACTGAACTATTATGGCAAATAAGACTAGTCTTCTTTATTACTTTTTAATTTTATTAAAATATCCAGGCTATTATTGAATGACATCCTCCCTCCCATGAACTTTAGAATTATTTTGCCTATTTAAAAGCAAAACAAAAAGAATCATCCCAAAACCACCATCACCAATAAAAAAACCTACTAGTATCTTTATTGGGAGGCTTGTGAAATATGTAGGTTGTCTTAGAGAGAATTGACTGTCTTCTACTGTTGGATTATTTTTTTTCCCAAACAAGCTATTGATTTTTTTTTCAATTAGGCTATATCTTTTATTTATTCAATCATTTTATTTCTCCTTGGCAAATGATATTTTTTATTCTATCATGTTTTCTGATTACATATTGTATATAAGAAAATTGTGAACATCCTTTACAAATCTTGTAATCTGTCATTTTATTGCATTTTCTGTTATTTATAGTAGTTTTCTGTTTGATTCACTTGGGTTTTTCTACAAAGATATTCATCTGATTTGTGAATAATGACGATTTTGCCTCCTTTCTAATTTTTATGCTTCTCATTGTGTTCTCTTACATAGCTGTATCAACTACTACTTCTAGAGCAATTATATAACTATGCCTCAATTACTGATCATTTAGAATTCTGTCCCATTATAATAATGCTGCAGTGAGCATTTGCACAGTTTGAATAGGACAGATCATTTCCTCAGGATACATTACTATAGATGTAATTGGTTGGGTCAAAAGTACAATAATTTTAAAGACTTATAATACATTTTATCATATAACTTTCTCGAAAGACTCTATCAGTGACTAGAATAATCTTTCTTCCTCTGCCCACAGTCGGGAGACTTCCAGCACAGATGCTCTCTTCCCATCCCTTCCTCTGTGTGCCTTTCCTTTACTGCCCACTGAGGGGGCTTCTGGGAAATTCCAAGTCAAACCTCTTAAAAATCAAATCAAAATCAACACAAGAACAAAAAATTGCTACTCGAGTAACCCAGTAGTCGATTTGAGGATGAAATTTAGATGGTTTGGAGATTGTCTGCTCACTCTATTTGCAGATCATCCTAGATGCTTCCTTTCTCATATTTCTCACATTCTAAAAGCCACTAAGTCCAGTGGATTCTACCACCTTAACTTCTCTCTTATCTATTCTTCATTCTCCATCTAAACTGTTACTCTCTGGTTCAGAAACTCATCCTCTCTCATCTGGACCACTGTAATATCATCTAACTGATTTTGCAATCGCCACGCAATTCTTTCTCCATCTATTCTAAACCCTACAATGGCAGAGAAACTCCTTAAGGTGGTCACCATCTATCTGTCCAGCTTCCCATTTTATCCTCCCCACTTATATGCTACCTTCTAGCCAAACCAGACTACTTGAAGTTCCTTGGCAGCTTGAAATTTCTCCTGTGCCTTTCCAACTGCAAGAATGCCTTCATTAGCACCTTATAGATTCAACCCCATTTACCCCAAAAAATCTTTATTTTTTATGATTCAATTCAACTTAAGGGGTGCCTCTCATGTAAAATATTTCCCATGCCACCCCATGCCCCCACCTAGAACTATTACAGGAAGGGTTATCTATCGATGGAATATGGCAATATTACTTGAAGTTAGCTTTGTGCCCAGTTACCAGGGTTCTTATATAAGTGGAACAAACATTGGGGAAATTGGTAGGGGCTGACTTTTCCCAACTATTTGGTGAATTATATTTGTTTAATTAACTTCAAGCTTATTTAGTACAAATCTACTTCCACCATCAGTATAAACACAAGCACTGGCATTGCAGAAGGGCCCTTCACTGTGAACTAGGAGAGGGATGCTTGAAAGGTTCAGAGTCATCTCGGCACCTCCCTGCTTTCTCTGCCTGGGGTGCTTGCTGTTAAAGACCACCTTAGGCCGGAAGCATAATGATGACAGACCCCCCAGTGACTGTAGCAATTTCAAATAAAGCTTTTGGTCCAGCCTTTTAATGGTTGTTGTTGTTGTTGTTGTTGTTGTTGGGGTGGTAGGAAGAGTCTGAAATCCTGGGAGCTAGTTTGATAGAAAGGTAAAAATCTTAGAGCTGAAAAGGCAGAGAAGGGAAAACAGCATGTCATCTAATGCAGCTCTTTTCTTCCAGGAAGACCCAAGGAGCTAACTAGTACCTCCTGTTTCTAAAGGCCTGTGGGAATGAAAAATCCTTTTTTCATCCATGCCCACACTTGTCAGCCCTCACGGGAGGAGTTCCTGGGTCTTGCTTTCTTTTCTGCTGCCACCTATCTCTTTATCTCCTCTAACTCCATTTCCTGCCTCTAGGGTGACTGGTTTAATATCTCTGGTTTCCCGGGACTGCTGGGAGCAAGAGTCTTCCCTGAAAACACCCATTACATGCTTCTAGCTTATACCAGAATAATCTTTCTCTGATTCACCATCCGCAGAAGTGGGTGAGTTGGGGGGTGTGGGAGAGCTAGGAGAGCCCCACATACAAACTCAGCACACGAAATTCAATGAGGAAACGGAAGAGGTGTTCCCATCATACACCTGGGGGTTTAGTTTACACAACGCAGCTGCCCTTCTGCAAACCGTTCCAAAGCAGGCCAACTTATTCCAAATTCCAGTGGAAGTGTCTGTTAATATCTAGTGAGTTGTTCAAAGCAAGTTAACCTTCTATGAGTTATGAGGGTCTCTTTTTTGTGGATTCATTGAGAAACAGACAAAACTGCTAACATATGTTTCTGTTGCTAGGCCTTAGTCTTATCACAGTTTGAAACCGTAGAAAATCAATTACGTGCTTTGAATTACCCCCTTCCCTGGCACAAAAGCATTTCTTCATTCTTTCGGGATAGTGAACACTTTGCAACATCTACCACTAACAGCCTGTTAGGATTCTCTGCTAAATTAATGGAGTACAAATAAACCCAACAGAAGGCTGGTGGAATGTGAACACCCTGCTCTCTCCTCTGCTGCGGCTCCTTGCAGCATGGGACGTTTCTGCCTTGCTGCTGCAACATCTGGACAGCATTCGGGGTTGTTTCTCAAGGACACAAGTGTGTACCTCCGGTGAATTTCAACTTTCAACATCTCTCTGGCTCTAATCTATATTTAATGTTTCATGACTGGTAGTCAAAGAAGCTTCAGCTAAATATCAGGTTGGAATGAAAATGATCCTTGGGAGAACATTTGCTTCCAGTGTGCGCCAGCAAAGTATCTGTGACAGAGGCTTTCCCCAGAGATGTGTTGCCCATTCTCTTGCAGTAATAATAATTACGCCTCATGATTGCTGTGCCCACATAATCAAAGATCGCTTCATCACACGTGATCCCAAGGGGAAGCTGCCTCTGCTCCTAACTGGATGTCAGTCACAGAGAGCAGCACCCCTAGGGATCCCCAATCTTTCCATTGCTCTTTTCAGTTCTGTGTTGTTAGCATTGTGTTTCTTCATATTCTTCTCAATGCAAATGATGTGTAAATCATGCCCTCCAGAAGGCACATGTGGTGAGGGGGAGAGGGTGGCGGGGGAGGTGGGGCCCATGTATTCTTCTCGCCGGCCCAGCCTACCGCAGGGATTTCTTCCATGGAACATAATTACAACTGTGCCATATGGGCTCATTTATATTCTATTACAGGTTAAGCTAATACAACTCAGAAATATGCTAAAAATACCTCAAAGTATTCTAGAGCTGTCAAAACACTTGTCATTTCTTGCTTATGCGTTTGATTGCTAGTGTTTTTGTTTTTGTTGAGAGATTCAGAGAATCGAGAAAGCACACTGGTGTGGTATGCTGGTGTCCAGTCTATAAATACAGTTTAATTTCCGGTATTACTACAATTTTTCGGCTTGCAAAGAAAAGATCTTTCTTTATAAACCTGGAATGGCCTCAAGACATGGGCACCAAAGCCCCTATACTTGTAGATTTTAATTTCCCAAGAGTAGAAAATACAGATTTTAGATGTGTGGTTTTGTTAGCTTTAGAATATTTCTTGCCTTTGTTTGATGTAATTATTCATTGTGATAGGGAAACACCTGCAGCGGGCTGACACACCAGAAAAACGTGTTGCTTGAGTTATAAGAGTTGTTTTGGATGTCAGGCAAATCTTGTCAAGAGTTTACATGTGGCATGTTAATAAGTACAATCTGTAATGAGTAACGAGTTCAACGGTGATTAACAAGAGCATGTTGGGTAGATTTTATGCAATGGTTAAAGTTCATCAACCCATTAATTTCTATCATCAGTTTAGAAAATTGGTAGGTCATGCTTGTATAAACTCTGAACCTAATGGTTTGATTATGTAATTACTTTTTTTTCATTATTACAGTCTTAACATGTTAGTGGACTTTTTAAAAAAATTAGTCTTGGGAACAGAAGAGCAAGCACAAATATTTTATTTTTCCATGCTTGACAAACAATATTTCCAAAGCATAAGTGGTGCTATCAGCTGTTAGTTAATTACACAGACCACTTAACTGAGAACTGAATTCACACAAATGCATACTTTTCTAATTTGTTCATAACTATTCCATGCTATCTGGTTGAAGGAGTGGTTAAAACTGCCTGGGACTAATCTCAACTCTCTTACTCGCTAGCTTGTTACCTTGGCAAATTCCATAATTTTTCCAGTTCCTCATCTATCAAATGAGCATAGGAACAGTAGCTATCCCCATGGGATTGAAGTATTAAATGAGACAATATATGTAAAATTCTAGGCACAGTGTCCAGCATATAATAATTACTTAGTAAACATTTGTTTTTATTATTGTTGTTGACTTTAGTTTTAATGTAAACTACTTCTTTAATTATATAGCTCTTTTAATTTAAACAATTATATTTTTGCCCAAAGCACATTAGTTGTACAAACTTCTATTTATCTTAGAACATGTAGGCCATAGATTCTTGGCAACTTTTGATTGCACAACTAAGTTCTTACTCCATTTAGAATCAATAGAAATTTCATGAGCTCATGTGGGAAGAAATTGAAAAATTCAAAGTTAATATATTGAGACAAATTTTTCTACTCAAAGCATGATTTTGAAATATTTGTACATTTAGGATTGTTCACAATACAAAGTGTAAGAAATCTTGCAATTAAAATGTTACGTTTAAATAGGAAGAAATTGCAGTCTGTAGTGGGCAAAATGATTGAGCCAATAACTATAGCCAAGTTTTTCATTTTTGCTTCTTTTAATCTTTATTTTTCCCCCTCTTTAATTCCTCCTACCCCATTTCCACCCCTGACCTGGATCTCTGAAGGCAGGGTGTCTCCCCCAGCCACACGCTGGCAGCGTGCACCCAGGGCCTGGCACCCCAGGCACACTCGTTGAGTGGAGGGACCCAGCACACCTGGGGCCTGGGCTGGGCTCTCCCTGGAGCGCTAACTCAGAACCTTCTCTATGTAAAGTAGGCGTGCTAACCACTACCCTATGAAGATACCCCATCTTTTAATCTTTAATATAGAGCTATTTGAAGATTTTGAAAGGAGTGTGTGTTTGTGTGTGTGTGTGTGTGTGTGTGTGTGTGTGTGTGTGTGTGTGTGAAGGAGAGACTCTATACTGTAGATACATGTGCACAAGAGAACCTAACTTAAGGTTTTAAGTGGTCTTATTCATCCTTATAACCTTGGGTAAATCATGCACCTTCCGAATCTGCTAGATTGGGCTCTAGATTATCTTTTAGATCTTTCTTTCCTCTTTCTTGCAGGCTGCTTCAACTACCATAACAGTGAAATGAAAAAAAAAAAGAGTGGAATTATTATGAGAAGGGCTACAAGTTGCCTGGACACTTCAAAGTTACATTTTTGAGTGGAAGGTCTAATACAAAATTAATGTAGAGAAATAAGAGTTTGTGGTTAGGGATAGAGGTGAAGACAAAATGAGTTGTGGGCAATTTTTTACAGATCAGCATCTCCATTGCCCTCCCTGGCCAGGCACTAGGCACTAGGTTTTGAGAAAAGGGTGCCAAAGATTTAAAGGATTTGCTAGTCAAGGAAATAAAAATGTGATTCTTGACCCTCAAGACTTATGAAATTTCATGTTTAAAACTGATATTTTTCAGTTTTTAGAAAATGTTTTTTTCTCTCAAAATTACCCCCAGAGACTTTTTCACAGAGACTATTAGACACATAAACTTTTGATGGTTAAAATCCAATCACCTAGTTTTCTTTTGTCAAGTGTATAGTAATAGGCTTTAAAGTAAAAATAAAAGATTTCCTGTTTAACTTTATGTATTAAAAATAAACTAAATCTTTAAAATGGTAAACAGGATTTGTTTCTCCAGTTAGGTCAGTATGAGATTTCTGTTTTCCAAAATGTCATATGGTTCAATCCTAAATCCTGTTCTCATAGTATCTTTCCTAACCTGTCCTGCTGTTGTCAACATGAGACTTCTGAGGGTGTTAGAGATAAGGACCTTGTAGAAATCTATTCTACTGAGGGTCAGATGAGGTCTTTTTCTTTTCCCCTGTAGTTTCTCTTAATAGGTAGGAAAAAAATTCTTTGGGAAAAGCTGGAAGTAAAAGTGAAACAATTGACAACCACTAGGTTCACTAACACTGACATTTATTTGTTCTTGAAGGGTGAGAAGTGTGTGTGTGAATGTGTGTGTGTGTGCATGTGTGTGTGTGTGTGTGTATGTGTTTGCTTTTACTTTAAGCCAGACTTAATAACAAACTTAAAATTAACTGAATTCGCTTAAAAAATGCCCAGACACAATGTGCCTTACTAAGGAAACAAAAACCTCCTATCAAAAGCCTTGTTCTACAGACTTAGCCCTGAATGTCAGCAGCTCTATAGAAGTAATCTAAGTTATAACCATTCTGGTTCTCCATGCCAGATCTAGATGCTTAAAGCTTTAGAAATATAGCTACTGTGTTTCCATATCTTCTGTAAAAGACATTTGTCCTATCCAGAAGGAAAGTTCATTTTAAATTTTAACACCCATTTATAAAACTTTTGGACAGAAAAGCAAATTCCTAGAGTCCCAGCTGACTGAAAAGAAAATCTATTGTACAAGAAATAGTCCTCTCAAGTTGAAAGAAAATTCAAACTTTAGCCACAAAATTGTGTCATGTTTCACATAGCCTCTGTAAACTATCACTTAGAAGACATCGGGAAATTTGAGAGCTGTGACTAACTTGTTGTTGTTGTTTTTTTATTTTGAAAAATGGTCTTAGGAAATTTAATGCACTAGACTTATAATATTTACTCTATTTTGTTGTTTTTTGTTAATATAATATTCTTCTGTTTTTGTAAGAAATTTAGAAAATCACAAAAGATACAAAGAAAAAAGTGAATTTCACATAACTATAAACCCACTGACATTTTGTTTTATTTCCTTCTAGTCTTTTCTCTATGCATCAATACATATTTTAAAGTAATGAGATTGGACTGCATACATGGGTTGCATACAAAATTGTACATCTTGAATTTCCACCCTTAGCATTTTTTTTTATCATTTAGGGACTGCATAATAATTTATTGCACTGTTTTACCAATACTTTAACTTCATTTGCCTGGTGACTTCAATATTCAGTGAATGATCTTTCCAGTGTTTTGGGTTCTCAGCTGCCTGACTTTTTTCTTTAGTGGTATTGTCCTCCCCTTTTGTAGTCACCCACTCCAAGGTCAGACGCTGCTAGACCATGTCATTCCCTATCTCTCAGTGTCCTGTATTCCACTTGGATTAATATCTCCTCCCTTTCTGGATCACCCCTCTGGTATTCTTTTACCCCACTGATATCTCCAATTCTACCATCTTTTCACTATCTCTTATTTTCTTCATGTCCTGGCTCTTTTTTACTCAGCAGAATTCCATCCACGACATTCACTCTCAATAGTGCATCTCTTCAATTTCCTTGCACCTCTTCTGCTTTGTCTTGTTTGGTAAAACCACAGTGCCATTTCAATCCAACTCTTTACCTGCACCATACTTGCACCTGAATTACTTTCCATGGCTAGAGAGGAACACAACTGTGCTGATGGGTTTCATTTTAAATTCATTAGCACGAACTCAATGAACCTTAGTGGTTACAGCAACCATTCTACATCTCTCTAGTCCATTCACTTGCCTATTCACTGATTATTTACTACCTTCTATTTCCTCAGATCTCCAATATCTCCTCCCCTCATTTTTATCAACTTAGCTGATGAAAGATATATTCTACTTTACTCAGAAAACTGAAGAGAACTTCTACTGTCTTTTACAATCACATCTCCACACTCACATCTGCCTCCTCATATGCGTTGCCCCACCTGCTAACAAAGATGAAGTATCCATGCTCCTAGCAAAAGCTAGACCCTCACCTGTGCAGTAGATCCCATTTCTTCTCACTTGACTCCTTTAGTAATTTCTTTCTCTTATTTTATCAAGGTATTTATTCTCTACTGGATCTTATCCAGTAGCATACAAACATGCTATTATTCCCGACAAGCTATTACTCCCTTTCTCTGGGTTCTTTGCAGCCAAATTTTTTTAAAGGGATGTCTATTTGCTGTTTCTGACTCTTCTTCTATCCTCTCCAATCAGATTTGTGCATTACATATGGTTCCTAACAGCTCTTCTCCTCTTTATGTGAATGTTACCTTCTCAATAAAGCCTGCTCTGTTCACCTTAGTTTATATTGTACCCCCAATATCTCCTATTCTTCTAACCTTCTTACTGTGTTTTCTCATTCTTTTTCCCCCCATCCAATCTGGAAAAGCTTACCATATTACATGGAAAACTTCTAACAATCTGTGTAATTTGTTTATTTATTGTGTTTGTGTTTATTATTAGCATTTCTACCTAAAATGTAAGTTTTCACTGTGTCAGAGTCTTCATTTTGTTCACTGATATACCAAGTATTAAGGAAAACATCTGGCACATAGTAGGTGTTCAATAAATATTTGTTCAGAAACTAAGAAGCCTATTTATATAGAAGATATAAACATTTTAAAGGCATATTAATCTTACTTCAGTCAATATTTATTTTGAAAGCTTGGTTTCTGAATTCAAGTGTAATTTCTATGTTGGTTTGGAACTCCTTATGTGAAACTTCACCTTTTCTTTCTTTGGAGATGATGACTCAAAAATGTTTTAATGATGGATAACATGAGAAAGAATAGCCAGACACACTGAAAAATAAAATGAAGAATTATGACAACCATCTGGATACTTCAGCTACATGAAATCCTGTGGTGAACTCCTGTTATCCAGTGGAATATATAGCTCCCAGCAGAAACACTTTAATTTGTGAATTGGAGCATGGAGGGTGGTGGGTGGAAATGGGTATGATAGGGGGTTGGCCGTGAAAAGAAAGTAGGAAGTGAAATTGAAGGAAAATAGATGTGCTCGAAAGGGCATCAGGTACCTAACCTTTGAAAGTGACCAAGACTATAATTATATGTTGAAAATGCCTGTGTTTTTCTAACTGAGAAAATTTGATGTGCACTTAACTATACAATCTAGAGAGGATGACATTCCTCTTTTTCTCAGATCTGAAATATTTTGGTTGTTTTTAACTTATACTGAGAACTGAACTCTAAGAAGTGTGCTCAAACTTCTCCCCACCCCATGTTCCAGAGCCTGAGCTCATGCTACTACTAATCTGTTGGGAAAAACAGATTGAAAAGGATTTAAAGAGATCTTTTTCAAGTATGAAAGCATTCATATCCATGAATCAGGGATGCAAGAGGGACAATCACTGAACAAATAACTGCATTAGTTAAGGATAACTCAGAAATAGGGCATGACCTAGCCAAGGAGGACCTTGCTAAGGAAAGTGGATTCCTGCAGGAGAAGAAGCAAAATTGCCTCATAGGAAACCAGTTGTGTGTGTGTACACTGTTCTGCAGACATTTAAAATTATTTTCTTCTGATCTGCTTTAATCAGAGTTTCTTATTTATTTCTTTCCCAGTTGATTTTCTGTGTTGAGAAAAATTACTTTATCATTTAATGGGGAGGGTGCAGGTAGGATGGGGCAGGTGTATGGGGTGGGAGAACTGAGCAGAGTTCTCTTTAATGTTGTTATGTTTCATTTATTTGGGGGAAATAAAGGAAAGTATGAGAAGTGTTTTACCAAAGCCCCAACAAGGATACTCAGACCTCAGAAGGGCAGCAGGTAGTCAGGGGAGCAGAGTACAGGTATTTTAGGAGAATAGAGAAAACTACCAGGTGAGAAAGTGGGGTGTAGAGATTGCTAGTATGTGAGTATGTTGAGAGAAACACTGACATTTTTCTATAGAATGGTCAGACAACGCTTTATTGAGAAGGTGACTTTCGAACCAAGACCTAAAAGAAGTGAGGCCTTAACTTGTGGGAAGAAAGAGCATTCCAAGTAGAGGGAACAGTAAAGAGCCTGGAATGGAAACATGCAGTCAGTTTGAAGACCATCATGGATGCTGTGTTGCTGAAGTTGAGTGACTCTGATTTACTTCTCTCTATAACACTCATTGCAATCTGACATGCAATATGTTTTCTTATTGATTTGTTTATTGTTCATATCCTCAGCATCTAGAGTAGTGCTTTGCTACCCAGATTTCCCTTCTGGAATGAAGACTACTAGGAATACTGCCAAAGATAAGCCTCACCAACAGCCAAGAAAATTGCACAAGGCCATCCTTCCTTCCATTTGCAAAGACTGATCAATGCAAGGATATAAAGGCCTGGATGTCATGACCCAACTTGAGAGAACCCTGAAGGGCCATCCAAGTTCCAGAACTTTCCATGGGTTGGCTGAAGCCTTCTTTGAGACTATATTAGAACTCAACATTTTTCCTGCCCAATTCTGCCTCTGCTTCCTCTTTTCCACAGGGATTGATTTCAAGGGCAGTACCTATTGATGTGCAGCACACTAAGCTCTGTCTCATAGTCTGTTTCCCAGGAACCCAACCTGAGATGGTGTCAGGAGTGGCAATGAGAAAATAGATGCTTGAATGAAATTTTAGAGGAGAACCACCTTCTGAATGGTAGGCAATGAGGACTCTAACAGTGGTGGTATGTGGTTTGTCCTTCACACTAGGGAGCAGTGCACTGTTAAGTCTTTTATTAGTGGTGAACCAAGATGGTGTACTAGTGAAAATAAATGTATTAGTGGTACAAAATATAGGTATTGGAGAAGTATAGGAGAAATAGATTTTATAAGGACTTTGGAATTGGGCGGTGGCTATTAATAAACTCAACTGACACTCTGGGAAATTTATTTATTTATTTTTAATGCTGCAGGTAATTATTCAACAATTAGAAGTTAAGTTTAAAAACCCAGGCACCTCCTCGATAGTATATATTATGTCTCTCATTTCCTGCAGTGGGAAAGGATATAAAGCTAAGGAACAGGCCTAAGACTTAATTGCAAGAGAAGAAAAACCAAATATACTAACTTCCTAATCAAGGGTGGTCTTCTTTCTCAAGGTCAGGACCTTCATTGTTAGAGAACAGACTCTGACATATGGAATGGGACTTCCAGGCTAAAGTACCTGAAAATCTTGAACCCTTGGCTACAGTGGTATTCTGGCAGATTTCTAACACCTTGGCTGTCCAGTGTGTTTATTGGACATACCTTTAAATTCATTCCACATTGTTGTTGTTGTTGTTGTTGTTGTTGTTGTTATTATTATTATTATTATTATTATTATTTTCTCCATCATTTTTTTGTTTGGACAATCAAGAAAACAGTAAGTCAAGCCTTGATTTTTAGTGTTCTCTGATTTCTGCTGGACAATACTCTCACCATGGCCAGTTTCAACAGGACATCAATGAGCAAGGAGTTGAGAAAGTCTGCTCAGTATCACCCTATTATATGTTTCTTCCCTAAAGATACAAGATGTAAATTACCTTGCATAAATAGTAGCAAGATGTAGTAAAATCACCAGAAAATGATGAGTTTTGAGAATTTGTTGTTTTGTTTTTAATTTAATTATAAATTTATATAATTTTATTTATAATAAAGGGTATTTTACAACTAGTTCAAAAAATTACTGAAAATTGAAAAATTGGTTCTTGAGAGCAAGAGCAAAGTATCTCTTCTATAATAAATTCAATCCCCTGATTGAATTGTAATCAGTGGATCATGTGAAATCAAATCTTCAAAATTTACCAAAATCTAACACATTGAGATTATGCATTTTCTTTACATATTCAATGAACCTATCAATGAGAATGATAAATTATAAACTGGGTAATATTTTAGATCAACCCCCCGGCCACAGACTGGTATCAATGGGTCCATAGCCTGTGGGAATCCCGGTCGCACCATAGGAAGTGAGCACCAGCAAGGGAAGCCTCATGTGCGTTTGCAGACTGTCCCCAGCACTAGCATCACCACCTTGGCTCCAACTTAGATTATCAGGCATTAGATTATCCTAGGAGCACTGCTCCCTATGTCAAAAAGACTGAGGACTGCTGTGTAGACTACCATTTTTCCAAATTTAGTTTAAAAATAATTTAGTTTTAAACTAGATACATAATAGTTTAGAAGATGTCATCTTTTAACACATGTACAAGTTACTTCGATTCCCTTAAACAAAAGAACACAACCATTATTCTCCTTACACCTAAATATTGCTAACAAATGATGCCTTCTCAGCAAAAGAATTCCTATAGTTAGTTAGGGATTATTTTATAATGTGACAAAAGATTGCAATATAAAATTTGTTTCAATTAACATTCTTAAAATGTTTGTCTGCTGAAAGAACTTTTATTACTTTATTTTAAGTATTATGGATTTTCTCTTAACCTGTTTTAGTTTAAACCTTCTGTTTTAGCTTAAAGGAGTTGGCCTTAAATAGAGTGAGATGGAGCCAGGAAATTTGATATAGGACAGAAACTAGGATGGCCATACCCTCAGATTGCAAAAATAAATCTGAAACAATGAAAATATTAGGGTTATTTATAATTGTCCTATGTTTTATTTGAGTGTTTTTCACTGACCTATAGAATTATGGAATCACTTAACCATTCATTACTTCAACAAATATTTATAGAATGCTTACTTTGTGCAACGTATTATGCTATAGCTACAAAAAACAGTTAAAATCTGTTGTATAGTATCCATGTACATAAAGAGGTAAACTGAAGCAAGCTCGAGTTACCAGAAATAGAGTTTATTCAAGAAAATCAGAGGAATTGCAATTCTTGAAAGAGAAACTATAGCAAGTTAGTTACAGGCGAGAATATTTGGGGTGGAAGTATCTATGGGCAAGGAGGGCAAAGACGCAATAAATTTGTTTGCTTGAGATTGGGGAGAGATAATAGGCAGATATTCATTCGTGAGGAGCTAAGTTCCAGTTTTCGGTAAGTCAGACATTCATGGGGAAATCAGTCTCTCGCTTCTTAAGTTGTATTTTCCTGAGGGAGCATGTATAAGATCCTTCATTTCATATTCCCAGCTCCATTTCAGGTGGAAATCACTTCATACTAAAAAAAATGTCTAGTGTCTGCTTTATGGCTTCATAGTACTAAACTTTCAGCTCAGTACAATAGGGCAAGGGCAAAAATCTACTCAACCTGCTGACCATTTTCTTCTTTATAAGGTGGATTAACACCTCCACTTTTGATTGAAGCTCTCTGGCAGTCTGTAGTCCTACAGGAGCTGGATGAGATTTGGCACTCATCCTCACCACTGGGGTAAGTTAGCATTTTCAAAGAATTTTTTTTACATTCCTCTCAGCCCTGGGGAGTCTTCAAGAAGGTGTTCTGAATAGCAAGTTTAGAGAATAAAAGTGAAGGAGGGAAGGTCACTGTGGAGCTATTTTTCTCAGGTGAAAAGGTGATTTTGTCCAGTCCAAGAGTGAAGTAAAAATCTGTGATGGAAAAGAGTAAACCAGATGGAATAGCTGGATAACTTTGTTTGTTTGTTTGTTTGTTTTTGTATTGTTTTTTCAGAGTTGATTTTACACCTCATGCTACAGTTTCATTCTTATTCCAGAGTTGCCCATCTGGAATATTTCTAAAACCCCTGGAGGAAAACTTGTTTCCTATGATCCACTCTCATTATTGCTCAGGTATCTTATTGTAAACGAACACCACAATCATTCCAAAAATAACTAGTCTATCCAATGTTCCAACTTTGCTCATGGACCCGTTTTAAGTTCCCCAAACCCAGCTAACATCAAGCAGTAACATTTAATAAACTCTACCAAAGAACTTGGGTATATCAAAACATTATATTCTCTTGTTGGTTTCCACCTGTTCCTACACTATGAGGGTTGTTCATGAACTGCTGTAAGCATATCTTTTCTACATCTCTCAAATTACTCCTTTCTCTGGTCTACTAAGAGGAACTCCAAATCTCAAATCCTTCTCTCAAGTTTCAAACACATTTCAATCAATATATTCATAGAGCTGTCAGCTGGATTGAATCATTAGACCCAGTTTTTCATCACTTCCTATATCCTTACCCTCTGCCTTGTTTTACATTTTCTTCTGCTAAAGGCAAAGCACGCTTCCCTGCCTCTTGTCTGGGCTCAGCCATGCGTTTTGCTTTGGCTGGTAGGATGTTAGCACCTGTGAGGCAAAAATCAGCCTAAAAAGTGCTTATGTGATTGGACTTGCTCTTTGATGTGCCTATGACATCACCATGAGAATGTGTCCTAAATAGCCTATTGGGACCAAAGAGATGAAAACCATGTGAGAAAGACTCAGATCTGCAGACCTGCACTGTGAAGCAAAACCAGCCAAACCAAGCTGACTCATAGATCTGTGAAAACACAATAACTCTTTTCTGTTACTGTGTTTTGAGGTTGTTTTTTATACACCATAATTTTGTCAAAAGATAATTTATACCAGATATATCTCTTTCCATGGTTAAGTCAAATATTTATATCTTCATACAAAATAGTTTGGCCACTTATTGTCCCAGTGTCCCCATTCCAGAGTAGCATTTGGGCTTTATCTTTGCATAATCAAATACATGTTAGAAGGCTTTCCCAAAATAAAAAGAAAAGTCTTCCTTTAAAGGTGAATTTCTCCTCTAAGTGTAGAGACAGAAAACCAAAAACTATTTAAATAGATCACTTTTTCATCTCTGAAAAATAAATTAAAGCCTGACTGAGCACTATGTTACACATGAAAATCCAGATTTGTCAAAAAGACAAATTAATGAGTGATTTGTTTTCTTTCTGAGGAAGTATTTCTCTATAAATGTGCCCTACATTTTATAAAAGATATTTCTTGGAATAATGATTTTTTAGTACACCTGTCTCCTGCCACTGGACTCTACATTCCCCAAGAGGAGCAGGCAGGGGTGGGGGTTGGGGGTAGTATCTTATTCAATTCTATATCCCCAGCACCAGTTCCAGTGCCTGGCTCCTTATAACTAGTCAGTGGCTGCTTGATGAATTTCCTTATAATTAAATGAAGATATTATAGTAATTCACATGAGCAGAAAAAAACTGAGGACTGGGATGACCTTAGAGAAGGGTCAGAGAAGAAGTGGTGTTGGTGGTGAACTGGAGAGCCTGGACAGGATTTGAGTTCACAGAGAAAGGATGGGAAAGTATTTTAAGTAGGGAGTGAAATGAAAAGAATGTGAAGACTAGAAAGCACAAAGCTCATTCAGAACCGCTTAAAACATAATTTACTTCACAAATATTTTCATGTATAATTTTAAAGAAACTTTTTGTTATGAAAAAATGAAATAAACTCAAAGACACACTAATACTAATAGAATATCTTTAGGGTATTGAAGAAAGTAGAAGTATAGTGTAGCTATTTTCTTTTCATTAGTATTTTAAAAACTGGTAAATAGACATGTTCCAAATTCAATTCTATTTCTACTTTAATCCTGTTGCCCCCAATTTTCCTAAAAAATCCACCGAGATTTGCTTTGATCTGCATCAACATTCTGTACGTCATTATTCCTCATTTCTCAGACTTATCTTGAGGCATATTTGAATGAAATGGGTTTAATATATTCCATCTACTATTTGTCTTTAGGCTCTGGTACATTGGTTTGCAAGTAGCAGGTACACAAAATAGTTGCTATTATTTTTTATTAATATCTATATTATTAGTAATAACTAATTACATTGATTCATTATGCAAATTGTTCTATGTGGTACCAAATGTAAGTCTATTTTTTAGTTGAGAAAACTAAGGCATAGAGATTAAACGATTTAGAGATGAAATATCAAATCATGCTGGGAGTAAATGGCAGCACTCATGGCTCAAGTTCACAGCTGCCTAACACCGACACCAAGCTATTTTGAATCAAACTGCTACACGTGGTTTAAAAAACGATATAGAGACTACTATATGTTCGCCATACATTCTACTTCAGTCCATGGCCAAATATCATTGCAATACAAATTGATGTTATATATTGTATAAATTTGTGTGTGTAAATGTATATGTAAAGGGTGATTTGTCTTTCTCACTTCCTGTTGATAAAACTTGCAGAATAATTGTTTCAGTGATACATGAATTGCACATATATTTTTCTCATTCTGCAAACCCTGGAATGTTTATCTCTCTTCAGCCTGGGAGTTACAGTGTGCTCAGAGCTAGCAAGAGCAAACCTGCTGCTGCTGCCTTAAAGTCGGTGCTTAAAGAATTTATAAAAAACTGAAATTCCCACCTTTATTCAAGCTTTTCAGAAAATCTTTCCATAGCCCTTTGTACCTGAAAATGCATTATACATTGTTTAAAGCACTGTGGGAAACAGTTTTACATTTTTTCAGTTGCACATAAAATCATCTTATGAGCTGCCAAATGAAAACTGGAAAAGCTCAGTGAATGGAGATGCCTCCTTTGAAAACTCCTATATAAAATGGAGCTTCCACATTCCATGCTTAAATAGCTAAACTGGTTACTTTATCTCTTCATTTATTGCTAACTAGAAATTAGAAATTCTTTAGGACATGTTCATTAGTTAAAGTGAGACATAACAAGTGCTCACTAGTAGAAATAAAATAATGAATATACCTCCACAGCTGTGCCGATACAGGAAGGGTTGACAGCTGAAATGGAGTTCTGTTGAAGTAAAAATTTTGTATGCTATTAAAGTTAAATTGATATCAATCCAAACTAGGTTATTTTAAATTAAAATGTTAATTGTAACTTCCAGGACAATCATTAAGAAAATGATTCACTAAACATAGTAAAATAAACAGCACTGGTACACTAGAAAATATTTAACACAAAATAAGGCAATAATGAATGGATCAGGAATAAAAAAGATAAGACATAAAAAGCAAATAGAAAATCATACTTTGTCAGTAATTACATTAAATGTAAATGAATTTAACATTCCAATTCAAAGCCAGAGTGCCAGAATACGTTTAAAAAACTACCCAACTTCTTGCTGCCTACAAAAGATATACTTTATATTCAAGGATATGGATAGGTTGAAAATCAAAAGGATGGAAAAAATATATACCACATAAGCAATAACCAATAGAGAAATGTAGTGGCTATATTAATACCAGAAAAAATAGACTTTAAGACAAAATGTGTTACTAGAGAAAAAAATTATTTTATAATGATAAAAGGGGCAATCTATGGTCAATCTATGAGAATGACATAGCAATTATGTAATGTATGCATCTGACAACAAAACCCCAAAGTACATAAATCAGAAAACTGACAAAATTGAAGGAAGAAATAAACATTCAGCAACCATAGTGGGAAACTTCAATACCCCAATAAAGAACAGAATAGGCAGAAGATCAATATGGAAATGGAAATAAGACTCAACCAACACTATCAACCCATTAGACAGACATCTATAGAACACTCCAATCAATGGCAACGAAATTCTTCTCAAATACATGGAACAGTCTCCAGGATAAACCAGATGTTAGTCATAAAACAAGTCTCAGTACATTAAAGAGAATTGAAATTATATTCTCTGACTACAATAGAATTAAATTTAAAAATCTATATATCTAAATGAAATTTTAAAAATTCACAATTATGTGGAAATTAAAAAAAAATACTCAACAATAGGTCTACAAGAAATCATGAAGGAAAGCAGAAAGTACTTTGAGAAAGTATACATTATATCAAAATCTATGGAACATAGCTAAATTAAAGCTTAGAAAGAAATTTATTGCTCTAAAGACCTATATTTTAAAAGAAAGATCTCAACACAATAACTAACCTTCCACCTTGAGAAATTAGAAAAAAAAGGGTAAGCCCAAAGCAATCAGAAGAAAGAAAAAGAGATGATTTTCCAAATGTTAGGAGAAGTAATAATTCTTTTATAAACTCGGTGAAACTTTTCATTTGAAGAGCTTATTGTAATTTTTAAGTACAGAGACCATTTAAAATTTTACTTTATGGTTATAAAAGTAACACTAGTTCACTGTAAAAAATATTGGAAATTGCTTAATATTTTAAATATCACAACCTAGAGTTAACCAACATTAACATTTTGGTACATTCCCTTACGATCTTTATTTAGGCTCATATGCATAACACTTATATAGTACACAGGAAATATTTACATATTCTCTTTAAGTTTTTTCACATTCAAATTTTAATTGTTAGTTTCACTGTGTTATTAACATTTCTTTGAGATATTTCCAATGGCTGTATAATAGTGTTTCCTGCATATACAGCTTAATTTATTGAACCATTTCCCTATTTTTTGAACATTTAGATTGCTTCTAATTTTTTTCTTAAAATAAAGTTCTAGATGTGAGATTACTACGTTAAACTGCTTTAAACTGTCTGGGATTATTAGGTTAAACAGTTAAAGATTAAACTGCTTTACAGCTTTTCCCTGTTGAGATTTGCTTTTCAGAAAGGCCGTACCAATTTACATTACTACCCAGGAGTGTATTAGAATGCCTGTGGAGATAATATTTTCTGAATCCAAATTGAGTCATACAATTTGACAAGTACTAACATATTTTACAGGATCAAAATTTTTAAATATTTAAAGTCAAGACCATTCTAGAAAATATAGGGCATGATTAGAAATTAATAGAGAAATTACTATTTTCATTTTCGCAAACAACCAAAATACTACTAAATTGAGTTAAATTTTTCTTTGCTACATCTCATAAAATCTAGAGTTGGAATTTTGAATCCTTGTGTTCATCCTCTTAAATTTACAGTTAATTCAAACCTAGATAAACAAAGTGAGAATCTGAAGTCACATAGCAGTGCTCATGGCTTAGAATCCAATGCACTTCGTTTTTTTAAGAATTTAATATTTTACATGTATAAGTAATATGTGACTGTGAAAATTAAAAAATGGCAGATGTATAGAGATAGAGATATCTATCTATATCTATCTATCTATCATCTATTATCTATCTAATAAAAAAGAAAAAGTAACTATCCTCTTCATTCCTTATCAATTTTATTAGTGGAGATTCTTCCAGACATTTTCTAAACTTTAATCTGCAAGTTTTAATTTTTATTTTAGTATATCTTCAACTTGTTTTTTCACTTAACTATATGACTATATGTTCTGGAGATCTTTTTATATCAGCACATAGAATTCTATCTGTATTTTAAACTGCCACTTAATTACATAATACGGACATATTATAACTTACTTAACCTTTTCAAAGGGCATTTTTATCTTTTACTTTAAAAAATGAAGCTGCAATAAACATCTTTGGACATACATTTTTATGCAAATGTGCAAGTATTTCTGTAGGACAAATATCCAAATGTTAAGTTACTTGGTCAAAGGTTATGCATATACTGCCAAACTGCCCTCTAAATAGTCTATAATGTCACCATTTGTGTGATAGGCAGAATATGCTCCCTCCCAAACATGTGCCCTAATTCTGAGAACTTGTGAATATGTTACCCTACTTGGCAAAAGGGACTTTGTAAGTGTGATTAAGGTTAAGAACCTTGAGATGGGGAGATTGTCCTGGATTATCCAATTGGGCCAGATCTAATTATGTGCATCTTTCAGGTGCAGAGAAACCTTTCACACCTATGGTTAGATAGAGAGCTATAACTACAGAAGAATGATCAAAGAGGTACAACTTTGCTGGCTTTAAAGTTAGATGAAGTCCAGGTTTGCTGGTGCCCTCTAGAAGATGGAAAAGGCAAGAACATGCAGCCCCCAGGAAGGAATGCAGCCCAGTCCAATACCTTGAGCTTAGCCCAGTGAGACTCCTGTTGCACTTTCAACCTACAGAAAAAAAACTGTAAGATAATAAATGTGTGTTGTTTTAAGCAAGTAAGTTTGTGGCAATTTGTTATACAGCAATAAAAAATAAATATAATTAATTTAAGAGAATACCCAATTCTTGAAATTCTTAACATTAGGTATTTATCAGTCTTTTTTGCAAATCTGATAGTCAAAAATGGTGAGCCACTGTTGCTTTCACTTGAATTTCCCCTGAGGAATAAATGAGGCTCAGATTCTTTACATATGTTCCTGGCCCTATGGATTTCTTTTGTGACTTGTTGGAGAATAACCTAAGTTCACTTTTCTGTTGGATTTTTGGACATTTCTGATTGATTTGTAAACATTTTTTTTTGTATTTTTACATTCTGAAATCACTACTTTATAGCCTTTGCTTGTTACATGTGTGCCAAATATTTTTCCGAATTTATCACTTGTCATTTCACTTTTTTACCATTTGTTCTACTTTATCAGAGTTGCTCAATCTGCCTCCTGATTTTCTAGGTCATCATTCAGTGTTGTCTGTGGGTAAATACTGCCATATACTTGGATGTCGTTGAAATGGAAATAGTCTACTCTGGTGAACTACTCTAAGGTTGAATAGATCAAAACCCTGACTAACTCTATGAAGGAGAAGAATTTTGTTTGTTTATTTGTTTGTTCGTTGATGGAAAGATAATAGGAACTATCATTTCTTAAAAAAAGAATCCACAGATCCTGCAAAACGAATGAAGTAAGAAGTTGACAGATTAATTCAGAATGATAACTTTTTTTCTTCTCTCGGATACTCCATGACCTGTTGTACTGAACAAAAGAGTGTTTGGTTGAACACTTGGCTGATGTGTGTTTAGGGCCAAGCCTATTCTGTCCTCATTAGACCAAAATTTTAAAAAAGAAATGTCTTGGGGACCTAGGAGACTTAGGTGCATTTAAAACCCAATATATAACTAGAAAGATTAAAAGCTAATATCTGTTGGTGGATTAAGATATGCCAACCTTCCCATTGGATTTTCACAACTTGTCCAAGATGTTATTGAATGATAGAATCTGAACTTGAACTTAACCTATCTGACTCAAAAGTCTTAACCATTATAACTATGCCAGATATCACATTTGAGAACTAGTGTTAGCAACTCTACAATAAAAAACTCTCTGGTAATCTAAATTAGTATATACTCTTGAATATTTTACCATGGGCATAATATAATTATTTTTTAAACTACTTAATAAAGAAAAAAGAAATCTCAAAAAAAATTCTGAATTATACCTAGTTTAATTACTTTTGAGAATATATACAGTAACTAGGAACAAGGCTACAAAGCGTCTAGTAGAAGAGGATTTTTAAAAAATTCTTAATTGAATAGACAGCAGTGATATATAATTAGTCACTGGTTTTATCAGTTGATTACCTGTTGATGGATGCTTCTGAAATAGTAAAGGGTGCTTGAAGTATAGCTTTCTCTATTCCTCTGCATACTTATTTACCCTATAATTTGCAAAATAAATCTTTTATTGAGTGGTAATAAACACAGGAACTTCATTATAGCTCCTATCTGATTATCTCAAATGCTGGATTGGTGGAATCCAAAATAATGAATTTAACTATTAGGTCTTGCATTCCTGTTTCTCTTTGATATGCCTCTGGGGAGGAGGGTGGAGGGGAGCGGGGAAAGAAAGCAGTCAGCTGTAAGTGTGACAGAGAGAGTACACTAACTGCTCTCTGGACAGAAAAATCTGTCCTGGGGATGTTTACAGCCCGTTCAGAAGCTGTCAGAAATCCCCAGGGTTGCAGCCACAAGGCTGGCCCTGCCCTTCAGTCCTCTTGCCCTGAGGGAGCCTTCGAGACAAGCTCACACAGAGCTGTCTCAGCACTCACCCAAGGCCTGTGCATTCCCTTCACTTATCTTACCAAATCTGAGTCTCCGCTCAAAAAAAGGTTGAATCAGCTTCTTCAATAAAAATTCCTCTCCCAGTATCTTTCCAGAAGAAATTAACCAATTTGTTGCCAAGAAAGGCATAGGCCAAAATTTGACCCAAAATGAGAAAGTGTGTATGTGTGTGTGTGCTTTGTTTTTTTAAATCTTGAAAGTGGCACCCTCTGAGGACACTGCCTGAAACCTCAGACCCAGAAATGACATTGTATGAGTTTATCTTTTTAAAAATACCATGAAAATATCTTAAATACTAAGACCAGAAGTAAGATAGGCTTGCTGGTTTGTTTATTTGTTTGTTTGTTTGTTTGTCTGTCTGTCACATTTCCTACAGTCCCAACCTTTGCATTTTTCAATTAGGACAGTAACACACTCCCTAAAGTTATTGTTGTTAAAGATGTCCATTGAGTAGTAGACACAGGTTATTTACCAGAATTCCTTCCTGGGAACCAACAGCCTCCAGTCCATGCTCCCACTGCTTCCAGAGAGGAATGAGGAGCCTCACCAGCCACTGAGAATGAGCCCTGGCCCTGGCCCCAGTCACTGCTTCAAGGAAGGGTTTTTTCCTAACTGGCTTGGAAGCAAACTTTCAGAGTCCTACCCGGGTTCCTGCTGGAGCTAGCAGGAAATTCTATATCTTGCTTTTGCAGGTCATTCTATTAGGAAGATCTAAAGTCAGCTTACCAGTGGCTATATTTTTTAGCTATATGAGGGAGGCGGCTGTCTGGGATAAAAAACAATGAGGACAAAACACAGAGGGAGGCAGAGTCAATGAAAAGACAGTGTGAGGACACTGCCCGATCCCCCTGGTCCAGCTACCTCTTGGGCCAGCTCCACCTTTGGGTCCCTTTTGGCTTATGCTACTTTTTGCTCTGTTCTATCACTCTGAACTAAGGATTCTAAGTAAAACTTTCTTCCACGTACATTAAAACACCTATTACCCGCTCCCCACTTTACAAAATAAGATCATTTTATATGTGTGTGTGTGTGTGTGTATATATATATATATATATATACACACACATATATATTGCTTTACAACTTGCTTTTCCACTTAATGTGTCACTGGAACTTTTCCAGGTAGTACATTTGGAACAGCCTCATTCTTTTTAAAACAGCAAAGCATGTCATGTGAACACATCATTTCTCTGTTTATTTTTAAACTATTCATCAATGAGGGGACATTTTGTTAGTTTCCCAGTTTTAGATATTTTAACCCAGCCTGCAATGTACGTCTTTGTAAAAATATCTTTAGGCGCTTGGGTAAGTATTTTTATAAGATATATTCATGGCAATGGCATTTCTAGGTCAACAATCTCATAGCATTTTTCACAGAAATTGCCAAATTGCCCTTCAGAAAAGTTGTGTCAATAACAGGCTCACAGCAACAACATATATGAAAAGGTCCCCTTCCCCCCCACTATCCAAGGTGTGAAATATTATTACTCTTTTTAATCTTTGACAATCTCTGAAGTAAATAGATATCTCATTGTATTGAGATATGATTCATTAAATATTAGTGGGTTGAGACTCTCCCTTCTGCTTAATGGTTATGTGCATTTCTTTTTCTGGGACAAGCTTGTACATAACCCTTGCCTGTTTCCTACTGTGGTCTTCATGTATTTCCTGGTGATTTGTAACAGCTCCTTATGTATTAAATATATCAATCCACGGCCTGTTATATAGCTTCTCCTTTACTTTCTAAGTTGTCTCATTTTTAAAAATTCTTATTTATGATGTCTTCTGGTTTATGACTTTCATGCCTTATTTATGAAGTTAATCCCTACCTTATTGTCATATGAATATCATATTTTTTTCCTAAAAGTTAAGAAATTTGCTTTTCTTCTTTAATTGTTAATCCATTTGAATTGCTTTTGCAAACAGTTTAAAGTAAGGAATTAATTATGTTTCTTCCTTATTAACCTATTGTACCAGTATAATTTATTAAATCACCCATCCTTTCTATACTAAGCCAGAAATTTTGTAGGATTTTCTACATAGATAATTAGTGTAGTATTGGAATAAAGATAGATAAATAGGTCAGTGGAATAGACTCTACTTAACAGAGATTTCCGTTCAATAGAGAATCTATATATAGTCACTTTACTTTTGATAAAGTAGAGAAAGCAATTCAATGAGAGAAATAATCATCTTTTCAATAAATGGTGCAGAACAACTGGGTAGCCTTGAGCAAAAATAAAGTACACCTTGGACCTTAATTCATATCATATACAAAACTGAACTCAAAATGAATTATAGTCCAAATGTAAGAGTAAAACTATAAAACTTCAAGAAAAAAACTCAGAAGAAAATCTTAGTGACCTTAATTTGGTAGACTTCTCAAATCTGACATTAAAAGTACAAACCACCAAATAAAAAGTCAATAAATGTTATTGCATCAAAGTTAAAAACTTTTTCTCTTCAAGCAACATTGATATGAAAATGAAAAGTCAAGCCACAGCCTAGAAAATATTTGCAAAATATATATCTGACAAAGGAATTGTATCTAAACTATATATAGAACACTTATGACTAATTAATAAGATAAATAACCCATTAAAAATTGGTAGGATTTGAACAGACATGTCACTAAAGAGGAAATAGAGATGCGAAATAAAAACAGGAGAAAATGCTCAATATTTTTAGCCATTAACGAAATGCAACTGAAAAGCACAATGAGATATCTTTTCACACTCATTAGAATGGCTAAACTTGGAAAAAAGTTGACTGTACCAATCATTGGGGAGGAGATAAAGGAACCAGAAATCTTATATACTCTTATCAGGAATATGAAATGGTGCAACTGCCTTGGAAAGCCAACAGTTTTTTAAAATGTTAAACATATACTTATGTATGACCCAAGAGAAAAAAGAAATCATATGTTTATAAGAAAATTTGTATATAAATGTTCATAGCAGCTTTATGAATAAAAATTTCAAAACCGAAAACATCTCAAATGACCTTAAACATGTGAATAAACTGGGATAGCCATATAAGGAAATTAAAGAGATAACTAGGAATAAATAGAATTATTTGTAATAAAATGGAATAAACTATTGATACACACGACATGGATGAATCTCAAAATAGTTATGCTGAGTGTGAAAAAAGCCAGACAAAGGAGAATAAGTAGATAATGTATGATTCTATTTATATAAAATCTTATAATAACAGAATCTGTAATGACAGAAAAGAAAATTAGTAGTTGTCTGGAGAGGGAAGAATTAAAAAGGGTCATGAGGAAATTTGTGGGGGGGGTGATGGGTATGTTCATTGTACTGATTGTGGTGATGATTTCATGTATATTTACACATGACAAAACTTATTAAATTGTATACTTAAATATATGCAGCTTATTTTAAGTTCATTTTAACAACAACAAACTTATAAAAATAGATATATTCAGTATATGTGCTGCCCAGTGATCACTAAAAATAGATATATTCAGACAGAATTTCTTTTGATGTATCTTAACAGATAAATGAACTACTAACGAAGACAATTAACATCAACTTCTTTTAAGTCAAAGATTTTGCCAAGTTTCCAAGCTTTTTTTTCTTAAGTTTTTAATGGACAGCTCAGTTACTTATGTTACTCATGTATAAAGAAAACACTTTTTAGTTAATAGGGCGTGTATATACTTGTGTTCCCATATCATATATCCCTTGCATTAAAATTTTTTATTAATCCCAGAATGACTTCACTGATATCACCCAAAGTGGTGAGAAATTAATCTCTTAGGTATAGAGAGGAATGTTGGGTGTGTGGGATTTTTATTTTTAAAACTAGAAGATAAAAAGCACTTAAGATTCTTTGCTTAAGATGTGATCTTAGAATAATTTCACTCTGGTATTGTTTGCAAAAACAAAAAGTATTTTTTTTTAAATAAATTACTTTGATAATCTGATATTTTAAACATCAGATATTTTAGACATGACCTCTCCCATCTTGTTCTTGAACTGATGATTTGTAAGTAAACATCTCATAATCTTTAACTTCAAATGAGAGTTGCCTTAAATCAGTCATGCCTGAGGCTATGCATAGTGTGTCTTCTGCTACTACTGCCCTTTCTCCAAAGGTTTTCAAAAAATTTTTTTGGTAGTGTCATCTCTGAGCCAAAAGGAAAATTGGTCTCTGCATTATAGTTACAAATCACCCAAAATATTACTACAAATAACCTACTCTATCTACCAGACCTGGGTTTACATCATTTTAGACTATTAATTGCCCTAAACAAGAATTTGCAACAATGCTTTGAAAAAAAAATTCTACTTGTATTTGGCTAGTAGGTTGCTTGACCAACACCCTGGTGCAGAGACATGTTTTCTTATTTTTGAAAATAAAGAAACTGGGCATTTAGTTTTTCAATTGGAAATTGACATTAATACATGAGTTCTTCATGGAGGAATTGGGACTTAAAATACATATATAATAATACAATGTTAATAAAAATATAAACTAGCCACACACCAAAGTCATTTTAGATAACTGCTATAATTTAAAGATAAGAAAAATTTTCTTGATCCAAATTAGTGAAATCTTTAAAAAGATTGTCTCTTGAGCATACCATATCAGAGGACGTCATTTTCAGACACATTCTGAAATTCAAACTCATTTTGAAACAGAATTACAGAATAAAGTTTTAATTCAATTTGTTTCTTAGAGATCTCCATTTTTTTAGGAGATACTTTCACCAGTTAGCTGTTTAAACTTTATTTATTACTTTAAAGTTATCAGTGATATTAAGAATACTAGGGAGATTACATTCATTGCTTTTTTATCTTATCAAAATGAGTAGTCCAGACTAAATGGTTATCTTTAAAAGCATGCAATCATGACATGTGATTCTAAGGAAGGCATTCAAAGTATCAGTGATGTCATCTAAAGGCGTATCTTGCCCCTCCTTTAGAAGAAGAGATGAACAAATTTAAACTGAAGCTGTAAGAAATACATAATCCACTGGAGTTTCTCTCTGTATAAAGGTTTAACATGTCCAGGGCCCTGTTTAGATAATTAATCTGTGTGCTTACACAGACTATGAGGCTTAGCAGCAGAATCCAGGCCAAAGGATGTCTCAGCTGAGGCTTTCCAGCAGAAAGTTTTTTAAAGCAATGCCCAGGTCTTTAACATGGCCAACGAAAAGCACTCTACTTACAGATCATATGGTTATGTAACAAGAATGTCTGTTTTCATGGTGAGGTCCTAACAAAAAAGATTAACATCGGAGCTAAAATAACCATAAGTATTACAAAAACCACAAAATGTGGATCAACTCACCTGTAAGACATTTTATGTCTCTGTGTCCTTTTTTTTTTAAGCAGGAATGACTGTAACTATAGATTTTGACAAGGACAATGAGGGCTCCTAAGGGAGGCCCTTAGGTGACTGATCCAAAGGCAGCAGCAGCAAGGTTAGCAACCTCTCCAGCTCCCAACAATTCAGGGCACAACAACCATTCTTTAAGATTTGCATAACCATTTTGACCTGCTCTCCTAGATTCTCCTCTGATAAGTTGTAGACCTTGTTTTTGTTCGTTTTATTTCAAAATGCAGTCTTCCCAAATACAAATACTTGAGCTCATAGACAATCCTAGACTAACATAAAAGTCATATAACCCACACTTCTGGATATGGCATTTGCTTCTGAAAAAGCTTTTATGAATGACATTGGTCACAAAAGAAGAGAAACTGTTGGTATAGTGTGATTCAGTCTTGAAATCTCAGACTTTCACATCCCCATACAAGCTTGCAAGGCTACCACAACCCATTCATGCCCTGGTCTTCATCTATGTCCAGTGGGAAGTGGGCATGGCCAGGGCTGCAGCTGGGCTCCCCTCCACGGGACATGCCAAGGCCTACCTTCCAAAGGATGATCCCTGGCCATCTTTGCTGCCACTATGAATATGAGATCATGTCCCAGTGACACCTAGTTCTGGGCAATGTAATAACAGATGTCAGTAAATATATATTTTGTGACTGAAATGAAGCTCAATTTAAAAGAAGAAAGATTCCCATCATGTAGCAAACTGATTACTTAAAAGGTGTCTGAATTTGTGTGTGTGTGTGTGTGTGTGTGTGTGTGTAAGGCAATGGGCCCAGTGAGATCTGATTTTAGTATACTTAGACTAGAAAATCCCTTGCCAGGAGACAGCAAAAGGGAGACTAGCACAGAATGCAGCTTGACTTGTGTGTGGTATGGGTGTTACAATGCAGGTACTATAGTTTCAATGCAATGTGCTGAGTGCTGTAAGACAGCTTGAGCCACTGAAGGGTTTTAATTAGTCCTATGCTATGATCCCATGACATTGAAATTGTCAGTCTTGCCTTTATGTTTGATGACTGAGAATATTCTATGTTCAAGGCATCCTTATGGACAATATTTCCTGCAGAAAATAATGAGAAGCTTCAATGAAAACATTTTGTGGATTTTTCCCATCAGATTTCTTGTTTCCTCCTGCTCAGTTTTCTTGGACACATGCAGTCTGTTCATTTTTACACAAACAATGTGTTGGTGGTGAATGCTAGTAAAAATATGAAGCTTAAACACCACATGTACAGAACAGGAGCTACCAAAGGTCATGCCATGATAAGAGTGAACAAGAGAAATAGACCCTCTGGGAAGTCTCACTCCAAGATGAAATGAACTTTCAAAACATAAAGAGGTTGCAAGAAAGAAAGTTAAAATTCCATGATCTGTCTTGGGATGTGAAGAACAATAAGTGCTCTTGATTCAATCCAAATATGACCAGCTGACCCCAGTGTCTGGATGACCCTAATATAGCTGGCTGACCCAAGTCTTGCCCATCCCTTGAACCAAACTTGAACCTTTTGTAAGCACTGAAGTCATTTGGAAAATCATTTGAAAATATTTTCCTCTCTTTGTCTCCTGATTTGGACTGAGAGTGCTCTGAGGAGAGCCATGTGGAACCACAGGGGGAGAAAGCTCATTTTTTTATTTTTATGTGTTTTTATGACCATTTCCCTGAAAGCATTAGCCAAGGAAGGAACGATGAGCATTCAGAGACTTCTTAACTTTTGTAGGGTGGTGTGAATGAATGCAGTTTCCCATCAGGGCAATGTAATAGGAGGGAAAACACCAGATTCCAACTTAAAAGGCATGGTATTGGTGTCCTGCAGTAAGTAGCCATTCAAAACATGCTGCTGAATGAACAGCAGAGTGGACAAATGAAGGAATGCCAGCTAATTAAGACATTCCACCAAACATGAGACTACATTATAGCGACCACAAAAACCAAGGATCAGGACATTACCACTTTGGGGGTGTAAACATATCCCAGATGCTGCGCAAGAAGCAGAGACTTAAGATGTAGCCTGTGCTAGGTATTCACAATCTGACAACCACTGGGTGATGAACTTGAAGCTTCATAGGAGATGCATAGAAGGAGAGGTCTAGTATTGAATTTTCCATGAAAGAGGAATCAGGACCCTGGCTGAGCCTCGAAGTGGAAGTAGTATTTGGTTAGCGGAAGAGAGGGGAAAGAATACATCTTAAGTAACAGGCTGAAAAAAAGCACAGAAGTGTTTTTAAATACCGATGCAAACATTTGTGAGAGTGAGCTGACTGAAATGACAGAGAGAGGTAATGTGGGTGGTAGGGAGCCAGTTGGCCTTGAAGTAGACAAGAAAACAGGAGCTGGCGGAGTAAGGGCACAAGGAAGAACAAGGCACCATTGCTCTTGAGCTGAAGAGCAATGTCCTGGGTGGCTGGTCTGGAAGAGTGGGCATCTGCTCACCCACCTCCTAGCTGACTCTCGCTCCTTGCACAGCAGCTGAGGTTGGATGGAAATACAGCAAACATTTCTGTTGCTAGAGTCCTGCTCTAGGTGAACAGATCAGCAGATGTGTGGGGCAAGACCCCAATAAGCTCCCTTGTCCGAAAATTAACCAATATGACGAAGACTAGATCACATGCTTTCAAAACAAACCAAGTGCCTCTTCCCTCTCATAGGATTTGCCAGATGACAGATGATCCCAATCCCTGTAATTACTTAGATACTTTAATTGACTTTCAGTGGCAGTAATAAGTAACTGGAGTTCAGGCTTGTAGAATTTCCTTCCTAATTGTCGCCCTTAAACTACTCATTATAAGGATAAATAACACACCACTTTATTTAAACCATTTCCTCCATTCGTGTAGTTCATGTAAATTCCAGCGGAAGTGTTTCAGCATTTGTAAGCCCCTAGGATCACTGTTTGGGGGTGCAGAGCATGGTGGTGAACCATTAAGAGAGCTTCTCAAGTTGGTTGGCTGTTTCTTGAATTAGCAAGCCACAGGTTTCCAACACTGACACACTTCCTAGTGCTTCGAATTTAAAAGGCTGTAGAAAGGATAATTGACCACAGCTTGTCAGCATGAGAGATTTACTGTCATTAGTGCAAACTCAGATGAATTACTTTAATTTCGTGGAATATAAAAAAATAGCCAAATAGTTTCCTTTCCCAGAAAGTTAAGAGTGCTTAAAACAGCTTTTCACACTTCGCTTCTGCATTCAGGTGTAAAGGGGGAAGGAAATCATAAAGGGCCATGAGTGGGAGTGGAAGGGAGGGGCGGAATTAGCTTGGCAAAGATAGGAAAAGGTAGATTTCAAATTGTCAAATCAAATCCAAGTGAACAGACCTTTTCAGGGTTGCTTGTTTTCAGGTACCATAAAAGCTAAATAGATATTCATTTAAAAAAAAAATTTCCAACATTGATTTCTACTTTCCAATGTAGTCTTAATTTAGAAAATTCTTTTACAACTTGGGCTCTTTATGTTTTGACTCAATTATAGAGAGTAAATACTAGAAATGTTGTAAGGTAGATTATTAAGTCTTGTTACACTGTAGACATCTGGGAGACTTTGAATTGTTTTATTCAGGCCAACGAAAATATGGCTCCTTAACATGTCCTATTTTGTTTTGTTTTATTTTAGAACCATTCTCCTGAAAATTGTGTAAAAGAAAGCCAGTGCACAGGCACAAAGAATGCCTAGACCTGGAGCAGTTTATTTTCATTTTGCTTCCTCATGATTTCTTTTGCAAAAACATTTGCCTCCTAACACTTCGAGCCCAGGGCAAGCCGCCACTGGCAATTGTTTATTTTTGATTTTCTGGTAGAGGACTTCTTTCCAGTCTGATCAATGAATCTAGACTTGCTTTGCAATCTGTCCTCAGCTTCCACTAAGATACAAACATGTGGGCTTGGTTCCTGTTGTTATTGTACCTGAAATGGAACTAATCTCACTCATTGCTGTGCGCCTCAGCGCTGCGGGTTAGTATCTGTGAATGTTATTACCAACTACTATTGCTCCATTAGCAGGTGAGATGGATAGTAAATGCTGTTTGTTCTTTCCCCTTTGTATTTCTCAAACACATTGTATCACACCTGAGAGTGAAAGTAATAGAAATTCGCCTCTGGAAGGAGGGGAGGCAGTCTGTAAAATCCAACAGCATATGTAGTTACTGCGTATCCAACTGTTTCCCTTTCACCACTGAATTTCATGACAATAACATGGAGGGAAATGAACATTTTATTAAATAACCTCATTTGCAGCATGTTGTTAAAAACACATAAACAACAGCAATAATAAACTTAACGGCACCACAGGCCTTGTTCTCTCCTTGCCCTGGCCATCATGCCCCAGGTGTGAGGCGAGTGGGCTGGACCTCTGAGGACCAGCGAGTGGTGACATTCCAGACTTAGGGCTGCGGAGTCTCTGCCTGACTTCTGGTTTTTAACATTTTGCATGAACTGTTGCTTCACCTACATCCTGTTAATCTGGTGATAACTCTGCCTCCAAACTGCTTTGAAAGAGTCATAATTTGAGTTTCTTAATCCATTTTCAACACTCAGAAATGGAACAGAGCCCCCAACCCCTGGCTATTTGTTCAGACTGTATGTTTGTGTGTCATAGAAAAAGGCCTCACATTTATATTTAAAGAAAAAAAAAATGTCTTGTAAAGAAGATAGAGTGGAGAGAGATTTGAGGAAGTAATTTCAAAGTTGTTGAAACCTGGTTATAAAATGCTTGTTCCTTTATCCCTACAAAACAGAGAGTAATGGAACAACTTTTATCAATGCCAAATGTGTGTGAAATGATGCCAACCGTTATCAGAGGGGAAAAAAATGGCCAGAAATATCAGTGTACCTGACTGGGTTATATGAGTGTATGGTGACTCCTTGTTGTAGCCAGGGGTCCTTTCATGTTCTCCAACACGGATTGGGTCCAGGCCTGAGCAGGATGACAACAGTTCCTCCTGAATGCATAGCCATGTGTCCTTTGAAATAAAATCTACATGTTCTGTCCCTACTTAGCGTGCAGCTTTAACCGGCCCATCACATGCCTGGTGGAGTGTCTGAGCCCAAGACAGGTTGGAAGGTTGGAAATGAGCTGCAATTAGATTGTAGATGTTTGCAGAAATGTTGGGAGGCACGAACTGAAATTCTGGTCACGCCTGTGGCCCAGAGTGTGCAAAGTGGACTTACTCCATTTTGGGGACCAGAATGCAGGGGAAGAAAGAGAACGTTGAAATTTAAATATGATAACCTGCCACTTAGAAAGGCTTACTAGCATCTCTCTTCAGGGATGGCTTGGCCTACAGGGCAGGTTACAAAGAAAGTTTGAAATTTGCCAGAGAGATAGAGATAAAGAAAAAAAGAAAGGTCCAAAGAAAGAGAAAAAAATAAAGGTTGAATTTAGTTTCTGTATCTGTTTCAGATTTTACAACGGAATACTAAATGACTGTACTGAATGTTTCGCCTGGTTGTGTCCTACTGAGTAAATGCATTTGTGGATGTGGGAGGCGTGTGGTACGTGGGCATGCTCTCCTGGATTGCATCTGCCTTGAGGAACACACTCCTCTTCACTCTCACCTCCACTCCTCTGACAGCTCAGCTCATCTTTCCGGCAATAGACAGACCATCATTCACCAGCGACATGCCCATGAGTATTGAAGAAGGCGGGAGTGCGCGGGTTGTGGAATGGCACCGGGCTTGGGTGAGCACAGAGGGGGTTTTCAATCACTGCATTAGGCCTGGGATATTCTGTGGTGTAGATACTGGTGGTTGACTGTAATGTATTTCAGTTTGACATTAATTTGCATGTCCTCTATTGTTATGTGTTTCCCCCTAATTTAAATAATTTTACTTTTATTCACTTGCAAAGCAGTTTATACAGTGCAAAGCTGTAAAAGAAGTAAGTAAGAAATCTCTAATCTTGCCACCCAGTGATAACCCATTGAATACTTTCTAGGTATTTTTATCTTAGATAAATATCTTTCTAGGTGTTTTTTTTTTTCCTATGCATGCATACATACAAACACACACAAGCATAAACAAACCTACATATATATTCTTTCAAAAAAATTTTTTCATTTAGAAACATATCATGCCTAAATTCCTATGCCTATAACTACATTCTTATTATTCTATCACATGACTTCTTACTGTTAGTTATATGGTTTCTTTTCTCATTATTACAAACGATACATCTGTGAATATGTGGATACATGTTAGAACTTTGTGACATCTTAAGGATAAATTTCTAGAAATAGACTTGTTGATACGGAGATTATAAATGCTTGAAATTTGGATATTTGTTCTTATATTGTCTGCTAGAAAGTCATATTAAAGACAAGTATAATGGATGTATCCCTGGTATGTTTTTTTAAAACTGTCTATAGTACAGAAAAAATATCTAATTACTACGTGAGATGTTGTGAAAAGGAAAAGTCATGCTGTAGTCAGATGATCATTTTGTCAAGTTAATTGTCTTCTTATAGTTTCCTGGTCTTAGTTATTAATCTCTGTTAAAAATTAAAATTGTGAATGGTCATTTCTTTAAGTTTTTTTCTGTTAAAATTTTGTGATTTCAAGCTAATTATGCTGTTTGGACATGATGACTTTTGGGTAGTTTGTAGGCAGGCCCATATGTTGGATTTGCTTTCGAGTTTAACTTACAAAACAGCTAGATGATTCCTATGGGTACTGTAATACGAATGCAAGACAAAGGACTAGTGCGGCTCATCCCTCTTAAGTCTGAAAACGATGCCCCACCCCTTGACCAGCAACAGGCAGCACATATATTCAGACCTGTATATGCATGATGGCGGATGCCATGTAGACTCTTGCAGGTTTAGATGCAAAGATTCTTAGCCCATTGCTAAAGAAATGTGTCCATGAATACACAGGAGACAGGTGAACTAAGAAAGCCGCACATGGATGTGGGGAGAGGCGAAGAAGTAGTTACTGTGACAGAAAGGTATGGAAGGCCTTGGGGTAGGGTGGGGAAAATTAGGGGCAGGAGCTACTTTTCTCTGAAACTACCATATCTAGGCTTTTTGGACATCAGCAAAATAATCAGATTAAGGCCAAACATGTAGCCCCAGTGGCAAAAAATAAACTCAGACACAAAATAAACAGATGTATAAATTCAGCAAGTTTGGCTTTTACTGATTTAAGTGTGTGTGTGCGTGCGTGTGTGTGTGCGTGCGCGCGTGTGCGCTTAGCTATGAATTTGCAGAGTTCATTGTTCAGTAGCAGGAAGACATACATCACTGAGCCTGATATATTGTGTCATGAAGCTCAGTTCTTTAAACATGAAATCATAGCCAACCCCCCTGGGTGCAAATATAAGGCATGAGAACTAGCACAGAACCACTGCTGTTATCATCAGTTATCTGGGCCTTTCATTAATATTAATGGAGTCCATAGACTAAGCATAGACCCTTCCATAACTCAGGGAACCAACACTCTACTCTGAAAATAGTTTAATCTTGGCTTTTCATGTAAAAGCAATTTTTTTAAATGTTTGAAAAAAAAATGCCTCAAGATAGGTTACGTGGCTTTAAAAAGTTTATTTTTTTTTTTCCTGAATCGAGAACCTGCATCCTGTTCTAAAATAACCCTGCAGATAATTTTGGCTCCTCTCCCTATTTAAATGGTCCTTTTTGAACTGCATCCCATAAGGATAATTTTCCTTGCCTCTCATTCTTGTCTTGTTTTTGTATGCAGAAGGAAATAGGACAGTTTGTGGGACTTTAAATAAATAACCTAACCTCTGAGAGCGTCCATTTTACTTTTCGGTTAAAGACAATAATGCCTGCTCTCCAGGTGTTGTGAGAACTAAATTAAATATTACATGTGAAAAAGGGTAAATCAGGTACAACACAGCTGTGATTTCAGATCAAGAAACTGAGACCTAGGAAAGGTAAGTGGGCGCATAGAAAGATGGTCGTTTTACCACAGCCAAGGAGGTCGTTTTCCTCACAGCTCTGATCTGTGCCCTACAAATGTGGCTTTTCTATGTCTGTAAACATTACCAAGCTGACATGCTTTTAACGAAAATGGCAAAAACTTTCCACTGCCCCTGAGTTCTCATATTCCCTGAAATTTTAATGTTTCTTGCTTTAAAGTAGCCGATGCCATTGAACCCTGACTGTCTGTCTTAGTTTTAGCAGTGAAAGCTTAGGGTAGATTTTCTCTAACAGTTCACAAAGCTGTCTTGCGGGTGCCTTAGTGTCCTAGAGTCTCTGTATTTCTTGAAAGCCTTTTGTGGTTGTTTTTGGAATGAGTCCCAGTGCTTACCTCACACAGGTGTGTATTAATCCTCCAGCCTCCCTGACTTAAGATTTCCCTCTCACTCTGTCATCAGTTAAAGATGGCTGCCTACTTAGAGACCCATTCTGAGCAATAGGGCAACAAAATATGATTTCCTTTACTGTTTTGCCCCGTCACACATCAGCCTATGCAGACCCTACCCTTTTGCTTCTTCAAGCCATTGCCTGTTTTACATGATGGGTGTTCTTCAAATAGCCCAGTGACTGGATTCCATCAAGGCAAGAGACACCCAAGATTCCAGTGAAAAGCACTTATTGCAAGAATGGGAAAGTGATAACATACTCAGAATGACTTTTTAATAAAAACTCACAGAAAGAAATTAATATTATCCTGCTTGTCATGGCTCCTGGAGTTGGCCCCTGATGGCTGGGCTTTCCACACAGGAGCCCTGGTTTTGGTTATCCAAGAGTGGGGAGAATCCCCAGTTACCCAGAGCAACATCCCTTCCACCTTGCTCTGTTGTCTCTCCTGTCACGCTGACAATAACAAAAATAGCAATAATAACAGCTAGTACTTACATTAGTGCTTGCTATGTGTACGGAGCTTTCCTAAGCATCATAACCGTATTAACTCATTTAATGTCTACACACAACCTACTTTATAATCCTAAGGGATCTGGGGATAGGAACTGCTAGTCAGAGCTGTGATAGAAGCCATTGTCAGACTGTGGGGACTTTTAGTACCAAACGATGTTTCTCGACAGGGAAGGATTTTGACAATGTTTGGGAACATTTTTGATTGTTTCGACTGGGGTGTGCTACTGGCATCTAGTAGGTAGAAGCAAGAAATGCTGCTAAACACCCTGCAATGCACAGGCCAACCCCCACAACAGAGTTACTCAGCCTAAAGTGCCAGTAGTGCGAAGCTTGAGAAACTCTGGTGCTATGTGATTAAAGTGTTCTTGTCCTGATTGCCTAAATTCCAGTCCTGCTTCTGCCATGTACTAGCTGTGGATCTTAAACAAGTTGATCAACCTCTTTATGCCTCAGTTTTCTCATCTGTAAAATGGAATGACAATAGCAATATTATGTCATGGGATTGATGTCATGATTGAATGTATTAATTCATATAAAATGCTCAGCTCAGTGTCTGGCATGTAACAAATGAACCGTTATCTTAACTGCTACTCATATCATATAGACAAGCTGGGCTTCTCTTTAGTCTTGAGAAGCTTCCTTCAGTTCATGCCACCCAAGGGAATAGTTTTTCTCCTTTAGGAAGTTCAGGAGAAGTTATCTTTGATTTGTTTCAATGAAATGTCTCCTCTACATCTCCCCCCACCCGTATCTTGTTTTGCAAAGGAAAGTCAAGGTTCTCTGTCCTGCACCTGCATTTTATTGCTTCACAGTTTCCATGGCTACCTTCTAAGGAGTAGGCTGTCCACCTGTGCCTCCTGCATCATCACACCATGTTATGTTTAGTGAGAAGGGAGCCTGTTACGACTTCATCCAAGCCTACATTCCTCTCTAAAATGGGTGTTCTCAGCATATACAGAAGGAAAATGATGTTTACTTAATTGTCAAGAAGAATTATGGGCTGATATGACTGCAATCATCTAGGAGCTGAGGCCAGGAGAGGTTCACTAACTCACCTGAGTTACCCAACGAGTGAGTGAGTTAGGAATATATCTAGCATCTGGCCTCCCACTTCTGGTTCTTTGCATTGTTCATTAGGGGAAATGTTAGTGAACTATGCTACATTTCAGGTCTTCAGAGTGTCATACAATTATTTACCATGTTTTGCAACAGGAGACCCATTTCGAACTTAAGTTGGTACATGACTGCAGTTCAGACTGGCTAGGTATTTCTGAGCTGGTGGAGCAGGCCTGCTAGGAGATTCTTTTCCAAAGGGGAGAGAAAACTTAAAAAGTGTGACCTAGCACTAAAACTTCAGAGTTATGGGGATAGGGAGTAGTTCTGAGAATAAAACAGTGTCTGTCACTTAGTTTCCATGAAGATGAGTCCTCTCTGAGCCCAGTGAATTTACATGTGAGCCCCATGGTAAGCATGGGAGAGGTGAGTAAATCTGAAAGAAATGTTTCAGGAAAACTTTACAAAATGTTGTATCCAAGGACACAGCTATATTTCCCTAACAGAATGTAAAATGAAAGAGAACGCTGAACATTTTGGCTGTGTGGAGGTTTCTGGTGCCTCAGCGGAGGGGGGAACATTTGCTCTGGGAGGTTATGGCAGCATCGCCAGATCCCTGGGGAGTAACCTCCCAGAGACCAGGGATCTGGCGATAGCTTAGGGAGGAGATACCAGGGAGTACCCTCCAAGTGGGCATGAGACCCTCACTGGGGACTCACAAGACACTCCTTGGAAATATTTTTGCGGGCAAGAGCCTACGAATTCTGATGTGTTATGTTACCACATTGGAATGCACAGGCCTGAGGAAATGGATGGTGTTTGAAATTTCACAAAGGTTTTTGTACCTCAAAATGCTAACAAATATGGCGGTTTGTTACACTTTTCTTTCAATCCTTCAAATTGGCATTTCCCCCTGGCATGTGTTATAGACTATTACTTTCAAAAGCTTGCAAGACATCGCTAGTAATAATATACTTAACAGCCTGAAACCCTGGAAGAAGGGCCTCATCATGTCATTTGTGAATTACCTTAATATCAGACAGGGCATCACAGTAATCAAAACACATTAATTTTAAATGACGTTCTGTGTTTTAGACCAAAGCTAGTATATCCACATTGAAGTAGTTTAAATATAAATGAGGTCCACAAAAATGTCAGGCAGGATAACAGCTGCCAGAATTATAAGATTGTTGGCAAATGTCTGAATGGCAGCCCAGGGCTAGGCTTTAAATGTTGGGAAGGAACTTCTTAAAAGAAATTCACAGTGTGTAAGCAAAGATACATTTTGGAATTCCACCCACTCAGAATTCCTTTATTCAATATATTTTCTGCCTGTGTGTACCTGACATAGGTAATGGAGGTGATGGGGGTGTTGTGAAGCTACAAAGGGGAGTTTGGTGAAGCAAATTAGTGTCTCAATTATTTGTAATGCTTAAAAAACCACTCCCAAACTCAAGAGGTGAAAACAACAGTTTTACCATCTCTCATGATTCTGTGGTTGACTGCACTTGGCTGGAGGGTTCTTCTCTGGGGGTCTCTCATGTGCTGAGATGTGATGATATGAGTTGGGTCATCCAAGATGACGCCACTCACTTATTTCAAGCATTGGCAGGGTGGGCTGGAAGACTGCCATCTTTCTTTTTATCTCCAGATGGTCTCACTATGGCGCTAGCTTGCACTTCTTTAAATGGACTTCTTAAATTTGACTCTCAAGAGTAAAAAAGCAAATGCTGCCAGGTCCTCCGAAGGCTTAGGTCCAGACTGGTGCAGTGTCACTGTCATTATATTCTATTGGTTAAAGTGAGTCATAGGGCCAGCCCAGATTCAAAAGATGGGGACTACATAAAGCCATGAATTCTGGGAGGTGTGGTTTATTGAAGGCCATCTTTGGAGAATGGCTACCATAGGTAATACCAATGACAAAAAGATAAGGAAAGTGAGCTGTGAGCTTAAACGGACAAAAGGAGCTAATTCATAAATAAAACATATTAACTGACATATAAGTAAAGATCCTGAAGTATGATACAAAGTACATAAATAAGCAAAGTTCAGAAAGTTATAATATGCATCATAGAGTTTAAAAATCTTGAAAAACATATTGCGTGACAAAGAATTGGATGAGGGTGACCTTGGGTTTCTCATCCTGAAAATATCCTCTAGGTAAGGATGGAATTATATTCTTACATGAAAAGAGAAATAGGGCCTCATTCATTTGGAAGTTAAGAGGTAGAAATCAGAGGAAAGAAAGACGTTTTAAAGTAAAGAAAAGCTTGAAGAAGAGGCTGTGGAAGAACCACCCAGGGGGCATTCTTGCCTGGCTCAGCCCTTTCCACACAGTGACCTCTTCTCAGTAAACTCTACATGCAAAACAAGGGCTATAGGATCATTTTATTTGAGTTCAAGATGGAAAGGATGCTTTATGAGAAATTTATTTCATCAATAATTTACAAAGTTTGTCAAAAAAATTATTTTCCCTACATAAGTAATACATTACAGAAAATTAGAAAATATAGATGAGCAAAAAGAGAAAGAAGAAAGAAAGAAACCTAAAAGTAACATATGAACAGGACAGAGACTCATGGACATGAACAATGGGCTAGTGGTTACCAGAGGGGAGGGGGGAGGCAGATGGGGGGAAATTTTTAAAATCATTTCTTCAATTAATTAATTAATTTAAAAAAGAAAGAAAGAAAACTTAAAATGAGCAGAATCCCACATCACAGAAACAACTATGTAAATAATTTGGTACGGATCTCAGGGTTTTTTTTTTTTCCAATCTATACAGAAAGATGTCATAAGTAAATGTATGGCAGTGATTACACTAGGCACTAGCTACATAATTGTGGGGTCCCAGTGTAAAATTAAAATGGGGATTTCCATGTTCAAATATTAAGAATTTTAAGATGGTGACAAAAGAGCATGAAACCAATTATGGGGTCATTCTAAGTGAGGGGCCATGTGCAGGTTGCACAGCCAAAGGCGGCCCTGCTTGTTCCCTAATCTCAAACACAAACAACTTACCTGCTGTAGAACTTTCTCCTCCCTTCCCTTCTCCTCCTCTCAGGGTGGCTCTGGGGCTGCCAGAGCGTTTGCAGCTGCACATGTGGCTAAAGCCAGTCCAAGAGACCCGCCTCAGGTTCCACCTCAGCAACATGTAAAATGAGGAGTTTATTTTCAGATATTTTCCATTTTCTCCTTTCTGTGGGTACTACCCTGCCTTCAGCCTCATCTTTAAGGGAGCCAGGCCCTCCTACAATTTTCTGAGGGTTGAGGTCCCTTTGGACAATGGGCCTAGCAGACAGAGCATAGAGTCACAGAGGTTTATCTTGAGCCCTTGAAACCTAATGGAATTTGCCCAGTTTGGTCTTGGGTTAATTCTTTTTTTCTCTCAATTTCTGCATTTTACAATAGAAAGGCCTGTCACATGCCTGTCCCACCACTGTATTTTGGAAACAGATAACTCGATTTTTAAGTTTCACAAGCCCACAGATGGAGAGGAATTTTTCTCCACTATGCATCATGCTCAGAGTCTCACCTATACCTAATTTAGATGATACTAAAATGTGGATACATGTAGGAGTTGAGACTGGAGTTTTTTTATTTGAATATATTTAGATGAGATTTTAGGCTTACAGTTGATATTGGAATATTTTGGCCATCAAATAATGTGAGTTTTGGGGAGGGCAGAGGTTATAATGTACTGAGTTGAACTGTATCTTCTCAGAAGATATATTCAAGTCTTAACCTCTTGTACCTGTGAATGTGACCTTGTTCAGAAAGAGAGTCTTTACAGATGTGATCAAGTTGAGGTCATATTAACTCAGTGTGGGTCTTAACTCAATAACTGGTACTGTTATAAGAGGGAGATTTGGACACAGAGAGACACCATGAGACGAGGGAGGCAGAGATTGGAGTGATGCAGCTACAAGCCAAGGAACTCCAAGGATTACTGGCAACCTCCAGGAGCTAGGAGAGAGGGATAAAACAGGTTGTCCTTCAGGGTTTCCAGAAGAAACGAATCCTGACAATACCTTGATATGGGAATTTTAGCCTCAGAACAGTGGAGAAATTAAATTTAAAAGATTTTAAGCAGATAAGGACACAGTTCTACTTATGATTATTTGAAAGTGATTACTATAATTAAAACATGAGAAAAGGATTTTGGAGGAGCAAGAATGTTGATAGGGAGACAAACCACTCTCTTGTGGCTTCTTCACTGGTCCATGTGAGAGATGCTGGTGGCTCAAATGAGGATGGTTAGTGACGAAAGTGATAAAAAGTGGTTGGAATACATTTTGAAAATAGAGCTGATGGAACTTGCTAGTGGATTAGAACTGAAGGTAAAGAAAAGAGAGGAACTAAGAAAGGCTCCAAGTTTCCTGGAAGATCCCTGGGTGGATGCTGGTTATCAACTGCTGAGTGGGGAGACCAGGGGAAGAGCAGGTCAAGGATGCTCAAGAGTTCCCAAAGCTGGGGTCTTCATCAGAGTTGCCATGGAAACATCAAGTGGTAGCGTCTTCTCTCAGCTAGTCCAGAGGACAGCTGGGTGTCCAAAAACCTCAACAGCCCTTCAGTGGGTGTCCCATGTGAGAAAGTCTCCCTGAAAATCAATTCTGTAGAGAAACAGAGAACACACTGATGACATTTTTTTAACTCCTGGATTCAGCTTGTCCCTACAGTTGATCCCACCTCATCAAGTTTTCATTACCCAAGTTGACAACTTCATCCCTCTTTTTATGGCTTAATTTATCTAAGTTGGGTTTCTATCATTTGTCTCCAAAAGAGGCCTGAGTACAGTAAGAAATATAACTCAGCAAATAGTATAATAGAACTGATGACACAGTAAGGTACTTTATGCATTAGTAAAATTGCCTTAAATAAAATTTATAATCTAGTTCCACCTGTTTCCTATGGGTCGGGGGGCAATTTGAGGTCATATAAAAGGTGAGACAACATTAAAACATTATTTCTTAAGAAAAAAATTAAGAACTGTTATTTCTTTATAAAAGCTGAGACCAAGGTAAGGTGTTTCTCTGCTCCTCCTCCTTGCCCAGACTCTCTCCTTGTGACCCTGCAAAGCTCCCTCCTTTCCCGTGGTCCCATGGAAGCGGTGGATGTCCCAGGGTAACTGCCTCTCTTCAAAGCTGACTTTCTCAGCAGTTGCAAACCTCTGAGCTTCAGAGTCATGCCTCATCTGCAGACAGCTGGCTGATGCTTCCCACCCAGATCCTGCAACCACATTCTTGAGACTTACAGCCTTTTTCCACACAGGAAGAGCAGTGTGGCACTTGTTTCTGAGGCACCGCTGGAAAGGAAGAGCAGGGCCAGGCTAGGAGTACTGTTAGCTTCACCTTATTAATAAAATAGGGTTAATGATTTATTCATAGCTGGGACAATGCCGCTCTGCTCTGGAGGACAGCACAGAACTGTTACATTAGAGATGAGCCGCTGCTGTGGAGGAGACGTGAGCCTTCTGAGAATTGGTGTTGGGCTGTTTCTGTGAGGCAGTGAGCAGATTTATCTGACCAAGTCAGGGCTCGGAGGCAATTATTTGTAATCTGTGGATATTGTAGGATAAATACTGGTGGTTGAGGTCCCTGAAAGATGCTTTTCCACTCCTCATCTAATGAGTGTTTGTTCACCTTCTTGCTTTATTCTCTCCACCTTGATACCTGGAAGATGCCTGAGTTTATAATTCAAGATGTGCTATCTGGGAAATATCAGTATAATACACATCTGAACGTGATCCCCATCAAAGGGATCTCATTCCAAGGAGCAGAAGAGAGAAATGGGATTTGGGCTTTTCTGGGACAAGGCTAAGATTACACTATTTTTACAAATTAAATCCTTTAAAACCATATCCCCTTTTTTCCAAATGGACTGCAGAAATATTTAAATAAATAATTAGAAAAGACATTAATTCACAGCAGAATCCTGATAAATAAATGGGAGAGATTTCACCCCGCCACCAATGCCAATTACTGTCACTCTTGTTAAGAACAGGGTAGATTTCTACTGTTTGTTGGATAATTAGTTAGTTGATATGGTTCAGAGGGCAAGGTGAGGCAGGATTTGACAGTTTCCAGAAAAACAGAATTGAAAGTACTCACTTCCCAGCAAACCAAACCAGCCCTAGTTGGAATGAACAAAAATCAGATTTATTTACTGCCAAGTTGCTGTTTTTGTTCTATTTCTCCCCATCTGAGCCTCCCTGGCCTCCCCTGAGACTTCAGGAAATTTAGATCAAATGTCAGAAAGGAGAGCTGGATGTCTGCCCCTTTGGTGCCTGACTAGAGGGGAGAATTCAAGCCTTAGGAGGTATTGAAGAAAATCTCATTGTTGGTGTGTATGCTTCCACGTGGCAAGGCTTCCTGAGGGATTCCCCTCCCTTCTGCTCAGCTTCCTTGAGAAGAGATCAAATGTTTCAAAGCATTTCCACCTTTACTAATTTTTAATGCTTCTACCAGACTGAGATTTGCCCACTGGAAAAGAAAAAAAATGAAGTCTGTACTTGTTGAAACAGCCAAAAATAAAAGTGATCCTCTAACAGTAGCACATTTAACTTTCTCCATGACTACCAGCAGGAGCCAAGGAGTACAGCTTTTGCTCAATGTATTAAGTCTTGAGAATGTCTTGGGGAAGTGATCACACTGGAAATCAGAATATGTTTAAATATAATTCACAACATGTAGAGTCTCCTTACACAACAATCAAAGAGGCTATCACCCAGATCCCTCCCTGTACTTCTCCAGTTCTTGACCTCACCCTGCCCATTCTTTTCCTTTGCTCATTTTCCCATTTCCCCTCCAAAAGCCACCCATGAGGGTCCATGTGGAAGCCAGAAATATAACCCTAGGATCTGGTTTCCCAGGCCATCAGGAGATAACATTGCCTATCAGCCAAAAAATAGAGCTTCCTGACAGCAGTTGCAGAAATTACAGCTAATTATACGCTCCATGCTTCCTGCAAAAGATATATATTTTAAGCTGCTGGGCTGAATTTCTCCCTTGGCTGTATTTAAAGGTTAGTTTCTGACCTGCTTCCTGGTTTAATGAAATAGTTTAAATATTACAAATCATTACTTGATTTTAATGAATTATTTCTCCCCTGGCAACTCACAAAATCCTTATCGCATCAGAGAAAATAGTTGAGAGGAACAGGGCAGTCTCCATGATAATAAACAGAATAACATGCCATAGGGTTGTCGATTTTAGGATCCCTGGCTCCTTGGGTGGTTGAAAGCTTTTGGCCCTGGGACTCACACTCACTGAGCACCTGAGGCGTGTGGGTAAGCAGCATGAGCTCCCACTTCTCTGCCTCGTGTGATTGTTCGCTTGGCTTAAGTGTCAGCTCCTGCTAAGAACATGTAACATCTCATTTTCCCCGAGATTGTGGAAGTTTGAGCTTTACTTGTGGCCAGCTTCGGTAGCTGAATATGCTGTGTTTCCTTCCTTGAAGCGTGAATTCTGGGGACGGTATGAACCTACTTCTGTGCGTATAAGCCTTTTATTGAATTCCCGTGTCCAATTATAGTAAAGATCTGGATGCAAACAGTTTCTTTTTGGGTGTAATTTGGTCTATTTACATATATTTCCAATCTTACTAATTTCAGGCATGCCTCAGAGATATTTTGGTTCAGTTCCAGACCATTGCAATAAAGCAAGTATTGCAATGGTGCAAGTCCTAATCTTTTTGCTAGTAGAGAATCTTGCCTTCAATTTGTAAAAAAACAAAAACAAAAACAAAAACAAAACACAACATCTGTGAAATGCAGTAAAGTAAAACGAGGTATGTCTTTAGAAGAACATAACCAAAGCACATGTATGCAACAAAAAAGTGATATTCAAGACATGGAAGAAAAGGACAACTCTCTCTCCAGGAATTGCAGGGAAAATCAACTCTCCTAATTCCAGGTAGAGCAGCAAGATAAGACTGGAGAGGTCTGTCAGCCTTGCTGGCTGAATTGTGAATTTCCCCATCTTCAGCTGTTTGACTGAAACACCCATGTGGAAAGTAAAATATCCAACTTGCATCCAGATGATTTGTTTGTGTGGCACCACATGTCTTCATTTCCCTTTGGTAACTAGCAGATTTGAAAATGAGGTGAGTATCCATACAAGAACCAGACATGCAACAGCTCTCATTATGTGGAGTTCTCTTGTGATATATTGAACTATAAAAAATGGAACTTCTGAAATAGTTGATAATCCGTAATTATTTTTACAAAGTATAAGCTTTGTGAATGTGTGGGTTTAGGCTGCTAAGTTGATATGACTCAAAGGTCTGCCTTATTCCACAACCTATGAAAGATCTGTTACCCTGCCCAGTGCAGGTAATTTAACCCTAGAAATTAATTTGCTTTTTATATTAGGAGGTTCTCATTAAAATTAACTTGGAAGAGGTGATCCACCTTAGGAAGGGTAAATTTAACAGAATGTTTTCTAAGATGATGCGTAAAGGCAGGGGTCTTAGTGAAATGGACTCAGTAGCTATGCCTTGCGGAGGGGAGATGGTGAAAATGGTGGAAATGTCTGTGAAGGGCTGAAGGAGCCCCATAGCAAGACTGGTCATCACTATAGTGCACAGTGTCAAGAGCATTCTTTTACAGGCAATTAGCAAAAAGGAAAATTAAAGTTCTTGTGTGTATGTGTGTGTGTGTGTGTGTGTGTGTGTGTGTGTGTGTGTGTAATAGTACACTAGTAATTCAATATTTGGAGCCTTTTATTTTTAAGGTTTTTATTTTTGAGAGAGAGAGAGAGATACCAAAATGGGAAAACAGGCCTGGGAGTCACTTTCTCTGAGGAAATTTAAGTAAAACCAAAACTCTCATAGGGATAGATTTGAGGGTAGATACAATAAAAGTGAAATCCAATTTACGAGAAAAAAATCACATCTAAAAAGATGAATAGCATGAAACTTGGTTTTTTGTTTTGTCTAGAGTAGACGAGAGAATAGGGACCCAGATAAACCTCAGCCGATTTTTCAATGGGGAAAAACAAAAAGTCTCACAAATCCCAGTGTGCTTTAAAATTAAAAAAAGACCCATCTGTTGGGTATTTTAGCGTCTTTGCAGACATTTCAGATGGATGGTTTAACATAATATCTCCTTCAGCAAGATGGTTTATCACAGTCAACAGAAATGTCAGCAGAAGGAAGAAAAGGATGGGAAATCATGCTGGGGTGAGCAAAGGGTGACAACAGGATGGGAAAATCCAGCTTTACCAAATATTTATTCATGCTTATATAAACCTCAATTAGCTATCTTCAAATGCTAAGTCTGCTGAAGAAAAGGAGCATTTGGAAATGCGACTTGGAAGTTGGTTGGTGTCAGTTATTTTGCTGCATTGTTGATTAATGTAATTGAAGTATACATTACAGAAACAGAAAAGGAAATGTGACTTCTTCAGGGACCCATTAATTTCTTAAGGATAAAATGTTTGAAGGTTCAAAGGCTTTGTTGAAGCTTATTTTAAATTTAAAATTTCCATTGCCAAGAGATTGATTACCATTCTTATATTAGCTTTGTCACACACCAAGTTGATCTTAGCTCTTTCAAAGTTTTGTGGCACTTATCTGTTTTTCTGAGCATTTTTTTTAAAGGAGAAGGCTGTCTTACAAGTTCTCTCAAGGACAGATTTGTTTTCCCTTCACAAGAACAGCAAGATGAAACTTTCTAAAATCTTAAGAAGAGCAATTCCCACTCTTTCCTTCTTTGGGATCTTGAAAGTCATTTCTGCAAGTCAGGTAGAGCACCCCTCCTCATTCAAACACTTTCCTGTATTAGTTTCTGTTTGGTTTTCTCTGGACGTTAAAACATCAACTCATTTAAGTGCCTTTGTACATCTGAAGCTTTAATAATGTTTAGGGACTCCTCTGTAAGATTATTCCATCTCTCCACCCCAAATGACTATACATAATTCTTTTTATAACTCTCTGCTGTCTTCCTCTGATCTCTGTTTAAGGCGCTCTCATAAACAACACCCTTCAAAAGTGAGCCAAGATGTCCCAAGCCCCAGTCTTTATTTGTGCTTTCCTAATAGTGAACTTGTTAGTTCAAAAAGTCAGACAGCAACATTTCTGGCTCTTTGGAAACCCAGCCAAAAAGAATACTATCATTTCACACAATAGCAAGAACAGTAATTATGCCACTAGGAAATTGAGGGTTAAGATGGCACTGCCATCCACCCAAAAGAAGATGGTCCGAGAGGACCATGAGGCCACATTAGACACTAAAGCATTGTGACTCAAGGCTTTGCCACAAGTAATTAATAACAAGATTGCTAACATCTTAAGGTCAGTTCAATAAAGAATCTTTTTTTTTTTTCCTCACAAGGAGAAAATATTTTCTCCTCATCAGTTTTGCTTTTTCCTGCTCTTCTAGTCCTGGAAAACTCCTACTGAGTGCTGTCAGGAGTATAAAGTCCAGCCAGCGGGGAACATCCTGTTGACAGCACCTTTTTTGGCCTGTCTCCAAGTACACTGGGTAGAGTGGCCAACCTTGGCTCATACCTTGAGAACTGGCCCTTCACAGCCACACCAAACCTCAGTTCCATGCAGCCCTGAGAACTGTCTGGGCTCAGCTAGTGGGTTCAACACATTCTCTCATTTGGTCTGGGAGACTTTGCCTCAATAGATGCTGATACTCGTGTTGACTTTATTTTCACTGACTTTTCTAGTTGAGTTTAATGTGGGGCATGACTCTCTGGGTCCTACCACAATTATCTGAAGGCAGCAGCAGGCTGGGTCTCGGTAACAAAAGCGTGACTATGAAGATGCTCCACCTTCACTCAGTCCTCTCACAGCAGTGTCTTCTAGGCTATTTCCTGGATCCGGTTCCAGATCTTTGTCTCAGCCTTCCTCTCACCGCCTCACCATAAACATATTTCAAGTACCTGCTTCTGAATCCCTCAACCCCAAATAATTGGCAGGAGAATCTGGACTGAAATGGCTTTAATGTGCTCCTAATCTCTAGTAACATTTGCACATTAACTAGCTCTCCTCCCCTTCGCTAAAAATAGTGAATCGTGAGTAAGTGGTGTGTGTGTGTGTGTGTGTGTGTGTGCCCATGTGTGTAACTAGGTAAAAACAGTGGTGAAGATGCTTGGGGGCTAAGATGAGAGGGGAGCAGTTTCCTGACATTAGAGTAGGAGTGGTACCAATCCACTACTGTACACAGACAGCCAAATGCCTGCAGATGGGCCCTCAATAAAGGCAATGAGTGATGATGATAATGATGTGGACTGGAGAGGAAAGGACAATGAGATGGAAGCACAAAACCAGAGGCTACAGTTTATTGATACTAGAAAAAAATATCCCCAGTGGGTGGCTGGCAGGCAGCATGAAGAAACACTTAGGGGACTGGGCTTTGACGTCATGGTCAAATAAACGCCCCCTCCTGGCTATCACATTCTGGCCTGGTGGTCTGGTGAGCACTTGAGAGAGGCTGAACTGGCTCTCCCAAGAAGAATTCAGAGATACTGAGTTTTGCATCATTTGCTGTTTTGCAGGATGGTCTCCTCTATACCTAAGAGCATGTGGACATCCTAGGCATTTTTCCTTCCCAGAGAGTCTTCCTCTGCAGGAAGCTGCAAGGATTTCACAGGAATAGAGCTGGTGAGGAACCTCTACTTGGTGTTTTTGATTTATCTGAAAGGAGTTGTTTGTTAACAGTGAGAGGGTAGATGCCTTGGCAGGGACCTATCAACTCCCATCCCCCACCCACCTTTGTTCAGCATTTAATAAGCAAAGATTTACATCATCATCCTAGAGTCAGTCACTGCCCTAGGCATTCAGGATACACTGGAGTATGTGGTACTTGCCAGGGGTGGGAAGTAGGTAGTATCATCACCATTTGGCAGATGATAAAATAGGGTCAGAGAGATTAAATGGCTCAGAACCAGGGTATCCTAAAAGATATCATCAGATTTATTAGATACTCAATTTAAGAATTTGAAGACCAGAAGGGACTTTCATGGTTTTCACAGTCATTTCTCCTTCAGGGGAGGGGACAAAGAAACAAACCTATGAAACACAGAAACTACTCTCACCTGCCTTTATCTGCATCAAATGGGTGGAGAATCTGAGCTGGAGTAGATGTGGCTGGCTCAGGTCACGCCCTGTTACTAGGACGATGTCAGTGCTATGTCTTGACCAGTTTGTTCAACCCCAATGACCTTCTCAGACAGGGCTAGCTCTATCGTTCAATATCATCCTAGATCCCTGAATGACAATGATGATGAATAAGAGCATGACTACAGCAGTAACAACTACTACTTCTACTACTAGTACCATGTCTGCTGATATTAAATTCACCTGAGTATCACTCTCCCTATAGAGTGCTGTAGGAATATCAACACTGCAGGTGTCATTTTTACCACTGCACTGTTGTAGTTGAGAACATGAGCTTGGGAGTCAAACAGACCTGAACTGAATCATGAGTATCATATTTTACAATTTAGGAAAGTGAAGCACCTAGGGGTCATTACTTGACCAAGATCACATAGCTTGTAAGTAGAGAAATCATGACAAGAATTGACCTCGTCCTGTTTTACTTACACTTATTTCACCATGGGATGCTATCTACCCATATTATTAATTGATAACAGGAAGTACTTATTGATGATAGGAGCTATTGGTTAGGTACTGTACAAAGCTCTATACATGCATTGTCTCATTGAATTATCTACAACTATTCTTTATATTTACCTCCATTTCATGAAAGAGGGAAAGAGGCCTAGAGAGCTTTAGTAAGTTGTCTACTGTTTCACAGCTAGGAAGTAGTAGAACTCAAGCTGGATCCTCAAAGCGTCTGACTCTGAAGCCCTTTACTGGCTTTTAACTGCTCTGCACACTGCTTAGACCAGATGAGTGGAAAAGGCTGATAGATTGGTGTCATACTAAAAACTTCCTTTCATCTTTGGATAGAAGTTTCCATCACTGCCTTCTTAGATACAGAAAAACTGTGAGTGTCCAGTTGAGAAATTCAGGTTAGCAGCACAGGTGAAACAACACACACAAACACAGGTCCTCAAATCATTAAACCTTTGAGTTAAAAAGAGACTTTCAGGCCATATGGTCCAACTTCTCTTTTAGTTCAGAAAGTTGGTGTTTTCACTTCCCTGGCAGAGATTTATTTAAAAAGGAGAGACCCAGCCTGGAGCACCTACAATGCTTTTCTCCTGAAATTTGATTTACTCAAAAGGCAAAGACACCCCATATAAGATTTGGATTGTGAATACTGACAAGTATGGTGCTGTTTTTAATTAGTCTTAACTTCCAAACCATGCAGGTTAGCTATGAGTAGTAGGATTAGGAATTTTGTTTACTGTGTTTTCTAAGTTTTTAAAAATATACTCACCTCACAATTAAAAAAAGTGTTCTTTTTAAAGAGAAAGTAACAAAATAGATTTCATTAGTATTAAATGGTGAAGTGGATGCAGCATAAGCCCTAGAGTTTAACAAACCTGGCTATTAAACCCATTTTGACCCTTATGATTTGTGTGGCTTTATCCTCTTCTTAACCTCTCTGAATCTCAGCCTTCATCTGTCAATGGATGTTTCCACCTACCTTCCAAGATTGTGTGAAGATTAAATAAAATATTAGTATAAAGCACTTGTTAAATCTCTTCCCTTCCTTTTCCTTTTATTCCTTTCACCAGTTCAAAACACAACTTTCAGCAGGCAGGGGCAGCTGGATGGGGAAATGTTATACTGAAGTTCCTAAAAGCATTTGGCAAATGATGAATTACAAAGTCCTAAGGTTCCTCCTGCAGTGTCTTGGGGATAGCAGTTAATGAATTTATAAACATAAAACAGATAAAAAGAAAATTGGACAAGAAGAAGGAGGAGGTGGCTGAGATACAATAAGAAAACATTTCATGAGCCTATACATTGTAATTTAAGTTCTCATCTGCATCTCATTATCTTGGTGATCCAAAATGACAGACTTTCGATGCCTCACACAGAAGGAGGATGGGAAATGATCTCCTTGGACTGGGTCCCCGGCCTCTCTATCACATTGTATATTATTTCCAAATGTTGAGTGTCAAAGGAGTATTTCACATCCTCATAAGCATGAAACAGTTTGGTTCCCTTTGGGGAAGAAATGAGTTTAGCAATCCACAGAGCAACCTTCTGGAAGAGACTTCTCTGGAATTGCCAAGCTCCCCCAGGAATACACTGACGCGTGTGGAACCCCCATAAGACTCACTTCCTCCATGTCTACACCCTCCTTTTGGAGTATCTAGACAATCTAAACTCGATTCAATGGGCCATGTAGAATTTATTTCATTTTTCCTCCTGGAAAAAATAATGGTTTTTAAAAACTGTTTACTCTGAAATGGTTCAAACTTACAAAGGAGTTGCAATAATAATACAAGGATTTCATGTGACCTTCACACAAATTCCTTAAATGTTAACATTTTAGCACAGTTGCTTTAATTATTATCTCTAATTATATATAATTATTATCATTACTATTTTCAAAAACCACTTGGATGTGATGAACAGATAAGCACTTTCTAAAACCACTTGCAGATGTGATGCCTCTTTATTTCTAAGTACTACGGTGTATTTCCTAAAAACAAGGGCATTTTCTTATATAAACACAGTAAAATTATTATAATCATAGAATTAATATGGCTATATCACTATCATCAATCCTTAGACCTTATTCAAATTTCACCACTGTCCCGACCATAGACTATATGACAAAAGGATCCGATCCAGGATCAGGCATGGCCCTTGGTATGTTAGTCTCTTTTAACCTTGAACTCTTCCTCTTAAGGCCTTCACATTTCGCAAGCATATCAGCCATTGATTTATAGAATGTCCCTTAATTTGGATTTGTCTGATGTTTCTTCATAATTATTTTCAGGTTATACAAATATGGCAGAAATATCACAGAAGATATGTTAGCTCTTTCTCAATGTATCATAAACATACCAAGAAACACCTGACGTTAGTTTGTCCTATTATACCATCCCAATTGCAATTTTATTCTTTGTAATTAATAAAAATCTGGTAGGAAGATACTTTGATACTATTTAAGTTTTGTGTTTTTACCCACAGTTTATCATTTAAAATATTTTAGAACTTGCCCTTTTTTGTAACTTTTGGCTAAAAATAACAAAGGCATACTATTAATTAAAGCCCATCTCTCCAGAAAGCCATATATAAGAAGGGTGCATTTTGAGGCACACGAGGCAGCCCTATGACAGAGCCTAGGTGCCTGGAGACAAGACTTGTTATCTCTGGGTGTCTCCGAAGCTCACTATTGCTTTAACAATTCCTTTCACTTCCACTGAAGAAAGAAATCTTTTAATCAGTCCTACAAGCTGGCATTAGGACAAACTGGCCCTTTGCCAGTCTCCACAGAATCTCCAGTGCCCATCTTACTCCCATCCCTGAGACTGCAGTCTGGTAGTTTGTTTTGGAGAATTTTTACAGAGCCTTTTTGTTTTCATGTCTATGAATCTCTTTATGATGGCTTCTTATTGTTTACGATGGAAATTGTTAAATTTCACCTCTGGCAGGAACCTAAGTTCTGAGCCTTGTGTCTGAACTGGTATATTAGATTGATGACCAGTTGGGGGGCCATCGGAAGGCAAGGAGAAAGCACCCTGCCACCACATGGGAGCTCAGTCTCTCTACTCCACAGAAGACCCTTTGAAAATGCCAATAGCTCAGCAGTCATACCATAAGCACTGCAGACACCTCTCCACAGGAGAAATCCCTGCCCAATTTGGGCATCTTCTCACCACTGCCTCACGGGCACTCATCCTGCTTCTTTCCCCTCCTATTCCCACCCGCTGAGAGCACCCACCATGTGTCTCACAGAGCACGCTTTTGGAGTTGGTTTTTCCTTTCAAATTCTGGTATTTGGAAACAAATGTGGGGGTGCGGGGAAATTAAAAGGAAAGATAATGACATTTTTTTTTCTGTCTGCCCACTGTCTGGTGAGGATTTTAAGCTGCCACTGTCTGCAATACCTGCCATAATCACTTGGATGGCCAGTGCTGGAACTGCTGAGCTGGAACTGCTGAGAAGGCCAAATGCATTTTCTTTTCTCTTTTCTTTCTCTCTCTGTCTCTGTCTGTCTGTCTGTCTCCCTCTCTCTTTCTCTCAACTGATGATATAAACTGAAATATAAGAAGTAGTTTTTTTAAAATAGATTTATTAAGATATAGTTCACATAATCATATTATTTGTCCATTTAAAGTGTACAATTTCATGGTATTAGTCTATTCACAAAGTTGCACAACCATCCACACAGTCAATTTTAAAACATTTACATCATCCCAAAAAGAAACCCTGTGCCCATGAGCAGTGACTCTCAAGGGGCAGTTTTAAAAACGACAGACACTGTTTCTTCAGCACAGTTGCCCATGTTTTGTTTTTTTCCTGAAGTACTCTGTCGCTATCTTCCAGATGAGCTGTGCCTGCTGTGGGCTCTCAGAGAAGACTGAATTAATTAATGGCAGCAATGCATTTGGGTTTCCTTCCCTAGGGTGCACAAACTTGAACTGGAGCTTAGAAAATTTTGACTTAGAATTTCCTCTGACTTATTCCCTAGAGAATCATGAATGGGTTATTCTTAGGAAATGACAAGATTATGGGAATCACCTTTTCTAGGATTTATGGTTTTAGTAGCACTTTCATATACACAGAAGTAAAAATAACAATAGAATTAATTTATAAAGTGTTTATTCTGTGCTTGGCAGTTCTAAGTAGTTCCCATAATGTATTAATTTATGTCTTCTTCAATCATCAGATGAGACAGGGCCCTGTTAAAATTAGCCAGAAATGCAGAGAGGTTAAATGGTGACAAGCCCAAGGTCATAGAGCTAGTAAAGGCAGAGCTGAGATGTAAGCACGTCTAGTTTGATTCCAATCTGAACTCTAAGTACCACTGTAATTGCCTCCAGTGTTCACATTTTAGAAGCAAAGACTGAGGCTTTGAGAAGTTACACATTATTAAAGGAACTAGTTGGGACTTGAATACAAGTATTTGGACCCCAAGCCCACAGTACTGTAACAAGGCAACATGCCTCCATCAATGACTTAGATCAATATCTTAGCAGGTACACAGAATCAAGCTCTTCTGCTAACCGCCCCCCCACCTGAAGGGTATAGAAAATATTCCCTATTGAAGCTTCATATAATTAAATATATTGTTATTATGACATTAATAGTGAGTAGAAGAGTTACCAAAATGTTATAAGATTGTCTACACTTTTGGTGAACCAGAAGTACTTTTCAAACTAATCTCCAAGGTCAGTTTTCTCTTCTTTATTTTTGCCTCTCTTTGCAACCTCTCTTGATTTCTCTTTCTCAGTGTTTCATATTCACAAACAGGGAATGAAGCACATGGATTTAATAACTAAGGCAATGATTCATGTACTCTTTCATCTAATCAGAAATAGCAGTGGCAGGCCTAAGAACTCATTTCAGTTGTATATCATTTTAAAAGAGTCAATGCACATGTCCTTTAGAGAGAAAATAATAAAATTTAAAAAGCAAAAGCAGGCTTGGATCTGCCAGCTGCAATGATTGGTTACACAGAAGCAATTCATGGAATTCTAAAGCTATTTGGGTTTTGTTACGTGTGCTGAAACAGTACCAACTGCGATCTCTACCACTTTAAATGGTTTAATGACTTTTGGATAAGTCTTCAGAGTTAAATGGTTAAATCACCAAATGCTCCATAAAATAATTATGCAAACAGTTTTCTGGCTAATTATCTAACTTAAACAGAAGCACACAGCTGCTAAGATATATAATTGCTGTTTCATCAAGGCTGGCTATTGTATTTACATAATTCCTTTACTGATCTCAGTGTGGTATGGTGGGAGGCCACTGATATAATATCTCATGAAATAAACAAGTTAAAGTCACACAGCTCTAGTCCCAGCTAGTGATTCACTTTGATTATTTTTTAAAGAGAATGTATTAGGACCTTCAAATTCATCCATAATGGATAGATAATAAGCACATAACTAGTATGTACATTTGTATGGTATATCTAAGTCTTGTACATATATGTTTAAATTATTCAGTAAGAGTAAAGATAAATATTTTAGCCTATTAGATATATAATGTATAAATAGAAAAGTACACATATCATAATTGTATAGTTTATAAATGAACACCCTCATGTAACCAGCACCCAAAGCAAGAAACAGGACATTCCCAGGACCCCAGAGGCTTCTTTGTCCTCTTTCAATTTCTACTCCCTCTAAAGGTGGTTACTATTCTGATTTCTATCAACAGAGATTAATTGTACCTATTTTATACTAAATTTTAATGAAATCACACAGTGTGTGTCCCTTTGTGCCTAGCTGCTTTCATTTAATACCATGTTTATAAAATTCATCTGTATTGTTACCATTTGTTAATTCTCATTGCTGTATGGTATCTTATTGTGTGAATACAGTACAATTTAGTTATCATTCTACTATTAACAAGTGTTTCGATAATTTCTAGTTTGGGCATATTATGAATAAAACCATAAATATTGTGCACATCTCTTGGTAAATATATGCACACACTTAGGCCTATAGTATCTAAGAGTGGAACTGCTGGGGTGTAGGGTGTGTGTATCTTCAGCTTTAGTAGATACTGCTAGTTTCCTTAAATAGTTGTAGCAATTTGCACTTCCACCACCACTAAAGGAAAGTTGGGATAAAAGTTGGTAATGCTAAATTTAAAAGGGCAGAGTAAGAAAGAGGAATGAACAGTAGGTCTAATGGAAAGGACTCCAGCAATATGGCCTTGGTAAAAAAGGATAGGGTGAGAGAAAGCAGCCTAGGGGAGGAAGCAGTCACATTCAAGGTCATTTAGTGGATAGGAGAAGTCTCCTTGGATATTTATCACACACCCATGTAACACACAATATGATCCAAGAAAAATCACCCCAGGCCTTTCTCCCTTTTTTTTTAGTCCACGTGGTGCAAGCTCAAGGGCCAGTCAGGTCTGAAGCCCACTCTGAAGACTTGGGGATGCCCTCCCTCTCAATATGGTTGCCCTTGCATGCATATACTTAACACTGATGTCTGGGCCCTTGAAGGCAAGGGAAAGGAGGGATGAGAAGCAAAGAGCAGGCAAATAGAAATCAGAGAGAACAGAATAAAAAATTGAATCTCGCTATCTGGTTGTACAACTTTAAGCAAATCGCTTGGATTCTCTCACGGGTTTGGTTTCCTCAACTGCAAAAAATGAAGATGATGATTCTTAATTTACTAGTTTTATTTGATGATCAAATGAATTAAAAGAATATGGTGGAACTGCTTTGGGAGCATTAAAGGCAAACATTGGCTATCCTTTGTATAGGGTCTTATTATTAATAATCAAATTGTCACTTCAAAGTAGAATGTATCTTGAAGAAGTTATATTTGTTCCAATTTTTTCAATTCAAATTATAACATTCACATTAACAGACTAAGATATAATCTTTCTCAGTAATGTCAACAGGAGTAACAGACAAGAATGTCTGAAATAATGGCATATACCCAGGATTACTCAGGTTCAATTACTTCACTCATCCAGACCTCCATCCAGACTTGCTTCCATTAACTAATTAGTTTAACAAAACATACTTATTGAGTGCTCTTTTGTTTTAGGGCAGTTCTAGGCAGAGATTCACAACAGGATTGTGAATTGTCAAGGGGTCTCTGAACCTCATGATCTTGTATGGAAGGAAATATGGGAGTGACTTCTGCTATCAGATTCGTACAGTTCTCTGTAAACTCCCCTTCAAAAAAGAGAATAAAAAACACTGTTTTAGAGATGTGTGGAATAAAGGACTGTGAAAACTTTATAAAATTACAGGTGTAGCTGCAAATTAAACTGAGATCAGATTCCTGTTGACAAAATAGACACTATAGGGTAAGAGAATATCTTCAAAATGCTGAGGAACAATAAATATTGACTTAGAATAATATACCAAGCTTGATTATTATTCAAGTGTGGAGTGAAATAAGGCATTTTCAGAGAAATAAGGATTGAGAGAATACACTGACTTTGCACCCTTGCCAAAAAAACTATTAATGAATATACTTCAGGAAACAGAAATTTTAAACCCAAAGTATAAAAGAAGGAATGATGAGCGAAAAAATATGTAAACATATTTGTAAAATTTAAAAAGCATTAAAAAAATCAATTAGGGAGTTTTTCAAATAACAAGAAATGAAATTGCTAGATGACAATATATGGATAAAGGAAGTAGAAGAAGCTGCAATTATAAACTCCAAGTTCATTGTATTATTCAAGAGGAAGATAGAGATAGAGATAGGTTCATTTAAGACTTTAAGGTAGTATGCCTTTTAAACCTTAAGAGTAATGTTCAAAGAATAGAAAAAAGATGTATAATTCCCCAAAAAAGCACATATAAAAGAAAGGATCACAGAACACTAGAGTGATTTAATAAGGAAGAAAGAAAAAGATAATAAGGCAAGAAAAAACATAATAAATAGAAAAAAACATATTGTAGAAAAAGTCTAGATGTAATAGTCTCAGTAAATGTAGACAGATTAAACTAATTTGTTCAAAAGTAGCAATCAGTTTTTTAAGAAATACAAAAAATGTATGTGTTGTTTATCAGAGATTAACATATTTCTAAGATACCCAAAACATAAAGATGCTTAAAGATTGAAAGAGATGGGAAAAAATAAAACAGGTAAAGACTAATGTTGCTGGAGAACCATGATTAAGGCAAAAAAGCATAATTTAGAATAAAGAAGGTAATGATTCAATGATGAAGGTAAAGTCACAGGAAAGTGATCACAATGCTGTATTGGTATGTTCTGAACAAAACAGGCTCCTAACTTATAAGGTAAATTTGACAACTCTATCTTAGTAGGAAAGAAGAAGAGGTAGAGCAAGAGCCCAAATAAGAACATCCTTAAAAAAAATCCAGTAGTAAATTATACCAAGAAGGAGCTGTTGTGGCTAAAGATAGTTACACTGGGTTTGTTGGATCTTTGTTTTAGACATACCCTTGAATTTTGTTATACAACACATTCCTTTAAAATAAAGAGAGAAATGATTAAAGTGATAAATCTGTAATTGGATTGGCTACTTATAGCACAAAGTAATTGATTTGAAAGTTATAAGGAGTTTGGAGCAATTTCATACACCATTAGGTGGTAATCCCTGAACCAGGGGTAGGAAATTATTCCTAGAAAAAGATACTGTAAAGGAGTTCTAATTGACATTAAAACTGCATATTGGAGTCCCAATTTCTACAAGAAAAGAATAGCTTTTATTGAACTACTAATACTGAAAATATAGGACAAAATATTTAAAAAAAAACTGTTTGAAGTCACTGGACAGTGACCAGAAGAAGGCAGAAACAGAAAAGCATTTGACCCATGAAAAAATGAACTATGTTTCCTGAGGAGAATCCCATGCTACATGCTAAATGGGGTTCTAGAACTCAAGCAAGAACAATGCAGTCTCTTTGACCTGAAGGGACAGAGAACAGAGTGTGGGATAAATAGAATGACTGGAAATTGAGGGTGGCAATCTCAGAAAGAAGAAAGCCATGGTAATCAGAGGCGGGGTGATAGTAAGTTCTGCATATAAACTCTCTTCAAATCGTTAATTGACTTCTCAGCAATACAGGCATAAGTGGGATTCTAAATATTCCAAGGAGAAAATGACATCTAGGCAGTGGAAAGAGGGGAGGAAAGATTGAAGCTGCTAGAGTCACAGGAGAAACAGTCTGTAGTCTGAATCCTTACAAGTTAGAAGAATTTGGTCGACAATTTGGGCTTTCCATTGAAACACCAGAGAGAACTTAAGAGTAAAGACCATACAACAATACTAATAGATTCACCTTGGGACTAAGAGAAAATGAAAATAGATCTGGTAAACCATAAGATCAAGCCTCCGGTACTTTGACTGCTTACTTAAACAAAATTTGACACTCTTCAGAATAAGATCACAGAATACTGAGTCTCTACAATATATCATTTCAAAATTAAAAATTACTAGACACACAAAGAAATTTTTTATTGTGATACATAGTCAAGAGAAAAATCAATCAGTATAAACAGATTGACAAAGGACCCAGATATTGGAATTATGAGATAGGAATTTCAGAAGAGATTTAATGACTGAAAAGAAACCAAATGTACATCCTAAAACTAAAAAAATATATTATCTGATATTTTTAAAAAATCATTAAATGAAATTAATAGTATATAAAGAAGACAGAAAAAATATCAGGGAACTTGAAAGCAGATCAATAGAAATCATCCAAATTGAAATACAGAGAGAAAAAAGATTGGGACCAAAATGAACAAAGTCTCAATGACATGTAGATCAGTATCCAGAAATCATATAGGTCTAAATTGATTTCCAGAAAGAGGAGAGAGAAAGAATATAGAGAGGAAAAATATCCATGTATTAAGGCTGTTGAATGAACCCAGTAGATAGGTATTAAGATAACCATATTTAGAAATATAATAGGCAGACAGCTGAAAACTAGTGATAAAGGAGAAAATATATTCTTAATATTTTTTAAATTTATTATAGTGATATTGATTAACAAAATCTAATAAGTTTCAAGTATACAATTCAACAGTAAGTCATATATATATATTACATTGTGTGTTCACCACCCATAGTTAGATTTCTTTCTGTCATCACATATTTGACTCCTTTTATCCCATCTATCTTATCCTTCTCCCCTTGTCCCGCCCCATACCTTCTAGTCTATTCTCCATGTTCATGAATCTCTGTTTGTTTGTTGCTTTTAGAGTAGTATCCCACATAGAAGTGATAGCATGTGGTTTTTAACTTTTTCTGTCTGGCTTATTTTGCTTAGCATGCTTACTTCACAATTCATCCAAGTTGTTGCAAATGGCAGGATTTCATCTTTCTTATAGCTGAGTAATATTTCATTGTATATGTGTACCACATCTTCTGTATCTAATTATCTATTGTAGGACAGTTTGATTGCTTCCATGACCTGGCCACTGTGAATAATACCACTATGAACATTGGTGTGCATATATCTTTTTGGATAAATGTTTTTAAGTCTTTAGGTAAATACCCAGTGGAAGGATTGCTGGGTCATATGGTAGATCAAGTCTTAGTTTCTTGAGAAACCTCCATACTGTTTTCCATAGTGGTTGTACCACTTTACAGTCCCACCAGCAGTCTTTGAGGGTTCTAAAAGAGAAAATTTTAACACAGAAAAAAAATACATTATATATAGGGGGCAATAATTTCAATAACTTCTGACTTCAGAAGCAATAGAAGCCAGATGACATTGACATGACATCTTTTAAGACATATCATCTAGAGTTTTATACCTAGTGAAATATCTTTGAAAATTAAAGTGAAATAAAGAAATTTTTAGACAGATAAAAGTTGAGAACATTTGCACAAGCAGAACTGACTACAAAAATTGTTAAAGGTTTTGACTGTCTAATATATTTAAAAATTTTTTTTAAATCTAAAAGTGCTTAAAGCTCCTCAAAGGGGAAATTATATAATTTGAAAATTCTGCTTTATGGGAAGAAAGGAGTACTAGTAATGTTAGATATGTGGGTAATTATAAAATATTATTTTTCTTTAAAAAATCTTTATAAGTCAACTGATAGTTAAAACAAAGAATTTATTGTGGGGGGTTAAAACATATGTAGCAGTAAAATATATGACAACAATAGCAAAAAAAAAAAAAAGCCAGAGTATAAATGGAATTGTACTTTACAAAGTACTGACATAATCCATGAAGCATTACAATATTAATTCAACATAGGCTGTGATAGGGTAAGCATGTATATTGTACTTCCTAAGAAAATATATAAAAAGGAATAGATAAAAAGCCGACAGAGGAAAATGTGGAATAAAATTCTAAAAATTACTTGATTATCACACACATGCACACACACACACATGCGCACGCACACACAACACAACACAAAAAACACAGGAAAGTAAAAACAAGAGAGCAGAGGGGGCAAATAAAAAATAAATAGAAACATAGTAGACTTAAACCCAACTATACCAAAAATTAAATGAAATGTGAATGGATAAAATACTACTAGTAAGAGGCAGAGATTGTCAGACTGGGATAAAAAACAAACACTAAAGAGCCCAACTATATGCTATTTACAGGAGAGGTACTTTAAATACAAAAGACACAAGTTGAAAGTTAAAGGATGGAAAAAGGTAGTTTATAAGCACATTAATTATAAGAAAGGTGATATTGCCATATTATTATTAGACAAAGTTGACTTCAGTACAGAATATTACCAGAGATAAAGAAGGTAATTTCATAATGATAAAAAGAATCAATTTACCCAGAGATCCAACAATGGTAAGTGTGCATGCATCTACTCATTAAACTGCATATAAAATTTAATTGAGCAACAAAAGTTGTTCCTTTTTTTTGTAGGAGAGCTCCTATTCTTTCTGTGGCTGTTGTATGGCAAGGAATGATGTGAGAATAGAGATGGTTTAAATAATGTTCACAGAGAATGTAATTGTATATGCAATGCAGCTAAATGGCATGTTCCTTCCACTAAACTATATTTGGATTTCAGGTGGTAATTGTTTCTTTTTTAACTTAAAAATAAAAAATGTTACTCTTTTTATAGATATAACCCCAAGATGATGAACTTATTTAGGGATCTCCTTTGCAGACTTTTCCAGCCGAGAGTTGTGACTTTGAAAATGAGCTGGGTCAACAACCCAAGGTAGTTTATGTCACGGCTAATATGTCCCCTATAGTGAGGCTTTCTTTTGGTGCTCTTTCTGGATGTTAGGCTACAGTTGGTTCCACCAATTGGTGAAATCCTGGCATTAAAGCAGAGATAGCAATCAGTATGCAGTCTTGATACTCTATCCTAATAATAATCTCATGTACAACAACACATTGAGTCACCCCACTATTTAAAATTTCCCATGGAATTGTTTGAGATGCAGAATTAATTGCAAATTATGGGAAAACTCTCATATTGACTCAACAAAATGAATCATAAGAGACTTTTAGGAAAAGAAAGGGGGAATCAGATTTGTTGAATTCAAAAGGATCCCTGTCAGTTATCTCAACCAGCAATTTCCAAATTTAATGATTATAAACATCTCCTGCAGACATTGTTAAAGTGCAGATTCCCAAGTACCATCCTCAGAGATGCAAATTTATGGTCTAGGATGAGACTCAAGAATCTAAACTTTTAACAACTTCTCCATGCAAGAGGCCTCAGACTACACTTTGAGAAACACTGATATAGTTTCAACAGATGGTGCATCACAAGTGGCTTCCAGCATCTGCTTGAATTCCTCCAGCTATGGTGTGTTCAACACCTTTCAAAGCTTCCCACTCCATTTTAGCAAGATATCCCTTGTTCTGAGCCTAGGTTCTTCTCAGCCTGCTGAATCTTTAGGCTTTTCTCTCTGAAACTACATGGAATAAGCCAAATATTTCTCCCATTATGATGGTCCTTTATAATTTTTAATATAGTTGTTGGGTCTCCTTAATAAACTTTCTAGGTTAAATATTACCCATTACTGAAATGAATTGCTGTTTAGACACCCATCTTTATGTTTTCAGTCTGCATCTTAAAATGCAATATCAGAGCTGAAAATATTTCTGATTATCCTCACAATTGCAAAGTGCAATGATGGTCAGTACCTCCCCTGGTTTGCCTTCATTGGTTTGCTTGTTTTTTTTTTCTCCCCTCTTTCATCTCCCCTTCCCCCATTTTCACTCCTGACCCATGGATGTTGCCATTTGCCTTTAAGAACTGGATGTCTGAAGGCAGGGCACCCCCTCCCACATGGGGGCAGGGCCCCTGGCCCACCCAAGGTATGGTCCATGGCTCCACCTAGGGTGTGAGCCTAGACCTTCTTCATGCAAAGCAGACATGCTAACCACTATACTATGGAGCTACCCTGGGTTTGCTTGTTTTTAAAAACAAGGTAGTGTAATTTATCCAACTTTGTTCTTTAAAAAAGATGTTTTGGCTATCCTAAGCCTTTTGCTTTTACATGTAAATTCACAATCAGCTTCTCAAACTGTCCAAAAAATCCCAGTGGTATTTCAATTTAAATTGCATTGAATCTATACAACAATTTAGATAAAACTGATTTTTTAACAATATTTGTTTTTATAATTCATGAACATAGTATATCTCTTCATTTATTTAGGTTTTCATTAATTTCTTTTCTGTCACATTTTCTGTTTTGTGAAGTTGATCTCTAATATTTCATATTGTGATATTATTGAAAATGTTAAAATTAAAGTTTCAATTGTTGCTAATATGTTGACATACAATTAATTTTTATATATTATATCTCGTAATGGTGCTAAACTCATTTATTGTAGTTTTTTGTGGATTCCATAGGATTTTGTGTTTAGATTATAATGTATTTGTGAAGAAAGACAGTTTTACTTCTTTCTTTCTGATATGAGTGCCTTTAGTTTTTCTCCCTTGTTTATTTAACTAATGGACTTCTGTTACAATGCTGATTAGAAGTAGAGATGGTGGAGAGCCCTTTTTCTGATCTTAGAGGGAAAACTTTCAGATTTTCACCATTAGGCGTGATGTTAGTTATTGATTCTTTTGTAGAAGCGCTTTATAAGTTTGAGGAAGCGCCCATCTAGTCCAACTTGCTTAGATTGTTTTTAGTGTTGCTTTGTTTCAAATCAAGAATGAAGCAGAAATCAGTATTTATTTTTCTATAAATGGACAAACAATATGTACTTTAGGCTTTCTAAGATATATATCATGTGTGTCACACATACTTTTTTAACAGCCCTTAAAAAATGTAAAAAACATTCTTAGCTTGTGGACCATAGGCCTAGTATGCGGATTCTTGACCTAGAAGTTTGTTATACCTACAATTTCACAACTCACACTACAGGACAGTAGTATTAAATTGCCAAGCCTCCACACCCCCAGTTTTGAGGTACCAGAGAAATGAGATGAATTGACACCTACTTTTAGTCTTTAAATACAGTACTTTTTATTAAATAGTTCCATGAAGTGATAGTAATATTCATTTAACTTAACAATATTTAAAGAAGACTAATGAAAATAGATATAAATATTATAAAAAGCATTTGAAAATTAGAATGCCTTCACCTTTTGCTCATCTTCAAAGTTCCCAGTCATCAAAGAATAACATTCTGTTCTCTGTTGGTCTAGATGGGCCAGCCACTCATGCATTCAGTGCTTTCAGCCCTTTTACACTTGCAAATCTGACTATTACAACACTCACCTCACACACTGACTAAAGAAGTTGAGGGTCTTCTGAGATTTCTTGGGCTTCCATTTCCTCTGTCTATGTGTTTTACACAGGAAACTTTCTTCTTTATATCTATTTCTTGGCCAGAGACCAGAAAAATTTCACAGAACATAAAATTTACATTTTCTCCTATGCCTTCATATTTGAAAAAATATTTTGAGCAGAAATAGTTTGACCTCTAAAAATATTGTTACTAGAACAGGAAAGCTTTTAAAATACAGCTTTTCATCATTGTGTCTTTTTTTTAACTAATATTATTTTAAAATTACCATACAGTAAATTTTACACTTTTTCCTTTTGGTATGTAGTTCTTTGAATTTTAACACATGTATAGATTTATGTAACCAACATCATAAACAGCATACATAAGAGTTCCATTACCCCACAAAAACTCTTCACACTGTTTATAGTCACAATTTCCCCCTATACTTAGCCACTGACCTGTTTTTCATCACCGTCATTTTGTCTCTTTAAGAATGCCATATCAGTGGAATCACACAATATGTAAACTTTTGAGATAGTTTCTCTTAGCATGCTGTGTTTGATATTTTTCCAACTTGTTGCAAGCATCAGTAATCTATTCCTTTTTATTGCCAAATAGTATTCCTTTGTATGAATTTATCACAGTTTGCTGAAGCATTCATCTGTTGAAAGACAGAATATTTGGGTGGTCTTTAGGCATTGACTGTTTGTAGTAAAGCTGCTATGAGTTTTTGTATGCAGGTTTTTGTGTGGACAAAAGTTTTCATTTCTCTAGGGTAAGAACCCAGAAGCAGGAGAGCTGGATTATATGTTAACTTTATAAGACTCTTCCAAACCACTTTCAGAGCGGTTGTTTCATTTTGCAATCCGAAGAGTAATGTATGAAAGTCCCAGTTGCTCTGTATCCTTGTCAGCACTTGGTATCTTCAGTATTTATACTTTAGTCATTCTAACAGCAGTATTGAGTCATGGTTTAAATTTGTATTTCTCTAATAGATAATAATGCTGAACAACATTTTTTATGTTTATTTATCATTTTTATATCTTCTTTGGTGAAGTGTCTGTTCAGTCTTTTACTCATTTTTAATTTGGGCCTTTGTTGTCTTTTTGAGCTTTGAGAGTTCTTTGAATATGTTAGATACAAGTCATTTTTTGGATATATAATTTGCAAGTCTTTTCTCTTTCAAATATTTTCTTTGCTTGACAGTATTTTTGACAGAGCAAAGTTTTTAATTTTGATGAAGACTAATATATCAAAATTTTATTTTATGTGTGACATTTTTGGTTTCAATTCTAAGAAGTCATCATCTAATTTCAGGTCATGAAGATATTTCTCTTATATTTCAGGAAGTGCCGTTCGAGAAAACAATTGACTGCAGCATGGACGTAAGAATCCCCAGAAGATTGCCAGACTGCATGGAATCAGAGCAGAGAAATATGTTCATCCTTGCTACTCAAAGCACAGTCCCTGGACCAGGAGCATCACTTGAATCCCAGGCCCCATGCAGACTGACTGAATCAGAATCTGAATTTTGATATGATATCCTGCTGATCTGTGTGTGCATTACAGTTTGAGAAACCCTAGCACTTGTGAGGAGGAGGCATGCAATAGAGTCATCACGAAATATGAGGCATACCAAAAGAGCTCAACTAAATTTTGACCAAGCTTCATTCCATTAATCCTCTTTAGAAATTTAATAATGTGTGTAATATTATTAGCATTTTTCGGATTTCTTCAGGGAGTATGAGTTTATTAAAAGAATAATACATTTTACTTATCTTTCTCTTTGACCTCCAGACCGATTTTTGGATTTCTAAATTATCTTTTGATTATGCCAACAACCTCCCATGAGGATTAGTGAATTGTAATCATTTTGTTTTTTTTTTAAACAAAACAAAACATTCCAGCCACAAACAGAAATTCATAATTATCTGACTCTGTAATGTTAGTTTTAAATGGAATATTAGCTATTTGAATAAAAACGTACTGCACACAAATAATTAAACAAGATAACAAACACCCAGGCAAGAATCTCTATTTTTTTCCCACAGTAGTAGCTCTGTGGCTCTCCATCAAGATGCTGGCATTCTTTTTGTAAATGATTGATTTTCCCACATCTGAATACTGATAAATCTATAACTAGCTCTGATGTTAATATTATGCTAGGATGAAAAACAGAATAATAATGACACAGCAGGGGTTACAACACTGAAAGAGAAATGGAAAATTTCGCATAGTTAAAGGGGATTTATTATCTATTTCTTTTGTGATCTGACCTGAAGTTGAGAAATTGTGGTGTCCTTCTAGTTCCTTCATCTATGAAGTTTGGATTACTTAGTGATTTTTCAAACTATTTTATACTTGTGGAATGCTTTGTGCCAAGGAAATGGTACAAGCAGCCTTATATGTGAAAGAAATAAAAAGGGACAGCTTGAGGCAAGTCGAGGTGACAGCCAGGTTTAAAACTCCTGGGGAAGTTGCTCTCAAAAGTATAGCCTAGCTCTGAAGCTAGAGTAGCATAATAAGCAGTGCTTGAAAATTAATGGGTTAAAGCCAACTGGTATTTACCTATATAATTTTATATTGATTCTTGATAAGAAATGATTTACAAATTACTTGCTGAGGAGAATCTCTGTTAAATATAGAGTAAATGGGTCATGGCACTTACTGGGTTGAAATCAAGTGTATCAAATTCCATCAGTTCTTTCTGAGAAATACCCACATTTCATTTCCCATTCATTCTCTCCTTGTAGTTCTCATGGCCACCATCCTAGCTCAGGTAAACGTGACTCCTGTCTGGACAATTATGATACCCTCCCAAAAAGCCTCCCAGAAGCTCGCCTTTTGGGGGAAAAGCTAAGGTTTGTACATACCAAACAGGGAAGAGATCCTGCAATTTGCTTCTGGCTTTGCTACAAAGCCATACCGCTATGGAGAGCAGAGTCCAAAGACTCTTACGTGGCATGAAGGGTTCTCTAAATAGCATTTCTCATGCTCTCCTTGATGAGCCTCACCATCCAGCCAACGGGAGCTATTCTCTTTCTGACTTGCGCTACACCCAGTGCCTTTCTCTCATCACTCCCTTTGCCTATCCTATCCTATCTATCTTCTTTATGTCTAAATAAGACCCGCCTTTTAAAGACTGAGCTCAAAAGCTACCTCTTCCCTGAGTCCTTCCTGAGACTCTCTGACCTTCTCAAAGTCCATCCTTGCTCCCTAAATTAGTAATCATCCTATTACTTAATATATTCATGCTCCCCACTCTGAGCACTTAGACCATTCCAATTTGAGTTATAGCTCTAGACCATTAGCTCATGTTATTTTCTTATTGGTTTTCCATTGACTATTTAGAACATAAACCATGTCTTGTTAAATTCTGAATCCCTCATGGTGTCTAATACACTGTCAGATACATATCAGATATGTAATGAATAAAATATAGTCTGTCTTTTGTAATATAATTATTGTCTCCCTGAGAAATCCTGTGTTACAAAAACAATTCTTTCAATGGGAAGTGAGGGTTGTGGCTATTAAATTTAGGGCCATAAAATTATTTTTCCTACATAATTTTAAGAATAAAACTTTTTAATAGCTCTTAGTGTATTTTGTTACTGTGAGTGGATATAAAATACTAAGTAAGCATAACTCACAAAAACAACCTAATGCTCTTTACTTCTCATTAACCCACCCATTTGAAGCTTCTTGACCTTTATCACCTTTGATCCTTAACTTGTGTTTTACATACAATACAGTTCCCAACTAATCACAATGAACCAACATTAGGGAGGGTAACTGAAAGACCAGGATGCAATAGAGAACTCAGTTACCTAAATTAATTATGAGTCTCTTTGCTTCCAGTGGAGAAGTATAAATTATAATACCATTATCCTCTATAGGAAATGTTGAAAAAGAAGGAATGTTTATTTTCAGTCTTACCCTCTATATTTCCGTAAGTATTCTGCCCTCTCTTTCTGTGGGAATTGATGGAAACCTTCCTTCACTTACCTAATACCCTTCTCCCCATAGGAGGAAAAATAAACTGACTGGTCAGAGACTATGTCATTCAGGGGCCATGGTTTTAGTGGTGAACAGAGTTTCTCCACACTGCAGCTCTAAAGCTGCTTTCTACTGCCAGGTTCACAGTTGATTGGAAAAGTAGATTTGGAGCCTGCTCAGTAAACTGAGTCAATCAGGTAAATTCTATAACCTGGATTCAGGAGATTATTAGAAAGATTCCATATTGACCTCAGGTACAAACTGTGTTGTCTAATTCAGATATTACCAGCCCCTGCATTTTGAGGAGTATTGGGTGTTTTCTCTGCCAGTTGCAAAGGCTATACTTGGTTCCCTTTGGCTTGTTATCTTTACACCTGTTCTCTATCAGTCAGAACATAGGAAATTGTTACACAATTTAAATGAGATAAATTATACTATATGCTTGAAGCTTGGTGGTTTTTAATAAATGCTCATTCTGTGAGGATCAGAATCTGGGTATATGGTCATAAATGTGAGCACATGTTTATCAAAAGAAAGAATACCCTTTAAAAATTGAAAGCTACTATTCTGAAATTTATTAATCTCAAAATGTGTGATCGAGCATTTTATTGTGTACTTTCTTCATGCAAGGCATCAAACGGGGTGCTGGTGGGGACATAAAGACATGGTCCTGTCATCAAAGAATTCTCCCTCCAAGGACCACTGTGGAATGAGATGCAGATTCTCAGATTCTAGATTACTCCCATGTCCCTAAGTAGTCTCTCTATCCTCGTGTGGTTTCTTAAAGAGTTTACTTACACCTACAGGATTAAAACAATAAAGTGTACAGTTTAAACCTCACAAGAAGCTTTTAAAATCTCCCACCAATAGTCTCCCTGGTAATTCTTCAGAAAATTTGTAGAGCTGGGTTTGCTGGGTCTCTCTTAGTGCTTGTCTTGTGGTCTTGGAAGTCAGCCATGCCAAATTGCTCTAACATAGTTTTCTCATTAGTGGGTCATAAAGTCAATTTAGTAGGTCTTGACCAGCATTTTTTAAATTAAAAAGACCATACCAGATTAGAAGTATCAAAGTGCATCATAGTTATCTTTTGCAAGTATTTTTCCCCATGAAATATTAGCTTATGTAAAATATTTTTTAGTGTGGGTGGTCATCAAAAATGTTTTTAAACACGTTCTAAAAAAACAAGGTCTTACATTATAAGTGCCAGGAATACTCATGGAATAAGTGTCAAGAGTTAGACTTTAGGTTTAAGCTTGTACTTCAGAGTTTGTTTTCTTCTAGGTATTTTTATTAAAATATATGCTATTAGATAAATGATCTTCCCTTTGGTTACAACTGCATGAACCAATAGGCTAAACCTTCCTCTGATGTCATATTTATCTCTAACACCACCTACTCCTCCTCCTCATATTTCCAAAGGGAAATCTCTTTAACAACACCCTCGGATCTAGTTCCTATTTTTATTCTCTGCATCTCCTGAAAGTGAGTACATGATCTGTCCACCACCAGAAATAACCCAGTCTTATAGCTGCCCAGAAATCCACATATAGTCCAAAGGATGGGCAGATTTTTGCTATCATTGTTGTTGTTCTCAAGCCTCCTTTGGCTGTGTTGTCTCTGACTAGAATCGGCCTCTCCCTTGGAAGTCCCTCCTTCATTCTTTTCCACCCACTTCTCCTTGGGGAGCTCAGCTTCATTCTGCCACCAATTCCTATACTCGGACTAGTTAGTCCTATTTCAAGCTGTCACCATTCAGATGAAAATTGGCAGATTCTTGTCACCTGTATTTTCCTATTCTTGAGAGTAGAGTTCTCTTAAGAACTAAAATCTTCCTCTGGCTGATACCACTCACTCCTGAAGACATAGCTGTAATGTATTGTGAGTAAAAGGAACAACAATAGAAAGAAGCAAAGGAGATGAAGTAGATAGAACATTCTATCCTGCCATACTGGTTTTATCTCACTAGACTGAGTCTCTGTTCTCAGCACCACAAGAGGTCTCCACACTGGACAGTTTGTGAGTACACACAGAGATTTCTAAAGAACCTATGCTTTTCTCTCACTGAATAATATTTTAATCAAAGTATATTTAAAATATAGATACACATTAGTCCCTTCTCAGTGTTCTATAGTTCCGTAATTGCTCAGAGAAGGAAGTGCTGTTAAGGGTTAGAATAGTGACAGAAGGTTTTGTGAATAGATGAGGCTAGAACCGAACCTGCAAGGGTGGGCAGAATTTGAAGCAATGTAAATAGGACTTTGTAGGCAAATATGAAAAACAGACGTAGCAGAAAGGAATCAGAAGACTGAGTTTGTGTACCAGGTTAGTGGGATGGAAATTTAGATTGGAGCTCTGTTGTGAGGTAGAATGAAAATGTATATTAAGACCAGACACTCATAAATATACTTGAATGCCGGTGACAGAGGGAAAACTTGAAGGTCTTTGAGCAAATGAAAATGGTATTTTAGAGAGATTAACATTCTACTTGGTGAAGTAGGCTTTGGTGCAAAGAGACATCTTGCAAAGGTAGAATATGAGAGGAACCACTATAGTAACGAGGCTTGAGCAACTAGGGTCCCAGCTAAAGTGATGCAGTGGGAACTAAGAAGGAAGCATAGATCTCAGGGTTTTTATAGGACGATGTGCCACTGCGTAGAGCAATCTAACCAGCAACACTTTATTTAAGCACTCTTCTCAAACCAGTTAATTTGCCCTTCAGATGTATCTTCCCTGAATATGTAAACTCTCTCATTAAGATACAAGCCATATGCCTTCTTTGAAGCTAAGCCAGACCCCACCTAATGCTGGCCTTTAACTCTTTTTTTCTCATTGGTAATCAGCTCACTGAAACAGATGTTACTTCCTGACTCCAGAGATGCCAACAGCCTCAAAAAGAAATGGATTATAGAATTGGGGTCTGCACTCAGCATGATCCAAATATGGAAATCAAACTGAGGCCTTCCTAGGCTCCATGCTTGGCAAAGAGGATGAGAAAGAGCTTAACGTTGGGCCTCAAAAGGCACTGTGGTTACCAGAGTCATAGCGGGCCCATTTACTTGCCTACAGAAGGTCTTGCCAGTAACAACAATTAAACGCTAATGGCGTACTTTCAATTTACCTCCATAGATTAATTTGGCAAATATTTACTGGCTATATACCAGGCATTAAACAATGCTTCAGGGATAAAGAGACTCAAAGGGCACAATTCTTGCCTTTGATAAAGTTTCCAGCTGGGTAAAAGACAGAGACCTATCAACAAGTAAAGAATATTACTGCTTATTCTCTGCACCAAAAAAAAATTGTAATGATCTGATACTGTAGAGATAGAGAGTTTGGGATTAAAGTCTTCCCACTGCATACTTTTCAATAATCACTTGGAAGGTCAAGAAGCTACATATAAACACCTTACATTAAAACTTTTATTTGAATAAAAGCTAAAAGGAAAATTAAAATCAACAAGTCCTCAGTAAAACCTGGGAGTCTTCCCCAGAGTAAGATTTTTGCCTTCTTTCTTGGGCCTTTATTTAACCAGTTGTGGTTACACTGTCTGACCTTCTTATACAGAGGCCTTGAACTTCACAATGTGAAGGCCCCTGTTCTCAGTCCCTAGAGTGAGTCAGACTGCCGACACTTAGCAGCGGAGAATTTCAACCAAGAGCAATAGGAATAGCAGGAATTGGAAGGAAGATAATCCAAGCTCTTAGTGAAATCCGTCTGTAGGAGTTGCAGAAAGAGAGTCCAGAGGTTTTGGTCTAGGAAGTTTAGAGAAATTGGAAAGTGATTGGTGAACATTAAATTTTCTTTGTGAATTATAACCATTTCTTTACAGAGAGAATCCTGATCCTCAAAAGAATAGCTTTTCAGTGACAACAATAGAAGTCATTTTAGGAAAAGGTTAATCCAGGATCACTAAGTAAAGAATACATTTTTTTATTAGTCATTTAATTTATATTTTTCTGTAACAGACTGTTGGTCTTTACCAAGAATTAGAACCATATATGATGATGAGTTATTGCTTTTCTTTTTGTTTTAAAGTGTTTTTGTTTCACTGTGTTTTGTTTTTAGTTTAAATGAGGTGGTTTCTAGTGAAGGGGGATATGCAAGTTTAAGGTTGGAGTAAGCTAAGAAAGAGCTGTTGACTGAAAATAAATGCTGTCATTATACTGGCTTTAAGGATTATTTCAAACCTTAGGAAGAGAAAAAAGAATTGAGAATCTTTTTTTTTTTTAATAGAAATTGTAGATATCATGTCTCTAAATAGTTTCGGGCTAGTTTCTTTGGAAAGTATATTGCTTCCTTCCCTACCTCCCATATCCTTGTTACGTTTAGCTTAATAATAATGTGAGAGGCCAAAAAAGCTTTTAAAGCTGATTTCTTTCAGTTTGTAATTCCTTGCCAGCAACTGGAAGACTGGTTGGCCATGACTTCTGCAGTCTCCTGGCTATTTGTGAAAGTATAAAATGAAACAAAGTACACACAATGTCTACACACACACACACACACACACACACACACACCCCAGTGCGAAACAGCACCACAGAAAAATATGTTGACATTAACTTAATTTCATTAAAACTGGAAATGGTAAAAGAGATAATAAATCCTATTAGTAGATTGTTTTCTTGTCCTCAAAGTGAAGTGACCACTGATCAACAGCACTTCCCAGAGAGGTAAGTTGCATGCTATATTCGGGTGTGGTGGAGACAGGGCCTGGATCTTCCTTAAGTCAAGGACAAGCCGAAGTCACGGACTCTGGAAACACTGAAGTGAAATCACAGGTGTTTTCTGTGTTTTTCAAGTGAACACAAATAGTTTGACAGCTGTGTTTCATGCCACTGGAGTCCTGTAAACACCCACGCATCCCAGAAGTGCAAAAGGTGTGCAGCAAAGTAATTAGTGAGTTATCCAGTTCAACTGTGAAGCCAGGTGCCAGAGGTGGTCAGAAGATTTTAGGTGATTACATGTGGAGTAAGGCAGAATTCCACAGTTCCTCTTCTTGCTGACTTACGAATTTTTCTCTTGTTAATCGAAAAATCCTAGAAAGTTGTATGAGTCACAAAGGCACAGAAAAACATCAATACAATGTACATTGAAACAAAGTTGTCCAATGTCTAAATTATTCTCTAGTAATGATGGTTTCACATAGTTTAACATTTTAAAGCATATGTTACCAGCCTTCCAGTAAGTCTAGCATGGCTCTTCCTACAAAGAGAGAGCCATTCCCTTTATTCAAATTAAAACACAAAGGGCTTGATTTCCCATTCATGTGAAGGGTCAGTGAACATTCGATGACAAGTGACCAAAGAAACTACCAGCTCTATTTCACAACTCATTCCTCAGCTTGTACATATTAAGTTCAGTCAAGGAGAGAACTGTAAGAGACTCTGTTTTCCTTTGTTCCAGGTGGAATGGTACAATATAGCAATATAATTGGCTCCCTTCTCTTACCACAGACTCATCCTTAGATATAATTTCTCTAAAGAGATGGTACCTGACCAATGGTTTTATGCAAGGGGCATGCAAAATCATGCAGTAATTTGTTCAGAGATATATCGTTCATTGATGGCAGAGCCCAGACAGTAAGCTCCACTGTTTGAGTTCAGTTCATTTTTCATGACGTGCAGATTGTAAATGGTGGATATTGATTCATGTTCTGGAAAGCAATAGGATAGGAATATTTGATTGTGGTTAATCACATTCTGAGCCTATGACATAAATTCATTCAGTCTAGCTTTTCTGGTATTTATATAATTCTATAATATGCCCGCTCTAGTCTTCAGAGTTGCCTATGTATAAGATTCTGAACAAAAAAACCCTAAACTCTTTCCTTACATTTGCAATTCTCCTTCATTTTCACTTCTTCCAACTCAAACTTTGAGATTCCAAGACTGTTTATATAATTAGACACTTTGTTTCGGAAACAGCACAACTAATGTTTTTGTGAGGAAATGCCCTGCAAATGCTCAAAACCTCAAAACCTCTTCTTCTTCTTTTTAATGGAAAAAACAACTAAAGAGATTTTAGAGGAGGGTATGGCATACAACACCCTCAGCCACCTTTTAGAGTATTTTTTCTTGAAGGGTGTGATTACAGCTGTTTAAACTTAAAATTATTTACATTTAACAAAAACCTTGATTTTAAAAAGTCATATGATTATATATAAACTAAAACATGGCAAGGAATCAAAAGTTGACATTTTTCAAGGACATATTCTGCCCATTGGTTGTGGCTTCTGAAGGGTGCTTATCAGGGCCTTGGGTTGGTGGGAAATGATAAAGGAAGACTGAAGAATGAGAATTTTTCCTAGTGAGTCATACTGGGTTGCAGCTGAATTTGAAAACAGCAGGTAGTCATCAGAAGGGTTTATATGAAATCTAATGGATCAGAAAGAGAAAGCAAGGGGAAATTATTTCTTTTCATATAGGGCCAGTTTCTCATCTGATGTAAGTCTTGGAGAATTAGCCAACATATGGAAATTATCCCCATGTGGTTATATGGGATAGCAGTATGAGGAATTGTTAAAGGAACAGGAATATTTAGCTTTGTAAAGAGAAGATCTGGGTGGGACAGATAGCTCTTTTCAAATATTTGGAAGGTCAGCATGTGGAAGAGAGAGTAGTTTGTGTTGCTCCCATAGGCAAAGCAGTGTCAATGGGTAGATCTTGGAGAGACAGGCTGTGGTTTAATATTCTCTAGTCTCCTACTAGGGCAGCAGGGCATGGCTGTTTCCTCATGGTGATACGGGTGCATGTGAGAAAACAGGAAGCTGTTCCCTAGGAACTGAGATGGGAACTGAGGCGACTGGCCCAGCTCTGGGACTGACAACAAAGTTTCAGCCTATCAGGCGTGGCTTGACTCCAAATGCAATATTCATATTCAGTTCAGGCAAAAGATAGCAAGGGGGAATGGAAGGCACCCAGAATTTAAAGTCAGGAAGGTTAGTGCTGTCATATATTATCTTTTGGAGAGTTGCTTGGCTTCTCTGAGTTGCAGTTTCCTGATCTGTACAGAGGGGATAGCATGACCTATGCAGATGGAAAACTGTTGTTCATGTCCACTCAGTATTCTCTCTCACTGCTCCAGTGAAAGCACCTTGATTTCCCCCAAGTAAAGTCCTTGTGTAAATCAAGGTAGCCTGCCAGTCCCTAGATAATCAAATTTTGCCTCTGTGGATTTTTAATTCTGAGTGCAGTGACCCAAGATGAAAATCATTGAATTATGTCAACTATTACTGAAAAGTAAATATTTAAAATTAATTATTTTTAAAAAGAAAATAAAATGGTTGGAGCTGATTCTTTCTAAGGATTGCACCATGAAGGAATTGCCGATCATATCTGCTGTCTGGATTTCCTGAGCCACCAGGTTGTTCAGCTTCTTCTTCAGTCCTACGGGCTACCTCATGTTCTTCCAATAGATTGTGGTTTTGCATAAGTGAGCTGAATCAAGTTCTGTCATTTGCAAAAAGAAAGAATTGTATCTGTACGCTTACCTTAATGGGGTTTCTAAGTCAATGAAATGAGAAAATATACAGAAAAAGCCACTGTCACTGTCCTAGTGTCTAGCACATAATAGATGTTCAATAAATGGTAGCTGGTATGACTATCAGGTACCGTGGGCCCAAGATGAAGTAGTGAATTCCAGCACATAGGGAAAGCCACATTCTGACATTAAAATAGGCACACAGAATCAGGGTTTATCTATGCTCAAATATCGGGCCCCAGCCACTGAAGTTGGCTTGCCCATGATACTTGGTAGAATTCTGTGACTCTGAAAGTGATAAAGCTTAGACTGAAAGCCCCCAATCAGAAGGTAATGGAAAAAGACCCTATATTACACGTTTGAGTTTTATTTGTTGTGAGTGTGTAGGTTGAAGGTCATTTGTTGGAGGTCAAAGAAATCTTTTCACATTGGGAGGAAGGCTGGACTTGAGGGTCTCCAAGTTCCCCCACAACTCTATGCAATTCTATGCAGTTGATGCTCCAAATGCCACAGACTTGTGTGCAAGGACAGGAGCCTCAGGGCCTTCAGTTACCTGGAAACATTAATTTTCCTCCTGCCTCCCTAGTAATGCTTTTTCATGTGCTTTTCCCTTTTTCTCCCTAATGCCCTTCTTTACTTCAGCCATCAGACTGACTACTCTTCATCTTTAAAGATTCAGTTTAAGGGTCAGGTCTACCCCAAAGCCTTTCATCCTACCTTCATCACCCCCATCCTTGCTCCCCTTCTCAGTGTCCCTGAGCACCCTGTGTTCCAGCAGTCAGCACATTGGTTTTTTTTTGTCTGGTTCTTTACCCCATCTCAACTATGAGGTCGAGGCAGAGGCCAGATCTTGTTCATTGTGTATCCCCAGTGTTCAGCATGATGCCAGGCACAGAGGAGGAATTCACAAACATTTGAGAAAAAAAGGAGGAAAGAGAAGAAGGGTGGGGAGAAAGTAGGGAAGGAGGGAGGGAGATGTACCAAAGGAAAAAGACCCTATACTGCACATTTGAGCTTTACCTGTTGGAGATCGTTTGTTGACATTTGTTCTTATAGTTGGAGACTCGATTATGCAAATGTGTTAAAATTGAGAAGATGAAAACTTTTCACTAGTCACAATTTACTGGCTTTGTTGCCATGGAGCACAGCTGGGATATAGAGAGTGACCTAACCTGAGAGTCTGATGAGAAGTCATTTGGGGAATCAGATTGACTAAATATTATAGGCCAGTACTTTAATTTCCTGCTGTAGGTAGCTCCAGCCCTAGATAATTCTCAACATGTTTTCTCCAGGATCAAAGATTATAAAATAGTTCACACAAAGTATACTTGAATATGCCTAGTACACTCCTACACAAACTGTTCTAAATCAAAATGTTTACTGCATGAGCCCAAAGAGAACAGAACATACTACCTAATTATTTCTCCTTCATTAGTTAAGGAGTGGAGTCGGTGACGTGTTAGGTGCTTTAATCTCCATAGGCCATAATTCTATGACTAACTTTAAAACAAAACAAGAACCAAAATCCCCACTAGCCTGATTTTATTCCTGCTTCTTTTCCTCCGGCTGTCTTTACGAGCATTTCCAGTGATAAAGAACATGATGGTCCCTTACCATGATGTGTACCATAGCCAGAAACATTTAGGTGACCTATAATTATTCTTACTTGTTAAATTAAAGTTACATCTTACATTAGAGAAGCATATGCTTCTCCTTACACTTTGAATTATGAGCTTTTTGGGTAGGGGCCATGGTGTGAGAAGTTGGGGCATTAGTGTTATTATCCTCAGTCATCAGGCCAAGCCTCACTCCTGCTTATGCCTCAGAGAGGAGGCAGATGTGGAGCATGCACTGGCCTGCCTCCCAAGGCACATTTGAATGGTGGAATGGAAGGTCTCCCTGCCTGGGTATATGCCCTGAGTGCCTGTCTTCAGAAGAAATACAGAGAGAGCGAAAGAACGAAGGAGAAATGCTCACATTTCTTCTACAAGCAGGCCTGCTCCAGGGTTCTAGGAGTCATATGATTTCATCTCTTTCTCACAAGGCATGACATCTGCAGCAGCTGAGCAGCTATTTGCTGGAAGGAAGCAAGACTTTAGCTAGGAGGAGTGATGTGAGGATAGCCTGTGAGATGGAGGAGATACTTAAGACTTGTCTTCAAGAGAGGTTAGGTTTATTCTCCACAATCACATGAGGCAGAATTCCAGGGTGGATATATTTCTACTCAATATGGTAGAGACTTTTCTATCAGACAGAGCTGTTCAGATAAGGAAAGGGCTGCCTCAGGAGGGACTGTGGGCCTTGTTCCTGAAGAACTTTACAGACTGAAGCCCGCCTCATGAAGAAGTTGGGGGGTGACTTTGGAAACCCAGTGGGTAAATGGGCCAGAAGACCACGGAGATAACTCTTTCTCAAAAATCTAAGAAAACACAACCTAAAGGAATCTAAGAGCATTCAGAGAGGAAGAAGGATTAACTTTCTTTTTCTTAAAATAGATTTTGTGAGGTCTTCGTGGGTGTGCTAGGAATGATCATTAAACAAAGAAAGCCCCCTAAACAAAATATATATATATTACCAGAGTAAGCAGGCAAGAGTCTGGAGACATAATCCCAGAATCACAGGATGGTTGACGCACACTGAACAGCATTTAGAACTATTTTTATTAGTCACTCTGAATTGCCTGTTATACACAGAGAACTGTTGTAAGTATTGGGAGAGTTACAAGATGCTTATGATCCAAGGAAAGTGTAATATATACAGAGAAAGACATTTTTACTAACCCAAAACTCAAGAAAAACACAGAATATTTTGAAAATATTCAAATATGAAAGAAGAGGGAGAAATTGAAGAGGATTCCAGCAGTAACTTAGAAGGCCAGGATTTCCCCAAACCATGTCATACGCATGTGTAATTGTTCCAGGGGAGTTGGCCTATAATGTGACCACCCACATCTCCTTCTCATCATCCTTTGGCCCTGTCAGGGTCTCAGGTGGGATGAAAGGAGAAGGAACTGCTCTTGATGGAGGCTTTGCCTTTCACACAACAATATTTTAGTTGATAAAAACAATTTATGCAAACTTTTGACTTCCCTTCTTTGATCTCTTTTCTTTTCTTTATTTCCACGCTGCTTTATTGATACTTCGCCTCTACTTCCCCAGAGGCTGGCAGATAGGGCAACCATGGGACAGGCAGGAAAAGTAAATGAGGGGAGACAGTAGAGAAAATAGTTTCTGCCTTCCCACTTAAGACTGTACCACTAATTCTTACTGTTCGGGTAATGTTAATCCTCACAATGCCAAATGAAGCTAGAAGAAGTGCACACATGATGCTAGCATCCCAAGCTACCTCTAGGCCCAGTGGACTTCTACCTGATTGTCTTAAACATGTACACACACACACACACACACACACGCACGCACATGCACGCACACACACACACACACATGCATTTTACATTCTCATTTGAAGCAAATACCAAAGGACATATTTTCAATTTGAAAATGACTGCTTAATTTTGTAGGTTTTTGGATCAGACATAGAAAAATACCGAGGCTACAGAGTTTATATGCTAGAGAAGGGATTGAGCAGGAAGAAAGGTATAAGCCAGGAAGAACTTTTGACAAACAATTTCAATGGAGCTTTGTATTTTCAAAGCAGTTTTAAATCATGAACTAGCCCACCCAGCTATCCTGAAAAAGTAGGTCAGCACAATATTTTCACAGGTGAGGAAACTGAGATACGATGTTCAGTAGCTCACCCAACACATACAACACGGCTAGGAACACAGACTTCCGGATTTCCATCCAGACAGTTAACTCGGCTGCCTTCTTCCGAGAAAAAGAAAATACACACATTTAGCAACTTTTATTTTATATTTTTATATGCTAAGTAGGCTAAAACTCCACTGCTGTAGATCAAGAAGTCTTAAGGTGATCAAAGGTAGAGTTTGAAGCTTGTGATTATTCCCCAACTTCGTCTACAGTTCAAATGCTATGTTCTGGGGATCTGGAAGCCGAAAGCAGTTACTGGAGAATGAAGGAGCCTAGACTCAAGAGTAAGTTGCATGGCCTTGTAAAAGTCATTTAAAATCTCTGAGCCTTGCTTTTTCACCTTCAAAATGAAGACAATATTTTTTTAAAGTTTTATTTTGAGAAATGCTAAAAAACAAAATAGTTAAATCACCCATTATTTGACTGTCTTTTTTAAAGTACATGCAAAAAAGTGATAGTGTTCTTTCTCTACCTCTCCGATACCATCCCAGAGCTTAATGAAATTTTCCTAGGCTGATACAAATACATAATATAAAAATATATTAATATATATATGAAAATTTTATATTTTATAATTTTTTAAAGAAAAATTAAATTATATATGTTGTTCTGCAACTTTTTTTACTTAACAATATGGCATAATTCCACTTCATATTGATTCTGTTCTAATGGTTGCAAAATATTCCATTGCATAGACTTTACATAATTTGGTTAGCAATTTCTTTTTTGAGAGTCTTTTGTAAGGTCCAAAGAAGATAATACATGATAAAGAATGGCTTAAATATAGTTCATTATTTTGATTATTGATCAAATATATTGGTTTTAGCTGCTGAGCTCTAAATGTATTTGACACTTTGTAGATGTACACAGAGAGAAGTAATATCCTGACTGTAATGCAGAATCACCATAGTAATTTGAAAACTGATTTACTGCATGGAGATAGAAAAAACTGTCGATAATTGAATGTACAATGCAACATCCAATGTGTTCTCTCAAAGGGGAAAATCCATTTTTTTTCAATGAGTAGCCTCTATTTATTCAACTTATATTCTAAAACAAAATTTTTAATTTTTATACCTTACTCTTATAAGTAAAACAGAATTAAAGGTTAGAAACTATAAAGTGAAGTGTGTGAAAGAGAGATGTATTGATGTCATCTGATATGTAGAATAAAGATGAGCTTTTGCTTGTTTGTTTTGTACGTGTCCATATGATGTTTGTTTTATTTTGTTTAAAATTGCCCCTAAATTTGAACTAAAAGTGGCATATTAGCAAGTCTTTTTGTCAGGGGACAGAAATTAGATATTTTACTAAGAAAATAGAAGCTGAATTTTGCATCTCTGATATGCTACAAAAACGTTCTCACCTGTGTATTATGGCCAGCAAGCCCATAATACGCAGGTGAGAACATTAATTTTCCAAGGCCCTTTTCTGCATCAGTGAACATTGGTTAATTGGATCGTTCCCCACTTCATTTTGCCTGTGCAAACATAAGAGATGGTACTCAACAGAATTTGCTTTACTCCTATGACTTATGGAAAGTGGTGACACCTAATAGTACCCTCTTCTTAACGCAGGTTTGAGATATTGGTTTGCAATTCTCCCCCAAACCAATACAATTCTTTTTTTCGTCCACGAGCTGGAAAGCATAGGTTCACGGGTAGGTAGCCTTTGCTACTACCCATCACTCTGGTAGAAGTACAAAACCACAGGCTACCTGTTAGCTCTCTTGGGCCATGTCCCCAGGTGAAAGGAGTGTTGCTAATACTCCAGAAAAACCCAGATTCCCACTAGTGGGCCTGTGGACATGAAGCAGCCATCTGTTAATGTGATTGTCATTCTCAACCTTTATTCCTTTATATTAATCATGGTGGACATTGTTCGTTGGCATAGCTCGTGGTCATAGACCTATATAGGCTATCAGAAATGGCACATTAGTCTTGTCTCCTGGTCAAGAAAACACATCAGAATGCAAGTGAGGGAAAATGACATTAACATAGAAAGAATCTTTAATCCCTTCTGATGTGCAAAACTTTGACACTTTATATTCACAAATGATTGTGATCTACTAAAATGGGCAGTATGAAACTCTGGACTACTGGTCAAGGTTCTAACTATTCAGGTCTCTTTCACATCTGAATTCTCTGATTCTATGAAAGATAAAAAGATCCCAACCACAACCAGGCAGCAATTCCTCATAGGATTTTGATCCTCCAGGGTGACTGTATAGAAACATTCAGAAGCCTGCCTCAGAGCCAAGCTTTCTCTCTCACGTATGAGACAATGTTTCCTAACATGTAGACTGGATAAAATTTCCTTCCACTTTTCAAGCCCCTCAACAAAGTCCAAAAGACTCACTTTTGCTTAAAACTGCATTTGTATGACACGATTATACACAAAGGGGGGAAACCCAGTTCTACATCATGTAATCCCGGGAAACATCACAGAAGATAGGACCCAAGGAAGCCAACAAGATCAAATAGCAAATATCGCAATGTTAAATGTCCCAGTCTTTTTTTTTTTTTTGATTCTAGGTCTCTGATATAATCTCTTTTCTTTATTTAAACTCACCCAAAGACAGTGTGCTAAAAGGATGCTTCTGAAAGGTCTCAGTGCTGGCTCTGACCGTGGAGACAGAGAGTGGAGCTCTCTGCACTGCACTCTCCCACCCCAAGCATGACTGGTGAACATTCGTACCTCTCCCATTGAACAGTGATCTCATGTGCACTCAAGAGTTCATAGATGCCAGGGAAACATCATGAAATGCTACTGCCTGCTGCTCTCTTGATTTGCAAGGATAGGAGCACTCTGGTAATGGCCCACCTAGCTAATCGTCCCATGAAAGAAGGTTATACTCACATTGCTCTCACTCTGGAGAGGAACTTTGTATTCCGCCTCATGTTTATGAAACATGAAGGCACATGTCGTAAAAATATTCTGCATATAAATGAAATAATGCAAAGCAATTATTTTGCTTGTTAAGAAAGCAATAATATGATTATGATATGTAAAGTGCTAATAATGAATGGAATACGTTTTAACTTGTTTAAAATGATTTGCCTCTTTCTTAAATGCAATGTGTGCAACTAAAACAAGGAAAGATGCCACACTAAAGGACTACGTAAAAGGCAGAAACCTGAACACTGCAGAGACAAAAACCAAAAAGTCAAGTTCACTGTGTTATCTCTGAAGACTGGCTGTCAGTACTGTTCAAATTAGCAGGTTAATTGCCAAATCTCCAGTTTACTTCAGGCTGTGTAGATGGTATTTGTGTCAAAATTAGATGCTTCATAAATGGCTCTTTTGATGTTATCTTCAAATTCATCTCCTTTCCTAAGTAAGGCTATTAAAGTGGCTTCTACAGTGGCAGCAATCTTTCCAACTGAAGGAGAATAGCTAAAATGCTTAATGGGCCCCTGAGGCAAAGAGGATGGGAATAAGTTCTGTCAATACACCAGCAGTGGGTCAGGTGGTCAGTGGGGCCGTAATTGAGCTGCTCCCTCTTCCTAACTTCAGGGTGTTCAGTAATAGTATGGAGAGTATGAATAATCAACTTAATTCAGGACCCTAGAACTCTTAAGCTGTAAGGCCAACTCATGCTCTTCCTCTGTTCATATCTTCATTCCTCCAACCTTCAACTCATCCCCTTGCCCACATACCTCTCCTTTTTGGCCCCTGTCTTTCCATCCTATTCACAGAGAAACATCAGACGTTTCATGCAGGAACCCTCCCCTTCTCCTTCTTGCACTTATGAACCTTTGCCTGAACACATGCATCCTTTTTTCTTTCTCTTGCCTAGGTGAACCCCTCTGCCTGGGCTCCAGATCCCATTCCTTCATGTTTCTTAGGTGCTCTACACCACTCATGTACAGTCTCTCTTCTCTCCTTTGTATTCAACCAACTCCTTTCAACTGGAGAATTCCCGCTGACATTAAACATCAAAAATGTACCTGACCAGAGTGGATTTGCCAGATTAAACACTGTGTAAATAACAAATAATATCTATCTATCTATCTATATCTATATCTATATCTATATCTATATCTATATCTATATCTATATCTATATCTATATCTATATCTATATCTATATCATCATCTATATCACCTATATCTATATCTATATCATCTATATCTATCTATATCTATATCTATATCTATATCTATCTATATCTATATCTATACATATTTATATCTATATCTATATCTATCTATATCTAGCTATATCTATCTATATCTATCTATATCTATCTATCTATCTATCTATCTATCTATCTATCTATCTATCTATCTAATCTATCTATCCCATATACTGCATGGGATATACTTATACTGAAAAGTATTTGTTCTTTAACTGAAATTCAACTTTAACTGGGCATTCTGTATGTTTATTTGCTAAATCTGGCAACCATACACCAGAGAGGTCTTTCTTGACCACCCACTGTCTAAAACAGTACTTCCCACATCAGATATTTTCTATCACCTTTTTAAAGGTTATTTATCTTCATAAATTATCACCACTGGGTATATTTATGTTTGTTTATTGTCTGTGACCCTCCACCTCCTTACTAGGATGTAGATTCCATAGTAACAGGGAATCTGCTGCATCCCTATTGCCTAAAAGAGGGCTTAGCACAAGTGAAGTGTCCAATAAATATTTGTTGGTAAATACATGCTTGAGTCTTCTTTTAGAATAACTGTCACACAACTCTACAATCTCCCTAGATCTACTCCTCCATTTCTTTCTCTCATTTCAGAACTAGATTTTGTAAGCTCTTAACACTCATTGTCCTTGATACTTCATCTCCCACTTCCTCCTCTTCCCACTACAGTCTGGCCTTACTCATTATTCAACAAAGCAGCTCCATTTAAGGTCACCAATTACTTCCATGTTGTTAAATCATGTGAACATTTTTTACCCCCATCTCATCTTTCAACAAGATTTGATGCTATTAACCACTCCCTGCTTCATGAAATAAACCCCTTATTTCACTGCACTAAACTCTCCCAATTTTCTTTTCATAATCACTCTTTCTTAGTGTCTGGTGCCAGTTTATCCTTCTCTACATGGCTATTAAAATATAGAGCTAGTCCCAGACCCTCTTCTCTTTTCATTCTATGTTCTCTCCCCAAGGTAACCTCATCTATGTTCATGGCTTCAATCACCATTTATTTTCTGATGACTCCCAAATTTGTATATCCAGCCCAAAACTCCCTTCTTAGTTCCAGACCTATACATCCAATTGCCTATCTGGTATCTCCAGTGAATGTCTCAAAGTTATTTCAAGCTCAGTTGTCTAAGACTAAGACAACTACTGCTTACCCTAATCCTGGTCCTCTTCTGTTATTCCACTTATTGATAAATGATAACTCCATGCATCTAATAGCACAAGCCAGAATACTAACAGTCGTTCTCAACTCGTAAATCTCATTTCCCAAATAGCTCTTTAATCCATTAATTTCTCTTTATCTCTGTAGTCACCTAGTACAAAGGAGTAGTATTACCTCTTGCTAAATAAACCATTGCAATAGCTCCTTGACCAAAAGAGCTACTACATTCACTGACTCAAAACTTATTTTCCATATTTATAGCTAAAGTAATTCTTTCACTTGTAGAAAATTCTCACTGGTTTCTCAGGAGGCTTTAACCTCTCTTTCTAGTCTAATTTCATGCCACTATCTTCATTCTCTCAACTGCAGCAACACTGGCCAGGAATCAGTTTCTTACATTCAAAGGGCTAGAAAAGAAACTGATTACAAAATAACTAGTTTCAAAGAGTGAAGTAGTAAGCAAAAATGTTTCATGTGAAAATATTCCATCAGCCATCTACAAAAAGCATCATATAAAATTTAGGGCTGAAAGGTTCTTTGCACATCATTTGGTCTAATTCTCTCCCTCTAAATAAAGACATGAGGAAATGAGTATTCAGAGAGAAGAAGGAAATGACCAAAGTCACACAAGCTATTTAATAGATGATCTTTAAGAGTACCTGAATTCGAAGTCACTCTTCTGGCCTCAACTGAAGAGAAAATAACTAATGAGAAATAAAGTGACCTGAGAATTACCATCATTCTAAAAGAATGACAGAATCGATCAGAATGAGACTAAGGCACATGAAAGAAGCTAAAACCAATCCACCAATCAACCAGCAAACATAGTCACAAGAGAAGTAGTGAGGCTTCAGCCATCAGAATCAGGAACTTCGTTGGTGAACTTTCAACCAGGGTGGAAAGGCCTGCTATAGAGAGGTTCCAGAATAATAGTCAATGGATATGGATGAGGCCAGGGTTGGGGTCTTGGTATACCAACTGCTCAGAATATAGAAAACAAGTGCGTTCTGACTAAACTATGAATTGAAAGCTCACCTTCTACGAATCTGCCACTTAAGCCACCTGTTATCACCCAGGATTTTCACAAAGAATCCTTTCTTTCTTCCATGAGTCCTTGAAGAAACTAAAAGCAATCTACTTGGTGCCCACTGAAAGTTATAAACTGAAGGCAAGAGAGTCAAGTCACCACTGTTTCCTGACAATTAGGCAAAGGTATCATCTGAGAGATCCCAGTCCATTTCCTCTCAAAGGAAATCCCAAGCTACTGAGCATAATTCATACTTTGAAACTAAATTTGTCATTCAGTAGCCAAGGGAAGCTTTCTAAAGGACACTACTATTGAGATCAAGGGAGGCTGAATAAACACCCTGTGTGTGCTTATCACTACAGGCACTGAAGTGTAAATGAGTGTGAAAGTTGCCTTTTGGTGTCAAAAGACCTGACAAGATTCTTTTCCAAATGGGATTGGAATTATTAGTAAATTTGTTGAGCTAAGAGATACTCTTTATCAGCTGTAAGTATTTTTAATTGGTTTCCAGGGAACACCTGTGTTAGGGTTATAAGCATCAAAGGTGATAAACAACTTAATTATCCACCCAGAACCATTAGGAAAAAGTATCACTGTTAGTGAGCTTTCTTTAATGCCTTCTTTTGAAGTGTCATCCTGCTACTATTGTGGGGCTATTTGTAGTTTATTTCCCAGAGCTTTGATGCTCTCTTCATAAACAGAAAAGGCAGTTAAAAGGAGATTAATGAAATTATAATATTTACTTACACTGGTCAGATGTATCTTAAGTTACTATTGGGCATAGCTTCTCCTTGGAGAAGCAGCAAGGTAAGAGAATCAGAAAACCTTGAGAGAATTTTAAGGGATAGGGATGGAAAGCATAAGAGGGGATTAAAAGGCCTGAATATGGCACTTGTTTCTTTATCATGGTAGTTCCTGAGAAAAAGGAGTTGTGAACTCACGAGACTATTATAGGGAGGGGAAGGAAGAGTTTTGAATTTTATTTCCAACTGCTGTCTTTAAATTTTATTCATGAAGACAAACTGAGACATGAAAGCAGAGTATGGTAGTCTATGCAGTTGTTAGGAGGCCTGACTCTGCTCAAAGTACCTTTCTTTGGAGCATGAAGACTTTGTAGTCTCTATTCGAGTACAGTGTCCCTGGGAAGTGTTTTTTAAAATATCACTAGTATACCAGAGGACAAAGAACAATCAGGAAGTGGGATTTCAGTAGAATCCAAAGATAGACTTTCCCAAATTTGGTTTTGCCCAGGTCTAACATACATTACTCAGCATTTTAGTTTTGCTTCCTTCTCTTCCTTCTATCACATGAAAACATTTTCTTTTTTTAAAAAAATTTTTTTGGCAAGGAAACCCTTGGTTGACCTCACAGATTGTAAGAAACTTGTCAGTTTACAATTCTTTATTTTTTTATTTTGATTTTTTATGCCTACAGCATCTGGTCTTTCTAGGTGGTCTCCCATTCAAGTACTAACCAGGCCCAACCCTGCTTAGCTTCTGAGATCACACAGGATCGGGAATGTTCAGGGTAGCATGGCTACAGATAAAAAAAAACTTTCTGGTTTTCACTTTTACTCTTTGAAATGGGGTTATGTGGTTAACCTTACCTGGCTTTTTACCTAGCAAAAACTAATGAGAAACTATGTTTTGAGTGTCTCAAGAAATGGTGCTCTAGAGTTTTAAGAAAATATACTATGATCATTATTAAATACTTCATGTTTTAAAAATTGAAAATCAGAGTTGGAAAAGGATGCAGGGAAGCTAGTCCTGTCTCATTTTATAATTGAGAAAACTAAAGCCCACCTGGAAAAGATGATGAATCCAGGACTATTGGCGAACTACACTATAGCCTACCTGCTTGATTCTGCTGAGGGGCATAGCACCATGATCAGGACTAGAAACATGTTAAATGACTCTCCAAATGATATCCTTGGTACTGGATAGAATTAAAGGGCAATACAGTGGCCACTATCCTTTCAAACCTGCCCCAAACTGGCAATCTGCCAAGAAGGTGAAATAATCTCCTGAAGCCATTTCGAAGCATGGAATGTTATTATTGCAGTAAAATCGTCCATCGGACATTGACAATCAATGTTGTTTTTTAAAAAATGGATTTTCAAATACCTGGCTTAATTGCTTTGGAGTCAAACGGAGTATGGAGCCACTGAATAGTCTTTTGGTCTGACTTGATTCAAGAAGTGGGATCTTCTTGTAGCACTAATGGGTCTACACCAACACTAACTTCCCCTTCTCTTCCCTTTTCCAACTGGTCAGCTTTAAATTTTTTCTGAATGTTGACAGGAATTGTTTTTTGAAAAACAAAAGGTCCAGCTATATTCATTTACAAAATACGAGAGAGAGAAAGAGAGAGAGAGAGAATTCCAATTTTACCATTTCATATTTGATATGTGGTATGTTTTGACTTCAGGAAGTATTTTTTTAAATCCTGGTTATCTCAAACCAAATTGCCTCTGTCTGTAGACAAAGGGTCAAGTAAGCATTTCCATGTACTCTGCAGACCCCAGTACCTTTGCTGTGTTTCCTACCTATTTCCACCACAGCCCTGTTTCCGAGATTTTTCTAGAGGAGGCAGATAAGAGAGATCTTTCCTCAAAGTTCCAGTTTCACACCTGAGAAAGACAGACATCTTCCTGCTCTGAGTTCTGTTCCTCTCACTAATGTCACCCCACCTCCTTTACTAAAAGTCTATATCTTGCCAGATCTTAGCAAAACTGTATTTCTTTTTTCTCGTGATCTTGTAGATAACCAGTAATAGATTTAATACACCAGCACATAGCCCTTACGAGTATGTGCTCTAAAGTCAAACAGTGATACTGGAAACACTGTATTATAAATAGTAATGGTCTAATCAAGAAGAGCTATTATTATTGTATTGTTATTCATCAATAGCAGCAGCAGCAGCTATTAATGGTGTTCAGATATTATAACTTTTCTACTGGTTCTCAATGGCTCTACCCATTAAAGCAAGAAATGCAAAAATTTCTGTCTTCTAGCTGGCAGTTGGGGTGCGGTCTTGCTGAGATGTTTTAATCATTTTAATCCTTTTCTTGTCCTATGCTGAAGGCATCCAGCCCTGGTCAGTCACAGCTTCAGGCAGGGCTGGGGCAGCATATAGCAAGTGGACAAATAACTGGCCAGATAGGTTGTGGTCACTTCAAGTTCCTTCACTTTTTCTCCTCTCATGAGCCTCAAAGATAATACAACCCTGAATTTTTCAGGCTCCAATGCTGAGATTCATGAAGTATTTTTAAACTCAGAGTAAGAGGAGCAGATAGGAAGATAAGCTTTTTCCTTTCTTTAACTTAAGCCCGGCAGTCTTAATATTCCACATGACAGTGGTTAAGATAAATAAAGAATCCTTTTTAATATGTGTGGAAGAACAGAGCAAAAGCACCCCCACCACTTCTCAAGAGTGGCACAGGAATTGACATCTCCTGAAACTTATGAGTGAAACTCATGGAGTGGTGATAACATTCCAGAGGGAAACACTGTGCCCTGCTGGCTGGGATTGATTGTGGGGTCTTTCCCATTTCTGGTGCAGTAGCTGGCGAGTGGAATTACTTGTCATCTGTCTGCAAGGATGCTAACACTGAGCCAAGCGCCAAGCACTGATGCTTTCCCGACGATAGCTATTACGTTGTGCTGGCTCTAAAAGAGAACATCTTTCTCTAGTGAGTTAATGTCTACTTACCACTTTGTTGTAATGTGTAATTATCAGAAATGACACTTAATTGTTTAATTATAAGACCATAAGGTAGATAAGAACTTGCTGCAAGCAAAATATAAGACCAAGCCTCTCTTTATATAAAAAGGCGTGTATATTATATATGCATACATGCTATACATGCACATACATATCTGGAAGTATTTTATATAAGTGTTTATATATAAATCTATACTTGCATGTGTTTTAGGCATACCAGATGGCCATGGGTCTGATTCACTGGTCACACATGTGGATCGCAGGGGAGATGCAACCCGAAAAAAAGAAATAGTTTGGTTGGTTCAAAAGATGAACTTCCTTTACAGTCTGCTTTAGAAACAGTGTTACTAAAGACTGTTACTAAAGACTGCTCTGCTGAGCAATGTTGGCCTAGTTTTGCTGCTCTCCTCTTTGAGAAAATAATTCACACTACAGCGAGAGGCTCTAATGATTCCACATAGTGCCAATTCAAGATGAGAGAGGGTGAGGCAATCTGAATAAGTTTTCTGAGCTGGAGTCTAGTACTTAACCCAAAGAACGACTGATATTTTGAGGAAATATGAAGAAAGGAATATTCACTCAAATCCCTTCCTATGATTTGTGTTGAACAGTACCTCCAGATCTTAAAGAAATGTTGACCTCCCTTTCCACAAGAGGTCCACATTTTTATCTGTATCTATCTATATATTTCTTACAATGATGCTAATAGATGCATTGTATTTCTATCTGCATTTTATAGATAAGGAGTGGGTCCATAAAGAGTCCACTATCACACAACAGAATTTGAACCCAGGCAGTCAGGTTCCAGATCCCATCACTTTAACCTTCACCCTACACCCGTACTATGCACTGGTTCAGGACTGGTGCTGAAGATTTCAAAAACTCAGAATAAACTAGGAAAAATAGATAGGTTCCCGCCAATTTTGAGTGTTCTCCTTTGCTAATGAGAAGTCTCCGAACATATCTACCATGAAAATGAAATCAGAGGTTTTGGTGCAACTGGCATCTCATTGAGACTCAACCCTTAGGAACGAGTCAGAACTCTCGTTTTCCCCGGCTTGGCAATGACTGCTGCGGAAGAGGTGGAAGGCACAGCGCGGGTGAGCCACAGAGTGTGTTTAGCAGCCCCTACTCCTGCAGTTCATTACTCACTAAGGAGATGGGCAGCACAGCAGTGGTTCACGTCACCCAGGAAAGAACTGGCTAATGACATTGGCCTCGCATGCCCAAGTGCAGAGGTAAATTACAGGTTCCTTTCAGAGGACACTTTTTGCACTGCCACAAAACTAGTAGGGCTTTTAGAAAAAAAAAAGAGTTGACTCTTTATACTTCCTTAGCTGCCTAGTACCATTGTGTGTGTATTCGATATTTTAAAAAAGAGGCTTGAGATGTCGTGAAACCCATAGGAAAATTTTGTAATAATCCTCTTGTATAAAGTCCTTCCTAATTGTCATCCTAATGTCTGAGATGACTCCACTCATTCAAAAATTGCTTCATTTAGTAAAGGACATTTTATAAAATATATGGCCTGCAAAGCTAGCCTTTCCCCTGATGGGGAAGGGAAGGATGCTCACTCATTGCATGGGGAGTATAGATGGTGTGGTCCTTTTCTTGAAGAAGACTATGGAGTAATATGATCAGAAGGAAAGAGCTGAAAACAAGTAGCAGAACAGGACTTACTGTTTTGCAGACATAGTTGATGTGTTGCCGCCATTTTTTACCTTCATCCTCATTTCTTACCTCCTCATTCAAGTCTCTTCTGCCCTAAAAACAATAAGCAAGCACCAATAAAGTGAGAAAAATAAAGTTCAGTGTAGAACACCACAGAAAATATTTTAAAGTCCAACTTGTTTTAGCACCCTAGCTTCCAGACTCATTTTGATGTATGAATAAATCTTATGACAGCATAGTATGAAAGTAAAAGTGATGAGAAACATCATTTCTAGAGAGAAAGAAAAGATGAATTGGCTACATGGCGCATGGGGAAAAGAAGCACTTTGGGGTAAATAAATTAGATTATGGCTCCTTATCTGCCATTTACTTGCTGTTTTAGTTCAATAATGCACAGCCTCCCTGAGCTTTAGTTTTTTTTTTTTCACATAGGACTAACAGTATCTGCCCTGACAGTAGAATAAAATGAGCCATAACTATAAAATATAACATAATCAGATTCTTTTTGGAAGAAAACCGGAGTGAGCCCATAGACCTTTAATTGTTCTTTCTTTAACTGTTTTATCTGTTTGTTTGAGGTGACATAGAAATAGGACGTGTGTTTCTGTAATGCTAAGTGATTTCTTACCTCTGGAAACTGTAAACACCCTTGTATCAGACACCTGACATGCACTATTTCTAATTCTTTCTGTCTTACTTGTCTCTAACTCCAGCCACTGCTGTGGTGACTAGCTCTACATGGTTTCTGGGAAAATTCTCCCAGACTCAACCTGACAGTGATGCTCCCTATGCCCTGATTTTGCATCATCTGCTCAAGGGTTCCTCTGTTAATACAGAAATTTAGAATGCCTCAGGACCCTGCTAGGCACTCATGCAAATATAACCCGAAAATACAATGAAGTTAGCATCCTCATGGGATTAAAAGTTGATCAGAGGGTGACAAGAGCCCATGAAATGATTTATTTTACCTTTTTCTCCCTACAGAGACTGTCTTGAGAAGCAGTTTATATGGATTCTCATGGTCTTAAAACATTAATCAGTATGTTTAACTTAGCAGCAGCTGGCAGCTGGCTTGATCAGTGTTCTTGTATTTTTTTCCTCTTTCATTCTCTGCCTCATACTCTAAATTTCTCATTCTGAATTATATTCCCTAATAAAATAGTTTGATGGAGGACTTAGTTCAAGGTCTACTTTCTGGGTAACAGAGGCTAAGACAATTGATACCAGAGTGGCTCCAAAAGCAGCTCTTCCAGAGGATATTTTGAATATGGGTTGGAAAGGCCTTATTGCTAGCAGAAGGTATGGTGATGATAACCTCTGGCATGTAATAGCATTATAACCAAGACTAGCACCCATGGGTAACTGAGCTAAGATACAGGTAGTAAATGAGGACACAATGGTGGTTAAAAGCACAGACAAAATGACAATGATGGAAATTGTGGAATAGAGATAATGATTGCTATTAACTATACTGGAAGCCTTCAAAAATAAAATATAGACTCAGGGAAGCCAACTGTCAACTCAAGCCAAGCTGTGAAAGCCAGAAATCCTCTATAACAGCTCCAGTGGAAATGGTCATCTCCTTGAAGGAGGAAAGACCAAGCTGAAAATTAGGCCCAGGAGCAAATGGTAAAGATGGCAGAACCACAACCTCAATAAATTTTCTATGTCGAAGTCAGGACCTTGGCAGGGAAAGAGTGAATGAGAATATTTGGATGAGCTACACTGAGAGTCTTAAACTCCCACTATACTTTCCAGGACCTTTAGAGGACAGACTGCCTACCTGCCGGGAGTCTGCTCAAGGGCTTCCCCTAAGGCAGGTACCTCACAAAAGATAATTTTTCTCTTGAGATATCCCCGCCAGCATCCCTCATTGCCTCTAGACTGTTGACCATGGTGAACAGTCCAGCCTAAGTGCTACTCCTGGAGGAAGCATCTTACCAAAAGGATTGCAGAAATTTGATCTGGTAAGAAGGGGCAACACATATGAGAAGGGAGCTTGGGAGTCTTGAACTAGCGTGAGGAGGCCAGAGTACAGAGTTGGATAGAGGAAAATTTACTGAATCATGAGTACCCATCCATGACTGGAATTTAATATGCTATAAGTAACCTCTGGAGCAGTCCTAATAGTCTGTTGAGATGTGTCTTGAAGCTTGGCAGAGAGAATACTAACATCAACTACCATAGTGGAAAGTCACAGCCAATCACCCAGTCCCCAGATCTATATCAATTCATAGAACCAGAGTTCAATGCTGGATGAGGAGGTCATGATCCCTTGAGGAAGGACCCTTCAATGTCACCACAAGTATATACAAGAAATATTCCTCTGATTCTCTCCCCAAATGTACCTGTGGCCCTTTGTTAGAGTAACCGTACACTGTTTAAAAGGGAAAACCCAGGCCTTTTAATGTCTTTTAGGTAGAGTCTGGACTGAAATAATAGCAAGGAACCCTAAGCTCTATTAAGGTCTTCCAATTATAATGGAAGCTCACCTGAGCACCACGATAATGGAGTTTTGGTCCAACGTTGTCTCACAGTGGGCCCATAGTAGTCACAGGCCCATCTTGAGGTTATTTCTCATACTCTGAGTATACCACTGGGATGAATATATTTTTTGGCTGATAGAACCTTCACACTGGTTTCCAGATCTGTAGTATAAGGACTGTTATGGTAGAAAGAGCAAGGAGAAGCCCCTGAAACTGCCACTATAGCCAGGATCATAAATCAGAAGCAACACTGAATCCCAGGAGGAATTGCAGAGCTTGGTGCCGCTATCAGACCTGAAGAACACAAATGTGATGCTTGCTGGACCTGAAAAATTCTGAAGGATTGTGATGCACGACATGGAACTTATCAATTTAACCAGTAGCTCTAATCGTGTCTGCTCTGCCAGATGTGTTATCTTTACTCTGAGTAGATTAAAAGGGCCTCAGATACCAGGTATGAGAATGTATCCTTCTCAATGCCCACAGAGAAGAAGGATCAAAGGCAGCTTGCATTCACATTGTAAGGACAGAAATTCACTTGTGAAATTTGTATTTCCATCCCCACAAACTTAAGGTCCTGGTTTCCACTGTGGGGTGGTCAAGGTGGAGGGGTATTTCTTCCAGGTGCACAAATAGGATTCTACTCAATTTGAACCTCTAACTACCACATTGTGAACCCTTCATGCTGGTGGACCAGCAGATAGAGAAGGGAGTTATGGGATAGGCCATTGTAATCAACCCTTATTACTATATGAAACTAGTCTGCTTCTACAAAATACAGCCAGGAAGCAGGATGTCCAGTGTCAGGAAGATTATCTTACCTCTTGTTATACATATTCATATTGGCTCTCTTTCCTTTCCTGCTTCACTTCCCTTGTCCTTCACTCCAGCTCCCTGGTTGCTGGGAAAAGTAGTAAAGAAGCCTTTGCCTCACGCTTCCATTTCAGGAGAGCCCAAGCTCAGGTACTGTCCCACTGTTAGGTTCAGATGTACTTACTTGCTAGAAGAGAACATACATGTCAGCAGTCTACATATTTCATTTTACTTAATTATGATGATGATCTCAAGAGGTAGAAAAATTATTTCTATTTTTCAGATAAGGAGACAGGTTCAACTAAGTGAATGGTTTGCCAAAGGACATATAGCCTATGAGTGGCAGAGCCATGTTTTAGCACAGAAAGTGTCTAAACTCTAAAGCTCAAGCTCTTTCCTCTATATTCTTGATGACTAGATCAGTGATAATAAAAATGACTACTCAGAAAGAAGACAATTTCTTCTTTAATATCACTCTAATAACTCCCTTTGTATTCATAGTGGTTTATTTTCACTTTAATATTTAGTTTTTTTTTAAATATGTAATTTAGCATGCAATGCACTTCTATACAGGACTGTTACAGGGAATGACAGGTTCCATCATTCTGAAATGTGTGATGGAGGAAATCGAAGAGTGCTTTTTTTAACAAATCAAGATCTAAGAAGCACATATAAAGTAAAAAGACAGCTCATTAAAAATTTTTCTCCTTCAAGAAATAATTTGTTTCTAAATAAATTCAGCACAATAAAAACACGAGAGAGAAAAAAATGTAATACCTTATCATATAATTTTAGTTTGATTATGTCACCAAATAAACTGGCAGTGGAATGGAAAGAAATGTAATCCATAAAGGAAGTGAGAAAGGTTGAAAAAGCCAATGGTAATTAAATAGTGACTAAAACTGAATGGAAATTGATCTGTATTAGCTGAAGGCCATTCCTGTCTTTTAGAATGTTATGCATCAGTAAAGAGAGAAAAGAAAAGTTTCTGCTTTTTTGATACAAAAGTATGTAATTTCTGAGCCAAAGTTGCTAATTCAAGACAGTGGTGGATTCTCAGTACACACATTCTAATATTTCATACCTACTGGCAGGTATTGAAATAGATAAGGCTATATAGGACTGAATTATAAGAGCATTGTTGGTTTGCTGGCTATTTCCCCTTGTGGAAGCCGAACGCAGCTATGCAAACTAGAGGCAAATGTGGCAGCTTGAGCTTTAGCTGATGAGGCCTCTGCTGGATGGTCATTTGTCCCCAGGGTTGTATCTCCTCTATTGTGGCACAGATGAAAGCAAGAGTCTGGAAAAACTCATGCTCTACTTAGGATTCTGTTATGGTGTTGCCTCTAGATGTTAGGCTTTCTTAGGTAAACATCTAATAGTAAACAAAACAGTGTGCTGTTTATAATTTTTATTATGAATGCTAACATTATAAACAATCAGTCATCATTAATGATGATGACAGTGACTACCATTTATTCACTGCCTACTATATTCTTCTTGTTCTTTTATATATAAATTGCTATACTTACAACTATGTAAGGTAGATGTTATTATTCACCCTTTCTACATGAAGAAACTGAGGCTTAGAGGGACATATCTTGTCTAAAGCAAAGGCTGAAATAGTAAATCAATCTAGGCTTCTCGCTGCTCTATTATACAATGTGGGTGCTGATTCACTCCCATGAGTCTAGATAAGCAAAGGCAGACTTTAATAAAACCTTTTATGTTACCAAAAGGTATATTATAGAGAATTAATGTACATTTTTGGAGTGATGAGTATATATAATTAAGGCCACTGCCATAGATCATGGTTGAATCAATAATAACAATGACAAAAAAAATTGAATTATTTCACTATGATATTTGGGCCATAATCTCTATGAAGTGATACAGAAGATGCACAATCAACCCTAGAAGGCTATTCATTTATTGAACACATATATGTTAAGTGAATTCTAGGTACTAGAGTTGTACTGGTTTTATCAGCTAGAGCTGATAAAAATGAGAGAAAAAACAGGAATAGGTGGCATTGTAGGAAGGAGTGCTCATGCTTTAGTAGTATTTATTAAATCAGAATGGCATTATGCTTATGGTAATTCATCTAATTTTTTGTAGTCATACAAACGGTGGTCTGGGGCAGGTATTACAAGCTGAATAAAATTTATAGATCTACATCTTGATTCTCAAGATAATTCTCAGATCAGAGCACTTGAATTCAAAGTTCTCTTTATGAATTTTCATGGAATATCATGGCAAAGATGGCCAGTTTATCACCAAGCCTACTTTCTCTTCTTCCTGACTATATATTTAGTTAATTAACTACATTTTCCAGCTCCCTTGCAGTAAGATATGGCCGTATGACTGAGTTCTTAGCCAATGGAAAGTACCCACAGGTGATGGGCACCATTCCTCTCCTGATCCGTAGACATCTCCCAGGAGCTTTTCTCAAAGTTCTTTCACTTTCTCCTTCTTAATGCGGATGAGTCTAGTGACCCTAAAACCACAAGTTAAAGATAGCTGAGCCATAACATGGAAAGAATCTGTAATCCTGAATGGCTGCATGGAAAGCCACCTTTGCAGGAATCCCACATTGTACTGTTATATCAGCAAGAAATAAAGGTAAACCACTAAAATTTGAAGTTTGTTTATTGTAACTATTAATAGCCTAATACAAATGCTAACATATGTATTTGATGAATATTTACTTGAGTACTATCACATATTTAATTCCTTCTTCCCCAGGAATAATTTGACAAGCAGACGATATAATTGAAGTATTATGTATAGGTTTTGCCGTTTCAATAATCAGTAATTCATGACTCCTGAGTTTTTCTCTTATTGCTGGTTTTTGTTTAAACAATCATTTTGTTTTCCACTAGGATTTGCTTACAAACAAGTAAGCTGATAAAAGTTTTTAAAATTTTTTAATGAGAGAGAAAAACCAAGTTAAGAACTTAAAAGTTATAATTAATTAAAGAGTAATTCTGTATCTTGGGGAGAAACTTCTTGTATTTCGTTTAGGTTACTTCAAACTAACTAATGGAAGAGACATTATTGTCCTGGAGAAACATGGTGGAGACTGGCCTGAAGAAGGACAATGTGAGATCCCCTGGATGAAATCCATGTGTATTAAAAGAAATGGCATTATTCTGCTCATTCATCCAAAGATTCGAAACAAAGAAAAAGAGAGATGAGCCAAGCAACTGAGGGAAGAGCAAGACTTCACTTGAGCTCTTGGACCCCACTAATTTAGGGGCAATCAGGTGTGACAAAAATGACATAGACTTTGGTATTAAATTCTAGTTTAAATTCTCACTCTTCCATTTGCTTCAGGTGCTTTTAAACCACCTGAATTTTAGTTTTCTCATCAGTAAACAGGAAATGATGATATCTATCTCTCAAATATGCTGTGAGATCATCATAATAACTTTCCATGGTGACTGAAGTTTATTAGAATTGTTGTGGTGATCACATTATAAGGTATATAGATGTCAAATCACTTTGTTGTACACCTAACACGAATATAATATTATATGTCAATTATGCTTTATTTTTTAAAAATGCTGTATTAGAGACAATGTTTTTAAAGTGTTAACAAATAAAGTACTTTAATGTCATAGACTTATTAGATTTATTATTATGCTTATTATGTTGTAAAAAGGACACAAAGAAATTTTGGACCATTTGCATCAAGATTTAATATGCAACAATGAAATGTTTGGGCTACTGATTTTACAGTTTCCTCTCTCATTTGTGCCATAATAAAATTAAGTTTATTTTATTCTGTATTTTAATAATTAAGGCAAAATTATGGCAATCATTACTGATAATCTCTTGGGAATACAATTCAACAAAAACTTCTCAATTGCTTTTAATATGCAACACACAGTGTTGGTTTCTAAATCCTGTGTTTTATTTGGCTCTCAAGGATTATTGTAACCCTCTATTTTCACCAAGATGTGAATTACTTTATCTCAGAAGACCTGAGAACTCTTTTCATTTTAAAGAATTACTTTAAGAATCATTGAGAGATAAAAGTGTTTGTTGATATTATTGCTAAAACTTTATTCCACAGTCAGTATCTCAGAGTGAATAAATGAACCTCTTATAAAAGATTGAGATGCAATAAGTGCATGTTAGTTCATATCTAGTGTGAATTTAATGCTCACGAACTATAAAGTAATACTAAACAAATTAGTGAAAGTTGGGGCAAAGAATAAAGAAGGCCCTTCTTTTTATTCCCATATGTCATCAAGTGAACATATTCTAATACTTCCATGACCTGGAGCTTACTACAGCCATGATAAACAGTATGTTTCATTTGGGCATGGTATAATTTTAGAATGTAAGTTTTGTCCAGGCTAAGTAAGGCTGTCCAGTCTTACAGATTCTTTAAGCTTTTATTTACCAAAGCTTATTCCTTTACCATTCCCTAATACTTGTACCACACCTACCTCTTGGTGAACTGTCACTGTGTTTACCATTAATTGCAATTTTTGAGGGAATGAGGCATCTTACCTCCCCCACCTTCCTAGATCCCACCCCTGATGGGTTGAAGAAGAACATAAAAGTATGAAGCTCTTGTAGGCAGGTTTGTAATGCATAGGCAATAAATCACATTAGTGATAACAGAAGTGCACTGGTTTTCTCTCCCCCTACAAACTGCTCTGGAAAGGCACTTCTGCTATCCATCTCTTTGGAGAGCAGTAGTGATCTGAAGAAATGCTTCCTCTTGAAAGAACTCTTTTTATTCACAGTGGAATACTCTTGAATTTGCAGATCGCCAACCACACACAAAAAGTTTTTTTTTTTAATAGTTGAGGAAATAAGCCTAAAGAAAATGTGTACCTAATCCTATTAGCTGACTTAATATAGAATTATTAAAAGCCTTGATATACAGGATTTAACACAATGTTTCTAGCAGGGTGTGATGTAATCTGTTTTTGTTCCTCAGCTAGCAGATGGCTTACCTTTAAGTAATTTCCAATATGTTAAGAGATCAAAAGCCATCCTCTCGCCACTGAGGCAATAATCGTTCTTCTCTGCTGGGGGCTGCTTGGGACTGTGGTAGGGATATGCAAAAGCTCCTGGCATTTCCAAAGATAGAAGGGCGACATTTCTTTAGACTTTGAAGTTAATAATCCTTCAGAAGTTAAAAAACTGAGGGATTTTTCAAAACTCTTTTAATGTTCTATATGCCGTGTGCGAAAGTAAATATCTGTAAGAAATCACTGAGGGCTGGTGCAAAGCTTGGAGGAGCAATCTGCGCTCTCCCGTGTCACCAACCGGCACAACCTCTCGCCACTGAGGGTGTGACTAGGTTGTGCTTCCATCAGGTGCTATTTGAGGATTTGGTTTTGGCATCGAATGTTTTTAAATAATTATATTAGAAATAAATGTGAAATTCATTGCCCATGCTATCATCGATAAGCCCAAGCAGTGGCATTATGAGATGACTATCCCTGCCATCAAGACATGACTCTTCCTAAGGCTAAGAGGCTTTCAACTGCTTCCTCACACATGTGTCTAGTTGTTGGAAATGATCTATTGGTGAAGAGATGGGATAAATTTGCATTCAGGATTTGAAACAGATTTGCATTCTGCTTTATTTTTATCACAAAGAGAAAAATGTCTTATATCTCAACAGGTTAATATGTTCTTAGTGGACGCAGAGCCCAGAGTCATTTTTTTTTTGTTGTTAAATTCAATTCAGATTTTCATGACATGCTAAGTGACAGAACTCTGCTGAATTTTGATTTTAGACAAACCCAAGCATCTCAGGATTTGTTGCCACCATTGCTTAAGGCTCTTGCTTTTAATACAGAGAGGTTTCATTTTATTCCTTGGACCAGTTATATTTAGGCTATTTAAAATAAGGGAAAAGCTTCACTAAGAAAATATATTCCTAAGCATTAGGGAGGCCTAAGTTTGGAACTTCCCCTTGGAGATAAAACAGATTGTTTTAACTTAAATGGCAAGCCCCTCTACCATCAGCCTCTCCTCCTTTTCACCATTTTGTTTTATGTATTTGATGGCCTCAGTGTTGACAAGCAGTGGATGGATGAATGAGTACCTAATAGTCATGAAGAGGGAAAGAAGGAGAAAATGAGACTAGAAATCCAGAAGTGTAGGCAAAAAGCATGTAAATATCGAGCTTTATTTGGAAAGGAAGTATGGGCAAATAGCCTGAGACAAGATAATTTATGAGATAGAAACTTGAAATGTCATAATATCATTATACCTAACACAGAAAACCATGAGTGAAAAGAAAGTACTTATTTTTCCCAAAGTTGACTCACCAAACCCATAGCCAACCAGGTACAATATTATTCCTGAAACTCCTCAAAGGTTTCTGCCCCAATGATTCCATGAGGTATTCTCTTTTTGAGAATTTTCTGTTAACTACCCTGAATAACTGAACCAAGGAATAAAATAAAACCCCTCCATATCAAAAGACGGAGCTGGTAAGACTAATTGACTTATACTGACTCTTACACAAATCTTTCCAGAATGAAATCAATACAACTGCTCCCCATACTCGCAGGAATCTCTTTTCTTGTTCTTGAAAACCATCGTTATGCCTCTGTTTTCTTCTCTTCAAGGGCCTATTGTTTCTTTAACTAGCTTTATTTAGGGCCCTTGCTTGCTCATGGGTCTCCCTTAGGTTTACTACACTTCATGTTGTGAAAAAGGGTGTGGAATGTGGTACTCCAAGTAGAAGGCTAAAACTATGGCAGGTAAGTCTAAAATCTAGTTATAAATGTATGAGGAGGTGAAAAGGTAAAATTTGGAAAGTCAGCAATTCTGTTTGAATGTTGATTTATCAGCTTGGATAATAATTGTCCATCCTCTAAGACAAGAGAGGCAAATAATCTATTCCCACAGGACTTGGTACATGAGATTGGAGTGGGTATGAGAGAGTAGTTTAGGAAAACAAAATATCAAGCATAAAAATGAAACTACAGTTATTGTTCAATTATTCAACATTGCCATAAATATCATTAAGGAGCAGCATGATCTACAACTTGCTCACCCCTAAAGATTGCTTAACACTTAAGGAATGGTTGCTTAGCTTCTCCTACCCTTGATCAAAAGAGAAGATTCAAGGTTTGGAGTTTGGGGGCAAACTATTGAAAGAACTAAATTAATGGGGAGATTCAGAGTGGGGGGACTTTGTCCCTTTTGCTTCCACTTCCTGCAACCAGAGCTGTTCTGCTTATCCCCTCTTTACATCTTCGAGGAAATTACAATGAACAATAATTAGCCAGTACCTAATTATTCAGTTCCCCTCTTCTATGGGTGTGTGCCCCACATCCCTGCTGCACCTGAAACATAGTTAATCCATGAATAGATGAATTGACACTGAATAATGTGAAATTGATTGCAAATATATTTGTTGAATAATTAGACATCTAGTTTTGAAACAAAGGAGAATTTTAGATCATCCACCATTGTGACACTCAGCTCACAGGAAAACTGAGATAATTCTCAAAGAGTTCTGATTCCTTAAAAAGGAAAATGTTGCATAATCATAAGGCAAGCTCTCCTCCTAACTCCTCAGGTCATAACAATATTCTCTCTCAAGATACTGTAGAGTACCAACAATCACCTATTTCCTTCCCCCATCTTCCCATATCCCAGGCCATGGAATGGGTTAATTTTCTACATTCTGGACTCAGACTTTGACTTCTTATGCATGTTCCTTTGTTCAGATTACAGGGGGAAACCCTACCTGTAGTGAATGAAGAAACATAGTGATAAGAAGGACTTTTGGAGGTCAAAAAATTAATCTCCCTGCCTTTCTGTAGGTCTGCACACCTTGTCACTTGGTCAAGAGCTCCTAGGATTTTGAGGCAGTGTAGGATGAATGCAGGATATCTGACCCCAGCACACAGTCAAAATTTCAGGCCAGCAGTGAATGCACAGTACTTTCTGTCTTCCTACTGTGTCCTGAGTAAAGACTTTTCACTTCATACATCATTCACAACTTGCTACAGGGATTTCACAAAGCCAGTACATACTCTTTACACAAGGAAAAGAAAAAAAAGAACAGGTCTAGGGAGGAAAAAAGTGTGTCTGCCAAGTGTAGTAGTATCAACCAGGAAACTAATAAAGCACAATGTAGCTGGGGGTGTTAATCAATTAAACAAATGAAGTTTCTCATTCTGTTCAACATTTGAAGAAATCTAGAGAATTTTAGAGTCAAACATGATTAGGCAGTTTCATTCTCTTGTTTGGCTATGGTGCCAGGAGGAGCAAGGCAAAAACTGGAAGCTGGAATCTATTTTTTCCCTAGGGAAATTTGGTAAACAGATACTGAGTCAGTCCCACCATCTGGCTCACAAAATCCCAGAGTTCCAGAGAAGGGTGCCACCTAGAGATACTGTCAGTGCTGGGTGTGCTGCCCCCAGTGACTGAAGGCAGAGGACCCAAGGTTCTAGAGGAAGGAATGCCTTCACTCGAGTCCCTGGATGTTTCATGCTCCACATAAAGATGAAAGGACAGCTTATTTCTTGATAATTCTTGAGGCATTTTTCTTTTTCTACATGATAATTCTTTATAAGCATCATGATTGTTTCCTAATTAGCACTTCTACTAAATAGTAATTGGAATTCCCTCCATTCTATATTATGTTATATTACATTACATTATATTACATTACCCACTCATTCTATATTATGTTATATTACATTATATTCTGGTTGGACTTTGTAGTAGCTTGATGGGCAGATTTGTGTGGAAGAAATTGAGCCATAGTGAATTAGTCAGAAAAATTAATCAGAGAGAGAGTCATTAGTTTCCAAGTAGTGAATTAATTTAGGAAAACTGCTGAATAGGTTGTTTCCATTGCCTTTCCTCTTGAGAAATAAAATATGTTGATTTTTGAAGCTTGGTGAAAAAGATCTGAAACTGTAAGCATGTACTTTGTTATTAAACTGAGTCATGTTAGACACCAGTTGCTCATTACATTTTTCTCTTCACTTATACTTACCCCATGTCCTCTTCCCTATGCCTGCATGAAGAAATGAGGGGCAGGTTGTTTTCCATGTCTTGGTCATAGACCTCGAAGCCTAGCAAGTCCATAGACAGAGCTATAAGCTATATAGACAGAGCCTAGGCTCACCTTTCAAGTTACTAAAAACAAGGTGCCAAGTATACCGGGCCCCAGCATATGTCATCTGTATGCTCTGTACTTAGCCTCTGGCCTGGGAGCCCCTCCCACACCACACTGCACAGGCACACAAAGAGCCTCCACTTATCCATCAAGTTCTGCTCCTTTCTTGACTCTTTGTTTTCCTGATCCCTATACTTTCTTGATCTTTTTCCTGGGTTTGGGGCATCTACTCTGTTTCCTCTTTCTGGATTACTAGAAAGTAATCCACAGGCTGCCTCTACCCCAACTCTGAGGTTGACCCACTCCCCTGACTTTGGGATTTTCACAGTCCTGAACAGAGCTCCCTCCAGCAGACTAGCCCAGTGGGATCCTATTGGCTCTGATCTCATTTGGCCAGAAAGGGAGTTTGGGGTTTCTACCTTGCACTGAGCACCTAGAGGAGCAGAGAAGAAACCTTTCGGACAACTCTAAATTCATTTCCCATCTTCATTCAAGAAGTCAGTCCTGTAAGAGCAAACTGAAGACTAGAAGATCTGTGGGGGAGAAACAGACTCACTGTGTCATTCATCCTCTCAATAAACATCTGTTAAGCTTCCACTATGTGAGAGCATTATGTTAGATGTAAGAAGCTACTGAGCTCTCCATGTTTGTGCTGCTCAAGAGGATAAGGTTGACGCCTATGCCATACGAACAAGCTTGGAATAAAATCACTGCAGTTTGTTGCAATTTTATTTGGCCAATTAACAATCAAAGTGCCTGATCATTGCCATGGCCCAGATGCCAACAATATGTCGCTCAAAAGGTCACAATGACAGATTGCTTATAGGAAATGTTATGTGTAAACCTCAGGCAGAATGCACGATGTCAGGACAATGTCCAAATCCATTATCTCCCCCTGTGGTTACTTCTAATGATTTTTCTGGTATCTGCCTGCTTCATGAGACATTCTATGAGTCCAACAAGGCTGATTCATCTCTTTATCATCATTCAGCTTGTGGATTCTAATATTCACCATGTGTTTGATTGGCTTATCTGCCTCTTGCCTGGAAACTTAGTCGAGAGGAAATCCAAGATCACAAGATAATAGAACAGATATTTAAATCTCTTAGTACAAGTGGCTGGCTTTGTTTTCCTTTATTTTACAGAAAAGAAAAGCAAGGCATGGTTCTAACTGGGTGGTGTAGTCTATAATAGGACCCATGTATTTGGGCTCTCTGCATTCAGTTTTCTAAAGAAGAAACAGAAGCATCACAGTAAGGGATAAAAATCCATGACAAGAGGAAAGTAATAGAGTGTGCGCACATAAAAATAGATTTCGAGTACCTCTGTCTGGTAGCTTGGAAAGGTGACAAATAATGTAAGGCTTAGAAATGAATAAGATTCTAATGATTTCACCCTAGCAACACTACAATAGTTTATTTTCAATGGTACTGCAGGTAGAGACCAACTTAATGGCAGTTGCTCATAAAGGTAATGTAAATGGATAGTTTGGAAACTGAAGAGAGAAATCCTTCGATAAAGAAAATGTATAGGGTTTTTATGAGTAGCTTCTTTCAATCAGCCATTATGCCCTCAGAAGTCTTTAATAACTCTATGGTACCTTTCATGTAAAGCTTTCCTTAACAAAGATATTGTTACATTAAAAAGAAAACTTTTTAATACTAGCCTGAAAATTACAGAGAAGCTAGTGAAAATCAATTGAAGAACCATAGGCATGTTGCCTTACTGTGAATACTAGAGTCTTGGAAGAATTTCTGCCCAATTGTGCTCGATTTATAAAGATTTTCATAATAGTGTTTGGATTCAGACCAGCTTTTGTTCAAAGCTCTGGAACAGCACAAAGGGGGTGTGCAGGAGAAAGACATGATTAGGACAGTAGATTTTCTAACTTTGAGAGCATAGTGCTTCCCCCAGGGAGTCACTGACTACATTTGCCCCCCACATATAGCACTGAGAGAAATGCTGGATTCTTGGAAAGTGAGCAGAGGGTTGCCCAATTTCCTGGGGTATAAGAGGAGGGAAATATCACTGAAATCTAGCAGTCTCCCTTTAGTGCTCCCAGCAGTGCTCCCGATTAGACTAATAGGAACAATTACTTGTAATGTGGGCCATGTTCTATCATTTGACTTAGAAGTCAATACACATAAATTGTTGGTGTTGGAATGTTAGTTGATTCAACTACTTTGGAAATCTGTTTGGCAGTATCTACTCACATGATACTCAATATATGTATACTTTATCACTCAGACATTTCATGCCTAGGCATATACCCCAGAGAAATGCATACATATATGCATATCTACAAAAATGTTCATAGTAGCACTATTTGAAATAACCTCAAACAGGAGAGTCTGTTCGAATGTCTATCAACAGTAAAATAGACAAATTAAGGTAATTTCACAGGAGAGAATACTATATAGCATTTAGTACTACAAGTACTTGCAACAATATAAATGAATCTTATGAACTCTATGTTGAATATAAGAAGTCAGATACAAAAGAGTTTATAGTGAGTGAGTTCACTTATTTAAGTTCTAAACAGTAAAAGTTATTTTATGATGCTAGAAGCCAGAATAGTGGTTACTCTTAGGGGCCGTAATGGACAAAAGGGAAGCTTCTGTTTCTGATCCAGGTGTTGATTAAAAGAGTAAAGTGAGTGTGTAAAAATTTACTGAGCTACTCACTTACATTTTAAGCATTTACACACACACACACACACGCACGCACACACGTCTATTTGGGCTGTTATAACAACATACCATAAACTCGGTGGCTCATAAACAATATTCACTTTTCACAATCCAGAGGATTGAGGCCCCAGCAGACTTAGCGTCTGGTAAGAGGCTGCTTTCAGGTTCACAGCAGCCATCTTTCTATGGTGTCCTCACATGCAGAACAGACAAGGTACCTTCTTGGATCTCTTTTATAGTGTCACTAATCCCTTTCCCACAAGTGACCTAATCTCTTCCAAAAGGTCTTGCCTCCACACATGATCACATGGGGGGATTGTGTTTCAACATATGAACTTGGAGAATATCAACACTGAGTCTATAGCAGTGTGTTTTTCTTCAATGAACTCCCTTCCAAAAGATTGAAACAATGAAAATCAATAACTTTCTTACATAGCAGAAATTAGAAATAATAAATATGTAATAGAAAAAAGACTTTGCTTATAAAGTTACACACAAAAAAATTACAAAATACCTAAGAACATATCTGCAAGAAGTTTTCAAAACATCTCCGGAAACAAGAATTTTTGAATAAATGAAGATACATACATGATCATAGGTGAGAAAATTCCCTGTAATTCAATAACAAAGTCATACCTGCAGCCATGCCTTCTGTGGTCCACCTCTCCATGGAGAGCAATGCCAGTTCCAAGGCTTGGAGTAAGTCAAAGTCAGACTATAGATGAATCTCATACTCAGCAGAGAGTTGGAGGCAGAACTAGTAAAATACGAGTATTTCCTGGCATTCTACTTGATGAGACATAAAGGGAAAGTGGAGATTCTCTGATCAATGTCTGTGTCTTAATGTTGTATAATTTCTACTTCACTATGTTTTTGAAAAGAAGCAAAGTGCAGTATTGTCCAGAAAGAGAAAATGACTCTAATTTTAACAGAACCTAAGATAAATGTCATATCCTACTAGAAAGCAAGATACTCACGAAACTCTAGTGGTTAAAACTGTAGAATCATAAAAAAATAAACAGATCAATGGGAAATAATAAATAATAATAAATAATAAATAATAAAGAATTAAGAAACAAGTTCACATAAATGAGGAGATCACATTTAACACTTGTCTTGGCAGACTATTCATTTATTTATTTTATCCACAATTTTGCTCTTTTTTTTTTAGAATGGGCACAATTATAAGGTGTCAGGCATACCATTCCTATTATTGCTTTATTCTTTATAGGATTTTTTTCTAAAAAATAGATTTAATTAATATTACATATGATTCCTAAGAAAGATAATAGAAGTTAATCTTGTAATACTATACTCCCCCACCGAATTGACAAAAATTATGTCTGGTAATAGTAAAAATAGGTGATGATATGAAGTGATGACAACTCTCATATACTCCCTGTGGGAGTATAAATTGACACAATTAATTTAACATTATCTAGTTACATTAAACGTATGCATAACCTGTGATCCAGCAATTCCACCACTTAGTGTATATATATACTCTTTTTCACAGATGCACCAGGAAACATGTAAAAGAATGTTCATAGCAACATTATTTCCAAAATATAGATATTACTTATATTCCTATCAATAACAGAAAGGATAAATAAACTGTAATATGGTGTATAATGGAATATCATACAGCCATGAAAATAAATGAATCTCAGCCACATGCTACTGCATGATGTCAAGTGATAGAAGCGAAGCACAAAAGAACATGTATGGTATGAGTTTACTTATATAAAACTCAAAAGCAGGCATTATTACCCTTGAATATTTAGAGAGGTGCAATCAGGTGGCAAAAGTATTAAGAAACACTAGGAGGGCAACAACCAGAAAAGTCAAGAAAGTGGTAACCTTTGAGAGAAGGAAGGAGATTGAGACTCAGAAGGGGCACATGGGAGTTTTGGGGGTATTGGTAATGGTTGATTCCTTGAACAGGTTCATAGTCACACAGGTGACACTTATTAAACACGTGTTTAGATTTCATCACTTTTCTACATATGTGCTTTATTTCACAATCCTTTAGTTAAAATAAGTCTAATATTTGGGGTACTTTTTTTGAGGGGCCAAGGACATATGTCTCTGAATTATGACTTTCCTTTCCTTTCAGGGGAGGTTAGGCCTCCCCTGAGGCCCACAACTCCTCGTAATTCAGGTTTACTATGTGTAGCACCCCATGTTAGGAAATAAATAACTCTTGGTCCTGAGATACTTCACATATCACATGAAGCCGAGCTAGCTCAGCATTCTCTATTTTAGAAATTTGGATTTATTTCTCCTCATGGGATATATGGTGAGCCTGAAATTAACTTTTTTTTTTCACTATATTTTTAAAATGAATCCAGGCTGTTTTGAAGTGTATTTTTGATCTAGTGAAATACAGAGTGCTATCGATGAGGTATTCTGAATGTCATCTGTTTGTTATCATTTAGTAATGTGATATGGCTTGTATGTCCACTTTAGGGGCTTTTTTAATTTCTGTATTCACCACTATTGCAAAATCAATCAAATGTGAGCAAAAGCAAAGGCAACTTGAACGACCCAGAACTGAGATTTGAGCTGCCAAAACAAGCAGTAAAACAATTTTTACTAGCTCTAGTGATTGTCAGAAAGATAACAGTTATAAACTTTATTTCAAGTACGTTTTTGAAAGATCTGGAAATGTGGTTATCAGAATGCAGATTGTACAGAACTTTATGTCCCCTGATTATTCACAGATGCAAATTGTCATGCAACTGAAAGCATATTAAGATATTGCAAAGACGTTCTGACATTAGTATGCTGCCTTTGTTACTTAGGGTCAGTCTGCTCATTTTTTTTTTTAAAGGGAAAGCTTTACAGTTTGTATTCTTCCACAGATGGAAAGTGATCAGGTAAGAATGATTCAAACATACCCAACCTGTTAACCACGCGTCTTTCCAGAGAATGGAAGTTTTGTAAAAAGAGGCAAAAAAACTGTCACTTTTTCCTTTATACATTTTGAAATTGTTTGATTATGATTAAAAGAGTATTTCATAATTATATGCACTTATATTTACATTTCATGTTAAAATCAAGGTAAAAACATGAAATTGATTGGCTAGCCCCACTACATTTCCTTCTTTTCACGGCTGGCTACATTTGATTCTTCACATGTCATTTTAAAAGCCATCACTCTCACTGAGGTAGGTTCTTCCTGCTATTCTCTGTCATGGTACCTTTTTCTTCCATTTGTTAGCATTTATCACATTTTTAACCACATGCTTATTTTACTGTTTATTTTGCCCTCTGTCTGTCCCATTGATTCAAATATCCATCAGGGTAGTGATAGTGTCTATTTTTCTTTTTTTTTTACCACACTATAGCCCATGCCTAGAGTAGTGCTGGCATAGTTATTCAAATATTTGGTGAGTGGATAGAAGGAAAGAAAGAAGGGAGGTAAAATTACCAGAAGGAAGGTACCATTTTACCCTTTTGTACAAACAATGATGTTGCAATCTCAATTTTGAATTCTTCCTTGCAGACACTTACTCATAGTATTAAAGGGAGCTCAACACTAGGAATCAGCATTATGGACTCCATTTGGCTGTGGAACAAACCCACTGAGTTAAAGCAGGCTTCACCTTCCATCATAGATGCCTTTATCTTCTCATAAGGCATCATCTTAGACAGTAACACCTTCTCTCTCCTCCAAAAAGCAACGTAATGAAGATAAATAGGCATTTAGAGACAGGTAATCTCATGATAACAGATCCCTGTTATTTACACCAGCAAAACCATTTCCAGTGTCATGACTTGCCTGCACCCATGAGGGTCGGATTCTGCCAGTTCGTGATCTGTAAAGGTAGAGGGTTCATTAGGGTTGTGAGAACAGCTGTCTCTGACTGGCCGTGGATCAGATTACAGGATCTCATTAACTTGCTCTCCTTGCCTGCTTCAAGCCTTTTGTTAGAACCAAGACCTATTATTTCAACTTGTCTGGTATCAAGAGGGCCAGAGGCTGAGGGTTTTGTTTTACCTATTTCTGGTCAGCATCATTTTAAAGTGTATACTAAGAAAAAGCAATGACAATAATGTTTGTTGCAAATGTTGCTGGGAAATATAAAATTATTTCAAATCTCTGAGAAACTAGTTCTTATTTAATACTTCCTATTTATCTAGTTAAGAATGACATTGTTTAAATCTTGTTTAATTTGCAATAGTTTGCTAAATATAGAGACATTATTAAAAATCTTAAGAAGTTTTATAGTTTCATGATGCTTTATGTTTTTTAATTTTGGTTTTGTAACTTATCAGAGGAATGAAAACGGCCTGAGTGTTATCAAAGGCATGCGTGTCTACTTGGGGTCCACTCAGCACAACAGACTTATCTCAGAGAGAGAGAGCTAGTGTTTTAGTTCTTCAAAGTACAAATTGCAAGGGCATTCTGGTCTTCTGTAAGAGTCTGCTGTGGACAAGTGAAGGGCGATTGGAGAATGTTCCAAAATAAAAGGAAATATATACCTTAAGCCTTGGGAAAAAGAGAACATGCAGTGATTAAGAAAGAAAAAGAATGTCATGCGCTAAAGAATGAAGTGCAGTGGGAAAAGTAAAGCTAGAACTGGCATGGGTAAGTACAGGACAGATTGTGAATGGCTTTACAGTATTTTAAGAATGTAGTTCTTTAACCCAAAAACAAAGTAAGGGCTTTTGCATGGCTTTCACAGTGCATGAAAGTAAGAAGGTAGGAATGTGTTCAGATTTGCTTTTTGAGAGGACGCATAGACTTGAGACGAAGGATTAGTAAAAGTGTGTTTTAGATGCTGTGACAGTGATCCAGGGTGAGAAATCATGGTAGTTTGGATTGGGATGTTGATCGTAGATAAAGGAGAATGAAAATGAAAGTGTTTAATCCACATTTAAGACATAAAAATCTATGTTACTTGTCAACGAATTGAGTATGTGGGGTAAGGAAAAAGGAAGGTTCAAAAATGAACTGGGTGAATAGTCATGTCATTTACTGAGAGATGACACTGGAGAAAACCACATAAGTAAGAAAAGATAATGAATTCAGGCTTATACATATTGAGCTTGAGGTCCTTATATCCAAGAGAAGAGATTACACAAGCAATTAGATACCGTTCTAGAGCTTAGAAGAGAGGTCTGACATCAGCACTGGTAATTCAGGTGATGAGAATGAATGAGATGGCTTGGCAAGAGAATATTCAGTGAAAAAAAAGAGGGCCTGAAACAGACCTCTAACATACTCCAACATTTAGTGGTTAGAAGAAGAGAACTGACAAAGAGGCTGAATAAGAGCAGTCAGAGAGGTGGAAAGAAAGCATGAAGAGTGGAGAAGGGGAGGAGGGTGTTTTTGAAAGGAGGGAGGGATCAGGTGTGGAGGAGCAAGTTAATGCTGCTGAGCATAGAATAAGATGAGAACTGGAAATTGTTTGCTGGATTTAGCAATATGATGGTCACGGATAACTACAGAAAGAGCTATTTTGTTACAGAGAAGGAACAAAGGCCAAACAAAGGTCTTAAGAGGAATTAGTGGAATGTGAAGTAATGGAGAAAGTGGATGCAGAGTTTTGACAAATTTCATTGTGAAGAGAAAAGGGAGTCTTGGTTGATGAGAGGGAAAGCATCATAGAATGGTGCTTCTTTTCTTATTATTAGACAGGAGAAGCCAGATGATATTTAAATATTGATGGGAATAGTCCAGTTGAGAGGGAGAGGCTGAATAAACAGGAAAGAAAAGGGTTCGTTCATTGGTTATATTGTCTAAGGATGTGTGCTGCTGCTGGTATCATCCTGCGCTAATTGCAGGCTCCCCCTGTATCTTTCTTCTTGTTTATCAGCAGACACTACAAAAAAGAGACCCTGTGTCTGCCAAGCATTGCTTCCATGTTCAGCTTCCTAAACCAGTAACCTCTACTTTGACCAAACCTCTTGTTGATCTATCAAATTTTAGTGGGCTCTTGCTCTCTCAGATCAATATAGTTCAGCTTTCTAAATTTACTTTTCCTTTGCTCCAAGACTACAGCCATAGCACAACCAATGCTTTAGCCATGGATGTTAGGTCCTCATCCTTGGCCAGATCCCCAGGCCTTTCTCTTGCCCAAAGTGAGAAGTAAAAGGAATAAACACTAATTTCACAAAATATCAGTACTTTTCAATGGCTGAAAATATTTGCCCTATATCATAGGAAAAGCCCATAACAATCTCTTACTGCATCTTCAAGAACACCCAACTTCAAGGACAACCTACAGTTGTAAGCCAGATGTTGTACACCCTTGACATTCTCTATGCATGCTTAATAGGTTTCCCTCTCAGGTCTCCTTCTAGCTAGGTTTCCATTAAATTCAATATGGCTGTAACTCCCACAAAAATCTGCTCCCATCTGTTTTATGTTTCTTTCCTGAGCCTTTTAATGTCCTAACTTACTTCTTTGGAGAAAATATTGAAAGCTGAAAGTAGTAGATAAAGATTTGTGTTCAGGAAACAAGCTGTCAACACAGCTGTATGGTGTAATTTTTACCAAAAGTTCAATATTACCTTAATGTGTATTCAGGGAAAAAGCTATAAATATAATGTTCACTCTAAATGGAATCATAAAACAATAGACTATTTCATGGCTTTTTACCCAGACATTGATTTGAAGCAGGTTTATACTCTATTATTTCTGATTCTGCTGTGATTACTATTGGTGTTTTATAAGAAATGAAAGGAAGGAAGAAAGGAAGGAAGGAAGGAAGGAAGGAAGGAAGGAAGGAAGGAAGGAAGGAAGGAAGAGAGGAAGGAAGGAAGGAAGAGAGGGAGGAAGGGAGGAAAGAGAAGAAAAAGGAAGGAAGGGAAGTAGGGAAGGAGTTAAGGAGGAAGAGAGAAAAGATGTAAAAATTCACTTTGGTTTTTGCCCTAACAAACAAGCACATGAGCATCTGACTTAAAAATCCAGAATCCCATGATATTTCCTTTGGTTATATCTCTGCTCAACTCATGCTAAGAGGTAGCACAATACATATCATAAACTTTGGAGATAGATCTGGGTTCAAATGCCTGCTTCATTGTTCACCATCTAAGAGAACTTGGGCAATTTTCTAACTCTGAGCCTCAGTTTCTTTATGAAATAATAATATGGACCTTGCTGAGTCACTGTGAGGATTACATAGGACTATGTATACAAAGTGAATTATATATCAGTAAGTGGCAGCTAGTGTAAAATGGAGACATAACACATGCATGCCTGTTATTCCCTTCACAAGAGAAGAATCTAATTGGAGTAAGAGCCATTCACAGTAAATGGAGTCATTCACACTCAAGTCGTGACTCTCATAATGGAGTGGGCCAAATGCTCCTTAGCAGGATGATGTCAGCATTATGGTTTCCCATGAAATATGCTTTCTTCCTATGCAACTAGTCTGTGATGTCTTTGGGGTGGGATTGAGGATATGGTGAGTGCAAATGAATGCTTGCTTTGATGAATGTGCTTGCTTCTTAGGGCAGAGAAAATCAGCCACAATTCTTGCTGGTAGGAAAATTGAATCAAGGCACTTTCTATTTCTTTGATGCATAAATCCAGAGTAAACCTCTTTCCCTTTGGAGTTTGCAAAGCCTGGGATGCTTGGGTTCATGGTCCCAGGAAGAACACAGAGGAGGAAACTCCAGTGAGGAGCAATAGAGATTCCTGAAGGGTGGGTGTGAACACCAGACTGAGGGTCTAGAAGAAAGACCTATAAGGAGAGGGTTAGAAAAGAGGGATAACCCATGTAGAGTACCCCTTCTTCCTGAAAGTCTGAGTCTGTACATGCCCCCCATGCACAGTGGGAGGGAAACAGAAAATCTGAGTTCCCAGGTAATATTGCTCAGGGAGAACTTCCTGACCTTTTGTAAAAAAATGTATGTACCTTATTTGAATCCTGGTGTTTGTGTTTGATCCAGAGAAGACTAGCTGGGTGAAGAGTGCTTGGGAAAGGAAGGGTCATGATTTTCCTTTCACCATGTAGAAGGTTCTTTGGCTACCTCACCAAACACCCACATTCCCACACATTGCTCAACATCACAGAGGAACCATTAGCCAGCTGTGGCTGAGATTACTCACAAAACAAAAAGGGATTTCCAGATTTCCTCCTACAACCCCCTTTGAGAGAATAAAAGATTGGGCTCCATAAGTTCGTGGTTATATGTTGAGAATTCTTCCTCGAGGTGCTTTGCAGATTTTTATGTCCAGCAAAGCCTAACATCACAGCTATGCTGTTGGCATGACCACCCTCCTACTACTCACCTTCACTGCCCATTCCCTGCAGTCTTCCTTCTTTTTTAATCCCAAACCTTAGTGAGTCTTCCCCTTTCCACACAAGATTCCTACTTTCTCCAGCTATCATTAGCCAAGTATCCAAACTGCTTTTGGTTATTATATTTCAACTAAACACACACATGCCTAATACCTACCTATTTCCACTCATCCTCCCATAGGGAAGAATTTGGGAATCAGTAATGATTCGTGTTGTGTGTGTGTGCTTAGGTTTCTATTTAGTTATATTAATAATAAAATCAAACCTCAAGGTTGTTCTTTCATATTTGGGTTACTGTTAGATATAAGCCTGGATAGGTGGGTCAGAGGTCAAAATAATTCAAGGCCAAGGGACAGCAATCAAAACAATTCAGGGCCAAAGCCCAGAAAAGAATGACTTAGGAGGGCTTGGAAACTTCAGATGGCCATGTCACATGTAAATTAATGCTGATTACAAAATGGGGGAAATCATAGGGCCTGACAGCCCTTCCAGAGCTAGAGTTTGCTATAAATCCCTCAAAGTGTTAGCTCCAATCCTAGATTTATTTTAATAATCTAGCTTCTGGATCAGCAACTTCACCAGAACTGATCCTAATCAAGAGTGTGAGGCCAACATTTCACCTTTCTTCTAGACATCCCACTTGGTGGCCTTCCTCCGCAGCAAATCCACAACTGAACCAACATCTTCACCCTTCCAAATTACCTGTATCTTTGTTTATGTTTACGAGTACACAGGTAACCAGGAAAGAAACATTGATTCCTCTTCTCCCTCACTCTACATCCAATTTAACAATTAATTCAGCTGTTTCTACTTCCTAATGCTCACTATATATTATCTTTTCCTCTTGCCTATCTCTTCCCTATTTCAGATCCTTATCGCTGGCTTCCTAACTGGTTTCTCAGCTCTAATCTCCATTATCTTCTATTTCTCCACCTGTCAGCAGAATAACCTTTCAAAATACTTCGATGGCTCCTCTTTGTCCAGAGGATCCAGTCTAAACCCATTATCAAATTTTATAATCTACTTTATAGTCTGCCTTCCCTTTATAGTCGACCTTCCCTTCTGGCTTCGTGTTCCACCACTCTTCCTCAATGCTTCTATTGCTGTAATGTGGTCACCTCATACCCCATGTTCTTTTAAATCTTCAAGCTGTAACTTGTACCCAAAATGCACTTTACTCACTTTTCCCTGCCTGAAAAATTTGGCCCAAATATTACTTTCTCTGAATCCTTCATTGATTCCTCTCTGCTAAAGTCAGTTTCTTTCTCTTAATGATCCCATAGTATTTTGACTATGAGGTAGTACAGAACTAGGGCTGTGTGTTATTTATTTTTTTGGATCCCACTACCTAAAATAGAACCTACCCCATCAAAGTTACCCACTATTTATTGAATAACTAAAAATGATATTATTATCTGAGACACCATGGACTAGTTTTTACATGATAATCAATAAATTATTAAAGTAATTAAAACTAAACAAAGAGTAAGCCAGAAATAGAAAGATGTTTTATTAATTTGATAGACTAAAAACTAAAAACATTTATAACTGGCATTATACTTAATGATGAAATATTCAATGATTTCAAAGTCAAAAATAAGACAAGGATGTAGGCTATCACCATTTTCCTTCAACATTTTACTGGGGTTCTAGTCAATGCAATAGGGAAAAAATAATTTATGTAAAAAGACATTAAGCTTATGTGTTAGAGATTAGTGAACTTTACACACTTACCGCATGTATCTTTTACCATATATATGGTATATATGTAGATATATAGAGATGTATGCCATATATATGGCAATATATGTACTTGTAGCTGCTGGCTTTGAAGATAGAGGAACATAGCTACAAGCCAAAGAATGAAGTCGCCTGTAAGTTATCTATATCTCACTTAAAGAAACTTAAACTAAAGACAATGAAGTTATCTTCAAATATTAACTACATGACTCTTTTTGAACTTGGCTTGTATCTATAGTTTAATGTCAAGTCAGACATTTTTACTAGTTCTATTTTTGGAACTCTCTCCGTAGCCTTCAGTATGGGAATGTGCCACAAGCAAGGCAGCTGGGCTAATTCCTCATGGAGACAGCTTATTCAACGGCTGACTGGTGAAAAAGCTGCGCTTTTTTTTTACTTCATGTAATTTCCTTTAAAGACAAATGGCTTTTTCCCTTGATTTTTTTTTTCAGTTGAGATATAATTCACATACCATAAAGTTTACCCTTTTTAAGCATACAATATGGTAATTTTTAATATATTCACAAGGTTATAAAACCATCGCCATTATCTAATCCCAGAAAATTCCATCATCTTCCAAAAGAAACCTTGCCCTCCACTAGCTCACCCAGCCCCTGGAAAGCATTAAATTGTGTCTATGAATTTGCCCATTCTAAACATCTCATATAAATAAAATCACAGGATATGTAGCTTTTTGTGAACAACTGATTTTTTTGAAAAAATAATACATTGTCAGGTGGAGTTTATAACAGATATAGATGTAAAAGGATTAACAATAACATGAATATCTAGGGTGGTGGTGTGTGAGCCAGTATGTGGTCCCACAAAAATGTCCCCATTCTAATCTCTGGGACTGGTAAACATGTTACATCACATGGCAAATGGAATTAAGGTTGCAGATGAAATTAAGATAGATAAATGAAATAGGGAGATTATGCTGGATTGTTTGAATGGATTCAGTCTAATTATATACACTCTTAAAAGTGAAAGAGTAAGGCGGAAGAGTGGGTCAAAGAGATGAGATGGGAAAAGGATTTGACTCGCTGGTGGCCCGCTGGCTTTGAAGATAGAGGAAGATGGCTACAAGCCAAGAAATGCAGTGGCCCCTAGAAAAAAGAACTGTCCTCAATTTGCAGCCAGCAAGAACACGAGAATCTTGATCCTACAATCTCAGGTCACTGAATTCTGCCAGGAACCTGACTGAGTGGGACATGGACAGAGCCTTCAGAAAGGAGCATAGCCCTGCCAGCACTTCGGTTTTAGCCCATTGAGATCTCTGTCAGTATCCTGGCTTATTCAACTAGAAAATAACAACTTTGCATTGTTTTAGCCTCTAAATTTGTGATATTTTGTTATGGCAGCAATAGAAAAACTAATACTAAATGTTGGTGAGAATGCGCAGCAACTGGGAGTCTCAGAGATTTTGATGGGAACATAAAATGGTACAATCACTTTAAAAAACAGCGTGACAATTTCCTATACAGTTAAATATAAACTTACCATGTGACTCAGCAAATCTATTCTTAGGCATTTACCCAGAAAAGAGAACATATGTCCATAGAAAGATTTTACATGAATATTCATAGTGGTTTTATAATAACTCCAAACTAAAAACAACTTATATATCCATCAACAGATAAATGGGTATTTGTTTATATTGTGGGATATTACTTAACAATAAAAAGGAAGAACTACTGATTCAAGCAACAGCATGGATGAATCTCTCAAACATTTAGCTAAGGGAAAGAGGCCAGACAAAAGAGTACATTCTAAGGCTTTTTTTCTCCCCATTTATATAAAAATAGAGGACAAACGAAACTAATCTGTAGCAATAGAAATCAGATTAGTAGTTGTCTGGGGCAGGAGGTGGAGTGGGATTGACTGCAAAGGGGCACGAGGAAACCTTGTGGGGTTCTATGCCTTTTTTATTTTTATTTATTTTTTAGGTGAGTCAACCCTTGGTTGACCTCACAGATTGCAAGGACCTTGTCAGTTTATAATCCCTTATTTTTTTTATTTTTTACACCTACAGTATCAGGTCTTCCTAGGTGGTCTTCCATCCAAGGACTAACCAGGCCCGACCCTGCTTAGCTTTCAAGATCAATGAGATCGGGCTTGTTCAGGGTGTCATGGCTATAGACGGGGCTCTATATTTTGATTAGAGAGGTGGTTACATAGTTATGTATCATAAAACAAAACTCATCAAACTTCTTAATAAAATCTGTGCACTTTATCATATATAAATTGTACCTTGAAAAGTTAATAACAATGTTAAACGTTCTAGGTGATGTTGTACATGGCATAAAAACTCACCTGCATGTAGGCAGAGAGATATAGCTGATAATCCTAACTCTGACATTAAGTAGGCCATTTTATCTGGAACAAAACACTTAATTTCTATGAAAGTCCATATTCTTATTTGTAAAGTAATGGGTTAGAACAAATCAGAGATTCTCAACCTTGGCTGGACATCACACAGTACTGATGTTCGGGTTACATGCCCCCAAATTGTCAGTTTAATTGTTCCTGATGTGCTCAAGTGCTGGCATTTTTCTCCCAGAAACTTCTTAACTAATTCCAATATGTATCAATGTGGGAATTAGAGCTTTAGAAAACTTATTCAAGATGAAGTTTGTAGTTTTGTCTCCACAGAAATTAGCCATTTGTCTCTAAAAATAGTATTATTAATTACTGAACTATGGCTTAGAAATTGTGAAAATTGGAAGAGATGCCTAGAAAGATAAGTGACATAGAGTTTTCCAAAATCTTAAATGGAGTCATTTTCTTTGAAGAATAAATATTCAATATCCAATCCCACCTTTCTTCACCATTATCCCAGACTCAATGGATATGAAAGATATATGATCTCACTTTTAGAAACCACTTTCTCAAATAAAAATAATTAGAATATTCTTGAATTTATAAAATTTTGAATTTATTTTGAATTACCAGTTATCTAGTAGATCTAACTGGTTAGGAAGCTGTTTCTTTTTGATGGCCCATCCAGAGTAAATTTAATTTCTAGGTTCTTAAAATGATTGAGGCATCTGTAGAAGAACCTTCTGTGACAGTTCTTAGGGAATCACCAAAAAGACTCATGAGTTTTTTAACACTTTAAAGTTAGTCAAAAGTGTAATCCAAGTTGGTAATTCAAAGAGTAATTATTCTCTTTGTGGATTATCCGGATGTCCTGTCTCCCTTATTTTGTTGGTTGTTTGACCACCATTTGTCTATTTCTCTGTTGGAAGAGAGACTTGATAACTTGAGAAAAACCAGATGATAGTTAAATAAATAGGTTTATTTGGCAAGTAGCTTATTTTGTAAGAAGAAATGGAAACTGTTTTTTAAATAGTGGTTTAAGAATTATCCTAAAAACATTTTTTTACAAGCTCTCTACATCTTAATGCTATTGATGTGGGTGGGGGAGTTGTTGGGGTGGAGGATGTAAGAGAGATGGTTATGATAAATAGTAGACTCTTTACAGTTCAAAACTGAGATGTGGGACTAATTTTATTTTTAAGAGCTGTTATTTGCCAAAGCAGCTTTTTTTTTTTTCTATTTAACTTGCTACCTCTTAGTCATGAAGTAGCTATGAACACAAGTCAATGTCATTCTTTTAAAAATTACTCCAAAGGTGGCAACAAGGGTCTTGGGGAAGAATACTCACACTGGTACAATAACATATGGTCTAACAAATTCACAAATGAGTGACTTTTCTTGCAGCTGTGGTTCAAATTATAGGCATTTAAGATTCTAAACGGTGACTTTAATTTACTGTGAGGAAGTGTATGCTGAGCATCTGGAAGGACATGATTTTACTTTAATCATTTTGATTTAGGTGACACTAATTACAAGTATCATCATGGTCTGTGGAGAAAACACTGGTTTTACTGTTACCTGCCAGGACTTGTTTTTATCCTTCACCGGGGCATTTTTTTCTTGGACCAAGAGGGTTTAAATCACCCCTCTTAAAACTTCCTTTGCTACTTAAGTGTCTGGCATGAGCATAGATTCATAATAACAAAACAAATTGGTAAATTTGCTTTGCAAACTAACACATTGAAAGACTAAGATTAGTGGTACTTAAGGTAACTGAAAAAAGCAGGATTCATCTGCCCTGGAAATTTTATAGCTAAATAAGTGTAGCAACTTGAAAGACCTTAGTGTAACATAAATTGTTTCTGCCTCTGACTATGCAGGTAGTTTTGTGAAAAGCTTCACTAGATATCTTGCCAAGAAGGCATTAAGTATGGATGGGGCAAAGGCTGAGCTCTTCAGTCTTTCTGTTTCCTGTTTTAAAGGTATAGAATAGAAAGTTTAGAATAATCACTTGACTCTAAATTGCAAGAAGAGATTTAAACTCAAGATCAAACTATCTCAGCCAACCAGAAGGCTTTTCAAACTAGAGGGAAGATCTAGGATATATGAAAAAACATATTTCAATATGAAAACATAATTAAGCATACATGGAACATGGTAGGTACTCAATAAATATTTATTGAGTGAATAAATGAGAATTCCAACCAATCAAATCTTTATTAGAAGCTATTTATCTAACAGGTTCTAGAGCTTAACAGTATCTTACAAACATGAGCACTAAAATGGTTTTAAAAATAACTAGAATTTCCTAAAGACACTTTCTATTGAAAAGTAATGCTGGCTCTGCCAATATTACTTTATAGCTCTGGGCTCCCTGAATCTCATATTTTTCATCTCATATATGAGGACCATAATGCTTTTTTTCTTCATCACTACAAATAACAAACAACAATGATTCATAAGCTGAAAATAATTGAAAAAGTGCAGCGTTTTCGATATTATCCTATTTTTGTTTTCCCACTTTTAAAAAATGGTCCCTTTTCTTCTGTTCTTCCCTCACATACGTATTGATAAAGGCATTTAAGAGCCAGACACTACATTTCTTCCAGATCTTATAAATAACAATGCTTTCGGTCATGGGTTCATTCAGAGAGGTTGTATTCAATTATTTCGGAGATGATCAAGCCCAATCTTGTTCAGCTAGATTTGTTGTCTCTTGTTGATATGCTTTGAAGAGATTTCTCTCCTTATTAGCAAATCCTTCCAAGGAGAGATAGCAGAAATTAAAGGACATCATCATATTTTCTTAGGGTTAAAAAAGGCATTAAATATCCCAGTCCAGAACCTCCTGCTCCTAAGCATAAGGTCACATAGAGAAAAGTTTCTTGGACACGAGAGACCACATCTGCATGGAACAAAGCTGGGCGTCTCCCAGATCCCTGTCCAGTGCTGTTTTCATGACTGCAGTATAATTAATTTGACTGATAAAAATGCTTTGGGCATGGAGAGATCAAAGCCCTTAGTTAAAACAGGAATGATCATTTCTCCAGCCCTTCCTATCTTCTTCTTTGCCTTGACATTTGACAAGTGGCATTGGTTGAGAAGTCCCAGAGCCTGTAATGAAGATATATAAAGCTATAGACTCTTTGCAGCTTTTGGTTATGTCCTAAAATTTAGTTTCATTTTTATAGACTCCATAAAATAGATTCCATGAAGAGAAACTTTTAATACTAGATGCTTTTAATGTTTCAGTATACTCAAATTAGAGTATATTCTGGATTAATAAATTGTAGCATATGTACTTAAGGAGGTTTATGTTATAGAAATTTGAACTAAATATTCCTCAGGTAAAGGTATCATGGTGGCAGTCTCCCAGCATGTGCCTATCCAATTAGTCTACCAATCATGCAAATCCCACTAGTCTTGCCAGTGTGTGGCTGGTTTAGGAGAGGCACGTGAACTGATTAAAGCCAATAATTTATGAGGGAAAATCTGCTAGGAGGAGCTTGGGTTTCTGGAAAAGAGAACCCTGCTCCTAAAAAAATGCACAAGGACAATGCGGCCCCTTTTCTTCCTGTGGACAGAGTTATGTTTGGATGTGATGCCCAGAACTTCTGCATTCACCTTGATGTTCATCTGAGAATGAATTCAAATGTAAGCATTGCAGAGCTAAGGGAGATGTCAGAGAGGTGGAGATCAAGCCCTGAGAAATGATAAATTATCTTAACCTGTTTAAAAAAGGTTTCTTATTAACTTGTAGCTGAAAGGCATCCTAATTGAAAATTTGGGTGGTTTATAGAAACTCTAATTTTATAATTTATCATCCATCCTCACACTCCTATTTATGTGAAAATGCTTCAAAACAAGTAGCTTGGTAATACGTGGCCACTTTTTGTAAATTTCTCTGGAAAGAAATGTGAATCTCAGAGCAGAGAAATAATAGTTATTTATAAAGGCTCTTGCTGGATAATCTACTCTGCTTGCTTCAGGTGGGTTGCATAAAGGATAAAATTACTCAAATATAAATATAGGGAATCAAGCAAAAAATCTTTATTGAGTGTCTAATAGTGCCCAAACTTCTATCAGAGTTTAATCAAGAGTAGGTAAATTATTTATATTACTTTCATGAGAAAGACTGTTTGAGTCAATTATCCATTTATAAAGGAAGTATTCTTAATTCTCAACCTGATAGCTCTTGTGCTGTTAGTATCTACTGAAGAGAAATGTGCTTGATGAATGTGTGTTGACTTTTCTTTGCTAGCCGACATGAAGGCAGCCAGACTCTGCCAAAATCAGCATGAAAACTATTTCTTATGAGTAATAACAATAATATTCTTTTCCTTTATAGCACCTTTAATCCAAGAATCTAAGCCTATATAAACATTTACTCAAGAATACACGCAAAATTTCAGTATCTGGTTGATGGGGAAATTCAACTAGATGCAAGAACACAGAAATAAAAATAGAACACAGAATTTTGACTCATAATGGTCTTTCAATCTATTGTCCCCACCAACCATTCAAGAAAAATAAAAATATAGAGGTTTCAGCAGAATAAGCAACTAAGCTTTTCCAACCCCAATTGATGATTCATTATTTCTCTTTTCCTGCCTTTTAAAATTATTTTTAATTTTTTAATTTGTATTACATTTTAGTTTTGACTGTGGGAGTGCTGAATTCCAAAGGATGGAGAAATTCATCTGATTATGACTATCTCAGTATCTTGGGTCTGCCAAAAAATTTGGCAATATTTGAGAAATGAGGTTTCTTTGAATGTTTACAGAGCTTCCTGTTGGACTAAAGTATTGTCAAAACAACATTTCTCTTGGTTTTTAAGTAATTCTTTTACTAAGTTGAAAAAAAGAGAGAGAAAACAATGGAATAAAATTTTAGAGAAATAAAAAATGGTAATGCATTAAATTTCCAATATTATAAGGTTCAGTGGATTATGAAGAGAGCTTTGAATCTCACTATTTGAGATTTAGGATAAGTCAACAGAAGCTAGATAGAAATTTAAGAAAATTCATAGTGAAACCAAAAATTCATAGTGACACTATATTTAACAGACAACAAACTTTCTTTGAACACAGATGAAAACCTATAAGCTAATTATAAATTAGTCACTACCTAATAAGATAGGGTCTCAATTTGGCAACATTTTAATCAATCCATTGTTGGTTGATTGATGATTACTCTTTCTCTATGCAAAGGCTTTGAATTGAAGTTTCCTCTTAGAAAGTAATATTATATTTTAAAAATAATTCTATTTAATCCATTCCTTTTCTGAATTTCTCCATTTAGGTCTATGTTAGCCAGAGGTCTGATTCTGACCAGTACACAGCCAGTAAGCTCTCAGAAAGCATCCTAATAGTGAAGATATTGCTAAAATATTCCCACATTTTTGTGAAGCTCAGTACACAAAAAAGAGTAGAGGAAGAAGATGTGGATTTTCCTCCAGTTTACTCTTTGAGCCTCCCATTTATAACTCAGTCATCCTTGCTAGGGACCTCCACTAAAGATGTGTTATCATAAATTGCACCAAAGGATACATTAAAGCTGAAACTTAGTATGGAAACCCATGAAAAGCACAGAAAACAGACCTACATTTAGTGGAATGCCAAATAGTATGTATTATTGAAGGTATAGCTTTGTCTATTTTATTATTTTATTTTATATTATTTTTTTAAGATTAAGCAAGATCTGTCCATCTCTGGTTGTTAAACTTGCTCCAAAATAACAACTAATGGATAACTTCTAGTTTTCAAAGAACTTTATTATTACTTAGTACACTGGCTACTCATCTCACAACTGCTATATGAAATAACTTGAACAAGTATTATTATTCTACCATTGTCACTTACTCTGGGTGGCTCAGCTGCTGAATTGGCATTAAAATCCAGTCTCCTGATTTTTCATCCACTTATCTTTTCTTTCCATAATTGTTATTTTTTTACAATCCTGAAATATGTGTGAAATAGCCCTTATAACCTACCTCATTTCTATTAAAATGTTGTTACTATCTTCATCTTTATTTTCCTGTACTGTCTCCATAAGAACTGAATTACCACATAAATCCCCATTTCTAGGAATGATTTCTCTTTAGTGTTGCTACAAATTATTCAATAGATCTATGTTGTATCCTAAAGGCTGATGAACTTCACTGTGGAGTGTAACTCTCCTGCACTTCACTATTCAAGATAAAAACAATCGCATGCCATTATTTTTACCCTGTTAGACCAAGTCTGCATGATAAAACCCTTCACGAGATCTTTAAAACTTTCTGAAGTTGCTATAAGCTACACTATTCAGAGGCGGGATATAATAAAAAATAGTCCCACTTTACTCAGCTGTTTGAAAAGTTTGAACCAACTTTACCACTTTATCACGGAAGAAATTCAAAGATTAGCAAACGCAGGTCCTGTATAAGTCTCTTCATTATTATGCTCTCTGCTATAACAAAGTACTTTATCTGGCATCAAAACTACATTAATGCCCTGTTCACACTGCTCTTTGCAAGAAACAAATACTTCTTTGTGTCTGAGTTTTCCACATGGTTGCTTTGATGAAACATATGCCATTGGAGGACAAATATATTGATGCAAGTAAAAAAGAGCAAATTAATTCCAGAACCTAGTTAGAGATAAAAGATGCCATTTCCTAATTTTCTGAAATGCGACTTATATAAAATGTCACAGTGGGTTTTATTTGTGGAGGAAAAGCATGCAGGAACTTCATAACTGACAATTTTTCTAACCTGACATTTTGTCCATTCCAAAAATGCTGAACAGAATTGTGGGCAATTTCTTCCCACCACTTCTGGATAGTCCATTGAGTAAATCTTAACGTTATTATTGAAGATGAATGAGCCACCCAGGGTTTTAGCAACTTGGTTCCAAAAATCTTGGTAATGTTTTGGTACAAATGCAAAGACCCAAAATTTGAAGTTTCCTGAATCAGCAAGAATTCTCTTTCCTGAGGGAACTTGTAGTGCTTCTTTTTTCTGGTGGAGCTGGGATTCTACAAAATCTCCTTGAAAATCTTGGTACCCCTGCCAGAAATTGGAAACTAAAAGGAAGAAACTGTAAACTTTTCTTAATTGTTATCCAAAAAATTACCAGCAAGACATATTTCATTGAGTAATTATTTGCTGTAACGCAGGCTCCAACAGAAGAGAGATTTTTACACATGAATAAGATGCTTTCACTCTCAACAACACATATAAGCTGTTCTGCTCCCACATTTTAGACTGTAGCAAAACTGTTTTCCAAATCACTAGATGAAAGTGAAAATTAAAACAAGTTTTAACCATTACCCATGGCACAATCTGAATGAATTAAAGATTTGCACATTTTTATTTTCACTCAATTCACTTGTAACAGTTTGCAAGGTTAGGCATAGGCTTGAATATTTCCATGGTATCTGGCAGAAACAGCATGCTGACCCTGAAATTCTGATAAGATATTCATTCTTTGAAAATAACATACACCTCTTCCATCACCGTGCAGCCCAGTTCCTGATGTATACAGGGCAATTCATAAATAATGAATGGATGAATAAATAAGACTAGAATGTTTGCTGTTTGGTAAATCATGCTTTTCTTCTCTTGGGAGACATAGTCATTCATTCTCATACAGAATGCCCTTGGGAAGAAAATTGATGTTGATACTAATGGCCAAAGTGTGAGATAGAAGAAGCAGAGGGAAAGATGCAAATAAAAGCTAGTCAGAACTTAATTAAATAACTAAACTGGTGATTATTTATTATTCCTACTTCAGAATTTGTATATCAATATAAAAATTACAGGAAATTAATGAAAAAGACTACCACTTTAACCCCAAATTAAAAAAGAAACACCTAGACCATAAACCTTGTCTGAAATTTGAAAGTAGGTTTTTGAAATGCTTTGGTCCACAGCATTTTGAAGTTGAAGCAGCACCTTAGTGCATCCTAGAGTAGAAGGACTTTTGCAGGTTTGCAAAAGGTTTATATATCACCAAACAGCTAAAAGTCTCTCTTGCGTAATATTTGCCCAGCGTATCGGACTCTCCTCATATGCAGTACTCACTTAGTTTCAAGGGAATTTTTACTAGAAATGGGATGTGAAATCCCAAATCCTACTCAGTACTGAAGAAAAAAATATACTTTTCTTCTACTTTGACTTTCTATTCACAAATATCCTCTATCTTGTTAAAATTAATTAAAATATAAATTACATTATGTTAAAATATGAAAACGGAAGAATCTAATGGGTTGAGTATTGAAATATAAGCATAGTCGGTCATAAGAATGTCTACTGATCAAAATTATGTTTGTATTGGTTTTTGTCAAGTAATGAGAAAGGGAGAGAAATAAAATACAAATGGCTGCAACATAATAAAAAATACTAACATATGACTTGGAGTTACTAATCATAGAGTAATATGTGAGGAACAAAATGGTTTTGTTTTACAGATAGAATTAGGTATGGAGCTTGTCATTGCTAGTAGGAAGGAAAGGTTGGAGAGACTCAGGGGAGGGATGCTAGGAGAGAAAGAAGAATTTGTTGCATACCTACTACAGGTCTACTACAGGTACTGTATTCATAATTTAAGCACAAATTATTCAGAGGTATAATTGTTGATAGACATAGTTCATTCTAAGCTTTATACCATTTTAGTTTTTTGAATAGCTCATCCTATTGGTGCTCTATAGATGGATGAATCTGGTTATTCAGACCACTTGCTTCTGTATGGCTAGAAATCACCTTTAGATTAGAAATTGGAGCTAATGGAAATAGCCCCCAAGTCAAAGGAATTGGATTTTCTCCCCCATCTTGTCTTTAATGCACTGCAGGGCCTTTGGTGTTAGTGTGCAACTTTAACATACACCAGAGCACTAGAGGCCTGACTCAAAGCACACCAACTCACACTTGAAAACTGGCTATTTTAGAGGAAGAGTCAGACAAGTTGCAATTGAATAAATATTCATTCATTTAAATGCCTCATTATAAAACCCTAACAGGGTTGGACTCTCGATATACTAGTATCAGGGCTCTGAGATTTTTTTCCTCTCTGTTAATGTTAATTGTCATCTATCTAATAAAACTTCAAATTTATATCCTTCTAGTCCTAAAGTGCAGCATTTCTTATATAGAAATTATCCTAAGAAAATAATCTATGAAAATTCTTGTTATAAAAATATTCACAATAGTGTTATTTATAATAGCCCCAAAGTCAAAGCATGTAATATTTATTAAATAAATTAAGGATAAAACAAGATACAGTGGGAAATAATATTTTAAAAGAATAAAAACGATGTCAATAGGAAACTCCAAGGGCCTATTCCTTAACAGAACCCTTGAAAAGGCTGATTAAAACTGTCAGAATCAACTTTTTCAGAACTATGAAAGATAATCAAAGATTTACAGCAACCAAGTAAATGCTTACTCAAGAAAGGGGTAAATGAAACCTAGTAAGAGAGTTTTGTGGTGTTTTACCTTAACTTTACCCCACCCTATTCTCTCTGGCACAAGGGCTGCCTCGAGGACAGCAGCCCACATCCCTGGTGTAGATTCCTAGTGCTGGTGGGAACAAAGAGGACTTTATTTCCCTAAAATCAATTACCTTAAATGTAAATGAACTAAATGCTCCAATTAAAAAAAGATTGGCAGAATAAATTAAAAAAAAAAATGATCCACCTGCATGCTATGCACAAGAGACTCACTTTAGATCCAAAGACACAAATAGATTGAAAGTGAAAGGATGGAAAAAATATATTCTACACAATTAGTAACCAAAAGAGAACTGGGTTTGCTATACTAATATCAGATATAATAAATTATAGGCCAAAAATTATTATAAGAGACAAAGAAGGACATTATATGATGACAAAAGTATCGATATATCAAGAAAATATAACAATTATAAACATATGCACACTTAACATCAGAGCCCCAAGATATATGAAGCAAAAACTGATAGACCTGAAGAAAAAAGTAGCAGTTCTATACTAATAGTTGGAACACATCCCACTTTCAGTAACAGATAAAACTACGTTGAATACTAATAAAGAAATGGTGGGCTGGAACAGTACTATAATCCAACTAGATCTAACAGATATATACAGAACATCTCACCCCAAAAGAATAGAACACACATTCTATTAGGCTGTAAAATGAGTCTCAACAAAGTTTAAAAGATTGAAATTATACGAAGCATCTTCTCACATCTCAGTGGAATAAAGCTAGAAATCGATAACAGAAGAAAAACTATAACTCACAAATATTTGGAAATTAAACTACATACTCAAACAACCAATGGGTCAAAGAAGAAATTATGTGGGGAATAAAAAAATAAATTGAATAAAAAGAAAAATGAATCCAAGGGTTCCGAAGGAACACATATTGACTTGGAATGATGTTTATAAGAAGTTTTTTTAAAAAGGACAGTTGAAAAATGTAGGTGTGTATAGGAGGATCCCATTAAAGTACTTCATACACATGCTTTCATACAAACAGAAAAGCATCTGAACAGATCATAGCAAAATGTCCATTATGATTATCTTTAGTGAATCATTTTTGATATTATCTTTATTTTTCTGTTTTTCTATATTCAAAATCTTTTCCTAATAAGTATATATTAATTAAATAAATTTTAAATAACATTTAATGTAAAATAAAATGTAATGAAAAATAAATAAGGGCTATTATGAGAAAACAATTGGACATATGGTTTTGGATAAAACTATTTCTTCAGTTACTATTTTTTAAAACATAAAGTCACTGAAACAAGCCAATGAAGAAAAGAAAAGAGATTATGTAAAGCTAGCAAAATATCATGTGCATATAATAGGCAAATTTCAACAAAATTACTATATAACAGGCTTTTGAAGAACTTTTCAATCAGAATATTTAGCTACTGCCTTGATTTCTCTTTGGTATGATTTATAGCTGGATAACTTAGGCTTCAAGGAGAAAGTAAACCCTAGCATTAAGAAGCACTATTATCAGGTAAATGATTCTTCCACTGCTACCAGTATTTGGAGCGGCATTTCAGGATGATTGATCCTCTGGGGAAAAGAAAGGAATTTCCCCTCTTTGACAGTCTGGGGTTCTTCAGGACTGTCAGCAGTGCTTGCTTTGTTTCAGATTGTTGGAAATCTAGTTTTGCTTTAGATTATTTTCAAGGATCAAAATTTTACGGGAATAAAACTTCCAAATACATTTTATCTCTGGAGCCTTGTCTTTATTTTAATATAAGGCAACTTTTATCATCTTGAAGTCATCTGTAAGTTGGTAAAGAAAAACTCAAGTCATAAAATGCAAATCAAATCATAAAGCACAGATTTAACTGGCAATGGAAAAGCAAGAAGAGGCTTCTTTTGTTCTTTTATTTCTGGGCTTAGTACCAAAGATGGATCATCTTTATGAAAGAATTGAGCCTGAGAACTGTTCTGAGAACTGTTCATCGGAGAACAGAGAACAGCACTCTTTCCATTATTTTCTGTAATATAAGATGCTACTTGGGGGCAAGTTTTTAAAAATTCCAAATGAAAAAAAGAATACAAGAATAATATAAAAATTTACCTGTCTGTATAAAACACTTTACATTTCTCAGAAGAAATCTGGTTCCACATGAAGCCTGACATTTCTTAGTCCTGCATACTATTTCTCACTCACTTTGCTCTCAAAGAATAAGATCTCATCTTTCTCCAAGTCCCTTACCCACTATGATGTCTTTTCTAGTTTTCTACAGCACTTTTTCTAAGCAATGGGCCCTCCCCATTTTTGTATGTGAAGTATGCCTTCCTCTTTGGCCACAAGCAGGAGTTGCTTACATGTCTTACCTATAACTGAGATTTATTTTATGATAAACAGTAACATGACATTGCTTCTTAAACTCAGGGGAGGACAAAAAATGACAATTTTTAATATCTTAGAGCCATCTAGAGAGACATTGCTGACTTCCTCTCAGAGATGAGGGCCCTCAAAATCCAGAAAAAAATGATCTGGCTTTCTCCAAATGCCAGAGAATACTTCTGACTTAGTGTTGGAAGAAGAGCTACCTAGCTGCACTTTTTTTGCTTGTCTTCATCCCCTTTTATTATATTGTGGAACTTTCACAGTTGGAAACATTTTGTCAAACATATCTCAGTGTCCTACCTGTATTAGACTTATTGAATTTTTTGAATTCTTGTGGTGGCAGTTGATAAAGTCCATAGCAAAATCAGATGGCCCCTCCTTGGGCTGATGTTGGTGTTTCATTCCCCACAGACCCACAGCTCTTTAATCCTCAACCCATTAGTATTGGCTTGTCTTGGTTTCTACCTCCATGACAGTTTTTGTAATAAGATTTACTTCTATTAACTTTCTTAGAAATCATATGATATTTTTTGTCCATCACTTTTAAGTAACACAAATCAAGAGAAAAAATTGGAATATGAAAAATAGTGTTTGGGGATAATAATAAATATTTTATTTAATATCAGTTGAACATTTATGACTGCGTGTAGTATTCATTATATTTTTCCTTCTGTTAAATCTGTTCTAACTGTGATGGCTAGTTTCAAGTGTCAATTTGGCTAGGCAATAGTACCTAGTTATTCAAGCTAAAACTAATTTTGGCATTACTGTGAAGGTATTTGGTAGAGATGTGGATAACACCTACAGTCAGTTGACTTTAAGTAAAGTAAATAATTCTCAATAATGTGGGTGAGCCTCGTCTAATAAATTGAAATATCTTAAAAGCAACATGAAGTTTCCCTGAAGAAGAATGCTGTCTTGAGACTGCAGCATCTGCTCCTACCTGAGGATTTCCAGCATTCCAGTCTATACTACCGATTTTGGACTTTCCGATCCTCAAAATCACATAAGCCCTTTTCTTGAACTAAATCTCTTAATATTCACACACACACACACACACACACACACACACCACATATATGTATCCTCTTACTGGTTTGTTTCTCTGGAAAATCCTGACTAATATTCTTGAAACAGGTTGCTCTAGCATTAGGCTGAATATGGAGCTTCTCAAAAATATTTTGAAATAATATTGTTGTGCACCAGAGACATGATTTATTGTTTTCAAAATTTCCTGCCTATCTGAAAATAATAACTTTGCCCCTCTACCCAAGGGGGTGGCCAAGCCCTACCTGCATGATGGTTTGCCCTTCTTCTTTGATCTCCTCTCACTTCTAAGATCCAGAGGTGGTCACTTGCTCCAAGGCAGTTAGGACCTTCCTTTTTGTCTTACCATAAGCTCTTTCTATCTGTATCCTACAATAAAAATCGACATTCAAATTCCTAAACTCTGTTTCTGATATGTGAAAGAAGATTTTAGAATTTGGAAGTCTTTTTTCTCTCCCACAAAAGCCTGATCTTCAAAGTTATTGCCTTACTAGAGACTCATTAAGCCTTAATTGAGGCTGAGCAATGACTTTATTGTTCTAGAGCACATATAATCTTGCCTTGAAGCACTGAAATTCATCGATTCAAAGGAAGGAAATCACATGGCATAATGATATAAAGGGAAATAAAAATACCTTGACTTAATATTTTTAAAAATTCCCAATTGATTCTGATTGATTTAATTTCTTTGTGGTCCAATCGGCCAGAACTTCATTTAGCAGCTTACAGTAACCAGCTGTGGAAAATTATATTGTTTCTTTACCATTCTTTCTTCCTTCCTCAGCCAAGAATATTTTTAGTAGAAACACTTCCCAGTGTCATTAGCTTGGAGTTTGGCCAGCTGACTTGCTTTGGCCAATGAACTGTGAGAGCACATAATGTGTACTATATTCAAATGTGTAAGCTTGGTTTGGTTTTCCCTCTTGCATTCCTGCAATCCACTGTGAACCAGGGTGATACAGATTCTTGATTCTGGGTCCCAGAATGGAATGGACCTGAATCCATTCCACGTCCTGGTGCCAAGCCCACCTGAACCTAGCCCAACCAAGTTCAGCTGAGCCATATCTTATCCACGCATCTGTGAGCAAGAAACCAGTGCTTATTGTTATAAGTCAACTGAGATTTGGGGGGTTGTTTTGTTATATAGCATTATTGCAGCAAAAAGCTGCCTAATACAGTAGTTGTGTGGTAAGTTATTCCTGCCTGCTGTATATTTTATGTGGTTTATAGTAGATTTAATTAAAATTATGTATCTTATTGTTAAGTTTAGTCAAGTCTCCATATGAACTGACAAAGAAAATTAGTTTGTATTATATAGTTTCACAACCACACTTGGGTGAATGCAGTGGAAATACATATATGTATATTCTCATTGAATCAGAGATATTTCAGCTGGCTTCTACTAGCAGGTCAAGAGCCTAGCAAGGTCTTCACACATGCAAAGCTTCCTACTTTACCTTAGAGTACAGCCACTCTTGACAGGCTTTATGTTGATGAAGAATAACATACCAGCCAGTGGGAGGAGAAGTACAGCAACTTCTTTATAACCAGCTGTTCACTTATATAACTTCAGCACCAGGGCAACACCCTATTAATATGATGGGAGAATAAACTAGGAATGAATTTTGTTATTTACATATTATCATGAGTATCTATCTGCTCCAACTTTTGGACATCTATGATGGCCTTCTAAATAACTCAGGGCATCAGAGGGTTGTTCTCTCCCACAAGCCAAGATAACTTTGGCAAACACATCTGTATAATGTGTGCACTGGGCACATTTCCTTGTTGAATTATTCAATTAAATCTGATAATGAGAGCACATTGACACAGTTAAATACTCAGGTGAATAAAGGATTCACTTTGAAGTGCAGAAATTTCTGGAGTCATCTGTGTGTTAACAAGTGATGATCCTCGTTGCCATCATCCAGGGAGGAAGAAACTTTAGAAACGGTAAACTAGAGTTGAGCATGCTGGAGGCTTTTTCTGGCATGATTTCAAAGAGATGAAAGGTGGAGGCAGTTTCCAGTGTTCATTTGAACCATCAATCTTTTTAGATAAATGTAATAAAATTTAAAGGGCAGAAAAATAAATCAGTTCTTAACTGAATCTTATTCCTCTGAACTCTAATGGGCATAGAGAGATGAACACAAGCATAGGTATCTACACATCTGATTTCTAATCTTCCCTCTGCAAAGCTCCTCACACACAAATTTACAAAAACTTGGACTTTTTTCATTCATCTTAGTTCTCTATAAAATGGGAGAAAATTGACTGGTCTCCCGTTGTCACCACAGAACATATTACAAAGCACTGACGAATCTTTTTGCAAATAAATTCAAATTTGGGTAATGGCTGTTATTTAAATATGTTGTATACATTATGAAATACCTGCCAGTCACACAGGCTGTCTCTACAACAAGAGCATCATTACTAAAAGAGGTTTGGCACTTAGCAAATGTGTTTTCATTATCCTGCCCTGTCTCTCCAGCTACTTTGTACATCTATACAAATAAGAACTATTTCTTAACTGTCTTTTAAAATATTCATTACTTAGCACAGTATGGAAAGCGCAAGGTAAGTGGTCATTGATTATATCATAAAGTACTAATAGCTGCCATTTATTGACCTTCTTTCATCTGCTAGACCCTGTACTCACCATTTTACAAACACTATCTCTAATTTGTACAATTGAACAGTAACTGCAAAAGAAAAATATTATCCCCATTTTACAGACCACGAAACTGAGGATCAGAGAGGCCATGAGACTCAGCTGGGGCTATACTGCTAGTTTAATAAAAATAATTCTGTATGTAATGAATAAAATATGTTTAAGTAATTAGCTGGTCAAGGTTAACAGTTTAGAAAAGCAGAAAATACATTAAAGTATCACTAGTAATTGTTAATTGCTGACATATTCATTATCCTCATCAACTATTTATTCAGTGTCTGCTAGGATCAGGGAGCTGCCTTGGGTGTTACTTAACCTCAGAACCCAAAGCTTTGCATCAGTGTCTAGAAAAGAAATTAAACATGTGTGAATGTTCATTTCTTAACATGGAAACCAGTTCAATCACATAAAAACATCTGTCTTGTCTCAATCTTTCTCTCCAGATCATTAGATCTAACTTATGAAGAGGGAATTGTTTTTGTCAACGTTTCAAGCTCACTTGCCATTGAAATCATGTCTTACCTAGTCATACCTGTGTTTTACACACAATTTGTTCCATATTAGCTCAAGAAGAAAAATGTAAATGGAAAATCAGAGAGAGAATGTGGGGGCAAATAATACAACAAAGTTTTGAAACACTTGACCTTTTCTGATGTAGTAATTAAATCATTCCATTAAGAGGCTAGAAAATGAATTTTTTTCTCTCCAGTTGTCAAAATGTTACCTCTAAATTTACATAAGTTGGGTGTTAGTTCTCCATTGGCCTCCTCATGATTATAATCTGATAATGTGGATGGATGAGTCATTTAGTTGAAGTTCCTCCTCAGAATATCTCATTCACAAATGAGAAAGGACCATTCATATCACCACTCTCTTTTTGCCTCTGAGAATATTAGAGCCCAGACAGAGGAAGTAATCAGCCTGTGGTCAGTCACCTGGCCAGTGTCAGAGCTGCAACTGCAAAGCAGGCTTTCTTTCCATTACCCCAACCCCAAATTTCTAAAATATACTGTAAAAAACGCACTGTCCTTTTCTCATGTAATAATTAAGAAATGTAATATAAGTTTAAAAACATACTTTTCTTCAGATAGTAATTAGCCAGTGACTTGAGTAGTAAGCCTTCAAAAATATGTAATAAATCTGATTTTTAAAAATCAACTCTGAGAACATTCTGAGGGTTACTAGATAGGATGGGGTTGAGGGGATTGGTGAAAAAGGGTGAAAGGATTAAGAAAGTACAAAGTGGTAGTTACAAAATAGTCATGGAGATAGAAAGTACAGAATAAGGAAGATAGCCAATAATATTGTAATAATTCTGTATGGTGTCAGAGGGGCACTAGATTTATTGGAGTGATCACTTTGTGAGTTCTATAGATGTCTATTCACTATGCTGTACACTTGAAACTAATATGGTATTATATGCAACTATAACTGAAAAAAAAATATATATATATATGTTTTAAAAAATCAACTCTGTTTATCCACAGCTTCAAGAGCAGCAGGTAGCCTTCCTTTGTTTACAAAAACCCTCAAAGTTAGTGTTATGTTTAGTCCTCACTACAATCCTGTGAGCTGCTTTTGTTTCCTTAACTTTGTAGGTGAGAAAACTGTTGTTCATAGAGATGAAATTATCAAGCTGGTGGATGACAGAGACAGAACCCTAAAATAGTTTTATAAACTTGACTTTATTGCTTCTTCCATTTCAATACATCTCCTAATTTTTCTCATAAAACTGTTGCGTAACTGCCACCCAGTGGGTTCAAGCTCCCGCTTCCAGAGTAGACAGTTTTGGCCAGCAGGTGGCTGGCTGGCCAAGAACTACATTTTTAGCCCTACACCCACTTGGGTGGGGCCCTGTGATAAGTGCTCATCAGTGGAGTATGAGCAGAAGTGTTATGTGTCAAAAGCAGATATGCTTTTCCTCTCTTTCCCCATCCATTGGCTTGTGTTGGTGTGTTTGATGTCCTTGGAAGGCCCATGATATTGATGGCAGAGCTGTTAATCTTGGGTCCCTGAATAACAGTGGAGTGACTGTGCTTTCCATCCCTCTGCTTTGTGAACCAGTGGTATCCACAATGGACTATTACATGAGCAAAAATAAAAATAAAAAATAAAATAAAATTGTTTCTTGTAGAGGCCAATGACATTGTGGTGTTTGCCTGATGTAGCAGCTAGCAGTACCTTACTTAAAATGAATAAACTTTTTACTGGAGAATAGAATTCGAATTTCTGTTTTTCCCTGTCAGATCTCTATAAACACTGTTTACTAACTCTCTGACTTAACTTTTTTAAATGGAAATGACTTTGGAGAATCATTTGCCAATGACTGCCTTTTTGATTCCTTGATTTTATATGTTTAAGGTTAATGATAATTACTATCCTATATTCCTATTTCGGATACCCAAACAAAAGTGTCATAAAGTACATTTATGGCATAGTTATTTTTAAAATAACTAGCTATCTGACAAGAAAAATTTTTTAAAGGAATTCCCTTTTTTAAACCCTTCCAAGTACTCCCCATCTTCAAAAACATTTTTGAGGAAAATTTACCTCTGCCTGGGAAAGCCGTGGTGGCCTGGAATTAATTAGTGAGGATTTATTGTCCCCTATGAGTATATCTCATACAAGGGCTTCCCCGCTGATTGGCAACACTCAGAGCCTTAACACTGAGGATGCTCCCTCAGGAACACAAAGGACCTGTTGTCTAGACACTGGTTTCCAAATGCAGCCTAAAACACATGCTAAGAACTCAAATCACTGATACTTCCCCACCACACAGAGGGTCTGAGGCCTTCACTCCTCACACTTCCTGGATGTAGCTACTCTGAGTGAGGAGTGGGAGAAATGATTATTTTGAGAAAGGTACCTAGAGAAATTATTTTGACAACTCCCTCCCCTACCCTAAGCTTTCTACCTTATCTCTCCAGTAATGTCAGGGTATTGCTTCTCTTAATATTTCAAGTCTAAAACCTGAACCCAAAATCTGAGTAGAAAAAATGTTTTGCCATTGGAGCAGTCCCCATAGCAAATGATAAATGTCCCAAGAGCTTTTTAGGAAAAAAATCCTGAAAGCTGAGTTTGGTCACTAGAGTAAATCCCCATAGAAAAAGAAATAAATCTCTGTGACATCTGTGAATGTACACCATTTCCCTTAAATACCTCTTCCTGTCCACTTTCCACATCTCTTTACTCCTTTTTCCAATGATCCTTTTGTTCTGTGTTTTTTTGGCCTTCAGGGGATGACTTAGCTGGCAAATGGTACCAGGAAAAGCAAGGGTATTGCATCCAGCTGTGTGTAAGCATATTGGTGAATTAAAGCCCCTGGTCTAGGCTCTGTAATAAAAATCAGTGTAGGCAAGAAGATGAATGCTTCTTTTTCATGTCTTATTCACTCATGTGCTCAGAGAGCATTTGCCATTCACCTAACAGTGTTAACACTGTTTAAGACAATGGAGAATAAAAATAAAAGGTGTGTGTCCTCTGTTTCCCCTAGCCAGGTACAAGTTAAGTGCTAGAGGACCCCAAACAAACTATACAGCTAAAACATAAAGAATGAGAGATTCAACTAATTAAATGGGAAGGATCCACATGATGCATATGAGTCAGAAAAAGTATGCTCTATTCTATTTGTTTGTTTGTTTGTGGGAGGATTGCCCTAGGATGAACTAGCAGGAATCACATGTTATATGACATGCAGCACATAACACCTGAAGAGACATCCTTGGGCTGCATGTATCATGAGTCAGACTCTAATTATAGCCCAGAGTTTGGATTTGTTCTATGCAACTTAGAGGTGGGAGGGGACACTACGGAGAGTCTAGTGGAGATCCACAGAGGTGAGGAAGGCTGGCAAGAGAGGGCCTTGAAAGAGTCAATAGAAGTAACAGTAGGCCCTCATCATAGCTGGATTCACTCTCAGCTCGACCACAGATCAAAGCATGTTCCCCAAAATAGTCCCAAAGGAACCGTCCAAACTTTGACTCTTTTCTGGCTATTTTAATGTCAGAATGGGCCAATCCAGAGCTGCCCACATGAGTCACCTTGAACTCCACCTGCTTTGCATTATTAGCTCTTGGTTCTCTTCCCTGGAGGTTCTTCTGACATCTGGACTGCATTGTGGCATGATACGATTCTCATTTTCCCCACAAACATCCCTGATTGAAGGCAGATGACACCTGACCTTAAGCTCACCTTTAGGAATCTGTGCTAGGCCTGGTTTAGCATAGCTAGGTTATAGTATGGATGTTATTCCTATCTTCTGATTCCATGGGTCATAGGTTATTTTATAGAACTCCAGCTGCTGTACATTGCCAGGGAAATCAGAACCAGATTGAAATGGTGTTTAAGTTAAACATCTAGATAGTTATACCCTGAACCCAACTATTAAGAAATGCCACACCTCTAGAAGTCCGTAAGAACAGGATAGACACTCATCTGTCTTGGATATTTAAATATAATTCTCTATAAAAGGATTTCTTGATGTTTCCTCCAACATTGTGACTGTGTATCCCAAACTTGCAGGTGCTGGTATTTCTTCCAGCTCTTACTTCCTCCTTTCTGCTTGTGTTTGAGGATTATGGGAATGAAAGGGAGGTTGAAAATCTGCAAATAAACTGGAGCTACCATGTAGCTGTGGGGCTGGAAAGGTCCCAGCAATTTTTAAATTTGATTAAATCTTCAACTAAATGTGTATCATGGGTTTGGAATGAAATTCATTAGCTTGATTCTTCTGGAATAATTTTTGATGTCTTCCATCATTTTTACCACCATCACCATCACTAAAATATATTGAAATCTCGCTCTATGATGGATTTTGTGCTAAGTGCTTTACATATATCATCTCTTAGAAATCTCACAACAACTCTGTTAGGTAGACACTGTGAGTGTTCCCAGTTTGCATATAAGAAAACAAAATAGGAGAGGTTAGGAATTTGCCCACTGGTAATGTTGATATCCATTTTTTGGTCTAACCTAAGGTATCTGAGAAGGAATCACTTTTTTGACTTGGGGCCTCATATTTACGAAATAATTTTTACATTTTTTACACTCTTTTCAAGTGAATGAAACACACTTAGCCCTTTACTTTCAAAGTCCCTCTCTATGTTACTCTCTCCCCTCTTCTCCTGAGGCCTGCTATCCTTTCCTCTCTTCTCCCAGTCATGCTTCTATCCTCCTATTCCTCCTGTGTGAGGTTTCTAGACATCTCTCTTTCCGTCCAGCTCCTCCTCCCTACTACCATGAAGTGCAGAGCACATGAGGGAGTGCAGAGCTGTACTCTCTCAGACAGGCCCGTTTTATTTGCCAGAACTGCTAAGGGCTTTAATGGCAAAGAGAACTTTCTCCTACTGGCAAAAACTATTGGGCGAGTTTCCAAATTCCCAGCGAAGTAGTAAAAAAAGTCCAACTATCTGGAGCATTTTATGCACCTGACACCATCACATTAGTGGCATCAGATTACATATTCAGTATGGACTTCTGCCACATGCTGTCGCAATTAACCACATGGGGACATGCGGGCCAGGCCACCTCACAGTTATTCAAACATCGCCATTTACAACATACAGAGCAGTGAGAACCTAAAGTGCCCTAGGAAGAAAATGCTATATCTCATTAGGAAATGAAATTGTGACTTTCCTGGGAGTGACAGCTCTGGCAAGAAGAGATTATGGCCTGGATTTCTATTTATCACCAGTGTAACTCTTCTAATCTGCCAGCTCCATGTCAAATGTTCCATAAGAAACCTCAAACAAACAAGCAAACCAACAACCAAACTAAAAAACTTCAGATGGCTTGACTGAGGCATGGCCTAAAACAGTGCCTATAGATTTTAGATGCCTGATCATCCATGAGAATTTATCAGTCCTTAATATAAGGAATTCACCAGTCCTTGATCCAGATATTGAATTGAAACCGAGAGAGGTGAATCCACTTGGAAATGCCTAGGGTTCCTGCACTGAGACAGCTAACGTAGCACCTAAGAACTCTATTTCTGGAATTTTCTCCCTACACACTCAAGCTCCTCCCATGCTGCTAAGGGCTCCCAGCTTCCTTCCCTCCCAGAGTTCCGGATCTGGACTTACTCTCTTCTTTGCCTCCTATCACCTGTTTGAGGGTCTCGTTGCTAACACGTGCTCTTGATTTAGTTTTGGAACTGCTACCATCTAACTAGTGAAACAAAAACTTGAAGGCATTATTTTCTGACTGATTTTTGCTATCTTATATTTTAATTACATGGGATATAATAATTAATAACTCTGCTTAGTTTTATAATATTAGAAAGTAGAGGGGGAAAAACAACTATTTAGAAGTCTTATAATAGAGTCCTGTCTCCTGATCAGCTACAGGCATTGAATAGCTCTCAAAATATGTTTGATTTTAGTACTACAATGAAAATCTATTCTGTGCAATCATTATATAATAAATTCTAATGGTCTAATTATAAGTTTAGAAATAAGCATTGGTTATGAAGATAATAGAAGAGTGACTGGGCAATTGTCTACAGTTAACACCTCAGAAACCACACCAACACTGCCTGGGAAGATTAGAATGAAACATAACTCTTTTTCCCACTTTTCAGTAGATATTTAAGTATCTTTGTAAGGATAGAATTTCTATTTATTGCCAGCTACTGTTATATAATGTGTCAGAGACAGTGCTGTGTTCATGAAACCTCTTTTCTTTTTTCTTCTAGGCTTAAAACTAGACTACATTTTTCAGCCTCCTCAGAGGTTAGTTGAAGCCACATGACTGAATTATAGTCAGTGGAATGTGAGCAGAAGTGGTATGAGTCACTGCTAGATGTGGCCCCCAAGCCTCCTATGTCTTCCCACCCATCTTCCTTCTTATCCTCGTTGTGATGTGAGCAAGAAATGAGCTCTTCTTGTCTCAAGTATCGTCCTCACCAAATACCGAGGGCTTGTTACAGCAGTTATTCTGATTAATAAATATTCTTCCCTGGTATTCAGGAAGGATTACTAAGTACCCATGAGAAAATTGGCATGGCCAATACTAGGACACACAAAAAACATTAATCACATGGGATTTGGCTTCAAGGTAGATGCCAATTACATCTCAATTTTTAAAGCAGAAAATTTTGGGCATATTGTTGTTGAGAAATTTCTTTTTTTAAAACCATCTTCCTGTTTTCCTTCTTGAAACGCCAGCATCCTTTGTGGGGCTGTGCTTTTTCCACCCACCTTTGTGGCTTGATGGGACCCCACTGCTCTGTGTAAGACATTCTACAACCACTCAGTGGTTTTCATCTGAGTGAATTCAAACAAAAGGAATGTGGTGATGCAGGCAGTAAAGTAATTTCAGCCCCTTGGGTTCCTTGGCCTTTCACACAGAGCACATGTCCTTCGCCAAAGCACTTAGGATTCAGACTTTGTATGAATGTACAACGTACAGGAGGGAGGGTGACTTAAACAGATGAGTGTTTTCAGTTCAGCCTGTGCTTGACAGTTAAATTCAATTTACAGACTTCTCAAAACCTTTCTGAAGTTACAGAAGGACCATAAGAAATCAGCTTTTTTCTTTCGTGGTTGCAGAATTAAATCTGCAGTTCATGAAGCTGCGTCAAAGTGCTTACGTAACACTGCAAGCTGTTGCTAATGGAAATGAGGATGGTTTCTTCTTGGTTGTTAAGTACCTATGAGTGATTCCACAAACATTCAGCCCTCACTATTGTGTTAGATGTGTGAGTTCTGAATCCTGCTCCCAGAAAATTTCAAGATGCTTGATGAAATATCCTTTGAAAATGCCTTAGAAAGAAAAATAGTAATGGTGGATCTGGTGCCTCAGAGGTTAAGCTTGAAAAGCCCATCCCTGGAAGGAAAGACTAGGAAGTCTAAGGGAAATACTAGGGTAGGGTTACAGGACTGAGAGGTGTGCTGGAGATGGGAGAGATTTCCTGCTAAGATCACATTCCCTGCCTCTGTGTGGTCAGCATAGGTCTTTTTCAGCACCACAGAAAATCTGCCTGCTCCTAAATTGCTCTCCACAACACACATGTAGGTTTAGGATTACATTCTGGGAGACAGAGCTCTAACATCCTGAGCCCTTTCATACCTACTTGGTGTGCTGTAGTATTTTTTCCTTTAATATCAAATAGTCTAAAATTGGAAGCTAGAAATGTGGTTCCCATTTCAGAATTAATGGGTTAATAATATTACCTGGAACAAGTCCTTTCCTCTCATTTGCATCTGTGAATTGGAGAGTGTTATGTAAAGGCACATAATAAATATATGTAGATCTGAAATCCTCTAAATCCTTCATCATTTGTAAGAATATTTAAAATGAAAAAAATCTCAATAGATATTGCTGCCTATCCTAGGAGTTCATCAAAATCACCAGCGGAGATTGTCTTTATAAAACTTAACAGTTATTTGTTTTTAGTTGCCTTTTTCTTAAAATATAACTTACACGCAGTAAAATGCACTGATCTTAAGTGCACAGTCGATGTATTTTGACAAATATATGCACCCATGTAATGATCGCCCCAATCAAGACATAGCATTGCCATCATCTCAGAAGGTTACTTGTGCCCCCTTCCCAGTTAACTCACCCCTCAACGCATAGTCAACTGCTCTTTGATTTTTATAATCATCTAAAAGTAATCAAAAGTATGTACTCCTTAACATCTGGCTTCTTTTACTCATAATGTCTACGAAAGTCAACAATTCTTTCCTTTTTTACTGTTCATAGTATTCCATTAGATAAATATACCTGCTATGGACTGAATGGTGTCCCCCAAATTCCTATGTTGAATCTGTGACACCTAATATAATAGTTTTAAAGACAGGGCTTTTAGGAGGTAGTTAAGGTTAAATGAGATCATAGGGGAAGATCCTAATCTAATAGAACTGGTGGCCTTACAAGAAAAAGAAGAAAGAGATCTTGACTCTGAGTGTGCTTAACCAAGGAAGGGACACATAAGGATAAAGTGAGAAGGCAACTGTCTGCAAGCCAGAAAGAGAGCGCTCAACAGGAATTGAACTGGTCAGCACCTTGATCTTGAACTTCTCAGGCTCCAAAACTGTGAGAAATAAATGTCTGTTGTTTAAGCCACCCAATCTATACTACTTTTTATTTGGAAAATTTTCAGCAAGTATTTCAAATATATTTCAGTCCCATTCTGTCCTCACTTTTCAGGACTACAATTTTATGTATGTTAGAATTCTTAATATTTTCTCACAGGTTAGTTTTGTTCTTTTTAAAGAAATCTTTTTACTCTCTCTGTTTTAATTTGAATAATTTCTATTGACCTTCCTTGAAGTTTACTAATTATTTCTTATGTAGTCTCCAAATTGCTATTAGTATACTCAATGAAATTATATATTATATATATTACATATATAATATATAATATATATATTATATATATATATATATATATATATAAAATTTCATTTCAAGTATTTCCACTTGGTTCTTTTTGAATATTTATTATTTTTTTCCTAAAATACACCACCTGTCATCCCTGGTGTTTATATTCCCTGTAAATTCTTTAATATATTTATAATATTTTTTAAGTCCTTGCTGACTAATTCTTAAAACTGAGCCATCTCTGTGCCTACTTACATTTGCTATGTTTTCTCTTGATTATAGGTCATATTTTCCTCCTTTATCATATGTCTTATAAGATTTTTTTTGTATTCTCAATGTCATGTAAAACAAACTTTGGTAACCAAATATATTTTTGTAGTCTATTTATTTCTCTTTCCTTTGTATGGTAGTTGTATGGTAGTTACAGTAAGGTAAAATATTAATAGTTTATATTTATTTCTCCTAGAGTCAACTCTAGGTGAGGCTGGGTCACAACTTTAATTAAACTGATTTCATCTGTGATGAATATAACTCCTCAAATTGATTTAAGTTTATAATTTCCATAAGGCTCTTTCTGTATTAGAATTGAAAGATATATAATAACTCTCTTTATATACCTATAAAGCAAATAGTTCCAAAACTTTTTCTGATCACAGCTGAAAGTCAGAACAGACTTACATCAACCACTATGTAAACATATTGAATATCCACTATGCTGTGGTCACCGAACCATGTTCTGGGAACATAAGATCTCTATGGACATCCTTTGCCTTTAAGGGCATTAAAATCTAGAGAAACAAGACAGGTGCCTAAAAACTCAAATAATATGGTAAAATAGGTTTTATAATATGTTAAATGAGTGAGGCCAGCAACAAATATAGCTCTGTGAAAGAAGTATTCACAATTAGCTCTGGAGATTAGAAAAGACTTCATGTGGAAGATAAGAGTAAGTGAGTCTAAAAGAAAATATAAGGTAAATGAGGCAGGGTCAAGGAAGCCTTTTCGAGAGAGAGGATACCATGAACAAAACATGGTACATATTTAAGAAGAGAGAAAAGATAAGAAACTTTGGAAAATGTTATATTTTGGAGGTTCTAGGAATTTGGTTTTATATGGACATTAATGCAAAGCCAAAGACAAATTGTTAATGTGGTAACCATGTAATCAGTCAATTTTGAAATAATCAATCTTAAATCAAACTATGAACAGTAGCAATGTCTATTTTCTCTTAGAGACCTTTTTTGACTTTTCTCTGCTCTGTATCTTAGTGGAGGTTAATTCCACTGACTAGATTTGGCACGTAAGAGTGAAGAGTGGGTAGAAAAAAAAGCCAGAGTATTTCTACCCTCTTTCTTTTTCTTGGACTTCTCCAGCAATATCTGTATCACTTCCTTAGCATCTTACCTCCCTCTAGTGACACTGGCCCCTAAGTTTTAGTGACATTCTGTCTAACTTTTACTCTCTAGTTTGGGACCATAGTAGCTTCTTAATGTCACCAATACTGAGTTATTTCACTGAGCCCCGGTCAACTTCTCTTCCTCTTTTAATGTTGCTATAATGAAGTGCTTGCATTAAGTTCCTTCTGTTTTAAGGAGCCAAAGTTGTTTCTATTTTCCTGATTGGATCTGGTTAGATCTGGGGATATGATTATTAGTAACTTCCACTTTATGTATTATATTTTTACTTCTGATTTTAAAAATTTTATGACAGATGTCACAAAACAAATTTTTAAAAAAAAATTAACATGAATGCAGTGATAAAGTGGATTGCAATTAGGAGATATTGAAAACAAATTACATAAAGCCTGTGTATGGATAGTTCTGTAAACTGTAATTATAGAAATTGGAGGGAAGAAGATACTAGATGAATATATGAATGACAGAGACAGACACTCAAGCAGTGATTTCAAACTAGGGAGGTATATGAAAATCACCTGGAAAGCTTTTTAAAAATAACACATGTTGGGTATCACCCAGGCCAACTAAATCAAATATCTGAGGCTGGATCCAGATATGACTATTTTGAAATGACTTCCTAAATGGTGCCTATCAACTCCATCTTTATTTTTCATCCTCCCATCACCACTGAGAACCTTTAGACATGAGGCAGCCACTAAAGAGAAGAGCAGTTTCACCAAGAAGAAGGCCCAGAAGAACTAGAGTTAAAAGTGTGGGGAGTCAGAGGGAGAAAAAAACAAACTATATGATAACAAATGCTGCAAAGTAACATACACTGTAAATTTATGTCTAGAAATTAATATTTAATAGAAAGATTTTATTATGTTTCATGTGTGTCTAACATATTAGCTCTAAAAAAGTAAACATAGTTTTAAAGACAAAGATTTGTCGATCTAAATGCTTTCAAAAAATACCAAATAAAAGAGAAGGACTCCATTTGGAGCAATGTGATTTTCTAAACCACAAGAACTAGGAGGAAGATCCAATAAATGTCAGTGTTTTAAATGCCAAATTAGAATGAATAAATAAATGACATTCCCAAGGGAAAACTGGCTCCTTTGAAATTTTAGCAAATAGAGTTATAAGTGCCAGATTTCCTTATTTATGAAAAACTAAGCTTCATTAATATTGAACTTGCCAGTTAGCTACATGAGTAACAGAGATTTTCATAAAAAGAGAGATTTAATAATTAGCATTTAACTCTTCATGAAAACATATGAATAGTAGGGAAAAAAATCAACATAGTCTTGAAGTCCACAAAGATAAAATTAGCTTTTATTACCATAACACCATTTATGCGAAGTTCAATAAACATTTTATGAAAGTATCTGATAAGTGAGCATTGTGTTTAATTGATGTACAAGTTTTATTACGTTTAATAAGACACCCCAAACCCCATTCACAGGCCTAACTTGAAAAATACTGGATTCTCCAAGCCAGACAAAGAAGCAATCTAATGAGTGGGCGTTTTCCACAGGGACTGACCCAGGGTTGAGCAAACTTCTAAGAAATCTACACTACAGCTCTCATGGTCTGGCCTCCCACCCTCAAGGTCACGGTGAGGAACAGCTCCTCTCCCAATTAAACATGCATCGAGGCTCTCGCCTTCTGCACTGTACACAACAGAAGCCCTACGCACGTGTGGTGCCAGTGTGGGTTATGAGAATGCTCCCATTGTGAAAGGCTAGAAATTGGGCTGGCAGGGGAAAAACAGTGGTGGGAGAGACAGATTGGGCCCCATATGACTCTGCAGTGCCTGGGAGTGGTGAGAATAAAGAAAATAGGAGATTTAGGTTAATCCAAGGCAGTGGTTCCCAAACTTGTCCAGGTGCCAAAACCCCCACTGGTCTGTTTAATTCTAACAGATCTCTTAGAAAGATCTATTTTACTAGCAGAAAAGATAACTATATTATACAGATACATTTTATGTGTACATATAAATATACATGTGTATAAATACATATATACAATACAAATTATTACCACCTTTCTAACAAAACAAGTGTGTGCTAAGCACAAAGGACTATTTCTCAGTTATCTTATTAGCATTTCTAGGCTTGTTTATTTTGTCATCTGCTAGTGTTCACAACCAGGTAAGAAATCACAAGTGCCAATGATTTAGGAAATAATTTATGGGAGAAAAACATGAAATCAAGGAGATCATTCATTAACTTATATTTTCCAGATAATGGGGTGGGGGATTGCTTTAATTAATTGTATTTTAGTGACAATTAGCTTGGTTCATCATGAAAACACCCATAATTTGTTAAGACCCCTTAGACAGTAAACAACTGAAACCTACTTAAACTGGCTGAAACAAAAAAGGGGCAAGTTACTATAAAGGATATAAAAGTACCTTTTGGATCACAAGGGCAGGGATTTAAAAAAACAAAGAAAAAAGAAAAAGCTTACCAACTGCTGAAACCAAAACAGCGAAGCCAGAGAAATCTTTCTCTGTCCATTACTTCTATGCTCCTCTGGGTGTCTGATCCCAACTCTTTTTCTCTCTTCCAATCCCCAGACTCCAACAGTTGTCTCTGCCTCTCATCCTCTCCATCCATAAAGCAAGAGTATATGATGAATTTCACAACTCCCAAAGTTACCAGAGATATAATCTGTTATTTGCCACAAGGGGAAAATGTATGTGCCAGGCTCACTACACCATATTTTCAGTCATTTACTAAACTCTACTTTTGGATTGCCTTCCCTTGTGCCCTGAGAAACAGATGTTTAAATAAAAGACTTTTATTTAAAAATCCTTCAGCTATGCATGTTTTAGGTTATGAAAGTGGCAGCAGGAATAGGCTAAGTTCTTGTTCTTAGCCATTTGTTCGGAAGTTACTGATCAAATGCAGAATTCAGCTCTGTAAGCAACTTGGATCTCAGATTGTCTTACAGGTTATCTTAAGGGAGCTGCTACCTTCCCCATCTTGATGGTAAATACACAGAAACGCAGCTCATAGCCGCCAGCATCCCCCAGTACAGAGCTCCTACACTTGGACTTTCCTATCAACAGGCAAAAAGCTACTATGTCCTCAGGACATGACTAAGAAGCCACGGTGAGTGATGTCTAATGCCTGGAGGAGGGAGCCAGGCAGCTGCAGAGCTGGCTCAGCCTGCAGAGCCCAGGGCAGAGGATTATACTGCTTCTGTGGCTCCAGACTTGTCCATATTCACAAAGAATTTTAAGTGAAAGAGTGACCTGATGTTGAACACTAAAATCCATCCAGTTGGCACTGTCACATCTAACTTACCTGAGTGCTGAGCTGCCTAAGCAGATTAGGCAGCCGTCATGCACGGTGGACGGGGGGCACTCCAGGTCTCTGTGAGACCCATGGCCTTCCCGTACTTCCAAAGGGAATTGCCTTGCTCTGCTGGGGGTTTATTCTGGCTGGGGAAGAAGGTGGTAAAAAGATGATTGAAGTGTGAAAACTAACAAATGGCTGTTTTGCACAGAAGGGAAAGAACTTAGGTTATACTTCAGGTATGTGTCAGGCCACTCAACTACATTATGTATTTGGTCAAAGTAGCAGATGTTTTTGGGTACAACTGAAAGATTCTAGATGCTTTTGCTCATATGTCTACATGTCTCATGATACTCATGTGCTAAGCACAGATGCTTGACTGGTGTCACACCGTGCCATATCTTTTGTCACTTATCCTGAACGTCCTAGGTTATGGGTACAATTTGAGGGTTGTCCTCTTGGATTCTGGTGGGTCAGAATCTTGATTCTACTTCTAACTGCAGAGCCTCTGCAGGCCAGCTTTCTGCCCAAGCACATAGATGGAACAAGTAAGAAAATCCCATATGCCTGAACATTTCTATATCAGTCTACCATGTGCATCGCTTTCTTCTTTTGTGGTAATTGCTCTTAAACCTATCTCATCCTTTCTATCCCCACCACTTGCCTGGGCTATTACAATCACTTCTCAACTAAGTCTCTGCTTTCAGTATTTCCCAAAACGAATCCATCCCATAACAGGCTGTTAGAGGCACCTCTTCAAACATGTTTCTGGCCCATGCTTAACAACCATCATCTCGCTGTGGCCTGCTAAATGCCAGTTTGTGCACAAAATCAAGGCCCTTATCGATGTGACAATAGTCTAACTCTCCCCTGCACTTACGTGTATGTGCCAAACAAACTATCATTCTATTTCTGGGGCATACACTACACCTCATTTTAATTTGATTTTCTCTCTAAAGATTATCTCCAAATAAGGTCACATTCTAAGGTACTGGGGTTAAGATGCCAACATATCTTTTTTATAATACTTAATTAAACCCATAATAAAAGTTGATGATGAAATCTTGATCATTATTTTGGAAAAAGGAAAAGCCTTTCTACCACCAAAACCAGTCGTAAAATGCAAGCAAAAGGCTCTGTGGACCTAACTGTCTATAGCGCCAGGCAGTCCCAGCTTCACTGCACCTGCAGATCAGTTTATATGCTTATCACATCTCAAGATGTGGAGGATTATCTTTCTCAGCCTACAGATTTAAGAAGACAAAGTCTTCTGCTAAAGAAAATAAGCTGGAAGAGGCCACTGGAAAACTATCATAAAGAAAACCAAGTCTATAGCATCACCTGACTCCATACTTTGATTATACCCAAAGCCACTCACAAAATAGTATCCCATTCAGGTGACCTAAGATTATGGGTCTCAGCTGACTGCACATTAAAATCAAATACTGATGTCTTGCCCCTCTGCCTGCCCCAGACATTGATTTAAGCCAGGGTGGAGAATCATTGATCTAAGCCCTAGATGCTAGGTTAAGATAGTCCTAAATTTTTCTGTATTTACAAAAGTGCCCATCTATGGCTATGAGTGAAAAATGAAATTTGTACTCCTTTTGTAGTACTTGGATAATTCAGTCAAGAGGGAGCATCTATAGTAATTTTTCTCAGAGCACATTGCCCAGGTTGTTGAGGCCATGATGTATTCTTTAGGATTTCTGAGAAAATCATGAGACCCTAAGTTGTAAGAATAAACTCCTTACTGAATGAGCTTCCCATTCAACATAGTGCACTATCTCCTTTGTCTCTTAAGAACTAACTGAATGAGATGAATAAAAATCAGTGTTCCAACCATTCTTATGTTAGTAAAAATCCTCAAAATGTCCATTGTGTACACTGAGGAATTAGAAGCTTACAAAAGGGAGAGATCATGTCAAGTCCCTTAAAGCTGAAAGTGTTCATTTTGTTCTAAGGGAAGGGAATGAAGAACTCTTGAGCATCTAACCAAAGAAGTTATTTCAGCATACCAAACAGAAAAGTTATTGGCAAGGTAAAACTCTGCGAAGTTTAAAAACTCATCCTCAAGTCAGGATTATTAAATTTTGGCATGAACTACATTCAACTCTGGAGCTTATCAAAAGTACAAATGACTAGCCCTATCTTTCTACACCCAAGGTTTAGGTATTGTTACTTACACTTGCGTGGTGACCTCCTTGAGAACAAGAACCATGCTTTATCCTTCTGTCACTCAAAGTAACAAGTATGAAATCAAGCATATAAACGGTGCTCAGGGAGTGTTTGATATGAATGCAGTCACTCTTCCTTTCTGTTCTTCATAGAACCAGAAGACAGAAGAAACAGGAGTGAGCCTACAGAATCAGCAGTTGGCACTCTGAGCCTGTCTCCTAAAACTTACGAGTATAGAGAACCAAGAGTAGTGTTGTCAGGTAAAACAATTAATCAATCAATCACAGATGTCCACACTGTGAAAAAACATAGAAACACCTCCTTGAGAGAAGAAGCCTAGCAAGCTAGCACTACTTTCATTATTTTATGTCTCTAGGTATTGGTGTTTTATTATAATTACTATGAGAAAATATGACATAATTTCTTTCTAGTCACCTCTACTTCATTTGCATTTGTTAACAAATTGATTAGTGGTCAAGAAATGTCAATTTTTCATCATCACAAGCACAACCATCACGGAAATTATATTTATCCATCTTGGGTTATTTCCTGAAATATATTAGGACTATTTAGAGATTGATGGAAACTTATACCTACTTTCATTCCTTCATCCTTCTGAAGAAAAAGGCTGTTGCAGTATAGTCCATGGGCAAGAGAGCCTCAGGCTTTGTGGGAATCTTGGTGGAGAGGATTTTTGCCTGCAGGCAGCATGAATGATTGAAGATAATCACTCACTCTCCTGCTTACTGCAAAGCAGTGGATTCTGGTAGAGCTTGCCTCAGAAACATATCTGGACCCCAAAAAGGAAAATCAAGTGTGGTCTCCTGTAAGTGTGTGGTTCTTCCTCTCTCTACAGGCCAAGGAGAACTGACTTAATAAGGTAGGCTGTGTCTTTCCTAAGCCTGAGCTAGGGCAGCGTAAAGAGACTAGGGAGCTGGGAGGCTTCCTCTGAGTGGATCATTAGGATACTTGTGGCCTGCTGGCTTCTTCACCACTGACCCAGAAGGAAGAAACTATGTCATTTTTGTATGCTTAAGGAACTGCTGACTTAGAATACTGAGTTGGAGTCCAAAGTAACTAATAAATTTTAAAAAAAGAAAAGAAAACTATGTAAGAGGAAAATTAGTCAGAACAAAAAGAACATGTGTGTAGGAAAATAGAAAGCTAGATGACAGACAACAAATAAATGAAAAAGAAAGAGGAGGAAGAGGAGAGGAAGGCTGAGGAAGCTGCTAGTGCCAAAGGAATGCACAGTCTCTGATGCTCACTTCAGATTGGCCAAGGAGATAACGAGGAAAAGAGCATCTCAGAGAGAGAAACAAGGGCAGAAATCGGGTCTAATGAAGGAACATTCCTCACCTTTAGGGGAAGAAGCTCCCACCACTTATACCCAGAGAGATTTTAAAATTCCTATGTGTATCCCATATTTTCCTTTTGAAATACTAATATTTCTTGAAGTTTATATATAAGGTGTGTAGAGGGAATACAGCACATCTTTAAATTCACAGATCTCTGGCTTAAAAGAGCCACATTCAAACCTGTTACAGAGACTGCTGAATATCCTTCAGAGATCATGAGCTCTGAGCTTGATGCTCTTGATGAATGGGAATTTAGGGCTGTCTCCCTGGGGGACAGGAAGTGAAAAAATATATGTGTACTATGGCAGTCATAAGGCTTTTCACAAACACTTCTAGTTCTCCTCCTCCCAGACACATGGTAAACTCGTACTTCCCTTTCTCTTTTGACTTTTTGGCATGGCCATACTACTTTATTTAGACAAAAAATGTGAGAAGAGATGTACGGTGCCATGAGCCAGTTCATGATTGCCATAATCCTTCCCCCTAGCAGAATGATCATGGAAGCATGTGTCAAAATGAAGCCTCGGTCAGCTTTGGTCCCAAGTGATGGTAGTGAGCAGAAGTCCCTATAATGAACCACGAGAAAAATATATGAAATAAACCTTTTTTTGGTCAAAGATACAGAGATTTGGGGATTGTTACCGTGACAAAGCCTATTATATACTGACTAATGCATGTGTTAAAGTGAATTAGAAAATCCTGCCCCTACTGAAATGGTATTGTTGAAAACACCTGAAAAATGAAAACCTCACATTGAAAATTACTATGCTTCGTAATGTTTGACAATTTTTAAAGTTATGTTTCTAAATTCTTAATGATATCTTAGAAAAATAAAGAAAAACTCTGTATGAGGGTCGCAATTTGTTCTGGAGTTAGGATGGAAAGTAAACTCTTAAATATCATGTTGAGACTCTATTGAAATGGATGCACTCGCTCACATAGCCTCATCTTCCATCTGAGCAGCATCACAGATGGTTTTCTGTGAGCCTTCCAAGTTCTTCTCTTTTGGGCTCTTCCTATGTTGTATGATGTTTCCCTGATCAAGAATGAGAATAAAGAATAACATCTGTGATGCTCACCTGTTTACTTCTTTCCAAACTAGCACTGAGTGAATTTCTTTCCCAGTGTTTCAGGTGTATGACATAATGATTTGATATTTGTATAGATTATGAAATGATCACCACAATAAGTCTAGTTAACATTGATCAACATACATAGTTACAATTTTTTTCTTGTGATGAAAACTTTTAAGATCTACTCTCTTAGCAACTTTCAAATATGTAATACAGTATTATTAACTATAATCATCATGCTGTACATTTTATCCATAGACTTATTTATTTTATAAGTGGAAGTTTGTACCTTTTTGTCCATAGTCACCCTAAGAGGTCTGTAGGTAGAATTCAAGGGGTCCATAACTTAAATGGGAAAAAAATTACATCTTTATTTTCATTAACCTCCAATGAAAGTTAGCATTTCTTTCAATTAGGATAGTAGGCAACAAGCTACAATAGTATTAGCATACCTATAACTTTGTTATGAATGTTAGAAATCACATATATTTTCATATCACATTATAGGTGCTGCAAATCTCTCAAAACACTGTTTACTCTAATTATAGCTTTAAAATGGTTAGTTATTAGATCTATCAGTAAGTGTGGGCATCAGAAAACTCTGAAGAGCTGAGGTCTGAGAGATGAGCACCTACCAAACATGGAAAAAGGTGTGGGAAAGGTATTCTAGGCAGTGAAGAGAGCAAATACAAATGCCCCAAGACTGTAAAAATCCTATGTTGGTCCACGAAAGACTAGCTATCTTCTGATCACAGTGCTGACAAATTAAATCCAGAAAGCTATTTCTCCATTGGCTTCAAGTGTTCAACTTTTGCCTCAGTGTTCAGAGTTCATTAATCAAATTCATGTCACTCTTACTACTTTCCATTGCTCTCATCCCCACCCAAGTAAGGCAGGAACTATAGAATTGGAAGTTCACTTGTACAACTCCCCTAATGCCCTTGAAAGGCTGAGTGGGAAGGAAAATCATCTTGCAGCCTAAATACTACCTGGAAACTCTTCTAATGCAGCTCTCATCATTTTTCTCACTACAGATATCCCAGTGGAAGACAGGAAAGGAAAGAGTGAGTAAAAAAGCATATCACTGTATTTTTAGGGTAAGAGCCCTCTGTACCTAGTTGGTAACAACTTCTAGAAACACTTTAGATCTTTCACCATGATTAAATGTCATGGTCTTTAGCTAATGTTATCTTCTCTGAAGCATATATATGATACAAAAAGATAGATGGATGTTTCTAACATAGACTAATCATTTGCTGGGGTGTTATTTTATTTTTAATGCTACTTTAAAATTTTTTTAGTAATGTATTTTTTTTTTATTACTACCATTATTGACTATGCTATGTATAGTAGACACTGGGTTTTACACCTCTGGCATTCATTTGCTCTTATTTTTTCATTAGTTTTCCATTCTGAGTATCCACTTTCCTCTCCTCTTAATCCACAGTAGTGAGAGCAGATTTGATTCTACACACAACTCAACAGATGTCATGTGACCTAAGCCAAGCTAATCAGAGCTCCAGTTTCTGCTGGTCACAGTGATTGGTTCAGGGAAAGGCATCGGTGACAATGGGATGCCATTAAATTTCTGCTCCTTAATTTGAGCATACTGAGAGTAAATAGTTGCTATAACTACTGCAAAACCATGTGAAGCCCAGGAATGAATCCAGCACATAGCAGAGAGCAGAACCACATCCAGGAATAGAGAGACTGGGACCTGGTATCACTACTAAGTAAAGCTTTGCCTGAAGCCAGGTTTTCTTGGAATGGTTAGTTACATTCTTGAATAAATTCCCTCTTGACTTATATCCATTTGAGGGGTTTTCTTTTATGTCACAACAGAAAAAGTCCTGATACTTGATAATCACTGAAGATAAAATCATTCACAAATTTATTAAACAGTTCTGCCACCTTACATTAGCCACTGCTCAGCCTTTAGCCATAATATTTTCATCCTCAAATAAATTAATCAATACGTTATAGTAGTATAGAATTATTTTCTCTCCCCATTCTCACTATTTTTATTTATTTGTTTGTTTGTTTATTTGTTTATTGACAGTATACTTCTGGATTTAAAGATCAAATAGCCAAGTTCACGCTATACTTAGTGTTTTGTATATTTAAGACAATTTCTTAAACATAATCACTACAATTCCTCACCATAATTCAGAGCATTGAACTAAAAAAGATCAATTCAGCCTTTGTAAAGGTCAGGCACGAAATAACTAGTAGCTGACTTCATAAGTCTAGTACAGAGAAATAAGTTGCAAATAATACCTTGTATTTAAACTGTATATTTATATTCCAAAGGGCAATCAGCAAAACTCTGATATTATAACCACACACACACACACACACACACACACACACACACACAGTGATCACAAATGTACATGAAACAACGTTTCTTTGACAGTTTAATAAATGGCATTTACTTTATTCAAAGTCTTGCAACTCAGCAACCGCGGGCTACATCATTTATCTATCTATCTGATACCTTGTCCTAATTGGAAATATGCTTCTCCCTTCTGCTAGAAATATGTTGGCAGCCCTCTGTAAAGTGAAATGCTATTCCCTCACTTCACCTGTTTCTCAGGGGACTATTCAGGTTAGATGACCAGGACCTTGGAAGTTTTAATACTAGACCAGGCAGCTAAGACACCTTCAAAATCTATCTCCATTCATTTATCAGGAGACCTCTAGAAATCCACTTAACTTTCCTGAGATTTGGCTTCTCCTTCAGGAGCTCAGAAATGATAGGGGACAAAGTCACCAGTTTCCTAGGACTAGTGTAATAATTAAATATAATATCAATAATAAATTAGCAATTTAAAATAATTATGGAAAGGGAAAATGGTATACCATTTAACTTTTGATTCTTTTTAATAGATTTTTTAAATCATTCAAATTGTTTCAAAACAGTAATTTGATTTAAGAAATAGAATTTTCTCATTCAGCCAATCAGTAAAACTAGACAGCTATGTGATCGTCTTTTCTTTCTCTCTGCTCCTGATGGGGAGTTTGGAGCCCCTGGGGCCAGAGTTTTTGGCAGAAATGAGGCATTCCATGCTTCCTGGGGACATGGTGTGTGTGTGTCTCTCTCATCTTGTACAGGGAGAGTTCATTACTGAAAAGTGTGTGCTGTGGGTGGGAAATAAAAACAACAGTCCCCAAATAGCCAAGGGCTGAATTAATTACCTGTGGACTTACTGCTAATGATTTGGGGAGCACATGGTGCTTAATATTTTATCTGTTTAGCACCATTGTAAGGGCTAGGCTCTCAAGCAAGCCCTAACCTGAAAATCCAGTGTCTGAATTTTCTGTTCTTGAAGACGTTGAACTAGTCAGGAGCAAGGTACACTGGAAAAGAAGAATTATTTTTTTAATTTGGTTTCTGTTGCTTCTGAAACAAAGCCCAACCAAGCCTTCTGAAGCTTGGTTGTCCTCTCTCTTGGGCACAGCTGCCCTGTGGGGACTGAGAGTGGGGTCTCCAAGGAGGGGGCTCATGCTGTCCATGCAGCAACCATTTATCAGAGGTAGGCTCCTGTTTCATCCCATGGTCCTTTGTTCATACACTATCAAGACAGTGGCAGAATTGCAGGAATTGGGCTTTGAACTTGGAGTGCTTTAGTCATGAATTTCTCCAATATTTTGAAGACGTGAGAGGCACTCAAGTAACAGTCACAATAGGAGAGAAGAGGAAAGGGCTTTAGGAGTGTCAACTGAGTATTGAATTAATCCTAATATTACTCCTAATAGTCTAATATTCAGTTACGCTACAGCTGGTAGAGCAGAATTCAAACCCAGGCTGTGTGGCTCCAGATTCTATGCTCTTAACAGCCATGTTATGCTTCCCATCAGGAGAACAAGATGAAATGAGATGGAGATACCAGTGATAGTCACGGGTAGTTACCAAAGGTGGGCCACAGGGTAGCTGTGAGTCTTCATGACCAAAGCCAAAAAGAAAAAAAAAAGCCAGAAAAACCCCAAGTTCACATGAAAAAAGAACATATCAGATGCTCAGGACATACACTTACACACATGCACACACCTATGCACATGCACACACTTTTTTGCCCATCTAGACAACTGAGTTCTCCTTCACTAGAACAGAGGTTTGGGTGGGATGGAGGGGAGGGGTGAGAGATAACTGATGGCTTCTACCACCAGCAGCCTTGTAACAGCAAATTACACAGGGCTATCTGTTAAAAAACTCTTCAAAGCAGGCCAAAACTCTACGCCAATCCACAATTCTCAAAATGATTTTTCAAGGGCAGGGGAAATGCAGTAAGATGCAAATAGCCATTTCCCTGATGACCTGGCTTGATCTGGAGATAAAAATCTAGGATGTCAACTGGAATAAAATAAGTACATATATTCCAGGCAATTCTCCATAAACATCATTTCTCCTAAGCCAGCTTTAGACAAATATTGGGCAGCAGAGAGTTTGAGACTAGAAAGAAGATTTTGTGTTGCTTACTAAGAGCAAATCTATCTGCTTCTGAAAAATCAGTGAAAGAGAGGTAGAAAGGATATTTAATTAAAGATATTAAGGGACATGGCCCAGAAGTTTGCTGAAGAGGCCACCCAACCACGTGGTCAGTGTATTTGCCTCTCATCCTAGATTTTATTTATAAAAATAGAACCAACCTGGAAAAAGACATTTAAATTTCAAAAGCCAACTAAAATCATATATTTTAAGTGTGCGATAGGCATTTGTATTTTTTTTTTTTTAATGTAAAAGCTGGTGCCGAGGTTACACATGACTGCAAAATGTCACGGAGTTGGAAAACAAAATGCAGGTGACCACTTTATTGCTGTTTGTTAATAATACTTCTACTGCAACTTCTCCCACTGTAGTAATGAACCAAAATAAGCCCCTGAAGTTGTATAAAATTGTTTATTTCATTTTTTTAAAGCCGAGGATAATCACATATCTGGCACCTTATAATTCACTGTGAGATTTTTCTGAAAAATAAGATCCGCAGATAAATAACTTATCCATCCCATTTATCCCACCCTATACTTCCTCAGCCTCCAATCAGTGACTTACTGGCCAAGTCTGAGTGTAGTATCCAATCACTTTATATGTCAGGGTGTTTGCCAACTCTGTTTTGTAAAGATTCCATAGGCGGGCCCCAGGGGATGGATTGATAATTTTACTGATGAATGTCTCATGCTGTTCTTAAGGAGAATATTTTTTGCTCTTACTGCAAATGGCTATAAATCCAGCCCGGCCTCATCCCCATCTTCAGGTGGACCCCATCAGTTGTAGGTATCTTATCAGCAAGAAACAGCCTCTCCTAATGGCTTGATAAATATTCCATCCTCCCCCAGAATCAGTTATCGGGAGATTCAAATCATGGTCAGTACTTAGAGCTGCTATTACTACAGACTTAATGCCAGTTACCCTTTGTACTTATCTCTGTAACCAGAGAGGCTGAATAGCTCTTTTTATGTCTCCACTCCTGGTCACTAAAAGCTGAGTTCATTCAAAATTTTCTCCTGCCTACGGAGCTCACAGGCCTGTAGTAAAAGTTGAAGAAGAGATTTGTATGAATATAAAATAAAATGTATGTTTTCTCTGGCATCCACTCCTTCCTGCAACTCTGACCCAAATTTGGCTCAGGGCAAAGACACACAAATCTGAAATGGTGGGGCTGGGTGAAGGGAGACACATATCTCACTGCCTTTGGATCAGTTCAATGAAAAACAAAATGGTTCCAGGGTGATGTGGCTTTTTTCTTCTACCTCTTCGTTTGAATAAAATTTATCTATGGAGTCTGAAATCTGAAGCACTTAGGGCTTAGAGTTTATGAAAATTTGACAGTTCTCAATGGAAAACAAAGACTTTTCCC